>CM056958.1:8588889-9268102 GCA_029856935.1 Cyclocarya paliurus
TTTGCTAGCTACCATTAAGACCTTTCCATATTCATCTTCAAAATAACTCCAATCCTAGCTTTCTGAACATTGTCCCATCTGTATTAAGCTTCAAACTAGCCACTGGGGGTGGTTTCCAACCATAATGTGCTCGAAGCTCCACTAAGACTATACTAACACAGCTTTATAACTGTTCTTCAGACCTAAAGCATGATTATGCACATGCCTAGGACTTAATCTAATTTGTTCAAACTTGCATTTATTTCTCCTGTAACAGAACCCCCATGCTTGACAAAAGAATAATTCTAAAAATTTCCCTCTCACCTTCTTCAATCAATTTTAGAGCAATGTCAAAAAACTTTGTAGCCAATAGTAGTAGAAACAGAAGGCAAAAATTCCTTCCAGTATTCATTGATTTCAGAGCAACCTATTAAAACATGATGCAAATCTTTTGAGGCATTAGAACATAAACAACAAACCCCATCATCAAACTACATGTTTCTGAACTAGATTTGTCTTGCTTGGAAGACCCTCTCTACAAGCACGCCAGGCCAAAACGCTAATCTTATTGGGAACCTGCATTTTCCACAAAGCCTTCCACACCTTTTGCTGTCTACTCATGTATGAGGATTCTGCACATATGACCCTTTGCTTCAAAAAGATATTTCTATAGCAATTCTTAATTGAAAAACTGACCATTTCTCTCATATTTCCAGGTTCATTTATCTACTACACTAATTGGATTGATGACCACTTTATAAATTTCGGACACAACTCTTGGATTGAAGAGAGTTCTAAGTTTATCAATATCCCACCACCCTGTTGACTCATCAATAATAGAGGTCACTAACTCTTCCCCAAAACAGAAACTCAAAACGGTGACAAAAAGAAAGGTAAACCCTTTGAACCAACAATAAGAGAGAGTGAAAAGAATCAACATGAAAAATTTTCCATTGGAGTGGAGAGAATAATTAGGTCAGCATGGCAAGTACTTCATAAGCTCAAAGCACCAAATAAAGGAATATCCACAGCACAACAAAAGCTAATTTATTTAATTTTATTTTTTCTCATCTAGGAACCCAACTAAGTAACTATATATAAGATACTTTGGCAACTTGCACTCAAAAACTATTGATTTTCCCTCATTTTCGTAGACATTACAAGAAAACCATGTCTACCACTTCAGAACTTCCTTTCAAAGGTGTACTCTTTCCCTTTATCAGAGGTAGAAACAAGTTGTAACTGTACAACCAACTGCTCAAGCAAACTAACACATAATTGGCTTAGAGTCAATTCTAATTATTCTCAACTGGGGAGAAAAGAAAAGAAAATCACTAGTTCCAAAAATTAAATACAAATTAATATGGCAAGCAAAATAATTTTAGGAGATTTTGATCTTCATGCAGTACTTTCCAATCATCATCAAGAGAACACTTAAGACCACGAAGCTAATTCCTAATAGTAGAAGTATTTTTCAAATTAAGATACAAATATTGTGATACTTTTTAAGCACAAGAAACTATGGACACAGAATTCTAATGCACAATAAACTAAACACCTGCAGAAAGAATAAGAACTTGTGCAAAAGTGGATTCTCAGATGTATGGGCATAAGAGGGTAGCCCTATGCATAAATGTAGCAGTTTAGAAGTTAAATTTTTAGAGTTATGGAGAAGAATGAAACTGTGCTTGACAGTGGAGGGAAGTGGAATTGGTGGCCAATCCATGAGGAAAATCTGGTTAAGAAGAAACCAGCTACTATTTGAAAACACACTTTGATGATCATAGAAGTGTCCTAAAAGTAGCTAAACAGGCTATGGATGATTTTAATGCAGCTCAACAATACCAACAAAAAGGTTTGAACAACAGAGGCATGAATAGCGAAGAGGCCAAATGGGAAAAGCCAGTGACATCTTACTCAGCTAGAATTACTTAGAGCCTTCTGCACAGCTAGAGCATGCCTTGAAGGACCTGACAATCATGCCAAATTAATAGCCAAGAACTTCTCCACAGTTGGTGACAACTTACTCACATATTCAAAGTCACCTGCATAGCTTAAAGTCTAGCCACGTATCAAATCTCCATGATTCTAGAAGCTGTCTCTCCAATGTTCACTTTGTTTTTTTCTAATATATATTTCCATTAATTGCATTATTGACTCTGCATGTATCATAGCATGTGTACATGATATTGTGTGTGCAATAAATCAATATTTTATACCTTCTTTAATTAGTAGTTGTTAACTAACTCAAATAAAACTAATAATCATACCCACATGCAATAGTTTTCAGAGTTAGTAGGAGGTTCCTCAAGTTAAGCTATATATACAGTTAGCTAGTTAATGGAGTAACATGAATTTGGAGTGATATGGGGTGGCCATGCATTTGTTAGTTTAGAGGTTTCTAATTGGAATTTGTGGCCTTTACCTGTGTTGGATCCAAGTTACACTGCTGGGAGAAACACATTGTGTAAATATTGTAGACTCAATGTGTGGCGCCTTTGACCCTCACATGTGATTTGGTGGAAGTCGTAACACCTGGATGATGACCACACAGATCATACACCCATCGCCATGTACAAGTGTGTGCAAACATGCAAAATGTGTACAACATAAATAACGCAACGAAAAAATATGTGGCAGTCAAAACTAAGTTGTAACAATCCAGTCCTAAGAGTATATCATAAAATAAGTATTATGCATTTTTTTTCTTATAAACTATTATTATTATTATTATTATTATTATTATTATTATTATTATTATTATTATTATTATTATTATTATTATTATTATTATTATTATTATTATTATTATTATTTATCATCAGATTTTATAGAAGTATAATTTTAGAGTTTTATTAACATTAAAATTCCTAGACCTATACTCACGGTTGCACTCACACTCACATGCACATGCACACGCACGTACGCCCCTTTCCCTCAGTTTGCATACCCATCCTCTTAGAGTTTGTATCCTCGTAAGATTAAGTCTTCTAGGTGCAGCCAACTTTAGCTCGACTAAACTTCCTATTCGTTCACGTCTTTCACCTTCCCCATTACCTATAAAAGCAACCCGAGACCTCCTGTAACACACACATAAACCTCATACACAAGGAACCATAGTCCACCGTAAGCCACGAACGAAGCCCGCAACCCCTGCTTGCACCCGTGCGTTAGCACTGCCCAGCTCCATGTAAAGCAGAAGACTTGGCCACCTCCCCTCTGTCTGTCTAGCAGCCTCGCCACCCGAAGCCAAGCTCCACCCACGGCATCTCCACTCCCCCAGCCAACGTGAACCACAGCCTCTGTTTTTCACACCGAAAAACAGAGCACCGGCTCTTTCCTTCGCAAGCTGCCCAACCGTGAACCACCCCGTGCAGAGCACCATGTAAGCCAACAGCCAGCCACATCTCTTCCACCCCGTGCCGACTTGCATGCCGAGAACCACCGCAGAAGGACCCTTATACATAAACTCGAGACCCCACAACCTTTCGCACTGCAAACCACCATCACCCACGTTCCTCCGCGGTGACACCACGCTGCCCAGAACACGCCGACGCCACCATCAGACCACCACCCACGACGCTGGAATCAGTCGACCAGCCCAGCCCCGATGAGCCCACTCCCACTTTCGGTGAGCCCCTGTTCTCCCTCGCATAGCACTCGGTTCCTCTCGCACAGGCAGTGCTGCCTTTGTTGATCCGTGTGTTTTAAATCACAGAGCATTGCATGCAATCGGGCTCTTGGGCCCTACGTATGATGGGCTTAATTGTTAAGTTTGTGTTTTAAAATGTAAATTGGGCTTAGTTTTAATTTGTTTGATGTTTAAATCTGATGGGCTAATTTCTTTGTGGGCTAAGTTTGAGGTTAATTAGACATATACTATGATAAGATTTGTAATTTAAATCAGACTGATTTTATTATGTTTCAATAATTTTTATTGATTTTATTAAGCTTAATAATTCAAAGTTTAGTTATATTTTATTAAATAATTATATGAATCATAAGATCATTGTTATAAGAAAGTGTTTCAGGAATTTAAAATATATTTTTTAAAGTATACTATCAAGCCTAATATTTTGTTAATATTCTTTTATGTATTTAATAGAAGCTTAATGAAAATTATTATGTTATACTTTAAATAGAAAATAAAGAAATATGTTAAGAGTATTAAAATTATATTTATTAGTGTTAAACAGATAATTTATTTGACTATCTTCTAGATTATGAATTTAATTAAATAGCTTATTAGTACACATTGATTCTAGACAGATTTAGTTATATTTAATACTACGTATAGGTGACAAACTATGAAACGAGATTCAAGAAGAAGTGCAGCAAGGTAAGTTATTTGATCACAAAATTAGAATCATCACAGTTCAACTTATATAAGTATTATTCAAGCCAGTACATTGACAGCCATTATTTATGCACCACTCATGTCATATGCAAACATGTCATCCAGCATAGCACATGATCATGTCATTCCGCATCATGTTCAGATTCAGAAATTATAATTATGTATGTATTATGTCATGCATCTCATGGTCATAAGACACGTAAGCTATCTTAAGTTCAAGTGCAAGATAAAATCAGTTCAATTAATCAGATGGTCATTCAAATGTATGGTACCAATGCAGTTCAGTTTCAGGGTGGATGTGCAAGCCACGGACTCAAGCGTGGTCCACCAAAATATGCCAGAATACTATCAGCGGCTCCCCTCACGGCCGTGGGACGTGGGGCCGGTGCACAACTTCGCACACAGGGTTAATTGTGTTGGCCAATTAGAACAGTCAGTTAAATCAGTTCAGTCAGTTAAAATAGATCAGTCAGCTAATTCAGATAAATCAATCATGCATAGCATAAACATCAATATGAACAATCATGAATTTTAAGTTCTCAGCATGAAAACTTTTATGAAAATCTTTTGTTTAGTTGTTAACGTTGTGATGGATTTCTTACTGAGTATTCGACTAATTTTAATTTGTTTTCATGTTTTTAACCACCTAGGTGAGGATGATGATTACGAACAGACATGCCAGGATTAGAATGAGCAGTTATATTTTAGTTTTAGACCTTTTAGAAATAAATTTATGTTATTGCTTTTATGACATGACTTCTATCCAGTTTATTCATTTAAATTTTGAAGACATTTTTATCAGACAAAGTTTTATGAAATAAATTTTAAATTGTTTTTATTTAATATGAAAAAAATGTGACACTCCTAACCTACGGGAAGGGGGTGTTACATAAGTACCAGAAAGATTAAAAATGATACAACCAGAAACAAAGTCCTCCAAGAGGTTAATACAGTCATCCGGCTGAAATAAAGGAAATGAATACAAAGGTCCAACAACAAATAACGAGTAAAGTCCCAAGTCATCACTCCTTAGGTGGGGCTGGTCCCTCCTGCTTATACCTCTCATCTGCATCAAAGTCTATGATTCCATGAAACGGAACCGTAGGTAGGAATACCAAAATGAGATTCAAATCTCAATAAATAAATCACCAGAGCGACAACTAAGAGATTCAAGCATAAAATTATACAAATAAACGATGCACAACATTCGTGGAAGCAAAAAAAAAATCCATTTTTACAACCATCCCCAAAATGCGTTTATTAGAACCACTCACGCCAAAAACCCCTTTGTACCCAAAAACACATCCATTTATTATGCATGCACCATGACCTCTCCTATGGACCATGAGCTCGCCCTGGCTCCCTTCGTCACGCCACGAGTAACGACCTTGCATGTGACTTTGTAACAAGAGATGCCCAGTTTCGTGCCCGACGCGTACGTGACCAGGCATCCTCTAGCCCCTGCCAACGGAGAGGCCACGGAGTCGGCACGAGAACATTACCGTCTCTTTCGATCCCTTTTTCGCCCTACGACAACCCAGGGTACATCATTCAATTTATTATGCTCTCGAGTGACCAGATATAATCCACTGAGAGAATACCCCATCTCATCTTGGGGTCGTGATACACATGCACACATAAAAATATTACCAAGACACGAAAACTCATTTTTCAATTTTATCAAAATAGCATATAACATGGCATAGTTGAATAAATTATGGCAGATATCAATAAAAGTAATATGCAGATGCATGATAGGCAGTTTATTGGATGGCATGGCATATCAAACAACAATCACACCCAACAACATAGCAATCACAAATCCATAGTCTCACAAGCCCCAACTACACGTGTTTTCCATCTTCCATCCAGCCCTCGGCCTAAATTCCAACAACAACTGCATCAAATATTTCCAACACTTCCCCAGGCCCAAAGGTCGCATTGGAGTGTTACTTACTATGCGGAAAGCAAAAATTTTGGATGATTGTGCGTGATGGTTTACGGTGTCCCGCGATTGAAGAGTGAGCACATCGTTGTGCAAACGGACAAAGATGATTAGAACAAATCTGAATGCAGTCTCAAAATTAAAACACAAAACAAGGGGCAGAAGGCTTACTGAGGTGGCGCCAAGAGTGGTGGCAAAGCAGCAGTGGAGTAAGGTCGCAAAGGTGGATCTAGCAGGACAAAGGGCCATCGATGGAATTTCTCTCAAAAGGGTGGCAAATCTAGAGTTCTAGTGGGTGGAGGAGAGGGTTTTGCATGGCGGGGCAGTGACTGAGGTGGCTCAAACTCATGGGTTGAGGTGTAACCAAGGGAAGGGGATGGCGGGAAAGGGAAGTAGAGCACTCAGAGGTGGTCGCAAATCCACCAAAGCACGACTGGGAGTGGTAGCTCATGGTGGCGCATAGCGGCGCTAGGGCAAAACTAATCCTAGAGGCTTCAGGAAATATATCTGAGGGTGAGGGAGATGCTAGAACTCGATTTGAGGGAATGAGAGATCTTTTAAGGGACGATTTGAGAGAGGAGAAGCTTGGCACCCTATTTATAGGCCGAGGGGTGGGTCTCGGCAAACACAGTCGTGGCTGCGATTGGGGGTGCGGGGTGGCATGGGCTTCGTGAGCAACAAACGCATGGCATGCGACGAGAGGCTCGTAGTGGCGGAAATGCCTCTCCATGGCCGATGCAAGCTCGGGAGCAGAGGGAATGGGAGAGGACTAGAGAAGGGGCACTCAAATTGGGGGAAAAAGAGGTGGTGTAGGCAATGATGGTGGTGGACTGAGTTTATCTATATATATATATAGTGATCAACTGACTGATTTTGGGAAGAATTTGGACAGTATTGAATTTGTTCGACATTGATGGCCAGTGGCATGTACTTAGAATTGCTTTAGGAAGAATACTAGCAGTACAGTACACATTGAGTAACTGTACTTTTTCCAAAATGTATACGTACGTAGATGGCAAAGCAGGACCTCTCTAGCTAGTTAAAGCTGGCCATGCATGACAATACACAGTAGTAGTTCATGTAGAGACGTTTGTACACAGAAACAACTTGGACAAATAGCCTAATTTATAAACATTAATAATATAACTAGATTATAATTAAGAGAAACCACAAAATACGCTTTCAAAGTTTTAACATTTAATATCGGACTTATAATAGTTCAACTGATCATATGTCTCCCTTTATAGAGTTACAAACGAAAGGCTGAAGTCGATGCGGGTTTTAATTGTGAAATTACTACTAGTTCTAAAATCTTTAACTTAATAGAACAAGATAAATTTAATTATTTATAATATTGGTTCTTTCTCAATGGATATTCTCTCTTAATTTGTAGAAATAGAAAAAATAAGGCAGTCGCCAATTTTATAATTAATCATCATACACGTGCTGTTGAATGATACAATGTGCTAGAGATTAGAGGAATACACATCCTAAATAGATACATTTATTATGAGATTGTAAATATATATCATATGACAAACTAAAAAAAAAAGGTTTCAACATGACTCAATAAATCTCATTAAGCAAGTAATTGTAGTGAAAGAATGTACATTAGTTTATGCGTATACAGTAAATAGAGTTCATAGTTATAATATGTTAGTCAAGTGATTAAATTCTATTAATTGTTTGATAGCATCTATAGTAGTTAGTTGATAGGCTTTAATTAATAGTTTCATTTACTAGTTATAGAATTTTCATTAAATTGAATAAATTTTTGTAATTTAATTTATTTTCAATTATTCAAGTTTATTAAAAAAAATAAACAAGCTTGATCAGCTCGTTCTTGGTAATTTTAAAGATTTTGCAGGTGCAAATTAAAATAGCTAACAAAAAACAAAGAACTCGAGATAGAGGAAAAACTACTAAACTCATAATTAATTATTGACACCCTTTTCTGTGAGAAGATCATAAACTAATTACCTCCTTCTGTGCAATCTGGCCAAAGACGCTGCGAATGCCACACAGAGTTGGTCTTTTAAGTTATTCAGGTATCGGAAATATGAATCTCTCCAATTACGATTAAAAGCCAAAGGACCACAAACCGCCCAAAATCCTGTAATGAAGCCAAACATCACAGTAATATGAAACCATGGAATTGTACGTCCATCTTTCTCATTCTGGATGTCCTTGTCTTTGCTGCCATTAGTAATATGGTCACAACGAGGAAGTGGGGTGCCACAAAGTCGAAGATTCCCGTCATATGCAGACGTATCAAAACCTTGGAGTTGAGTGCCCGAGGGTATTCGCCCATGGAGATTATTGTTAGCTACACTAAACGTAGACAAGAAATGCAGACGAGCAAGTGATGCTGGTATTTCACCAGATAACTGATTTGCTGAGAGGTCTAGCACTTCCAAGTTTGTAAGTTCTGATATTTGGTCTGGAATGTTACCTGTGAAGTTGTTATGACCAAGATCTAGTGCATGAAGCAACTTCAAACGTCCAATTTCAATGGGGATACTGCCACTAAGACTATTATTCTTAAAAGATAATTTTGGCGGGTACCAGTAGGAGAGGGAGTTGTACTGGCGAATCTCATTTTTTTCTATGTAATAAATCGGTAAAAGCAAAGAATCATTGTCTCGTTGATAAGCCTGTGCCGATACTAATGCGGGTAATGCACAAAGTTCCTTGGGGAATTCACCTGATATGAGGTTGTGAGACAATTGTAAAGACTTGAGCCTCGGAAGGGTCGACAACCAACCTGGAATTGAACCTGTGATACGATTACCATTTAGTGCCAGAATTTCTAGCTTCTTGAGCATAGATAGCCACATAGGCAATTGACCAGTCAGTTGGCATAAAGCAATATCCAAAAGTCGAAGATTTTCAAAACCAACTATGTCAACATCATTCGGCAATCTCTCATGCAGAAAATTGCTTCCAATGAGGACAACTTCAAGACTCTTGCAACGCATCAGAATTTTGATTGCCGCCGTGATGTTGGTTAGATTGTTGTAACTAAGTGAAAAAAAAGATAAATATTTCAGTTGAGCAATCTCTGATGGGATTTGCCCCTCTAGTTGGTTTCGGGAAAGTCGAATTGCTCTAAGGGACTTGCAGGATTGAAAGCTTACGGGAAAGCTACCAGTGAAGCCATTATGCATGAAGTCAAGAATAGTAAGCTGTTGAAGACCGGAGAAATTAAAGTTGGAGATATTTCCTTCAAACAAATTGATTCGTAAATTCAATTCGATGAGACTTGTGCAATTCATCAATGATAAGGGCAAAGAACCTGTAAAGGAGTTTGTATGAAGAAGCATGTGCTTTAATTTGGAAAGCCTCCCAATATTTGGAGGTAACTTGCCGCTCAATCGATTTGCATACAGCTCAAGGAGGGTGAGTTTGGTTAGGTTCGCAATGTCATCGCTAATGGGTCCGGACAGATTATTGGAAGGTAAAGAGATTTCTTCCAATGCTATCACACTATATAGATCATTTGGAAGTAACCCAAAGAGCGAGTTAAAGCCTGCTCGAAAAATCTCTAGTTTGGAACATGCTCCTAGTCCCAAAGGAATTTGGCCAGTATGATTATTGAAAGAGAAATCAAGGAGCCTAACAAAACGGGAATTCATGCAAAGATGAGAAGGAATGGGGCCTTGGAAACTATTGTTGCTGACATTGAGCTCGATCAAGTTCCAAGCTCGTTCGAGGAATGATGATTGGATTGTACCATTGAAGTGATTGCTAGACATGTCAATTATTTGAATAGAGGGAGGCCAACCATGATGAGTAGATGAGCCATTAGATGAAAACACCAAATTAGATATATCTCCACCTAAATAGTTGTAGCTTAAATCAAGAATCATGAGTTGATTCATGGATGAAAAGAAACCACTAGGGAGAGAACCTGAAAGTGAATTGTGGGAAAGATTTAGGTGAGTGAGATGCATAAGGTTTCCAAGAAAATTAGGAGATACACTTCCTGTTAGGCCTATAGAAGGCAACCAAACATGGGTGACCTGACCGTTGTGATCACAAGAAATACCTTCCCAGTGGCAGCAATCGTTCGAAGACCAATTTAAAGGAGGAGAGGGCGTACTGGCCTTTAAGGACATGAGAGAGTTGAGATCTGCTTGGTTGCATGCATTATTTGCAATGAGAATGACAAGGAGAAGCAAAATGAAAAGGAGATCATGAGGAGTAAAGCAGAGCATCTTTTTGGTTTGATATCGACTAAACTGAAGCACAAAATGAAATCAGTTTGATCCTACTATTTATAGAAATCTGATCATATTCTTTTGAACTAAAGGCCATGTAGTTTAGGTTTTTCATTAGGGCATTATAGAGACTTAGGTCATGCCATTTAGGTAGGATTGACCCGACCAGAATGCTAGGAATATAAGGAGGGATATTGTGATACCATAAATTCTGATTAGTGAAAAGGCCATAGGTGATTATGTATGAGATCCCATATTATTTGACCAAGAGAAATTCTAGATCTCTATAATGTTCCATTGGAGCTCGTTACAATTTTAATAAATATTGACTCGACTCATTTAATTAATTAATAATTAATTAAGTATTTTCTTATTAAAAAAGTAGGCATTTTTATTGACTTTAGTCTCATTTGGGTGGGAGCATCAAGACCATTATACAAAGCTAAGACAAGAACAAATTAAGCTTTCCACTTCATACACGACAAAATAAGGGAATCCCTTCCTTAATTCCCAGTTTTTAAGGGCCATTAAACACTTTCCCAAGAAAATTACCAACCATCTTGATCAGTCAATTCGTCCACGGATAGAGTTCAATATCCCAGATGTGAAGATTAATTTCTTCGCGTATACGCGTGCATACGTAGCTTTCCGTTTTGTTTGTTGACTAGAAATCCATTCCAAATATCCTATTGCACAAGAAGTACCGTCAGTCACACGGATCTGGCCAGGACGACTCACGAAGTTTGGAACGAGGACTTGGGAGGGAGAGAGAGAGAGGAATATCCAAATTTAAAACCTTTGAAAGAAATTATTATTTTTTTCATATTTTTAACACCTAGCTATTGAAGCAAAAAACTTGTAAATTAGGTTAGTTAAAATTGAAGGCACGTGAGAAAAGATGTTTTAAAATTTTATGAGTAATAATGAAATGATTTAAATTAAAATTAATGTTTTATTGAATTTTGAAAAATGAGAGAGAAAAAATTGGATAAAAATATTATAAAGTTAAAAAATTGTTTGAATATAATTTTTTGATATTATTTTTGCTTTAAAGTTTAAAATAGTTGTATTAAATTTTATATTTTGTTTTGAAGCTTGTAAAAGTTATATTAATTTTTATGTTCATATAATTATTAAATAATAACTAGATAAACAATTAGAAAATTTAAAATTATTTTATGTTTAAATGATGTTTGAAAAATAAAGTATTAGAAGTTTTGAGGATTTCATATCTTCCAAACGTCCCTTGAGTTTATGTAACAATGGTATATATTTATACACAACAAATTTTAGGACTTTGTTTAAATGGATGATGGCTATATAAAATATAAAATATAAAATCTAATTAACAAATTTAAATATCTTGAAGATCAATTATTGACACTATATATTATACATATTAATTATTTTTTTTCTAGAAAAAAAGGGATGTCTAAATCAATAAAAGTTGGTAGATTAGTTGGCTTGGCACAGGGGGAATACTTGATTTATAAAGATATCTTATAAAAATAAGTTTTTAAATAATCATGTCTTGATAAATTTGGTTAGATTGTAAAATTATTGTTATTGTAAGTTAAATTATCTTAGTTATCATTACAATTAGTTATAGATATATCAATATATAAATGTTTTCTTGCAATATTTTTTTATAGACCTAGCCGAACAAAACGTATATCGTTTTCTGTTGTTGGCAAGTTGGCATTAACATAATCAAGTTGCAGAGGTAACTCTGATAAGATTCAGGTTATGCTTGGTAGGTGAGATAAGATGAGAATTTTAAAAAATTTTGTGAATAGTATTAAGATAAAAGTTTAAAATATTAATTTAAAATATTGAGATTTGAAAAAGTTGAATTGTTTATTAAATTTTATATAGGAATTTAAAAAGGTTGTAATGATGAGATAAAACAGAGATAAAAAATCTCATCTTATCTTTATCCCCAAACCTAACCTCACTCGCATACGTATAGTACTTATTTTGTTTTGCAGAATTATGAGCTAGACCAAAATTACATTCAAGTACTCAGTAAGGAAAAGTTTTTTGAGAGCTTAAGTTGAAGTTTTGACAGTGAGATGAAATGAGATGATTTTAAATAAAAGTTAAATAAAATATTATTAAAATATTCTTTCTAATATTATTATTATTTTGATATTTGAAAAAATTGATTTGTTTATTATATTTTATGTGAAAATTATAATGATAAAATAGATTGAGATAGTTTTAATATCTAAACTGAGCTAAGAAGTTTCAAAAAAATTACATAAAACTTGAAACCCAATAAATTGGACTCGTTAGATTATGTAGTTTAAATGAAATGAGATGTAATATTTTGATAAAATTTAAATAAAATATTAATATAATATAATTTTTTAATATAATTTTTATTTTTAAATTAAAATTTAAAAAAATAAAATTATTTATTATATTTTATAAAAAATTTTAAAAAATTTTAATAATTATATAATATGAGATAAAATAATTTATATAACCATCCAACCAAATTAGTTTATAAAAAAAAAAAGTCTAAAGAGGTAAATCTACGAAGAAAAGTAGGTCATGCACTCATAAATCACGTCAACACTAGTTAAGGTAAGATGAATGATCATGAATTCCCGCTCCTCGCTAGGATAGAGAGGTGGGGCCTGACACTGACGGCCGAATGGCAACGGGGACGGCCCGAATTCCAAGAGTGGGGCACGCATGACTGTATCAGACCGACCTATTATTATTTTTTTCTTTTAAGGCGACCTATTACTTGATTCCATTGTGATTTGTATATGGTTTGAGTTGATATAAAAATTAAAAATAATATTTTAAATATTGTTTTTGAAAACGTTTCAGTTTAGATATTAGAACGAGATATTCGATTCTAATATCATTTCGAAATAATTGATATATAAATAAATTATATATCTAAATATATATAAATTATTATTTTAAAATAAAATATATATATAATTAAATTATATATAAATTATAAATAATCTGGTCTGATTGGAGATCAAAAAATGAAAAAAAAAAAATACGGGCTGAAACATAGATAGGTATAGGCCGAAATTCTAACCGATGCGAAACTATATCCTTATCTGTACCGGCTAAGCTATGAAAACGAAATATTTCGACCGTACCAACCGATACAGTACGAAATTTAAAATTTAAATTGAAAGTTGAATAAAAGTTTATTAAATTATATAATTTGAATATTATTTTTTTTTTAAAAAATTAAATTTTTTATTTTTTTATATAAAAATTTGAAAAATTTATAATTATTAAATTAGATGGAATAAGCCAAGATAAATTGTAAAAATAAATAAGATCTAACAGCACAAGGATAACTATTACAGTAGATTTTCAATGTAAAAACTGTGTGCGCTTCAACGTCCATATTTAGCGATGCAAGTCTAATCACAAGTCGCACATTAAAATAAAACACGTAGAGGAATTAATTGCTTTGAATGACACCAAAAGACTTTTTAACTCTCCAGTCATGATCCAGACGTGTAAAAGAAGTAATTTCTTTGAAGGATGATAATACAGCCCCCGCTGGTGCATATCATTATTTTTTTGATGTGTTTCTTTTTAAGTTATTTTTTATATAGATTTTTTAATATTTTTAAAAAATAAAAAAATTTATAACATTATTAAAAAATATTTTCTTGATTAGAGAAAGAAAAAAAAATTATTAAAAAATACTTCATTAATCACAAAGTAAAATAAAAAAATATTTTTTTATAATTTTTTATTTTAGTTCATGATTAAGGAAGTATTTTTTAATAATTTTTTGAATTTTTTATTTTTTTAAAATATTTAAAATTTTTAAAAAAAAATTATTAAAAAAAACTTAAAAAAACACATAAAAAAAATATGTGCTAGACCCAGCGGAAGATCTAGCATTTTTCATCTTTGAATGGCACGGTTCTGTCAACTCTCTATACAACTCATTAAAACGCGTACTTTGGACCTAAGAATGCATGCGAAGGTTCTGCGCAATTTCTCTTCATGTCTTGTGTTCAATATGATGATGCCAAATATGGCTGAGCACCAAGAATTCCGAACTGGAAGTGCCCCACCTTTGATTCTAACTCTGACTTCAATTTGCATAGCCTACGATTCGATTTCAATTTTTATTTGTCGAAACAGAGTTGGATTTAGACTTTTTTATTAGACGTCTTTTCTTAGTTTATTTGAAATTTCAATTTGATAATCTTAGATTTTCACTAATCAAATTTAGGCTTCTAGATTTCAATTTAAAAAAAAAAGTATTTTTCAATTTCAATTTTATTAAAATATAACCAAAATTGAAAAAATAGATCATTGTACAAATTTATGTATTAATATTATATATTATTATATGTTATTATATGTTAATGTTTATGCATTAGCATTACATGTTATTATAAATTGATTATTATACATTACTAGTACATGTTATTATATTTAGTTATTATATATTAGTAATATTACTTGTTATTATAAATTTATATATTTGTGTTTATACATAATACATTAATATTAAATGTTATTATATATTAGTTATTATATAATTGGTATTATATGTTATTATACCAAGAAAGAATGTAAGCCCTTATTACGTAATTATACATTACTAGTACATCTCCTTTCGTAGTCATCAACAATAATGCATGCAAAAAGAAAGAAATCTAAAATGCGTAGGGCCACTGAATTTGCACACCAAGGTTCTAGGTAGCTTCGCTTCTCCTTGACTCAAAATAGTCTTATTACTGTTTATCATCTTTTTATTATTTTATACAGTATTTGAAATTTTTATTTTTTTATTATTTTCTTTTAAATATATTTTTTAATATCCTTAATCATTAAAAAAAATTAAAAAAATAAACAACTTTATTAATAATTATTTCCTTAACTATTAAATAAAAAAATAAAAAAAAATTAGTAATAATATTGGTCAACCTGAGATGGAAAGTTCAACTATCGGTTATGAAGTGCATTGCTTTCAAGCGCGTATGTACATAATTTTCAGGATGGCCCACTATAGAATTTTTTAACTAAAACACAAATAATCATGTGCACTGTTAGACCGTCGAGCATACTGTTGGACAATCAAATGACTTAGATGATAAGGCTGTATTTGGAGGTAGAGTTGAGCTCAGTTGAGTTGATTTTTTTATGAATAGTAGTGAGTTGAGTAGTAGAGGTAATTATATGATACCCATCTAAACTGAGTTTAAAATATGTTTAGTTATTAAGATGAGTTTAGTATCTTTTATGGAAAATTGAAAAAGGTTGTGGGACTTACGTATAAAGATGTTTTAAGTTGAAAAAATATTATGCATCCTACGCGTAAGAAGGTTTTGAGTTGTGATGAGTTTAATAATTCAGAAATGCTATGGGTCCCGAATTTGTGTCTTGAATCTTTTTTTTTTTTACTTAGTGAATAAGGAAGTGTTTTTTAATGATGTTGTGAATTTTTTATTTTTTTAAATGTTTATGATGATTAAAAAAATACATGAAAAAAAGAAAGAATGTAAGCCCTTATTACGTAATTATACATTACTCACTACAAGAAATTTGATTTTTAGGGACGAAATTAGTTAGGGACGAACTAAATTTCGTCTCTAAAAGTCATTTTTGGAGACTAATTTTTCATTTCATCTTCAAAACTGCCTCAAATACAAATTTCATTCGAACGAAAAAATATCCATTCGAACGGAATATTTTGTGACGGAAAAAATCGTGTCAAAAAGAAAAATCATTCGAACGGAGGAAAAAGTGTTCGAACAACCAATTAATTTTGTTCGAACAGTATATGATCTGTTCGAACAGTAATAATATTGGTGGGAAATTAAATTTGTTTTCCCGGAGAAAGTTAATAACCATATGAACTTAAATTTATTACTTCGAAATGAACTTTTTTTCATTAATTTGTTTATCATTATTAATTTGTACATATATTTTTAATTTTGTTTTTCCGATAAAAATGATTTATTTTCTGTTAAATTATATAAATATAACTTTAAAGATAATATTATTTTTTATATTATCATGAATAGCAAGTAAAATGAAAAAAATAAATAAATTAGCAAACATGAGAAATAAAAACTATACATTAATTACATCTCAACTATATAATGTTCAATACAATATAAAAAAGTAAAATAATAACTAAAAAGACTATTTGGTGTTGAGCAGATCAACATCTTTTTGTAACATTTTCACGCGTCCATCCAGATCTCTAAGCTTCTCCATGATGGGCTCAACGAACTCAACAAATAGAGCTCGTATCTGATCCAAAGTAGCCCCAGGAGGCTGTCTCTTAACAGCGGCCGTAGTACTAGTAGAAGCTGGATCGGTGGGCGGGGCACTAGGCTGTCCTGGTGCAGTCTTCCGCAAGTGCCCCTCGCTCTTGCTGAATGTGATCTTGTTGAGGGGCCCCATCTGTGGCGACCTCCGTTCAGTCGCTGACACTGTAACCCCCGATCGGAGTAGGAAGTTAGATATCAGTAGTGCAAATGGTATACTACCTCCACTTTCATAGCGTGACTCCAATCGGATGCGGTAAAAGAAATACAAGGCCAGATCAATGGGTCCCCTCGCCCTATCCTCAACAAAAAACTGGCTCGATCGATCCCGAAATCAGTCTTGTGTTTTTTCGAGTCGATGTTATAGCCGATAATCAAGTTAAGCATTTTGAAAAATGCTATACAGTCGGCCTGTCGAATCACCTTACTCCCATCATATGGAGGAGCCGAAGGGTCTCGCACTAGATGACGCACCTGATCATCTGTGAAACCATCATCAGGTAAATCCACATCCTCACTACCATCCTTACTATCATCCGGCGATACATTCGGGGCTGGTGTGGAGGATGCGGCATGTGTGTCAGAATCAAATGGTGCAGCCGCTGGTCCCGAAGTAGCCGGTCCAGGATTTGCGTCAACCTTGCGCCGGATGTCGATGAACTCAGCAATAATACGGGGAGAGAAATTAATACTAACTCCCCGGACTGATAGAGTGTAGAAAAGAGAATCAGCACTCTCATCTCCCAAGGCACGGTAAAACTCACTGACCATATCTGGGTATGCAGTTCCCTGCTGCTGACAGATCGGTACCCATCCCCGCTAAGTGAAGATGGATTGTATGCTCCATCCCTCCCACGAAAGATCAGAGAAGTCAGACAAAATGATCTGACACTCGACGAGTACAGATCTTGACGCCTGAGTAGGAGTTGGTCCAATACTACTTTCACTGACTTGGTCTCTTGCACGTTTTCGTCCGGTAGATGCCATTAATATACTGTTTAACCACAAGAAAATTAAGAATATAATTATAAATATTATATTTAAAATATATTATTTAAGAATTACACTTAGACTGAATTGTATTGAAATAATCCGTTCGAACTAAGAATCTTCCATTCGAACTAGTATATTTGTTCGAATGGAAGATTCTGTCCATTCGAACAGACAATTAATATTCGTTCGAACGGTAAGTTTTTGTTCGAATAGAACTAAATCTGTTTGGCATCATCGCGTTCGAATGGAATAGAACTCATTCGAACGAGATCGAACCCAAACAGCCATGGCTGAGCCGAGGCCGAAACTCTAATCTACACCAAAATAGCTCGATTAAATCGGTATAAATGATTAAAAAGTGAATCTAGAGCACTTATACCGATTAAAATCCATACATTTCGTCTCCAAAAATATTTTGAGACAGCCTTTTAGAGACAAATTAGAGACAAAATTTTTTCATCTCCAATTCTTTTTGGGGACGAAATTGTAATTTTTTGAGATAAAATTTTTTATCTCAAAAAACCATTTCTCTTGTAGTGACTAGTACATCTCCTTTCGTAGTCATCAACAATAATGCATGCAAAAAGAAAGAAATTTAAAACGTGTAGAGCCATTGAATTTGCACACCGAGGTTCTAGGTAGCTTGGCTTCTCCTTGACTCAAAATAGTCTTATTACTGTTTATCATCTTTTTACTATTTTATACAGTATTTGAAATTTTTATTTTATTATTATTTTCTTTTAAATATTTTTTTAATATCCTTAATCATTAAGAAAAAATTAAAAAAATATACAACTTCATTAATAATTATTTCCTTAACTATTAAATAAAAAAATAAAAAAAATAAAAGTAGTACTAATATTGGTCAAGCTGAGATGGAAAGTTCAACTATCGATTATGAAGTGCATTGCTTTCAAGCGCGTATGTACGGAATTTTCAGGATGGCTTCCACCCACTATAGAATTTTTTTAACTAAAACACAAATAATCATGTGCACGGTTAGACCGTCGAGCGTACTGTTGGACAGTCAAATGACTTAGATGATAAGACTGTATTTGGATGTTGAGTTGAGGTGAGTTGAGTTAAGTTCTTAATGAATTGTAGTGAGTTGAGTTTTTAATGAATAGTAGTGAGTTGAGTGGTAGAGGTAATTATATAATACCCATCTAAACTAAGTTTAAAATATGTTTAGATATTAAGATGAGTTTAATATCTTTTATGGGAAATTGAAAAAGGTCGTGGGTCTTACGTATAAAGATGTTTTAAGTTGAAAAAATGTTATGGGTCCCACGCATAAGAAGGTTTTGAGTTGTGATGAGTTTAATAATTCAGAAATGCTATGGATTCTGAAATTGGGTCCCGAATTTGTGTCTCAAATCCCTTTTTTTTTTTTTTACTTAGTGAATAAGGAAGTATTTTTTAATGATGTTGTGAATTTTTTATTTTTTTTAAATGTTTATGATGATTAAAAAAATACATGAAAAAAAGAAAAGAAAAATAAAAAAGGGAAATACACGTTCAGGACACACCTTCGAGACACAGTCTTTGGTGGCTGTAGCAGAGTTCTTAGTAATTTGAGAGTTGTGTGTTTGAATGTTAGACTTAGTTTAAAATTAGACTGAACTCAATTAACCTCATCTAAGTTTGAGAAGCAAACGTAGCCTTAGAGCATTTACAATGGCTAATACATTTTTATATTTATCTTTATATTTGTATAATATCTTTTTAAATTGGTCTACATTAAATTATACATCTTCCAAATTTTACATAGCTATGATTCACTCTCTAACCATTATTTTACGCATTTTTCTCTCTCTTATCCTTTAAAATCAACTTTATGAAATTTGTATTAAGATGATTTTAATATATGAAATTTGTATTAAGTTGATGATACAAAATGTTTTTTTAGTAAATATTAATATTTATTGATAAAATTGGTCATTTTGGTATATGAAATTGGTAATATTTAGATATATAAAATTGGTATTTTTTAGCACATGCTGCTAATTGTAAAATATATAAAAATAATAATTTTAAGAAAAAAATAAAAAATAATAATATTTATTATTATTTGGTTCAAAAATACATAATTCAATATGGAAGTTTTTCTTGATATGCAAAATCAATATTCAAAAGATGTGATTTTAAAGATGCAGATTGAGAAACCAATGCAAATGCTCTAATTAGATGTACATTGTTAGACCCGTCCAAGATGGCTTGTTTGAATAGTAAGATGAGATGAGATGAGATAATTTTAGATGAGTTGGATAAAATATTATTAGAATATTTTTTTTTAATATTATTATTGCTTTAAAATTTGAAAAAGTTGAATTGCTTATTATATATTATATGAGAGTTTAGAAAAATTATAAAGATGAGATGAGATGGATTGAGATTGTTTTTGTATCTAAACCAAACCTTAAAGTTAACACAAAGTCATTTGAGTGTTTTTTCTTTCTAAGATTTTTTTTAATTTTCTTAAATAATTATTATCATACACGTTTATCAAACTTACAAAATATTAATATATGAGTAGTGCTACTATGCCTCCTCAATTTGCCAACTTGGTTTGTCTCTATTAATGCAAATTGCGCTTTTTTTTTTTACTTTTCATTTCAAACATCTTTTAAACATATGCTTAAACATTTTAAAAAAATATCAATACATTAATAGTCACTTCTGGAAAAAAAAAAATTAAATGCATGAGTAGCAGTCAAAATGAATGGACAAATTGAGAAGACATAGTAACATTATTTTTAATATATATACAGAGTGTGTTCATCTTCCAAGGAGATCATAGAGATAATCATGCCATATCATTTGCACATTCTAATTGATAAAATGGAGTCAGCCATTACCAAATTTCTTGTTAATTTTGTCTGTTAATTCTGCCAGATTTGTTGTACTAAGTACGTGACCCTCTATATATATATATATATATATATATATATATATATATATATATATACTAGTAGAAGATGTTACGTGCCTCAGGCACGTATGTAATACCCTGCTCCTTCCTTCCTTCTAACGTAAGTAATTACGTCTGATGCGATAGCCTGTCCAGTTCTCTCTAGTGTCTAAGAGTCCTTTATGCGTGCCAGACCTCGATGACATGTTTTAAAAGATACTATGTAATTTATAAAGCTAGTTTTGTTTATTTTAAATGGAAGATCCCCATTATTATTTAACTAAGTAATATTTTGAAATAACTCAATTATAATATCTTTGAAGAGCTCCAAAAATATTATAATTGTAGGAATCATTTTATATAAATGATTCTAGTTATTTAAAATATTACATGATTTAAATAATGATGGAATCTTTAATTAATTTAATAATTTTATTCTCTTAAATATTTTAAGTAAGACTTCATCATTTTATAAATGATGAAGGAATATTATTTTAAATAATATTCTATCTTAATTCCTCTTAGTGCTTTTAATTAAGTTATTGTTTACGTATTTTCAAATCAGCATTTAAGGGTCATCGTAGATCATTTTATAGATCTCAGACGTCGGATTTTAGGATAAAACCCCAACACTCTCTCTTTCTCCCTCACTTTTCCCCAACCCTCTCTCTCTCCTCCCTTTCTCCCTCTCGGCGTGCCCAGTAGACAGCACCCACACCCGAATGCTCCACTGCCCAGCCCGGCGCCGCCGTGCACTGGCGAGTCTCATCGCCCCTCCCACCGGCCTCCTCTCCCTCCGGCGAGCTCCCCTGCATCGGCCTTGCTCCCTCACGCTCTCTCCTTCTCTCCTTCGGCAATGCACAGTCAAACAAGCTTATTGGCCATTGCGCCGCCGTGCGCCGTCCTCCGGCGCCACCACTCCCACGGCAGCCTCCCCTGCCACCGGCCATCACCCTCCAGCGAGCTCAGCCCCTTCCATGCAGCCACCTTCCTCCACATGCACGTACACGAGTCCCCCATGCACGGATTTACTGTGCACGTCCATAGCGCCGCCGTGCCTGGCCATCTCGGCCACCGGACACCACCAAGAGCCTCCCCTGGTCTCCCCCTTCCTCCTCCCATAGACCCATGACCGGTAGACCCTTCTTCCACCTCCTGGTGTTCCTCCCTATCACGCACGGGTTTATTTCCCTCCACCACCCACGGCAGGTAACCGCCCTCTTTGGCCAACCTCTTCCACCACCACGGACCACTGTGCTGCCACCACCAAGCCTCCATGGCCCCTCCGGCAACTTCCCTTAGCCAAGCCCTAGGTCCAAACTACCACGTTATGTGGTGGTTAGTTACTGGACGTGATGGACAACCATTGTACACGGCTAGATCCGCCATGCTACGCTCCTTGCCACCATCACAAGGCCACCATAGGCTCTTCCAAGACCACACCTAGCTATCTAAACGCCTAAACAGTCACCGTACGCAGTGTAGCCACCCCGTTCGTTCCTTCCAACGTTATCGCTGTGATGGTCAACGAGCGACGCACGGGTTATCCAGTCAATGGTATAACTTTATATCCCTCGTTATTTATGTTAGATACTAGTTGGTTGGTTAGATTGTAGACTGTACTGTTAGTATTGTGGAGTGTGCTGTGTAGTATGGTGGTGTGGACTGTGATGTGACATGTTGGACGTAGATGGGAAGTGTGCTGTGTGGTGTTGTAGGTTGTGCTATGAAGTGTGGTTGTGGTTTATGTGCGGTAGTGGTGATGTGGCGTAGTGTTATGAATGGAGTACACGTACAGTATACTCCATGTGGTGGAATGATGCACTGTATGGCGTGTGTGCCGTAGTTGTGATGTGACGTAGTGTTGTGAAGGGAGTACACTTGGAATGTACTCCATGTGGTGGAATGATGCACCATCTGGCGTGTGTGCCGTAGTGGTGATTTGACGTAGTGTTATGAAGGGAGTATGCGTGGAGTGTACTCCATGAGGTGCAGCGATACACCGTATGGCGTGTCGCAAAGATAAGGGTGGTTGCATAGTTGATAGGGGAAGAACTTGATGTATGGTGTCGGGAACTGTAGAACAGTGTCCCGAAGTGACGTAGCTGTAGTCTAAGGCGACGGGTGTCACCATGTGACTGGGTTATGGCCAGGAGTAAGTGCGAAGTGGTTAGAAAGTATCAGAGTAGTGTAGCGGAAGCATCACTGGGCAACGTCATGAAGTGACGTGATCAATCATGGAGTTGTGTTATGATGACCTAGGATATATGTGAGGTGACGTGAGAAGGTCACGGTGTAGTTTGGGAACAGTCTTGAGCTATATGGCGTGATGTAAAGTGTAGTTATGAATGGAGTCCTATCGTGTTAAGTGTTGGGATGAACTGTCTAAACGGACGGGTAGTACGAAGAGTCGTGCTAGCCGAGTAAGAGAATGTTGGTAACGGAGTATGGCGCTGTCCATACGAGCCTGTGACCAATGTACTATATGTTGGTCTTCGGTGACAAAGGGGTAAGGTACATGTGTAGTCTGGTTAAACATATGTGCCGGATGGATTCACCATATGTAATGGGTAATCTGTCCTAAGCATGGTTACACGGTGCTTAAGCCTCAGAGTGGCTTGGAGCCGTGTGACGTGTATAGATGGTCATGAGATTTAGAGTGAGCTAAGATACATAAGGGTAATGATGAATGTACTGTCTAAGAATGGGATGCATGACTTAGTTGGTCTGAGTCATGCGTTGGAACGTGGTTAATAAGAAAAATAAGGCGAAGGTCGTAATGTCTTAATCCTAAGGTGAATTATGGGTTCACCCTAGTGAGTAACCATTCGAAGTAAAACGTCAAGGTTGAAGGAAGTAGAGACCGTAATGGGTCTCCAAGGGTTTTATCATAGTAAAGGACATGAAAGAACACGGGATAGAAGGAGGGTGTTTTAAGTAAAGCATAACTCTATTTCTAGTTCAATTGCTTATGCACTAGATAGAAAATGACGTTAAGGTTATGTATGCATGTAGGTTGCCATCTAACACGCGCATGAATAGACTGTATGGTATGAAAGTAGCATGGAGTTCAGGTAAGTATTATGTTCATACTCTTCTAGAGTTTTCTAAAGATAAGAAAAGAAAACGAAACACTTTTCCTTTTGGAAAATGAAGAAAAGAAATGCTTTCCCTCTCGAAGGACAAATGTTTTACGAAAAAGAAGAAAGGCACGAATAATGTTTTTAAAGTATAAATATGTACGACCCTCTTTGGCAGCCCCTGTTCACGCACCCAAAGTATTAATTGTATGCATGTGAATGGATGACAATACGCTGTATCTATTGTATGTATTTTTAAAGAAAAGACACGGCATGAAAAGATGGTTTTTGGGCTCTCGCCCAAAACAATGCTTTCTCACGAAATGAACTTTATCACGAAATGGCGTTTTCTCATGAAAGCATGAAACGAATGAAAGAAATGAAAAGAATGAAAGCCCATGCTCATGCAAATGAAATGAATGAAAGCTGCAGCTCTCTAGGGCTGCCATGAATGAATGAATGTAAAGAAAGAATGAAAGAAAGGCATGAGCATATATGAATGTATGAAGCTACGTAACGGCCATATGAATGGAAATGGATACCCAAATGAATGAATGTGCATATTGCAATGCCAAGTAGTAGTATCTGGTAGTGCACCCAGTTTTGCATCCCTGACGGAATGGGATTCCAACCCGTGGCCAAGGGCGAATTCATTGGCCATAGGGCCGCTAACCCTAGCACGCGGGGTGTAACATTGTGCATTGGCCTATGAAAGTGAAAAGAAAAGAATGTATGAATGCATGACATTCTTTAAGAAATGAAGACAGTAATGGGGGAAATGTTTTATGAAAAAAAAAAGCATGTTTAAATATGAAAACCCTCGTCGACTGATGTTTGCAAATGAAAGCATGTATGCATGTATGTATAGTATGTATAGAATGACGAATGCATGACTGAAAACCTATATTGCTATATTTTAACGGTATGAAGTAATTCTTACTGAGTATTCGATTCATTTTAGTTTTTATGTGTGCCCCTCTCTCCACAGGAACTGAATGAGCAGTACGCTTCAGGATGAACACGGCCAAAGGAGAAGAGCACGAAGGTCTAGGCATGAGGGTTTTAAATGTAAGACGGACCTTTTTATTTTAAAAATTTATATTTTCCACTCCTTTAACCATAAACCTCTTGTATAATAAAAGCACATTTTATTTTATAACGTAGAGTCTTGCACCCTGGGAAGGACAGTAAAATGTTTAAAATTGGAGGATAATTCCCGTCGTCTTTTTTAAAATATTTTGTAAAAAGACGCACCACAAGGACGGGCGTTACAACATATGCCCAATTGAATGTTTTCTATATTTTTATCTCATTAATAAGATACCTCTTTAATTTTTAGAGTTTTCACAAGGTGATAAAAAAAAGTTACAAATTTGACTAAAATGTAATTTTTTTTCTTTCACTACAAAAAAAGGATATTTGTGATATTTTTTTAAGATGAAAATGACTATTTGCGACGAAAATAGACTCATTTTAGCTGAAAATAGTCTTCACTAAAAATAATTGGTCGCAAATAAGCAGTTTTCTTAAAGTGTTTTAGCCGATCACTCATTACTTGAAATCTATATTAGATTAACTATCACACTCTATACTAATAAAATATTATTATTCTTTATTATTAATATTTCTTTAATTAAATTTTATAGATGAACATTACTTATATTATAATTTGTTATAGGATAAAATTAGTGCATTATCATTTACTTGGGACGATGCATGATGATGCTTTGATCTGTCATCAGTGAGCTATAGAGAGTGAAAGAAAACAAAGAACTTAGGAAATTTTGTACTTTCTTTCATCTTCTACCCTCTCTTACCCAGCAGCCAAACAAAGAAAGGCTCAAGGAAATACCCGGCTAATGGAGAAAGAACTGGACATGTGGAAAGTAAATCACAAGACAAGTACAAAACCGTAATAAGGCCCAACCACACATGGGCATAGATGGAAGAAATAAAATGTCAAACACATAGCACTATTCATTCCTATTCATCTATTTGTAGCCTCTTTTAAGTATAAGGAGATATGTATGTATGTTTACTTAAGCGGTGTTTATGGTAACCCATCACAGGCCCTTATAATTTGAAATCGAATTTGGACCATAGAGCATTGCATTGGTTTGGCCAAATGCCTTTTCTTCTACAAATTTAACTAATTTTATCAATATTTAACCCACATTAAATTAGTCAAATTCATTTCATTCAAAATATGAGTTACAGTAACTTCATTTTCTTTTCATATTTGAAAAGAACTGTAGCAAATCTAAATCTCATTTTTTATTATATCTAGCTCCCTCTCTCCTGCGACTGACTCTCTTCCTTCTTTCTCTTCTTCTCTTCTTCTTCCCACTTTCTCTTATTTTTTTCTCTCTTCCTTCACTTTCTTTGCCAGTGACTGAGAAAAGCTAGAAGAAAAATAACTCAGTTGAGAGTTCGTCGTTTTGATGTTGAAATCGGCCGGAGATTTGGGCAATTCAATCGACAAAAGAACCGAATTTGGTGGATGAGGAATCTGAATCTTAAGCTGGGAACCAAAGAGAACCATTCAGCTTTCAAGTTTGGATGGTTTGGAACCAGATTTTTCTTCATTTAGAGCATCCACAATGGGTAGGCCAGTGCCTTTGGAATCCAAATTGTCCCAGAGGCATTTTGTTTCAGTTTCTGGGGATGGCTTGTTTCGGACCAAAGGGGGTTCCTGAGGCCAGAGAATGATCAATGACTTGTTATCGAGTATGAAAATAATAAATTAATTAAAAGATAAAAATTAATTAAAAAAATATAAATAATAAAAAATAATAAAATTTTATTATTATAGAGAATGTGATGGCTAATCCAATGTAAACAACTTGTGTTAAGTGATTAGCTAAAATTTAAAAAGTTGCATATTCTTTAAATCTTAAAGATTGGAATAACCAATCCAATGTCAATACTCTAAAAGTAGTAACAGTCTAATCACAAGTCGCACATTGATCATTTTCCAAGTCTAATAATCTCATGCCATTCATCGTCCATACAGTCAATGTGCGACTTAGGTCCCTTTGGATTCAGAGATGAGTTGATATAGTTTGTGAATAGTAGAATAAAATATTATTAGTATATTATTTTTTAATATTATTATTATTTTGAGATTTAAAAAGTTGAATTGTTTATTATATTTTATGTGAAAATTTGAAAAAATTATAATGATGAAATGAGATGAGTTGAGATGAATTAAGGTGAGTTTTGAATTCAAAGGGAGGCATCATGATCCAGAGGAAGATCATTAAAATGAAACGCGTAAAAGAAGTAATTTCTTTGAATTGCACGAGAAGGTTCTGTCAACTCTCGATATAATTCATTAAAACGCATACTCTGGACCTATGAATGCATACGACGGTTCTGCGCAATTTCTCTTTATGTCTTATGTTCAATAGGATGATGCCAAATAAGGCTGAGCACGAACAATATCGAACTGGGAGTCTCCTACCTTTGACTCCGACCTCGATTCATATAGCCTCCGATCCGATTTCAACTTCGACTTGTTGGAGCGGAGTCGGATTTAGACCTTTTTATTGGGGTTTTTTTTTTAGCCTATATGAAATTTCAATTTAACAATCTTAGGCTCTTACTAATCGGATTTAGGTATCTAGATTTCAGTTCTTTTTTTTTTTTAAAAAAATTCCAATTCCAATTTCAATTTATTAAAACATAACCAAAATTGAGAAAATAAATCATTGTACAAATTAATGTTATTATATATTAGTATTATATGTTGTTACATATTAATGTTTATACATTTGTATTACATGTTATTATAAATTTATATATTTGTGTTTATACATAATACATTAGTATTAAATGTTATTATACATTAGTGTTTATACATTAGTTGTTATTATACATTAGTGTTATATGGTAGTAACAGTTAATAGTATGGTGTTTATATATACTAAACAATTATTAATGAATTTAGTCTATTTATATTATAGTATAAGACAGGCTGAAGAGTTATTTTGCTAACGTGTACTAGAGGCTCTGCTAGGGTTTTTCCTCTTTGAGTTTCTGCATGGATGCCGGTGGGGCTGAGGGTGCCCCAGCCCGCCCTCGCTCTTATGCCGATCTGGTGGCTCAAACGCCACAACCCCTTCAGGAAGTGGTAGTGCCTTTGCATCCTTTAAAGGTTTTTGAAGGAGTTTCGTACGTGTCTGTCACAAAAGAGAAGATAGAGAAATCGGCTCAACCTTTCAAGTATTCATTAGCTCTGAAGTTTCTGTGCAGACGTCCATCGTTGGATAATATTAGAGCGTTCTGTAGGAGGCGTTGGGGGCTGACTGTTCAGCCAGTAATTTCGGCCATGGCTAGTCCAAGATCGGTTTTTGTAAGGCTGTCGAATGAAGAGGATTTTATCAAAGGATTCTCTCGTGAGTCCTCTGAGGTTGATGGTGTACCTTATCGATTTTTTCAATGGTCCCCGGATTATGTTGAAGAACAGGAGCCTTCTGTGGTTCCGGTATGGATTTTCCTTCCTGGGTTGCCTCCAAATTATTATCATGATTCTTTCTTGAGAAATATTCGGTTCCTTTGGGTCAGTATATTAGACGTGATAATTGTACTCGCTGTGCAACGAAGACGGATGGTGCACGGGTATGTATTAAAATGGATATTTCTAAGCCGCCTATTGAAGAATTCTGGATTGGTGTTCCTAACCAGCCGTTGAGCTGGATACAGTCAGTGGTGTTCGAAACGCTTCCTGCGTTTTGCACGAGATGTTGCATGCAAGGGCACAATTTGAAAACATGTATCAGGGATGGAAAGAAATCTCTAGGAGGAGATGGTAAGAAATGAATGGGATGGGGTAGGAAGGAGAAGAAAATGATGGGGAAGAGGGATGTAGTAAAGAGGCGAGAGAGCATGAAGATAAGTCGAAAAAAGATCCTATGATGGAGAATGAAATTAGTGTGGAAGAAGAGGGGCATGTGGAAGGAGAGGTGCATGTGGAAGGAGAGGTGCATGTAGAAGAAGAGGTGCACGTGGTCGAAGAGGTGCAGGTCGAAGACAATGTGCAGATGTTGGTGGACAATATTGAAAATCAGGGAGGGGTTTTGCTGACGGAGAATATCGTTGGACAGGATAGTGCTGTTTGTCCTCTTGAGGAGGAGAATGTGTTGATGACTGTTGATGATGGGTTGGAAGAAGGGGAGATGGAGGTGCGGCGGGAATTGGAAGATGGTAGTAGGGATGATAGGGTCTCCGGAATGATTGCTGGGGTGGAGGAGAGTATGTTGGATATTGAAGGGGAGACAGCAAGGGAGGGAGTAATGGCGGAGGCAGGCTGGAAAGTGAGTTGTGAGTCCAGTCGGATTCTGAAATAAGTATGGGACTTGAAAACCTGGGAAAAAATAAAGTTTGTAACTCGAATACAAAAAATTTAAATCTGAGTTCGGGTAAGATGAAAGTCAGGAGATCGACTAGGGCGGTTAGTAAGCCCTTAAAAATGAATTTGTAATGCAGAGTATTCTTTTTTGGAATCTGAGGGGTGTTACGACATCCCAAAAGCGTTTGAGCGTTTTGGTTAAAAAATATGTGCCTGGTATTGTTGCTGTTGCTGAGCCCTTTTTATCGACGTCCAGAATGAGTCGGTTGCAAGATAGTTTAAATATGGCTGGTAGTGTTTCAAATGAGGAGGCAGGGGGTAAGTTATGGGTTATGTGGTCGGAGGGGATGCAGGTCTCTATGGTAGATATATCTAAGCAACATATTACTGTGAAGATGGTTGCTGGTGACAGGAGTGTGTGTTGCTCTCTTGTGTATGCTAAATGCTCTTATATTGAGAGGAGGGAGCTGTGGCAAAGTCTGGTAGTAGGGGCAGATGATTCTTTGCCATGGATAATTGCTGGTGATTTTAATGTTATTCGGTTTGATTCTGAAAGGAGGGGAGGTAATACTAGACCGGTTGCTGCGATGGATGAATTCAATGACTTTATTGAATCTGCAGGTTTATCGCTGGTGAGATATGAAGGGAATCATCTCTCTCGGTGTAATGGCCAGGAGGGACTTGCTCGTAAATGGTCTCGGTTGGATCGCTCTTTGTCTAATGCAGCATTTTTGAAAAAATATTTGAATGTTTTATTGAAGTATCTCTCACGAAGAACGTCAGATCATGCACCTATTCTGATTCAAATGGAGGAAGTGCGTTGTTCTTATGGCTTTCCGGCATTTAAGTTTCATCAAATGTGGGTTACGCATGAGTCCTTTATGAGCTGTGTTGCTGCGGCATGGTAGGATGATATTGTTGACCATGGAATGGTGAGGTTAGCAAGGAAACTGAAACGGTTGAAGTCTGTGCTCAGGGTTTGGAACCGTGAAGTTTTCGGTAATATTCATTATCGGATTGGGCAGTTGGAGGAGAGGATGGTTACGTTAGATTTGAAAATGCAGGATGGATTTAATGAGGAGGATGAGCAAGACTACCTGGCTGCCAAGGTGGAACTGGATGAATGGCTTCATCGAGATGAGACACGCCTGTGTCAACAAGTAAAACAGAGTTGGCTGTCTCATGGGGAAGGGTCAACCCAGTTTTTTCGGTCTCTAAATGGCAAACGAAATAAGGTGGTAAAGGAAATGAAGCTACCCGATGGAACCTGGTTTAGAAGTGCGGAAGAGGTTCATGACGGGGCCGTTAATTATTTCAGAACTTTCCTGCAGCATAAACAGGTGGAGGAGGAGCCGAATTTGGGTGATTTAATTGTTCCATGTATATCAGAGGAGGAGAATAATATTTTGGGTATGCTCCCTTCAATCCAAAATGTTAAAGAGGCTTTGTTTGACATCTCTGTGCATACTAGTCCGGGTCCGGATGGATTCGGATCTGGGTTTTACCAAGCTTGTTGGTCTATTGTGAGCAAGGATCTCGTTGAGGCAGTACAGGATTTTTTTTTGGGGTCGGGTTTGCTAAAGAACTTTTCCTATACTTATTTGGTGTTGATTCCGAAGGTGGCTGCGCCTTCTGGTTTTGATAAATTTCGTCCAATAAGCTTATGTTCTGTGTTTTATAAAATTTGTTCGAAGATTATTGTTAGCCGAATATCACCATTCCTCCCAAGATTGGTGTCTTTGGAACAAGGAGATTTTATTCCAGGTAGGAGTATTTTTGATAATATAAGTTTAACTCAGGAGCTAGTTCATAGTCTTCACAAACCATGCCGAGGAGGAAATATTATTCTGAAGATCGATATGGAAAAAGCTTATGATAGTGTCGCATGGAGCTTTTGTTGCATGTGCTTAATTGTTTTGGGTTTTCTCCGAGTTTTTGTGGTTTGATTAAAAGGTGTATTTCTCAGAATTGGTTTTCAGTGGTGATGAATGGGGTTCCAAAGGGTTATTTTTATGGTGGGAGGGGTCTACGTCAGGGTGATCTGGTGTCACCATATTTGTTTATTATTGTTGAAGAAGTTCTTTCGCGGCTACTCAAACAAAAATCCCTTGTTGAGAAGATTGGGGCTTTTTCTCTTCCTTGGCATGCTCCAGTTGTTGCATGTGCTTAATTTTCAAATGGGAGTTCTTCTTTAGTGAAGGAAGTTGCAAAGATTCTGAAAACATATGAACGATGGTTGGGGCAAAATGTTAGCTCTTCTAAATCTTCTATTACCTTTTCTAAACACATTGCGATTAATAGAAGGAGGAGACTATTGAGATTGTTGGATTTTATTGAAGGAAAACTGCCGTTCAAATATTTAGGTGTGCCTATCTTAGCTGGTAGTTTAAAAGCTATGCATCTGGAGGATATAGTCGGTAAAATAAAAGATAGAATTGAGGGATGGAAAAATAGAATTTTTCCGTATGGTTCGAGGGTTGTGCTGTTGCGTCAAGTGCTTATGAGTTTGCCTATCCATTTACTTTCTACGGTTCATGCTCCTGTTTGTGTACTGGAAAAACTTAATAGAAGTTTCAGCAATTTCTTTTGGGGTGTGAAGGATGGGAAGCCAAAAAAACACTAGAAGTCTTGGGATCAGTTGTGTCTTCCAACTTTTGAAGGGGGTATGGGTTTTCAGAATCTGAAAGATGTTCAAAAATCTTTATTTATGAAGTTTGCATGGAAGCTGTTAACAGAGGATTCGCTTTGGTCTCAGTTTTTCATAGCAAAGTATATAAGGGATAGGCATATTTCGTTGCTGCCACAGGGGAGAGGAACTAGATTTTGGAAGAAAGTACATTCTTGTCTTCCGGAGGTTCTCAGCAGGTCCAAGTGGAAGTTATGGCAAGGGAACGTCTCATTTTGGTGGGATAAGTGGATGGAGGATGGTCCAATTGGGGCTGTGTACGAGAATGTGGTGAATTCGTTGATGAAAGTGAATGAATGCTGGGTTAATAATGCCTGGGATGTGGATCGCTTGATTCAACTAATCGGGGAAGACAAAACGTATGAGGTGTTAAGTGTGGTACGTAGCCGTATGGAGGGGGAGGATGTGCTAGTTTGGGTGGCTAATAAATCTGGGCAGTTCACGTCTCAAAGTTGCTGGAATTGCATTCGGGTGAGGGCTCCAACAGTGAGGTGGGCAGAGTGGATGTGGCATGAGTGCTTGCCTAAAAATATGTCTGTAACTCTGTGGAAGGCCTTTAATAATTCTCTTAGCGTAGATGCGAAGCTGAGATCAGTGGGTATTCCAATTGTATCGAAATGTAACTGATGTTCGTTGGGTTTTATGAGGACTTGAATCATGTTCTGGCAACTAGGCAGTTTGCAAGGGAATTATGGTGTAAAACAGAGGGACAGTTGGGTCTTGGCTGTTTAAACTATTCATCTTGGGGGTTTAATCGAGCTATGGTTTCAGAAAGCTAAGAAAAGTTCTCAGATGGGGTAGTTGCTGGGCTTAATACCTGCTGTTATTACGTGGGTGCTGTGGGTGAGACGTTGCAGCGCACGAGTAGAAGGAAAGATAGAGTCGATTAAGCAGGCATGGCTGAAAATTAAATACTAGGTTGTGAAAATTGGTGAGAAGCTAAAAATTTCTAAAGTTCATTCGGTGAGGGATGAACAAATTCTTTGTGAGCTTCAAGTGCCATTATGTGCTCCAAAGGTGCGAAGGCCATGTCTCGTTTGCTGGGTTAGACCAGATGCAGGAAGACTAAAACTTAATGTGGACGGTGCCTCACGTGGAAACCCAGGTTCGGTGGGTGCAGGGGGTCTTTTGAGAGATTCTGAAGGAAATATGCAGCTGGCTTTTTCTGTGAATCTGGGGCATGGTTCCAATAATTATGCAGAACTTTTGGGGCTGTTGCATGGTCTGCGAATAGTGAAGGAGCAGGGTGTGGTGGATTTGGACGTGGAACTGGATTCTTGGTTGGTGGTCCATTGGATCAGAGGTAATAGATGCAATACCTGGTATCTTGAGGACTATTGGGAGGAGGTAATGGAGCTCATGCAGGGCATGAATGTTCACATACAACATATTTACCGAGAAGGGAACAAAGCGGCTGATTTGCTAGCAAATATGGGTGTGGAAAGGAAGAACAAAGAGGTGGTCGTCGGTGCAGGATCTTCCCACTGTGCTTAGAGGTATTTTGCGTTTGGATAAAAGTGGGTGTCCTTCTATTCGGCTGGTTTAGTTGGGTAGGTAGAGCAGAGGGATATTTGTGTTTCATTGTGTTTTTTGTTTCCTATGTGGGAGTGGATGTTTGTAGTTTTGTTTATCAAAGTTTTTTCTCGGTCTTCCTCCGTCATAAGTGAGGGTTAATAAATGTGGGAGGGTGTCACTCTTGGACATTTGATGCCTTCTCTTTCTAAAAAAAGAAAAAAATATTATAGTATAAGCATATTATTTTATAATAATATGTTCATAATAATATATTATTGAATTTAATTAACTATATCAGTTATACTTATATAAAATATATATGATTAATATAAAAAAATATTTTTATAAAATATGTACAATATCGAAGTCGAAGTTGCGATCGCAGTCAGAGTTGGTACATTGCCACCTACGACCTTTTTAGTTAATAAAACTTTAGAGATGGTGCGGAATCAGAGGTAAAATTAAATTTTTACTCAGCCTTAATATCAAACATTAAATTAATTTGGTAAAGTTGTTGATCAATGTTTTGAATACCGTACCAGTCAAGGCACTGAAACGAAATATTTCGGTACCGGTACCGGTACCGCTTTTGGATAGTTGATATATGAATAAATTATATATAAATTCATATAAATATAAATTATATATAAATTCATATAAATATAAATTATAAATAGCCTAGTCTGAATTAGAGGTAAAAAACTGAAGTTGTAGTTTAAAAAAATGAAGAAAAAAAAATCAAAGACTGAAATATCGGCCGATACGAAATACATGTAGTATCTATACCGGATCAGTGGCCGATAAGGCAAATATCGACCGTACCGGCTGATACGGTACGGTATTTAAAACAGTGCTGCTGATTGACTTGACTACATTTTCTACAAGAAGAAGAAATTCATCTAATATAGTGATTGCAAATTAGTACCTACTTTAATTTTTTCCTAGAACCAACTTTTCCTAGCTACTTGATTTGACATGACCAGAACCAACTTTTTTCGGACCTGCCTATGTCTTTAGTAGGGTTGTAACCAGTCCGGTCTAGTTTTGGATAAAATTTAGGACTGAACCGGTATGTACCGGTTTTGTATTTTTCAAAACCGATTACGTACCGGTTACACTCTTAAACTGGTACTTTCAGTTTTACCGGTTTTCAGTTCAGTCCCGTCTGATTTTTCAATTTTTTTAAAATGTAAGTTTGTCATTAAAAATCTATTTATAAAAAAAATGCTTTAAAAATTTTTTTTTATACTTTTATTAAAAAGATATACTTTACTAAAAAAAATATGATTTACTGAAGCTAAGTACTATATTAGTATTAGTTATAGTGATTTAGTATTATTATATTAGTATAACTATAACTATAGTTAATATTAGACTATTAGTATTAGTTATATGTTAGTATTAGTTATAGTGATTTAGTATAACTATATTAGTATAAGTATAACTATAGTTTATATTAGTATAACTACTAATGTCCTATGTACTTATCAAAATTTAGTAATAATATTTGAGTGATTTTTTTTATATATTATATATAAAAAGTATTTTGTATAATATTATTTTTGTATAAAACTTATGTATATATAATATTATTTTTTATTTATTTTTTTCTTCAACTGGTCCCGTTTTGGAAACGACGAAATTGGAACCGGACCCGATCCGGCCGATTTGTGCAAGGAAAACACTGGTTCGGGACCGAAAAACCGACCTAACCGGTCCAATTTTTTGGTCCATACTCACACCCGACTCTTTAGGGAGAGAAAACTTCCCTGCAGACACTTTTTAAACCTACGTTTTGTTTTTTTTAATTAAGTCTCTTGTCTATTTAAAATATCATCAGGTATACTCAGAAGTCGACGTTGGTCAGCTTTCTCCTTCGTAGTTATCAACATGAATAATGCATGCAAGAAGCAAGAAATTTAAAACGTGTAGGGCCAATGAATTGAATTTGCACAGCAAGGTTCTAAGTAACTTCGCTTCTCCTTGACTCGAAGAAGGATAATGACAGTGGTGTTATTCTTTTATTGTCTTTTTATTTTTTTTTATAGTGTATTTAAAATTTTTATTATTTTTTATTTTTTAAATATTTTTTTAACATCTTTAATCATTAAAAAATTTTAAAAAATATAATTTTATTAATAATCATTTCCATAATTATGAAATAAAAAAAAAATAAAAGTAGTATTAATACTAGTCAACCTGAGATGGAAAGTTAAAAGTAGATGCAACATCAACAGTCCGCTACAAGCGCGTATGTACGTAATTTCCAGGGTGGTTTCTACCCACTTCAGAACTTTTTAATTAAAACACAAATAATCATGTACACTGTTAGATCCATCGAGCGTGTTGGACAATCGAATGACTTAAATTTGTTTGGATAGTGAGATGAGATGAGATGATTTTAGATGAATTAAATAAAATATTATTTTTAATATTATTATTATTTTAAGATTTAAAAAAATTAAATTTTTTATAATATTTTATATAGGAGTTTCGACAAATTATAATGATGTAATGAGATGAGATGGATTGAAAATGTTTCTATATCCAAACCGAGCATTCAAGTTAACATGAAGTCATTTGAGCCTTTTTTTTCTTAGTATTTTTTAATTTTCTTAAATAATTATTATTATACATGTTTATCAATCTTACAGAATATTAAAATATGAGTAGTGTTACTATGCCTCCTCAATTTGTCTACTTGGTATGCCCCTAGTTCAAATTGTACTTTTTTTTTTCTTTTTATTTCAAATAGTTTTTAAACATGTTTAAACATTTTAAAAAAATAAAAAAAATACCAATACAGCAATAGTCACTTTCGAAAGATTAAATCAATATATCAACAATTAAAATGAATGGACAAATTGAGGAAGCATACTAAATTTATTCTTAATATATATACAGAGCGTGTCCGTCTTCCAAAGAGATCATAGGGATAATCATGCTATTTCATCTATACATTCTAATTGATAAAATGGAGCCAGCCATTATCTTGATATATAGAGGATGGCAGCTTCCCTCATTACTCATTGAAATGATGTTGTAACAATACAAGAATACCATATCATGTATATTTCAGAATACTTAATAATTTTTTTACCAAAATTTGTCCTATCCATGATCTATATATGCCATGTTGTTAAAAATTAGTTCTTACACTAGAAAATAATTTTACTAGTATGCAATTTATGATAAGATGATAAGACCACGTTATGCATACTCTGGGATTATGTTACAAATGTTCTTTTCACCTACTTATTTCAAGAGTACGACGAAATATTACTTTGTTTCAATTTTTGGTTTTTGTTATATTTTTGTTTTATGCGAGTTATAATTTCGCGGAAAAGCAATATCAATAGGAAGGCAAAATCTTCTAATGGGGGATTCCAACAATGCATAAAAAATAACCTCTAATGAAATACTACCACATAGACCTCTTAGAGGACTTATCTTGAACCGCAAAACATAGGATGCCCAAACCCTTTCTCTTCCAACCCGACGAACGCCCAGGCCATTTCTCTTCCCCATCGACGCCCAGACCGCTTCCCACAATTTGTGCAAACACAGGTTCAAATTTTCCAAAATCAGCAAGCACGACGTGATATTTGAGAAACTTATCAAAATTTGGATAGCCATGTCCCAGAATTTGTGCAAAATACATTGATTATTATACATTACTAGTACATGTTATTATAAATTTATAAATTTGTGTTTATACACTATACATTAGTATTAAATGTTATTATACATTAGTGTTATATGGTAGTAATAGTTAATAGTATGGTGTTTACATATACTAAACAATTATTAGTGAATTTAGTCTATTTATATTTTAGTATAAGCATATTTTTTATAATAATTTGTTCATACTAGTATATTATTAAATTTAATAAACTATATAAGTTATAGTTGTATAAAAAATATATGATTAATATATAAAAAAATACATATATTTTTATAAAATATGTACAATATCGGAGTCGGAGTCAGAGTCAGTATATCGCCACCTCCGACTTTTTTAATTAAAAAAACTTCAGAGTCGGTGCGTAGTTTGAAACAGAATCAAATTTTTGAATTTTTGCTCAGCCCTAATGTCAAACATTAAATTGATTTGGTAAAACTATTGATTGACTTGGCTACATTTTCTAGAAGTGAATGATATAACCTTATAAATATCATTCACTTCATTTGTTCTCAACAAATGACTATCTCTGCAAGTTATGATATATATTCACCCTAGCCCCTATACCACACCAGTCAGGACTCCCTGATAATGCCATTAGTTCTTTTTCACCGTCTACATCATCAAGGACGATAAAATCCTTTTTATTATATATGCAACATGCTCCTTATGATCACCTTGATTCCCTCGCGATGATCCCATATATATCATGTATTTCTTCTTGCATGATCATAGAAAGAAGTTTTTGAAAAGAAGCTAGACTACGAGCTTTAGATTCTTCTCTAACACAAGAAATAATACTACTTCCTTCAAACTAATAAGAAGCTCGATCATAAATTATTTCGGCCAGGGTTGTCTTACCAGCGCCACTCATCCCATGATCAATTCCTACAAAGCGAACATCGTTCGATTCCATAGCCAATAAGTTCATCATTTCCTCTACACGGGAGTTTATTGCAACAAGTTTCTGGTAATCATGACGTAGTGAGAATCTAGAATTCAACTCAATAGATATAGTACCATTGATTTCTTGTATAATTGTTGATTCGTACCTCTAAATTGATGGAACAATTAATATTGACGAGACTTGAATTGACTTAAATTGATAGAATATTTATCGTTGTTTATTAGAGAAATCAAAACTCTTTAATTCATACTTTACTATTTTCACTCTAGCAACACTTGAGTTGTCGAACCAAAACCAAACAATGTAAACATGTTAAAAATTATAATTGTCATAAGTAAAATATAGATAGATAGATGTTAATAACAGCCCTAATGACAACAATAGTGTTAGTACCAGATTATTAAGGCCTCATTTGGATGTTGAGATGAGATATTGAGATGAGATGAAAAATTTATGAATAATAGTGAAATAGTTTGAGTGATCGAAGATCGATATTTTATACGATTTTGAAAAAAGAGACAAAAAATTTTGAATACATATATTATAGAGTCAAAATATTGTTAGAAGTCTTTTTTCGCAAGAAAAATTAAATAACTAACTACAAATAAGCAATTTTCTTGTAGTGTTATTTTTAATATAAAGTTAAAATATTTTGAGAGAGAAAATAGCTTCCATTGGCAATTCAAAACAGAATCATAAGCGAACTACTAGAATTTTTATTTTTCTAACAATGAAGGCAGTGATTGCACAGAATAAAGAAGGTGAAGTACTTAAATCTTAGATAAACAAAGGCAAAAGTTTGTCATATATAAATGATAGGCATGAGAATACAAAAACTTGCAGAGCTTTAATGTAGAATATATCATGAGTAAGGGAGCTTTGGGCAGAGAAAACTGCTGTCACGTATATCGGTTTAGAGTACTTGATATATATAGGGCGTGAGCGCATGCAGCCACGTAAAGAAAGAGATTTTGCCCTTCTATATATCAATATTGCTTGTTTAATCGAGTTACACGTGTTCTTATAACATTCATTCACCTCATTAGCGGCCTAGCTAAATAGCTGAAGATTTATTTGACATTAATGACAGAGCATGGGAGTAAAGGAAAATTCTACTCGCAAGCCATTTGCGCACCCACATGCGTACCTATCTAACGTGGCAAGTCATAAAGTCAGCCTTTAACCATTTAATGAAACGGTGTGGATTTGCAGATCAAATGTAAGGCAGCGGCAAATTCGTTCCTGCAAAATTTCAAACTTTTGAATCCACTTGCTAAAATGGTGCATTTAGCATGTCAGTGAAAAGGAAACCTATCCCTTCTCCTTCTCCTTGTACGTAGCTTCATTAATTTTTCACTAAATTTCTCTTCTCTTTCATCCATTCCCACACCCTTCACCTTATTCTTCATCCATTCCGCACCCTTCTCCCAAATCTCGTTTAGAAAAATCCATCTTAGGCAAGAAATAATAGGATATGACAGACATATAGCATTCAAATTCAAAGCATAAAACATGTATTGACAGCAACACAGTAGTCCCTAGGGCTATTTTGGCAGGAATGTTAGTTGGGTTAATGTTAGAAAAGCATATTCTTCTACTAATGATACTTTAGAGTTGCAGAACTACGGGACTTGCAATGGAGTGAAGAGGAAAGGGGTCCCACGAGACCCACAAGAAAATGTTTAAGGTATGTGGTCGAGAAGGAAGAAGCTTCAAATTTTTCCATTGTACGTTCTTTGGTCTTGCCGATTGATTCAAAACAAGATAGAAATTTAAGCTACAATTAATTTGTAAGGAGATGACTGAACTTGAATGAGATTTAGGGATTTATAGACAATCACCGATCTAAGCAATCCCACCAGTAATCTGCAGCAGATAGAGAAGATGGAGATAAAAATCTGCAGCAGATGAAGAAGATGAAGATGGAGATTTTGTGAACTCGCGTGTAGGTAGAGAGTTTCTCAGGGAAGAAGATGAATCGGTCTCTTCTCTCTTCTATACGTGTTTTCTTCTTTCTTTCTTTTATTTTTTTATTTTTTTTATTTATATATATATATAATTAACATCTGACAATTTGATCCACGTCAGCATGGGTACACATATCGGTCCGCAATTTCACTTGAATGTAGCATAACTCGGGAGTAAAATAGCATCTCTAACCGCTAAGAAAAAAAAAAAAAAAAAAGCATCTCTAACCGTTCCCCAAAATGCAAAAGTATCAAAATCACACATCTTTATTAATGATATCATGCATGGTAACTTCAGCTAGCCTAAACGGTGAGTGCTTTTTTTAGTCCCCATGAACTACATATCAGCTCATCATGAGAACGTATCTCGAAAGAAAAGGAATTAAGAAGTATGGTTTGCATAGACCAAATTACTAGATTCTTCTATTTTATATTTAAAAGAGTAATGCTAGATATAATTTTAAAATGGTTAAGTCCTGCGTACTCTTCGAAAAAAAATGAGGTCTATTATTAAAAAAAAAAATTATGTATGACATCCATTTCTTTCAAAAATAGTACTATGCGGGACTTATACACCAGGACTATAAATATCATTAAATAGATGAATTGTATAAAACCTCTTACACTTAGAGTAAAAAGTCTACTTATTCCTTAATTAACGTCAGAAATGATCAAAAGAAGTGATCAAAGGTTGAAACATAAAGTCACACTTACAGCCTTCTCTTCAATCTTGCTAAAGATACTGCTGGAGTTACATAGAGTCTATCTTTTAAGTTGTTAAGAAATCGAAAATATGCAATTCTCCAATTAGGACTAAAAGCCAACGGGCCACAAACCGCCCAAAATCCAGTAATGAAGCCATGCGCCACAGTTATATGAAACCATGGAAAAATAAGAGAGAGAGGAAAATCTAATCACCATTTTTAATATAAAAAAATTTACACAATTTCTTACTATTCACACAACCTCCACACACCACATTTTTTTTAATTTTTATTATTTTTTTCTTTTATCAAATATTTATTATATGAATAATGAATAGAAAATTTGAAATTTTTTAAAAAGAATAAACTCAAAAAAAAAATATTAAAAAATTAAAAAAAATGTGGTGTGTGGAGTGTGGAGGAGGTTGTGTAGTAAAACTTAAAAAAAAATTCTCTGAGTTGTTTACTAATTTGACAATCTAAAGGAATAGAGAAATAAATATATAAAGTGAGCTCCACAACATATATTTATTGTTGCTAGGGGTGTAACCGGTTTGGTCCGGTCTGATTTTGGACAAAATTTAAGACCGAACTGGTATGCAAATTCAAAACCGATGATGCATCGGTTACCCTCCTAAACCGGTATCACCGGTTTCCGGTCCGGTCAGATTTTTCGGTTTAAATAATTTGTAAATTTTTCATAAAAATATGTTTAAAAAAAACTACTTTAAAAAAATCTGTTTTATTAAAAATCTGTTATTATTTACAAAAACATGCTTTATAAAAAAAATCTGCTATGTGGAAAAAAAAAAATCTGCAATAAAAAACTGCTATAAAACAAAATGTTATACAAAAAATTCTGCAAGAAGAAGAAAATTATTTATGATGTGAGTTGTTAATTTGTTACTAACTTAGAGTATGTCAATGTACTAATATTATATGTTATATATTATGGAATATATATTATATATTAATCCGTTGATACTAAATTATTACTAATACTATATATTATACTATTTTAGTGTTACCACTACATATAGTATATATATATATGTATAGTTTTCTTGGATATGCAATTCGAAGAGTGTATACAATGTATATAGGCCTCGAATAGTCATTAAAGATGAAATATGTAATTTTATTAATATCCTTGATAGGATAAATTTTTCGAAATGGTATAGTGAAGTAACAATCTCTATTAACCAAGAATAGAGACTGTTACTTTTGGTTAATAGAGACTGTTACTTCATGATATAGTCAATCATGAATTTTCAGATGAAATGGATAACGATTAGGATTTTCTTAACAATGTATACAAACAAGTATATATATATATATGTATATATTATAATGATTTAGTGATACTAATACTATATGTTCTACATTATGGAATATAAATTAAATATTATATAATAATACATTGATACTAAATTATTACTAATACTATATACAATACTAATAGTGATATTAATACTATATAATAATATATGGTCATAGTGATAATTATATAATATCTTATATATAATTATAATTTATATTATTATATATTATATAATATAAAAAATATTATATATAATATTAAAAAAATTAATTTAAATATATAATATAGTAAATCGGTCTGGTCCTAAAAATCATAGAACCGGAACCGGATCTGTTCAGGCTGGTTTTTACATTTTAGAAACCGGTTTCGGACCCGTTCCTCCTGTTCGGGCCCATTTGGTCAGGTTTTTCGATGAAAATTTACACCCTTAATTGTTGCCCATATTGCTAGATCACTTGGTGTGTCTCTCTTAATTAGCTTCCAGTTAGATCTAAATGTTGTGTGAACCATGATCCCAATATTATTTTTGCTTATATATATAAAATGATATATATGACTTTAGCCTATCTAGGAGTAGCAATGTCGCAAGGTTGACCGCAAAAGGCTAAATCTTGTTTATTTTCATCATTTCATTTCTAGCGAACAAGATCTCTCCATTAAAAACGCGGTAAAATCATGTCATCCCAAAAAATTTTAGTTGCAAAAAATTAATTCCGATCTAATGCGTGTTTTAGTCTTTTTTAGTGATATTAGGTCACCACTAAATACATTACCAAATATGTAACTACTTGCAGAGACATTATATCGTCGCAAACGGATATTATTTAAAAACAAAAAACAAACAAAACGATACATTTTGCAGCCTAAACCCTTCCCCTTTCATTCTTTTTCCTCTTATTTCTTCTCCCCCCACAACTTACAGCCTCTTCATGTGCAAGAAGAACACACACTTAGATCCTCTTGTGCAATCTTTCCAAAGACACGGTCAGTGTTACATAGAATTGGTCTTTTAAATTATCCAAAAAACGGAAGTACAAAACTCTCCAATTACGGCTAAAAGTCAAAGGACCACTGTAACAGCTCGCTAGAAATTCAATAGAGGAATTTCTATTGGCTTTAAGAATCTTGTGAAAGCATCCTAAGTTTTTACGAATCGACCAATCGCATAGATTCTTGTATGTCAACATAATCAGTGTTATCACTCACTATGGTGCCAGAAGTGAGATTTTAATTATTTGAGCTAGTTAGAAGTGTCAGAATGAGTTATGATTTGCGCCATTATACTCAATTGATTATTTAGGATTTTATTTCACAATAGTCAATTTTCATATTTTCAGATGAAACGCCTATTCAAAACTGTGAAATTATTTTTTCGGGACACTTTAGGATTGAATTTTGGTAAACGATTTTCACCATAGATTAATATGAATCTTTAGGAAATTTCAATGCTAAGTTTATTATTCACTTTTTCGGAGTGAGTAGTAGCCTTTGTAAGTGCACTAAGTGCTGTATTTTCAAAATCATAGTGTCAAATATCCAAATTAGATTAGTGAAGTTTTATTTGGACACTTGACAAAATCTTAACTGCACATAATGAATAGTACTAGACACTTGGCACCATGAGTAACGTTTGATGGATTTGAAGGAATCAAGGTGTGAGATCATGCCACCTAAGCAAAAACCATACTCCATTCGACCAATCAAATTGTGCCAAACCAAATAGGATTTCCACCCTAGTAAATTCCTATATGTTTGGGATCCAACCAAGAACTCAATAGCATGGTGGAAACAGAAATCCTAATTGGTTTTATCCAAACCATAAAGTTGACCTCCAAAACCTAACTGAATCGGTTTCTAGCCTTGTGTTTAATCACTTGATTAAATTATTTTCAAATGCTATTAATTTTTCAAATTTATCTTAGAACATCATTATCCAACTTTGTTAACTTTGGATAATTGATTGGGTCAAGAGAAATTAGATTTGGGTTTGATAGCAACCCAAATCCTCTAAAAACCTAAAATTAACACCTATTTGGTTAAGGCCCATTAATGCCCACGAATTTGGCCACATTAGGCATTGCTTCTTGGCTAAGTTTTTTATATCTCCACATGCCTAACCAGATTGTTCAAGAGAACCTAGAAGACTCTTGAAGTAAAAAGCGCCACCTCACTCTTTCACTTCTACACTCCACTTAGAGAAAAAATCTTGGGTTGATATTTGTATATTATATTGGGAAGAGGCCAACAGCCAAGCTTCATTTCAGACTTATCATCTTCAATAACTAGTATAAAAAGCCCTTTAGCCCCTTCCAATGAAAATCATCCCTTCTTTACACTTTGCTTTGATAGAACACAAAAGACACTCTTTGGTAACTTTTCTGAACTCCTTTTGACGCCTGATTATTAGTTTTTGTAAGTGTTTTCTCACCAAGTTTCCTTCATTAAAGTTGTTCCTTTCTTAGCCTAGTTTAAGTGGAGACCTTATTTGTTCCATTTGAAAATAATTTGGTTGGTCCAAAGTTGTTTAAACCCCAGAAAGGTCATTCTAAGAGATAAACTGGAGAGTGTGTTATATTTTGAAATTTTTGACCAAGTTAATGGATAGATCTTGGTCCAAAATTTTTATGGATTATTTTTAACATGTGTATATGATTATTGGTTGGGCATTTGTTGCATGATTAAAGGTTTTGATGAAATATTTTCTTAAATCTAGAAACTTGAAAACTGGAAGAGGAAAAAATTGTTTTTGTTTTAAGAAAGTTTGGATCTTTTGTGATTTAAATCTAGTCTAATGACTTTGATAATTTTATTGGAGGATCCCAAGCCTCTTATATACATGTTAGAATATTATTTTTAAGATATTTAATGTTATATTGAAAGCTATGAATTTTTATGTAAAGAGATATTCGTATAGACTAAGTGATGATGTGCTTGACTAAATTCATGTTTTGGTTGATTTTTAACCACATGATCTTGAGTTTAAAGCTTAGACATGTTTTAGGACACCTTTTTAAAGCATTTATGTTTTGGTTTGAAGATCCCCATATTTTTAAGTCATGGATCAAGAGGTTGATCAAAACAAGTTAGAAACAAAAATCTATTTTTGAACTTAGAAGAAAACCAAAAAGTTCAAGTATGATTTTAGTGATTTTGATGACTTTTGTTTGATGATTCAAAGTATGATTGTTCATAGAAATATATTATGAATATGTTAGAAGTAAGATTTGAATTTTTCTAGTTCTTGGAGATACTTTGAAATAGATCAAATCATAGGATTCAAGGGTTTTCCTTTTTAGTGAAAAAGTTTGGATCATTTTTCTAAAAAGTTTGGTGTTGATGACTAGCATATTTTGAGTTTATGTTTTAAGTATGTTTTTAAAATTAGGATAGGTAGATCTTTGTTGCAAAATTTGATTTGATCATGAGTTTTGAAATTAGAAGAATTGCAACAAAAATTAAGGGAAAAAGCCTATGCAAGTTTCGGCCACTATAGAGTTGTAATGGTTGAGTTTAGTTTTAAAATTTTCTAAATTGATATTTGAGTTTAGGACAAAATTTACATAAGATATGTGAATTTTGATGATTTTTGGACTTATGATGCAAAATCCTTAAGTTAAGGGTAAAATGGTCATTTTTCAACATATAGAGGGTAAAATGTTGATATTTGTACATATTTCTAATTTTTAGTAATTAAGTTCTAACTTTTAAAAATTACTACTTTCAGTTCCTAGTGATCGCGCTTGAGTTTTGTTTAGAAACACGAAGACCGATGTAAGTTATCTTTTAACTTTCTAGCAGTTTACTGTGTATGGATAATAAGTAAATAAACTACAAAGTATGTATGTATATGTGCCATGTCAAGTCATTGCATATTTATTCTGTCATAAATTATTCATCTGTTACACAAGATATTCTTTCACATATTACTATACATTGCAAGTAGTGTGGATACGTACAGTCTAAGAAGATTCTGTCTAAGAGATTGGAACTTAAGCGTACCAATGTGACCCTTCAATCTGTCCTGAGAACTTACTTAGTGAGTATTATTCATTTTTATGATAAAATTCATCAAGACAATGTCAAAAAGAAGAATAATGTCATGTATGTCATGTTAAACTAAGTATATCATATATTACATGTATGTCATGTCATGTAATATGTATTGTTGCAAGTATGTTATGTTAAGTATGTTATCTGTTATATTTTATGCTATGTTATGAAATATTGTCTGTTACATGTTATGCCATATTATGAAATATTTCTATTTCACGTAAGTCATGTCTTATAAGTTACGTTCAAGTCATGTTGTGTTACGTTAGGACTTCTATCCTTTCGTATTTCAGTCACGTTTCATCTTGGATACAATTTGTGTATTTCGAGAATAATCATGTCAAGTGATTCATGTTAATCACGACCCTAAGTACTAGAATGGGGTAATATCCTAGTGAAATTCTTTTGTTCACGCCGAAGTGTCTAAATATGTGTGAAATTCCCTGAGTTGATGAAATACAGTCAACGAGTAGCGGGCGGGGCTTAACTAGCTGGTCATTGGAGCACACTAGGCACTAAAGCTGATGGAGCATTGTTTACGTTCTTGTGGGGTCGATAGTGAGTATGGCGCTCCGACCATGAGCAGAGTAGCCTATGGCGCTGCGATAGCTATCTGGATAATGCGTGCCCAAGGCACTATGCAGCACAAGCAGCACTATGGCCAGACAAACAAGTGCACCACCCTTGTGTTGTGCGATACAAGAGACACAACGAGGACCATCTGGGTTCATCATTGCTTCATCGCATGCGGTGCGACACTAACCCATGTTGTGCAGCCCACAACACTACACACACCAAAGTTGTGACGACAACCGTTTAGTGTTCCACTACCATGACCGTATCCAAGTGCGACACCATGGGCTTTGAGCCAAGTAGGAAGAGGCCCATGCAGCAGCTGGGCACCCGTAAGGACACGGCTCACTAACTGTGGCCGGTCCCTGTGGTGCTGAACGAAGTTCAAAAACATTGATTTTGAGGCTAAATGTGTTTGTAGTGTTTTGTGCCCAAGACCTCACACATAAAGATATAATGAGCACAACTATTGGTCTGGAGCTTATTGTTAGTGTGTATGTTGATTTTATTAGCATATAATTGTGGCACAAAAAAATATTTTTTTGAAATATATATATTTGTTTGCATGTGATTGTCATTATTGAACACATGTTTTGCCATGATATTATGAGATATTTTATCACATTTTTTAGGCATTTTATTTTATGTTATAAATTGTCTAGAATATTATTTTTTGTGAATAATAATTATTTGGATGAAATGTGATATTTTTTGTATATGTACTTTGATTACATGTAATTTTGTGCTTATTTTATCACTTTTATTGTTAGGCTAATTTTAGGAATTAGTCTTCAAATTGTTAGAATGTGATAAAATAGAGGATTAAGTAGCTTAAGTATGAATAGTTCATTCTTACGATTAATCCAAATGAATTTCTTCGATATGAGAATAATTTTTTTTTGCATGTGACTAACTCGGTAGATTGCTTATCTTAGTGGGAGTATGATTAAGATTGATTTGGAATTAATCTCCTATACGATATGAATTTGTGCAAAAATTAAGTTAGAAATTAATAATTGGACATTGTGGCACAAGAGATGAATATGAAGCATTAGTGAATTTTCGATTTTGCGACGTGTATTAATTATTTTTGTTCTAACTAGATTAATGCGGCAAGTTTCTTAGATGTGTGTGCAATTAGATGCACATAGGTTAGTAACTAGATAACCGAGAAGAAAGCCTAGAGATTGTGTATGCGACTTAATTGTCTCATTAATTTCCTCCATGAGCAATAGTTGAAAACAAATGAAGATTATTATGAGTGTCAGATAGTTTTAGACCATCATTATTGTAAAAACCTTTTAAAGATCTAGAGTAAAATTGGGAAGTGCGCGTGGGACGCATGCACTATAATTTTTATAGAAGTTGAAGAGATCAACTAGTAGATAGACCTAAACCACTATTTTGCATTGAGAATTTTGTGGATAATAACAGAAGTTGTGCATTGTTTTTGTAACGCAAAGATTAATTCCTCCTATATTTGACGTTAAACATTATAATCTTAAAGCAATTTAGATTAACTCACAGATAAGTACATATTCTCTAAAACTTGCTAGTATGTCCGACAAGTAAAACCAATAAAATCTGAATGTGCAAGAGTGTTGAGGACATTCTTGATTGACATATTCATTTTAAAGGTTTTATCAGTGCACCTCTCTGTGGTATTAACATTGATAATCTTGCTCAAGTTTTCTTTTTCTCTAGCGAGAACAAATAGGTTTTTGTAGGTATTGAAAGTAATACCAAGCACCTTGGAGGTTAACATGATAATTGTGACAAAAGTCTGAATATTGGTATGACTTAATAAAAAACTGTTGATTTTCACTCATTTTCATAGACTTCACAACAATACCATGCCTGTCACTTCAGAACTTCCTTTCAAAGATAGTCTTTTACCTTTATCAGAGGTAGAAACAAGTTATAACTTTACAACCACTTGTTCAAGCAAAATAACACGTAATTGGCATAGAACCAATTCCAATTATTCTCATTTGGGGAGAAAAGAAAAGATAAGAAAACCACTAGTTCTGGAAATTAAATACAAATTAATATGGTAAGCAAAATAAATGTTTTGCTTCCATAAGAATTTCAGGGTATCTTGATCTTCACGCAGTACTTTCCAATCCTCTTCAAGAGAACACTTAAGACCGCAAAGCTAAATCCTAATAGTAGAAGTATTTTGCAAATTAAGAAACTATAGAACACGAAAATTCTAATGCACAATAAACTAAACACAAGCAGAAAGAAGAAGAAGAAAAGAATAACTATTGTTTTCTATCTTAAGAAATTCATGACCAACTGTTTCAGAATAAAAAGCTATCCAGAAGTTGGTACACACAAGTTGGAGCACAAATAGAACAAACAAAAAGCCGAAGCCAAATGCCCTCTACAAATTGAGAGAGAGAGAGAGAGAGAAATGGGTGATTCCAGCGACTCTGTGTCAGTGGATATGGAGGGGATCTCTTTCGGCAGAAGGGTAACCTGCATTCTTCTTTTATCTTTGCATCTATTATTTAATGTGTGTAATGCTATGTTTGGTTGCTTAGAAATGTAGTACACTGAAAAAATCAAAAGACCAGTCTCTCCTCCCAACTAAGCATGCTGCAAACATCTGACCAACTTGATGTTCTTTTGAACAAGTTTTAGTTTGGCATTGAATAACAGAGTAATAATTTATTCATTTTGGTTTCTCTTGCCATGATTGTTATATTATCTCTATCTCTATCCTCGGTTAATTCATTATATTTTCAAGGGAATACCCGATGCTATGCTTGGAAAAATTGTCAGCATTAAAGTTGCTCTTCTGGTTGTTTTTTTTTTTTTGATGAACAATCTAAAAGCTGTTATATTTCTCAAGAAAGAAACTACATCATTGCATCATGCCAAATGACTTGAGTGATAAACTCTGGAAATGAGTTCCACCAAATCACTAGATCATCTAAATGCCATGAATATCTTGCCAAACTATGGGCTACATTGTTTGCCAACCGACCTTTGTGATGGATAGAAATTTTTTGGAATCTAAGCATCAATCTCTTTATCTCTTGAATCAAATTTCCCCATATAGATAGAGAGATCTGCTCCTTGTTAATTTCTTGAACTACCAACAGAGAATCACATTCCACTTGAAGATCACTAATGCCCAGCGGGAGGCATATCTGCAGTCCTCTCAGCACAGCCAAAAGTTCAATCTCCAAAGGGTCATCAGTCTTAGTTTCTGGTTTGCTTGCTGTGAAGATCACCCTGCCTCCCTCATCTCGAAGAACCATACCTGCACCTGATCGACAATAATCATAGAAAATAGCTCCATCTGTGTTTAACTTCATTACTCCTGCTGGTGGTGGCTGCCAGCCACATAGAGACTTTCCTCCTTGCTGCTGATTTTCTAACACAGAATGGTATTCTTTATGGCTTGACAGGGCATTATCCAAGACTTCAACTGGTTTCAAAATTTTCTGCTCATAATAGAATTGATTTCTTCTATACCACAGCCCCCAAACACACAAGAACAATTTTTCTATTTCTTCTTGTTTATTCCTTCTAACCACGTGTGCCAAAATCTGTATAAAATCAAGGTTAGCTGGAAGATCTTGCAAAAAACTAAGTTGTTTCTGGAGAGCTTCTTTGAAACTTGAGCAGTAAAGGAGAGCATGATTGAGATCCTCTTCTTCCACCTTGCACCATCTGCACTTAGCATCTTCCAATACCTTTCTGGCTTTGAGGTTCTTTAGAGTTGGTAAGCCATTTTTACATACCCTCCAAGCAAAAATTTTTACTCTGTTGGGAACTCTCATCTTCCACAATTTTCTCCACCAACTCCTTTGATCCTCCCTGTAAGAAGTCTCACCCAACTGTGAATCTTCACTTAATGACATAAACAGGCTATATGCACTCTTCACACTAAACTGACCATTTGACTCATGTTCCCAGACCAGACTATCCATTTGGCTCTCAGCAGGTAGCATGATCTTCAAAACCTCGTGGGTTTCTTTCAGGGGAAGGAATCTTCTGATCTTCTCCATGTCCCACCATCTTGTATGCTCATCAATCAGTTCTGCCACTGTCCATTTGAGTTGTGCTTGAGTTATAGAATCTGAAGGTGGGATAAGTCTGTGTTTAGGCAGCCAGTAATCAGACCATATGTTTATAGCCTTTCCATCTCCTATCCTCCATCTGCACCCTTTCAACAGCCAGTCTTTTGCTTCCCAAATCCCTCTCCAAACATAAGAAGGGGCTGCCCCTAGCTTCGAGTCTTTGAAACGAGTTGAATGGAAATACTTAGTCTTGAAAATTCTATGTAACAGAGAATCTTCTACTTTGAGAATTCTCCATCCCTGCTTGGCTAAGAGAGCTAGGTTGAACAATTTTAAATCCTTAAACCCCATTCCACCATTTGCTTTTGATGCACACATCTTTCTCCAGCTCACCCACCTGATTTTTTTCTCCTCACCCTTCTGACCCCACCAGAATTTGGCAATTAAATTTTCCAATTCAGAGCACAAAGAAGTAGGAAATTTAAAGCAACTCATCGAGTATGTTGGGATGGACATTGCCACAGCCTTGATTAGCACCTCTTTTCCTCCTTGGGACAGGATCTTCTCCTTCCATCCTTGAAGCTTCTGCCACAACTTACTTTTGATATGAGAGAATGCTTGATGTTTTCCCCTGCCCACCATCGATGGAAGGCCTAGATACTTGTCATAATTTTGGCAATGCCTCACTCCCCACAACTGCATAATCTCTGATTGTTGAGAGGTTGTGATATTCTTGCTGAAAACCATTGCAGTCTTGTCCTTATTTACCTTCTGCCCCGATGCCTTTTCATAGGTCTCTAGTAGCTGCATTATATCCAAGTTTGTTTGTAAAGAAGCCCTGCAAAACAAGACACTATCATCTGCAAACATTAAGTGATTTACACTAGGAGCATTCCTGCATATCCGAATCCCCTCCACAGCTCCATTCATCTCAGCTTTTTTTAATAAAGAGATTAGTCCCTCAGTGCAAAGAAGAAAAAGGTAAGGGGATATGGGATCCCCTTGCCTTACCCCTCTAGTGGGATAAATGGGTCCTCTAGGATCCCCATTTATCAAAATAGAAAGAGAAACAGTTCTCACACAAGACATAACCAGATCCACCCACTTAGCACCAAATCCCATTTTCTGCATTACTGCTTCCAGGAACCCCCATTCTATTCGGTCATAAGCTTTACTCATATCAAGTTTAATTGACATGAAGCCCTTCTTTCCTTGCCTCTTCCTCTGAATGAAATGAATAAGCTCATAAGCTACTAGGACATTATCTGAGATTAATCTTCCTGGTACAAAAGCACATTGTGATTGTGAAATCAATTCTGGTAAGATTTTCTTCAGCCTGTTTGCAATCACTTTCGACACCATCTTATAAATAACATTACATAGGCTTATTGGTCTGAAATCAGACACTAACTCAGCCTGAGACTTCTTGGGAATCAAAGTGACATAAGTATGATTTAACATGGGTGGGAACCTACCAGTATTTAGAACATGTAGAACAGCACAGGTCACATCTCTTCCCACAATATGCCAAAACCTTTGGTAAAATAAAGGGGCCATACCATCCGGACCAGGAGCCTTGGTGGGATTCATTTCCTTTAAAGCCACATCCACTTCAGCTGCAACAAACGGCATATCCAATTTTTGTTTCATCTCAGTAGTCACCCTCCCCTCTAAGTTCTCCAAGAAATCAAAACTGCCACTACCTGTAGAAGCAGTGAACAAATCTTGGAAGTAGTTGAGAATTACTTCATCTCGGGCTTCATCCACTTGCCAACAACCATTTGAATCCCTGACTCCCTTGATCATATTTTTTGCTTTTCTTTGTGATGCCTTATGATGAAAAAATCTGATGTTTTTATCCCCTTCTGCTAGCCATTGCACTCTCGATCTTTGTCTCCACATGATTTCCCCTCTGGCCAGCCATTTATTCACCTCTGATCTAGCATTCCTGATAGCCTCTCGATCAAAACTCTGAGGGTCAGCATCCTGCACCTGCTGTAATTTCTGCTTTGCCTTTTTTAAATTTTTCTGCACATGCCCAAAACTCTCTTTGTTCCACTTTTCTAACCTCTCACCACATCTACTAATCTGTTTCATCACCCCCTCCATAGTGCTGTCCCCAACACTATCTAGCCAAGCCCCTTTAATAACCTCCTGGCAACTACTGTCTTCCACCCACATTGCCTCAAACCGAAAAGGCCTTTTAAATCTCCTCTGAACTACTATAGGATGCAGGTTTAGCTTGATGGGGATATGGTCTGAATATGTTGCTTTGCTGTGAATAACTTTAGCCATAGGGAATAAAGCTTTCCACTTAAGATTTGCAAGGCATCTATCCAGCCTCACACTAATACACTGTTCAGGTTCTCTGTTATTACACCAGGTAAAAGGATTACCATGAAAACCCAGATCCATTAATTCACAATCATCTACTGCAGCTTGAAAATCTTGTATCTGGCTGTCTGGTCTCCCTCTCCCTCCATTTTCCTCTTGTCTGCTCAATATCCCATTAAAGTCACCCATCAAGAGCCATCCTTTCTCTCGAGGGACTTTCAAGGACCTTATAAGATCCCAGGTTTCATGTCTCCTATGAGCCTCGGGTTGTCCATAAATCCCAGTAAAAAACCAAGTTTCCCCTTCCTCAGTGGTGTCATAGATTGAAGCGTGAATATGATTTTTGGAATAGTTCTTAATTATCACCTGAACATCCTTCTTCCAGTAAAGGGCCAAACCACCACTCCTCCCCTCACTGCTCACTGCCAAACAATTCTCAAAACCCAATCTGAATTTTAATCTCTCCGATACTTTAGCATGCAATCTGGTCTCTTGTAGAAACAAGACTCTGGGAACTTCCTCTCTGACTAAGTCAGCAAGGACTCGAACTCCTCGTGGGTTCCCAAGCCCACGAGAGTTCCAACTCATGAAAATCATTGATGTCGGCAGGGCTGTTCAACAGCCTCTGCCGATGTAAGAGAAATTGGATCAACATCTTGTGAGGGAGGATTACCAAGTGTATCTGAAACACCAATCGATAGTCCCACCAATCTGCTCTTCTTTCTCCCTTTTGCATATATGGATTCACTGCTATCTGCTTCAAGAGGGCGCTTCTTCCTTCCATGCATGGAACGTGTTCCAACTACGTCTTCTGATAGTAGAGTATGTTTCTTCCAAGTTTTCCTAATGGGTCGTCTTGGTAGCTTTTTAGTCACCTGATGGGCCTCACCAGTCTCATCTTGCTGGGCTACGATAGCCCTCTCTTTCTCCTGGCCCATCTCAATACCGATATTCTCCGTGGTATTCAAAAAGCCGTTAAATCCGCTTCCCTCCACCATATCCGTAATAGCAGGCACCCTCTCAACAACTTCCTGAAAAAAAAGGCATAGAGTCAACTTGGCGTGGTTGCTGATTACAATGATCTGCACCCGGATTTTGCGTATTCTCCTTCTGGTCTCCTCCTCTATTCACGCCTCGCATATCATTTCCCATAACTGATTGATTCGCCGAATCTGCACCCTGCTGCATGGCATTAACTGCACCTTCTTCCCCACCCTCAGCCACTGTTGCCTGCCGTTTCTCCTCCGGACTACTCATGCTCGTTGATTTGTGCCATGTTTGACTAGAACCACGGGATTTCCTTCTGCTTTGATCAGCACGAAGCCAGCTTCCATACTGCTTACTATACGTATCCGAACGGATTGAAACTGGGCACCTTTCTTCCTCATGAACTATTCTTCCACACTGCAAACAGAAGTGGGGTAACTTCTCATACTGTATCGGAACCCATGTTTTCACACCTTGTAACGTAATCATCCGTCCTCTTGCCAAAGGTTTCTTCAGGTTCAACACAACTTTTACTCGCAGGAACCTACCCCACCCCACATCATCCCCGTCCACCTCAATCTCTTCCACTACTCCTAAAGAACTTCCCAACCTCTCACCAACATCTCTTGACATACCAAACAGAGGTAAATTATGGAACTGTACCCATATCGCATCTTCATCAAAAGACACCTTACTGAGTGGGATATACCCATCGATGGCCTTCATCACAAACAGTTGACCATCAAAGAGCCATGGTCTCCCCCTCATCACTCGGTTTTTATCCTCCTGTGTTGCAAAGGTAATCACAAAACTATTATTCCCCACCTCAGTGAAGACGGCTGCCTTGCTTAATCTCCACACCTTTGCCATAGTAGTTTCCACGATGTATTTCCCAATTTGCCTATCCGACCAGATCTTGCTGATCAAACTCCTATCACCTTTACGTTGAACGTCCGAGATCTCTTCCTCTTCAATGCCTATAGCCGCACACTCCTCTTCATTTAGCTGGAAATTCTCCCACATCTCATGGAGTTTTTCCATGATAGGAACTCGAGACACCACCTCTAGTCTCTAGAGAGAAAACTAGAGAGGAGACTTTCAATACCCTTTTTCTTTAGTTATTATCCTTAGAATTTGCTCTTCTGGTTGTTGACTGCAAATGTTGCTGTTAGGATTTAGTATTAGATTGGTTTCATTTGCTTTTGTATTTTTTTTATATGTTTGTTTTTGTATTTTAAATTGAGTTAAGCTTTACTGTAGCGCCAACAAAACTGGACCTTGCTCTGTCTTTGATTCTAAGGTTGGGAATTCACAAATAGGATGGCAGGAATGGATATTGGGTCCTGAGGAGTTTATTTGCCTATTTAATTTGTTTTATTATTTCATCATGATCTGTATATAATTAAAGGAAGTGACTGATCTCTCTCTCTCTCTCTCTCGCCCAGACTTGGTGTTGTGATGCGTATGGGGGTTACAGCAGGAGCTTATGTCCTTATGTCCTGACCCTATTTGCTGTAAGTTGTCTCCCATAGCATAGCACACATGTTTTGTTAATTATTTGGGTTGGAGAATCTTTTTGCTAATTCTTTTTCTGAACCTTTTTGCAAATTATTTGGATTGGAGAATCTTATTTTTATACGAGATTTAATATAATCTGTAAGTGATGTCAAAAACTTACTCTACTTTTGTGGCATGTGTGGAGTGGTGACTGAGTTATTGCTTAAGAGGTTCTCCAGCAAGGTCTGCCTGTGCTTAATTTCCTGCATTGATCTTCATGTTTTGAGACTTTGGTCTATAGATAACTGGATTTTAAATATTGGTGGCAGGAAGTTCATGGCAGTGCTCAAATATCAGAGTCAGATATAGTTCAGAAATGTAGAAGAGTCAGTCCTCCAACTTTTCCCATCTTTCCTTCCTTTTTTCTTCTAATAATCTATTTATTAATTGAAGATGAGTGATAATTGTGGTCAAAGGCTGAGCTCTGAGCACTTTGTCTGACTTCCATGACATTATGTTTCCTTCAACGGTCTTTGGAGGAGAGGCAGAATTCAAATGTTTGGCGGTTTCTAGAAGCAATCAATGGGTAAATCCTGCTTTTAAGATGTTTTTGCTTTACTTTCCATAGTAAGGGTAAAATCCCTGGACTTTAGTACAGAGGGATTGAGAACTACAATGCCGTTCTCTAATTTTTGTTGGGGATAACTCTCCATTTCACTCAGAGGCTCTCCACATGACTTCCAATCTAGATAGGCGATACAGTACATTAGTTGAGGTATGCACCAGTTCTATCCCATCCTGTTTTATGTTCATATATGGCTAGTGTGAGAATGAGCTATATTTACTAGGGGGTGTGGGGAACAAATGTACAGGTTCAGGCATGCGTCAATGGTAACAAAGGAGCAGCCTCATGCCATGTTGATACCATTGGAGTACTTCGTCATGGGATATGGCTTGTATAGACCATCTCAATCAAGTATCAGCCCGAGAAGCCCCTTGAGTCCATCTTGCATTGCTCCGGAGCTTTTTTCACCTGAAAGTATGGGCCTGAAGTTGAAACCTATAAAAACAAGAATTTCTCTGCAAGTATGAAATTAGAAAGATCAAAAGGAGAGGAGGAAATAAATTTTTGTAATCTATTATATCATAGGGGTTTGCATTTTCTCTTGGGGTTGATAAGTGAGAGGGTAACCATGTTGTTGTATAGATAGAGGTCAAGAAAAGGAAAGATGTTGTATATTAAAATGTGTTTGTTTGATGATTAGTTTGAGGAAGAAAATAGTTGGAAAACAATAATTTTAAGTAAAAATTAAATTATTAATTAATATATAGAGTGAATTTGCAAAATATTAAAAAACATTAATTAATATATGTTGATCAGTGCAGTATCCCCACAGAGAAAGACAACTACGCAACTATTTTCATTGGCTTTATATAGGTATTCTGAATATAGACTCACATTAAATTGCTCTAATAGTACATCACAGGCCCGAATCTTTGAAAAGATACAAGAAGCCGTATTTAGAGGAAGAGAAATGTTGTTATTTATGAGTTAAAAATCCAAGAAGAGAAATGTCGTTATTTATTTCTAGATCTTTTAGATAATAAAAGATCATATTTTTAAGAGCTAATATTTGAAGCAAAATGGAAGAATATTTGCTTTCTGACCATATTATGGATTGAGAACCAGCTCTAGTCTACACAGCAGAATCTATGAAATCCAATGTATTCTGGACCATTTTCACCAACAACCAAATACTCTTGGAGCATTCAATTAAGACAACTAAGTACTATAATTAACCCTAAGAGAATAAATATTATAAGCAGTAATAATACTAGGAATGAGAGGTTCATTGCTCACTGCTACTTATAGAATGCTAATCATCCTCAACTAAAATGAAATTTCTTTTCTTGGTCTGTAAGCTTAAAAAGATGATTTCTCAGGAGGGTCAGTCAACATTAAAAAGCAATAAGATGCTATTAAGGTGATTTTTGGCCACCCTCTCACAATCAATTGGTCACTCAGTGATAAAAGGAAACAAAAGAACTCAGCTTTTCCATTAAAATGCAGACAATGTAAAAGAACACAATGTTTGAAAACAAGAAATAGAAAGCTTGATAACAAGGTTAAGTGATGATATGAACATCGTTAAATTGTACAAGCTACCAAAAGGCAAACCTCATATCGCCATCACCAAAAGGAAAACAGAGTAATAAATCCTCCATCATGACATTATGCATTGCCATCCCTCAAGCCAACATCATGAGCATCAGTTTCCAGCTTTGCTGTATCAACAAGAGCATGCAGGTGAAAGTTTGAATTAACTATGTGCCACCATATATTCTCCATTATGATTTCATGATTCTAAATGAACATGCTTTTCTTTTTCACATGGCAGATAACAAGGTAGGGGGATAGGAGGTGAAGATTGCACTCAAGCTCCATTGGAGACTTGAACCCCTGTTTAGACAAATGCCACTACACTCACCCTACCTTACCAGGTCAAAAACAAGCACAGAAGGGCAAGCCTTTTCACTAATTATTATCAGTGAGCATATCCTAAGCGGAGCAGTCTAAGAGCATCATGTACGATCTACTTATAACCCACTACCACTAATGAAAGTTGTAATTTACACAATAATGCTCTGCCTATACATGTTGCATATATTAACAAGGGGGGCTACTGGTGTGATTTTTCCTCTTACTTGTTTTGAAGTTTTCATATAGGAAAGCACAATAAGTTTCACCCAGTTACCGTCTACATTGCAAACTCGGTAAAACCAAGATAAAATCCCAAGTACTTCGTGTGGTAAAATCCCAAATCCTACATTCCTAACCCTAGCACCTCATAAAACCAAGCCACCAAATCAGATAAAAGCAAGACGGATGCAAAATGGACTACAACCATGACCGCCTGTCCATCGATCCTTACCTTCAATCAGTGTTAATCGAAGAGAAAAAGACACGACGGAGAGAGAAACACACACAAAAGGATTGAGAGACGGAGGAGAGAAAGACTCACCAGCTAGGCGAGGAGGCGACGGGCGCGGCAGCAAGCGCGTGACGATGGCATGAGCGACGGGAAACTCGGAGATGAGAAAAAGATTATTGAGCTGGAGAGAGAGAGAGAGAGAGAGAGAGAGCGATAGCGCATCGGGGTTAAGGGGGGAAACTGAGAAAAAGCAAGGGGAAAAGGTGTTACGATTTAAACCGGACTTTCCGGCGGTTTTATATCGCCGCAAAAAGACTAAAGCCAAGCGGGTTTGCAGCGGTTGAATGTCATTTGCCGCGGTTTTATATCACCGCCAAAACTAAAATAAGGAAAATGAGATATGTTTTGTTTGCGGCCATCATAAAACCGCCACAAAATGCGTTGTTAGTTTCCATCTCTTACAAGCATGTGTTTTTGCGGTGCCAAAAATTCTGCGCAAAATCTGATATTTACGGCATTTTTCCTTTATCGCCAAGAAAACATCTATAGTCAAGTTTCACTTTTTGCGACTAAATTTCCAGAAATCATTTTAGTCATAAATACACTTAAATCGTCACCAAAGAACAAAAACTCGCCGCAATAAGTGTGGGAACTGTTCACCCCGAAAGAAAACCAAAATTGCTACGGCGACTTTGCTTTCGCTGTAATAAAGGAGTATTAGCAACTATTTCTTTTGCAGCAAATATAAAATCGTTGGAAAAGGACGATTTTCTTGTAATCATGTGGCTTTATTTAATTCCTAATTTGGTAAAGCATGGAACCAAATGAAGCTAATTTCCGCCATCAATCAATTCTTTTCGGCCAATTGTATATCTTTTATGAAAAATTGATCTACTCGTCAAAGTCCAAGCTTGGTGGAGAAGCCAAGATTGGATCAACTTATTGAAGTTGTTGCTAGAAAGGTCAAGTATTTGAATCGAGGCAGGCAACCCAATTGATGAACCATTCAATGCAAACGGGAGTTATCCCTTAATAAAATCATATTGGAATACCAAGGTTTTCGCAATGTGGAAAATCTTAGGGTGGCAAATCGTGTTTTTAGATCATGTCAAGTCATAAACATTTAACTATATAAATAAACCTGAATCCGACCCGTTAAACTAAACGTGTCAGACTTTCAAACCATAATCCAACCTATTTAGATAGCGGGTCGTGTTGTGTCACCGTTGTTTTGACTTATTTAATAATTAATTAGAAATAAGTCAATACAACATAATTCAATATTTAAACTCATTTCATGTAATTTGGTTGAACTAACACGCATAAACTATTTGACCTTATTAACATAATTTCGCATAAAAGTTAAAATCTATATTTATTAGTAACCACAATATCTTAAAAAAATACAACCACCTACTAACAAAAAATATCTATATTTTTTTAATTTTAACATATAATAAAACCAATATTATAAATCCTATGATAACAAATATGAGTATAGGTCTAAAATTAAAATCTCGATAATAAAAACATAACCATACTAAGAAACACCAATAATATTATAACTCAACAATAATAAAACTATAATTTTGAAATAAAATCTAAACGGGTTGATTTCGGAGTAAGTGGGTTTACCCGTTTATAAAGCGTGTCTTAATAGATCAACCCGTTTTGATTTGGATTCGTTAACAACAAACTGAAATCCGCTAATTTCGTATCATATTCATGTTGAATTCACAAATCGTGTCACGTATTCTCACTCACAGAAAATCTCGACCACTAATACAGAGAATAACAATGGAAGCACAACACTTCAAAGACAGAAAACTATATATTTATTTCCGATTGGGCATGTCTTTATACCGACATCGAAGCACCATTTCAAGCAAGATAGGTAACTTTTGAAAAACAGTCAAAGCACCATTTCAGTCAAGATAGGAGACTTGAAAATTGTTAATGACCATTGGAAGACGGTCATGGTTGGTTCAGCAGTTTCAGGCAGTATATGTCCGTTACTAAACATATTCATGATATAAATCGTAGGATCGTATAGGCAAATAACGGTCATTCAATATTGACCGTCAGATTTGTCTTATTTCTAGTTGCATGGGGCGAGCTCATTGCTGGGGATGAGTTAGTGACACGATTCGTTGGTCGCCCGAAACTTTGCCCACGAGGTTGAGGCGAGCTAATTCATTGTACAATTTTTCTTGCAATTTCGCCTACTCTGTTTTTTTTTCAACGTGCATGGAACTTTTCCAAAGGCAGATTAAACAATATTAAATTCGCATATTTCAATTAAATAAGCTCACATATTAGAGAGTCGCAAAAATAATTCTAAGTTCCAAAGTATGTTTCAAACGAGCCCCTAAGATATGTATTTGAATAATTATGTTATGGTAGTGATTGTTGACGGGGAAGATATATAATTAAAAAAATTTATTCTTAAAAAAATTGCACAATGAGCTAATCCTAAATGGGTGAAAGCTGAGCGAGGTTAGACCACATATATAATTATATACATATATATATATATAATAAAATAAAATAAAAGTGTTTGGAGATCATTTCATTATTTATTTTAAAGGCTGTCCTAAATATATGTAAAAAGAAAAAAGAAAAGATAGGCTGGGCTTTTGTCTCTCAAGAATAGGCTAACTACTACCATAAATAAATCATGTATAGAGGGCAGCTAATGTAGTTTGACCTGTAATGTTCATTATTTATTGAAAATGACAGGTCGAACTACCCGAAGGTGGTACAAAATTAGATTTGGATCCATAAGGAAAAGTTGTGCAATAACTACTTACAAAGAAACTTTGAGAAAAAATCAATGTTTTAGTGACATTGAAGTATCAAAAGTATTAAAATCCCCACTTAAGTCTCGTTTGTTTTTATAACACATCTCATCTCATCTCATTTAATCATTATAACTTTTTCAAATTTTCACACAAATTAAAATAAACACTTCAATATTTTTAAATTTCAAAACAATAATAATATTAAAAAAATATATTCTAACAATATTTTATTTAATTTTCAATTTTTATCTAAACTTATCTCATTTGATCTCATCTGCAAAAACAAACGAGACTTAAACTCACATTACTTGAAATATCCACCGTTTATGAGATTTGGTACGCAAGGAAATTTGAGTCACCATTATGTAGGACCATTTGAGATTTTGAAAAAAATCGGTCTAGTTGCTTATCAAGTTGCATTACCTCCCGTACTTTCTAGAATACATAGATGACTTCTCTCGTTATAGCTAGCTGTATCCTCTTCAATCCAAAGATGTAACTTATGAATGTTTTGTCAAATTCAAAACCCTTGTTGAAAACTAGTTTTGTTAAAAAAATCCAAAAACATCAATTTTATGGTGGTGGGGAGTATACTTCCTTTCGGTTTCAATCCTTCTTGACCCATCATGGCATAGTTAATAGAAAGTCATGTTCTCACACCTCACAACATAATGGTCTTGCTAAAAGAAAACATAGACATATACTTGAAACTGGTCTTACCCTCCTTGCTCACTAAAGTATGTCCATTAAGGTTATGTTTGGAAAACATGTTTTATTCAAAATTCCCATCTTCATCTCATCTCATCTCTACACTTTTTCAAATCCCCATACAAAATATAATAAATAATTTAACTTTTTCAAATCCCAATATAACTTTTTCAAATTCTAATTTAACTTTTTCAAATCTCAAAACTAAAAAATAATATTTTAAATTTTAAAACAAAATACAAAATTCTCATCTCACCCCCCAAGCATAACTTAAATATCGGGTTGATGCTTTCTTGACCTCAGTATAGGTTATCAGCAGATTTCCCTAACCAATCATTGATAACCAAACTCCCTACGAAAACTTGTTTCTTAAACCACCAAATTACTCTATACTACATGTCTTTGGATGCAAGTGCTTCCCACTTCTTCGACCTTATGCAGCTCATAAACTTGACTACAGGTCCAAAGCTTTCATTTTCCTCGGTTACATCTATGTTGGTTACCGCTACCTTAATCCCACTATAACTAAAGTTCATTTCTCTCGACATTTTTTTTATGAGAAGTCTTTTCCTGCTAAGGAACATGCATTGGTGAACTTGCCTTCCAAGATCAATGCTACCTCCGATCGTCCTTTCCTTCACTCAATAAATAACACTTCTTCTCTTCCTTTGCTTGCACATGACTATTTACCTACTACATCTATAGGTTGTCTTGATCCCCTGGAACCTGACCTTTCCTCCCCCAAATTAGAAAAAACTCGTGTTTTGCTTCTAATTACTTTGGGAACATTGTGCATGCGGCCATCTATTAAAGGGATGGATTAGAAAGGGAATAAAAATAAGACATCGTTTGGATATTGAAATGAGATAATATGTAAATTGTAGTGAAATGGTTTGGATTATAATGTTTTATGAAATTTTAGGAAAAGAGAGAAAAAAAAAGGTGAATAAAAATATTATAAAGTTAAAATATTGTTAAAATATAATTTTTTTAAGGTTATGCTACTCATCATCGCACACCACACACCTTACATCTTTTAATTTTTTTAATTTTTAATTTAATTTTATTGATGTTAAACTAATTAAGTTGTTCTATTCATCATCTATACATTATATACTTGTTATGGGAAAATGGAAAAAAATAAAATAAAAGAAGTTTGGTGTGTGGGATGCTAAGTAGAATTATTCAATTTTTTAATATTACTTTTGCTTTGGAATTTTAAAAAATTGAATTATTTTTTGTATTTTGTTTAGAAATTATGAAAAGTTGTAATAATTAGATAAAAAAAAATTAAAAATTTGAAATTGAAAAATGTTTGTATCTGTGATATTTAGATGTTAAGATGAGAGCATTCTTCAATCATGCTAAAAGGTCTTTGTTTTCTTTCTCTCTGCAGGCGATTTTTCTCTCTACCCAAGCAGCTAGCTGTCTCAGTCTCTCCAGCTAGCTCCTCCCTCCCTTCGACTGTCCAGCCATCAACGACCATGTATATCAATTTTTTTTCTAGTTTTCCAGCTATAGCACCAAGATGTTCCAATTTGTAGCTTACCAGCCTTCTATGACTGCCACGTAAAGTTTTGAATACCGTTTCGGTGGCCGTTTTGGTTAAGGTATTAGAACGAAATATTTTGATACGGGTACCGTTTTGGGATAGTCTATATATAATAGATTAATTATATATGTATAAATTATATTTTAAAATAACATCAATGCAAATCTTAAAAAGTTAAACAACATATTTATAAAACTCAATAATACTTTTATATTCTCAATCTAACTATTTAAAAAAATAATTACCCATCTTCATTATGAATAGGGGAGTAGGGATTTGATTTTCAGTCCTCGAGAAAAGATGATTAAAAAAAGTTAAGAAAATAATTTTCAGATGTAAGAATTGGAGTGAAAATTATGAAAAAATCAGAATTTTTACATTAATTAGAAAAAAAAAAATTTGGCCGGTACATCGAAAACCGGCCGATATTGACCAAAATTCACCAGCACAGCTGGTATTTGTCTCGGTACGAAACACATATGTTCACTGTATCAGTCACTACTCCAGCACGGTACGTACCGACCGTACTGGCCGGTACGACACGATATTTAAAACTTTGCCGCTATGTGCCCCACCATCGAACTCTCCAGCTGCCAATTAGTCGGATAGAAATCGAAAACTATCTAAACAAGTGACGCATGTGTCTCACACGTGGCTTACAGTGCGCTTGAAACCCACGAGCCACCGTGCCAGGGTGAGTCTTCTGCTGCCATGCGCGGCACCATCGACTTCAGATCTCTTAGATCCGAGTACTACCTTCTTCCCTCAAGTGGTGCATGAGCCGCATGCGCCACCACCACCAGTGACGGTCTTACGCCGGCGTATCGGCTCATCTTCATGTTGCTATTTTCCTATATTCTTGCTTTTCTTAACTAAGGATTAAGATAAAGTGGTTGTGAAATTCTCATTTAATCGGACCAGACTAGCAAAATGCAGCACACAACTCTCAACTGTAGCTTTTAGTCATTGTTTTATAGTCTTTTTATCATACTATGTTAAAACAGCTTTAAGCGGCTTCCCCTTAGTGGGAAATGGGTGGGAGTGAAACTTTTGGCTCCAGATCCTGCTTTTTTATTTTCTCTGGAGTTGCTTTTGCTTATTTTGGAACGATTATTGGGGACTCCCACCCCATTGAATCTTGTATCTTTGTAACCACTTAGTTAATCTATGTTACTCTATGTTACCTTGAAAAAAAAAAAAAGGCAGAATGAACCATAGCTACTTGCTTCGAAAAAAGAAAAAAAAATAGCATTCTTCAATCCAAACGAGGCCTAAGTATTCATCGTATAAAATGTTTATTTATCTTCTGCTTGGCCAAAGAAAAATTAAGAGAAAAACTTATTACGGTGATAATAGAAAGGTAAACCCTTTGAACCAAGAAGACAAAAAAAATGATAAAAAGAAAAAGAGGAAAGAATTGGCATGAAAATTTTCCTTTGGTGTGAAGAGAATAATTAGGTCAGCATATATGGCAAGTACTTCAAAAGCTCAAAGCACCAAATAATGGAATATCCTTAGCATAGCAAGCTGATTTATTTTATATTTCGCTGCTCTAGGAACCCAACAAAGTAACTAGAACATACACTGGCGACTTGAACTCAAAACTGTTGGTTTTCCCTCATTTTCATAGACATCACAACAATGCCATGTCTGCCACTTTCGAACTTCCTTTCAAAGATAGTCTTTGTGACGCCCCGACTCCCACGTGTAAAAACCTCGGGAATCGTGACGTCATGATGATGATAACACGGGTCACACATCCCAACGATAAGTGCTCAAGTGTGTGCAACGTGCAACCAAAGCACCAAAGAATCGTAACGGTTAAAATAAATCAGTCTACTAAGTACCAAAATTTTAAATACAAAAATAACCAAAATAAATATCCGTCGAAAAGTTATACAGTTATCCAAAAATACAATAAAAAGCCAAATACATACACGAGAGAGAGATAATTTTCATAATCCAAATTGACAATAACCACATGTCACCTCCTCCAGGGAGCCGATCCCACAAGCTCCACAACCTCACCTGCACCAAAATCTACGGTACCATAAAGTGGTACCGCAGGTAAGTAATAATCCAAACAATCTCCAAGATCAAAATACATTAATGCTACCAACCATGCATGCATATGATGTACTATGCACCAGATCCAAAACATCATTATTCCCCCAAAAATGAATATTTTCCAACACATGCCAAAATCTTATTTTGGCCCAAAAACATAATCCGTCATTTTCTCAGAAAATGATTTACACAAAAATATTCGTCGGACAATGTAGGCAGGAATTACAGGCGATACTCTACCACCATCCCTGCTTACCACCATCCCTACCGCGTGCACCGTAGGCGAGATCGCAGACGGGACAACACCACCATCCCTACTTACCACCATTCCTACGCGTACACCGTAGGCGGAAATCGCAAGCGAGACTATACCATCATCCCTGCTACCACTATCTCACAGTTCATTTCCACACAACACAAAAACTCATTAGAGCACTGTAGGCGGGAATCACAGGCGGGACTCTACCACCATCCCTACCGCGTGCACCGTAGGTAGGAATCACAGGCGGGACAACACCACCATCCCTGCTTACCACCATCCCTACGCGTACACCGTAGGCGGGAATTGCAGACGGGACTTTACCACCATCCCTGCTTACCACCATCCTTACAGTCTCTTTTTCTTTTTCCCACAAAAATTCAGTTTTCCAATGAACACATGAACATGAATGCAATTATACGAAAATCCAGTTTTCAATTTACAAACATGAACATGCGTGCACATGCAATGTACCAGACTAACAACAATATCCAATGACCAATCCAATCACAAGAAAACCAAACTCACAAATACTTCATCCTCAATCCATCCGACCCCCATAACTCCTTGGACTCAGTCCGGCACAACCGACCAATCACAGTAATATTAAATGAGTTAGCGCAAAAATATATTAAAATCTCAAAAGATATTTGGGAAAATACTTACAGCGCTATATAATAATTTTCAGAGGATCACGGGAGAGTTGGAAGCGTCAAAACAGCAACTCAACAGTGTAAAAACACTGTGGCCGAAATACACAGTAAACTCAAATTCCAACGGGGTCAAATGAAAGCTAGGGAACGGTAGGGTAGGGCCTATGGAAGGTGGTGAAGCTAATGGAAGCGACGGTTGGCCGTGGGTAGCGGCCGAAACGGCGGTGGAAGGCCAAAAAGGCCGAAACGGAGATGAGCTCGTGGAGGTGGCTCCAGCGACGGATCGGAGCCGAAACTGGGTGGGTTAGGACGGCAAGAGGCCGGTGAAGAAGCCGTGAAGAAATGGTGGTTAGAGGTGGTCGGACGGCGGCGCAGCGACGCAAAGACCGCCGAGGATTCGAACGGGGTGTGGAGGCTAAGAGCGGCGTTAGCCGGCCTGAGATTTGAAGGGAATGGTCGCCGGTCGATGGGGAGTCGATTTGGCCGGGTGGTGACAACCACGACGGCTGGTGGCGGTGGCTGGGAGGAAGGAACCGAAACACGGGGAGAGAGAAAGAGAAATGGGAGAGAGAGAGATCGAGCAGGAAGAAGAAACCGGAGGGAAAAAAAAAGGAGAGAAAAAGAAAAATGAAGGAAAAGAAATGAGATCCAACCCTCACATCTTGGGGTCACAAAAGTGATCCAACGAAACAGATTTTAAAACTACTAGCTAAATAAAATAATTCAAACGCAGTGAAATGTTTTATTAAAACAATAATAATTTTAAAACCCAAAAACAAACTAATTTAAATTAAAGATAAATTTAAATGCCAAAACAGTAAATAATAATAAGAAATGACATTAAAAAATAATTTACACAACTTAAAAATATTATAAAATAATATAGCAAAACTCGCTTAAATTTTAAAACAAGAAAACCAGTCTTTAAATTAATTAAAATAATCTTTTAATGAAATACACTAAAATCCGGGATGTTACAGTCTTTTACCTTTATCAGAGGTAGAAATAAGTTAAAACTTTACAACCACCTGTTCAAGCAAAATAACAAGTAATTGGCATAGAACCAATTCCAATTATTCTCATTTGAGGAGAAAAGAAAAGAAAAGAAAACCACTAGTTCTGGAAATTAAATACAAATTAATATGGTAAGCAAAATAAATGTTTTGCTTCCATAAGAATTTCAGGGTATCTTGATCTTCACACAGTACTTTCCAATCCTCTTCAAGAGAACACTTAAGACCGCAAAGCTAATTCCGAATAGTAGAAGTATTTTGCAAATTAAGAAACTATAGAATACGGAAATTCTAATGCACAATAAACTAAACACCATCAGGAAGAAGAAGAAGAAAAGAATAGCTATTGTTTTCCATCTTAAAAATTTCATGAACAACTGTTTCGGAATAAAAAGCTATCCAGATCCAGATGTTGGTCCACACAAGTTGGAGCACAAAGAGAACAAACAAAAAGCCTTTTTGGTAATTGGCAAGGAAGTACCTGAAAATTTAAATCCATAGCAAATTAATAGCAGAGAATATTATTTGAGGATTTAAGTGTTTTATCCACCAGTTATAAGAGTATTGCCATTGTCAAATTCAAGTCTAAATTTTTGCATTTTTTGAGTTAAAATCCACCAGTTAAAGGCATATTTTTGTAACTTTGAGTTACAGTCAATTCCTCTCTCTTCTCATAGTTGGCGAGTTACTGCAGAAGGAACAAATGTTTATTTTATTGTTTCCGTCCAACTGTCCCTCTCTCTTTCCCTCGTATTCCCTTCTCTCTTCGCACTGGAAGCTTGGAAAGTTGGAAACTCTCGCTCTTCTCTCCCTCTTTGCTCCCTCTTCTCCGTTTTTTAGAAATTTCTTGAATCCCTGATTTTCCTAGTTCCCGTTGTCCCAAGGTTTAAGCCGAAGCCAAATGCCCTCTGCAAATTGAGAGAGAGAGAGAGATATGGGTGATTCGAGCGATTCTATGTCAGTGGATATGGAGGGGATCTCTTTCGGCGGAAGGGTAACCTGCATTCTTCTCTTATCTTTGCATCTATTATTTAATGTGCGTAATGCTATGTTCTTACTGATGTAGTACACTGAAAAAATCAAAAGACCAGTCTGTCCACCCAACTAAGCATGCTGCAAACATCTGACCAACTTGATGTTCTTTTGAACAAGTTTTGGTTTGGCATTGAATAACAGAGTAATAATTTATTCATTTTGGTTTGACATTTCAAATGTTTATAAAAAAAGATCTCATTTATGTTGTTTTATTATTTCATCATGATCTGTATATAATTAAAGGAAGTGACTGATCTCTCTCTGTCTCTCTCTCGCCCAGACTTGGTGTTGTGATGCGTATGGGGGTCACAGCAGCAGCTTATGTCCTGCCCCTATTTGCTGTAAGTTGTCTCCCATGGCACAGCACACATGTTTTGTTAATTATTTGTGTTGGAGAATCTTTTGGCTAATTCTTTTTCTGAACCTTTTTGCTAATTATTTGGATTGGAGAATCTTATTCTTATATGAGATTTAATATAATCTGTAAGTGATGTCAAACTTACTCTACTTTTACGGCATGTGAGGAGTGGTGACTGAGTTATTGCTTAAGAGGTACTTCAGCAAGGTCTGCCTGTGCTTAATTTCCTCCAATGATCTTCATGTTTTGAGACTTTGGTCGGTAGATAACTGGATTTTAAATAATGGTGGCAGGAAGATCATGGCAGTGCTCAAATATCAGAGTCAGATATAGTTCAGACATGTAGAAGAGTCCGTCCTTCAACTTTTCCCTTCTTTCCTTCCTTTTTTCTTTTAATAATCTGTTTATTAATTGAAAGATGAGTGATAATTGTGGTCAAAGGCTGAGCACTGAGCACTTTGTCTGGCTTCCATGACATTATGTTTCCTTCAACAGTCTTTGGAGGAGAGGCAGAGTTCAAATGTTTGGCGGTTTCTGGAAGCAATCAATGGGTAAATCCTGTTTTTAAGATGGTTTTGTTTTACTTTCCATAGTAAGGGTAAAATCCCTGGAATTTAGTACATAGGGCATGAATGTCTAATTTGAGATCCTTCTATGGTTGAGTGCAACCCTAGAGTGCAATATCCTCACATATTGTTTTCTGGAAGAGGACGGGACCGTGCATCCTCAAATATTAATATGCAGACTTTATGTATATTCTCACCCGTATAATATATCTTAAATTCTTTATATATCATAACTGATTAGTGTGAGGATTTGTCGTCCTCTAGAAAATGTGCTATCGATTAAAACCAATCTAGAATTTGAAATGTGACCAAGGCGACAATGCCAAAGGTCAGAACTATTACTACCAGTCATGACAGAAGCAGTAAAAGGTTTGGAGGTAAAAGGCAAGGAAGATAAGGCTTCAGTAAAAGCGTTTGGAGAGACAACCACTGGCAAGAGATGATACAGGCTGCCTCTGATTTCAGCCATCCCAATCGTTGTCCAGGTGGAAAGGTCCTGGATGAAGCAGTGATTAGACATAAAAACCAAACAGCAGGTAAGTGATTCTGTTAGTCTTTTTACTGAAATTAAATTGAAACAAAAAGAAGGTACACATAAAGCATCCTTTAGTAGGATGTTATCAGTGACTTGCACATTCCCTAGATGACTAACAGGAATAGAGGTTCCATTTGGAAGTTTAACAGAGTATGAAACCTTGGAAATATTTGAAGAAAAGAATGTAGTGCTACAGATCATATGATCTGTTGCACCCGAGTCTATAATCGAAGGTATATCAGTATGATCAATGGATTTATGTGCAAAAGAGGAAAGGGCAAAAGGAATACCAGAGATCTTGGAAGCTTTTGGCTCAGTTGTGACAGGTTGATGAATAACTTGAGCATAGTTCACAGAAGGGCAAGCAGTCGAAGTATCCTTTCTTTGAAGTAAAGCCATAAGCTATTGATATTGTGCTTTGGTGAAACTCACTTGGTTTTCATTAATTTCTCACCTATATAATATATCTTAAATTCTTTATATAATATCCTCACATATTGTTTTATGGAAGAGGAGGGGACCTCATCCTCAAGTATTAATATGCAGACTTTATGTATATTCTCACCCATATAATATATCTCAAATTCTTTATATATCATAACTGATTAGTGTGAGGATTTGCCGTCCTCTAGACAATGCGCTATCGATTATGTGTGCATTGATTGTTTACTGCTTTATAGATTACTGTCTTACATGGTGTGGGTTACCTTGCCCTTGTGTTTTTATAATTCATGAAGTCCCACGTTGAAAAAACGTGATTCACACACATGCTGATGCCTAGAGATTTGGAGTAACTCTATGTTGTGATGTCAACAGGAGACCTGACATTACAGAGTCAGTCCTCAAATATCAGAGTCAGATATATAGTTCAGACATGTAGAAGAGTCAGTCCTCCAACTTTTCCCATCTTTCCTTCCTTTTTTCTTTTAATAATCTATTTATTAATTGAAAGATGAGTGACAATTGTGGTCAAAGGCTGAGCACTGAGCTCTTTGTCTGACTTACATGACATTATATTTCCTTGAACAGTCTTTGGAGGAGAGGCAGAGTTCAAATGTTTGGCGGTTTCTGGAAGCAATCAATGGGTAAATCCTAGAGATTTGTTGGGGATAACTCTCCATTTCACTCAGAGGCTCTCCACATGACTTCTATCCCATCCTGTTTTATGTTCATATATGGCTAGCGTGAGAATGAGCTTTATTTACTAGGCGGTGTGGGGAACAAACGTACAGGTTCAGGCATGCGTCAATGGTAACAGAGGAGCAGCCTCATGCCATGTTGATACCATTAGAGTACTGTAACATCCCGTATTTTAGTGTATTTTAATAAAAAATTAATTTAATTTATTTAAAGATTGATTATCTTGTTTTAAAATTATGAGAGTTTTTAAATATTATTTTATAATATTTTTAAGTTGTGTAAATTATTTTTAATGTCCTTTCTTATTATTATTTACTATTTTGGCATTTAAATTAATCTTTAATTTAAATTAATTTTTTTTTAGTTTTAAAATTATTATTGTTTTAATTGAGCATTTTACCGAGTTTGAATTATTTTATTTAGTTTATGATTTTAAAGTCATTTTCGTTGAATCACTTTTGTGATCTCAAGATGTGAGGGTTAAATCTCATTTCTTTTTCCTATCTTTTCTTCTCCTCTTCTTTTTCTTTTTCTTCCCTTTTTCTTTTCGTTTCTCTCTCTCCTCCCGCACAGCCCGACTTTCTCTCTCTCCTCTCCCCCATGCGTTTCGGTCTTCAGCCCCTAGCACCGCCGCCGGCTGTCCGTGGCCCTCACCGCGAGCCAAGTGAAGCCGCGGGCTTCTCTTCGTCCCACCGCTGCCGTTCGGCCACCATTGGCCACCATTTCTTTACCACTTCATCCCTGGCCCCTTGCCGTCCTAACCCACCTAGTTTCAGCTCCGATCCGTCGCCGAAGCCACCTCCATGAGCTCATCTCCGTTTCGGCCTTTTTGGCCTTCCACCGCAGTTTCAGCCGCCACCCACTGCCAACCATCGTTTCCATTAGCTTTACCACCTTCCATAGGCTCTACCCTATCAATTTCAAGTCTTCGTTTGACCCCGTTGGAATTTGGGTATACTGTGTATTTCGGCCACAGTGTTTTTACACTGTAGAGTTGCTATTTTGGCGCTTCCAGCTCTTCCGTGATCCTCCAAAAATTATTATATAGCGCTGTAAGTATTTTTCCAAACATTTTTTGAGATTTTAATATATTTTTACACTAACTCATTTAATATTACTGTGATTGGTTGGTTGTGCCAAACTGAGTTCAATGAGTTATGGGGGTCGGATGGATTGAGGATGGAATATCTGTGTGTTTCGTTATTGGATATTATTGTGGTTCGGTACATTGCATATTGCACGCATGTTCATGTTTGTAAATTGAAAACTGGATTTTCGTGTAATTGCATTCATGTTCATATGTTCATTGGAAAACTGGATTTTTTTGGAAAAAAGGAAAGAGACTGTAGGGATGGTGGTATAGTCCCGCCTGCGATTCCCGCCTACGGTGTACGCGTAGGGATGGTGGTGTTGTCCCGCCTGCGATTCCCCCCTACGGTGCACGCGATAGGGATGGTGGTAAACAGGGATGGTGGTAGAGTCCCGCCTGTGATTCTTGCCTACAGTGTCCGACAAATATTTTTATGTAAATCATTTTTTGGAAAAATGACGGATTATGCTTTTGTGCCAAAATGAGATTTTGGCGTGTATTGGAAAATATTCATTTTTCGGGAAAAAATGATATTTTGGATCTGGTGCATAGTACATCATATGCATGCATGGTTGGTAGTATTAATGTATTTTGATCTTGGAGATTGTTTAGATTATTACTTACTTGCGGTACCATTCTATGGTACTGTAGATTTTGGTGCAGGTGAGGTTATGGAGCTTGTGGGATCGGCTCCCTGGAGGAGGTGACATGTGGTTATTGTCATTTTGGATTATGGAAATTATTTCTCTCTCGTGTATGTATTTGGCTTTTTATTGTATTTTTGGATAACTGTATAACTTTTCAACAGATATTTATTTTGGTTATTTTTGTAATTAAAATTCTGGTACTTAGTAGACTGATTTATTTTAACCGCTGCGACTCTTTGGTGCTCTGGTTGCACGTTGCACACACTTGAGCACTTATCGTTGGGATGTGTGACCCGTGTTGTCATCATCCTGACGTCACGATTCTCTAGATTTTTGTACGTAGAATTGGAGGCGTCACAAGTACTTCCTCATGGGATACGGCTTGCATAGACCATCTCAAGCAAGTGTCAGCCCAAGGAGCCCCTCGAGTCCATCTTGCATTGCTCCGGAGCTTCTTGCACCTAAAAGTATGGGCTTGAAGTTGAAACCTATAAAAACAAGAATTTCTCTGCAAGTATGAAATTGGATAGATCGAAGGAGTGGAGAATTAAATTTTGTAATCTATTATATCATAGGGGTTTGCATTTTCTCTTTTATTTGTTGGGGTTGATAAGTGAGAGGGTAACCATGTTGTTGTATAGATAGAGGTCAATAAAAGTAAAGATGTTGTTGTATATTAAAATGTGTTTGTTGAATGATTAGTTTGAGGAAGAAAATAGTTGAAAAATAATAATTTTAAGTAAAAAATAAATTATTAATTAATATATAGAGTGAATTTGCAAAATATTAAAAAATATTAATCAATATATGTTGATCAGTGCAGTATCCCCACAGAGAAAGACAACTACGGAACTATTTTCGTTGGCTTTATATAGGTATTCTGAAAAGATAGACTCACATTAAATTGCTCTACATCACAGGCCAGAATCTTTGAAAAGATGCAAGATTTAGATTAAAGTATATGAATGATACCGCTAATCAAGAGAATATCATCAAGCCCTTTGACTTGAACTCCTCTGCCCTTTTGTGTTTGCCACACACAAAAGCAATCAACTTGATAAAACACCCTGATTTAAAAAATAGTTAAATTAGACCCTAAACTACATGAGTTAAAAATGTGATCCTAAGCACAATACAAACTTACTGCTAAAGATGTTGTCAATTTCATTCTGTACCCTCCAGTTTAAAGAATCCACCCACTGCAATATGATCATACAGATATAGCATTTGTAATTAGTATAAAAAGGATGTAGTAACGAAATGTTTAACAAGCGCAAACAACTTCCCCACCTCCACCCCAGCCGACAAAATGGTGTTCGCGAAGGAGATGATCTGAATCCCCTACACCTGCAAGTGTGCCAATGGGACGGCGACAGTGAGCGTCGAGTTGGATCTGGAAGGCTGGGCTTCGAGAGAACTGAAAAGCTAAGAACAAATTTATAGTTCGGTCGGTTTAACACCCGAAGAACAAACCCGATCCTAGCCGGGTTTAGGAACCGACTTTATAATAGAGGCAAAAAGTCGTCGATGGATATCTGAATTAGAAGATCTCGAACAGTGAAAAGGAGCAATGCTATTAAAGAAGTTTGAATTAGCATCATCTGGACATACTAAATGCACCCCGCATTCTTTCACTTCTATTTGTTTTGCAACTCCTTCCCAGAGTACTGTTTCAAATGAAATCTTAATGACCCTAGCCTCCGTATATCCAAGAACCGCAAAACCCCGGTATATACACCCAGAATCCAATTCAATTACCGAAAGAGATGTTCAAGATAGGAGGTATTTTTCTGTAATACGACCGGTATTTTTTTGCCACATAATAATATTCTTCATCCGTCTGAAACACTATTGTAAGCCTCACCGCTGTTCATTTATACACCAACTCTTGAATATCGAAGAAATTGAAGTAAAATATCGTAATTGCTCATCGGAAAATAATTGATCAGAATCACAGAGAAAGCACACCCCATCTCCGGATTCGTATCAACATCCAAATCTATCTTTACAGAGGAGCCATTACTTTTATACTTGACCCACTCCGGGATCATATGGAATCCCAACGACCATCCACTTATCGTGTTCTGTAAAAACAATCCCAAAAAGAGATGTTAATTGCAGCAAAAATAAAGCAATTGCAAAACGATGATTAATTTTTTTATTTGTGAAATGAAATACTTTTTTATTAAAGCATTTTTCTGACATATTTTATTTGTTTCTAAAGAAAAGAATGGGAGAACTCACCAAATCCGCGTCACCTATAGCCTCAACAACTCCACTTGTATATCAAGAAAAAAAAAAAAAAAAACAACTCCACCTGCCATGTCTAAAATATTTTCTACTTTGCTGTCAAAATCAATCCACGTTGCTTCTAGGCTATCATGTTTTCCTTCCTTCTGATATTCTACAAGTGATTTGATATCATAGATGGGATCCCTTGATTTAAGTCGCATCAACTTGCGTCCTTGAAAATGAAACCAAACATCACCGATATTGCTCTTGGGCCTTAGATTAACAGATGGTATTTGTGTTATAGCAGTTTCATATGCCTCAAGATAGGTCAGGCATTCCAAACTATTCAGGTCTGGTAACTTCTCAAGGCTTGAATATCTCCCAAGTACCAATGATTTTAATTGTTTGAGACTTCCGATGGATGGGTGGACCTCACACAAGCTTCTACAACGTCTCAGGTTTATTATCTCAAGATTTGGGGCCCCTGTCAAATCTGGTAATTCAATCAAGTTCTCATAATAACTCAGATCAAATTCCTTCAAATTGTCTAAAACCTGTTATAAACAAGTAGTTAATTGGATCAAAATAATAAATAGAAATATTTTAACTTGTTTGGAAAATTAACGGGGAATTATTAAGATGAATACGTATTTGTACGAGTGAGAAACTTACCATCGACCCCTTCCATAGTTGTTTGATACGGCTAAAAGGCATCCTTAGTACAGTAAGATTTCCAGGTTGGAAACTACTCGGCCAGGATTTCAAATGATATCCAGGACACTCTAGGTATCGCAACTCATTGGTTGGCATGTATTTTAAAGGATCGCCACACCATTCTAATTTAAGATATCGCAACTTATCATCGAATTTAAGATATCTCAATTTTCTCATCTTTGACAATGCTTTGGCGTTGAGTCTCTGATCTTTCATTTCAGCACAAAAATCCTCCGCGACTATGGCTTTAGTTGCATCAGTTCCCTAGTAACCAAGAACAACATGTTAGCAAGAATTAGGATGAAAATATACCTTTTTATATTAATATCTACACTAATCAACTTACAGTATCATTCTTCAGTACGTGATAGACATCCTCCAGACGAAACAGTCTACTACGTCGTCTAGGTTCTTCAGGGCATTCGCGGCGAACTATTTCCCTGCCCAGTTCTTTTAGCAAATCATGCATGATCAACGTTCCCATATATGATTTGCTTATGAGGGACTTCTCGACGAGAACATCAAGGTCGATGCGATAATGACCAAAACTTTCTAATAACATCTTATAACTTGTGTTATGCACCCAATGCGATCCTTGGAAGAAACACGCCATATCCAAAAATAACTCTTTTTGCAATTCCTTTAGCCCATCAAAACTTATTTTAAGTAAATCCATAATTTTTGGATTAGGTATTGCTTTTAGTTTATCTCTCTCACTTTTCCATGCATCTATTGTTCTATCACGCAAGAAACAACCCAAAACATTAAGAGCTAAAGGAAGGCCTCCAGCATAATTTACAAAATCCATAGATAGATCCTTGTAATCCTCTATTGGATGGATTTTCTTGAAGGCTGACAAACTAAAGAGTTGCAAAGCTTTCTCTATTTCAAGCAGCTCAACCTCATAGATATCATTCACTTCATGTGTTCTCAACATATGACTATTTCTGCATGTTATAATCACCCTACTCCCTGGACCAAACCATTTCCGATTCCCTGCTAATGCCGCCAGTTGCTCCTCACTATCCACATCATTAAGGACAATAAAAACCCTTTTATTACGCAGCATCTTCTTTCTCATCCGATCTCCCTGGTTTTGATCCCATACATGTATTTCTTCTTGCATGATCATAGAAAGAAGTTGTTTTTGTAAAGAAGCTAGACCACGAGCTTTAGATTCTTCTCTAATACAAGAAATAAAGCTGCTTCCCTCAAATCGACAATTAGAACTAGAAACTCTATCATAAATTATTTCGACCAGCGTTGTCCTACCAACACCACCCATCCCATGAATTCCTACGAAGAGAATATCATCCGATTCCATATCCAATAACTCCATCATTTTGTCTACTTGGAGTCTATTGCAACAAGTTTATCGTAATCATGACTTGAGAATCTAGAATTCAACTCACGAGATATACGTCTACTGATATCTTGTATAATTGTTGATTCATACCTATAAATTGATAGAATAATTAATATTGACGAGACCTGAATCGACACGAACCCCAAAAAAAAAACTCTAGCTTTAGCTGATAATTAGCATTGTTTAATAATTATTAGAGGAAGCGAAACACTTAAATTCGTACTTCAATATGTTGCCGCTTGCAACACTCGAGCTGTCAGACCAGATCACAATTTAAACATTTTAGAAATTATAAATGTCATAATTTAGGTAGATATAGATACATTTTAATTGCTTGCTATATATCTGTACGTCATTGGAAGAAGAAAAGAGGAAATGTTACTTGTCATGTATGTGCTCTCCTACAATATTGCCGACTTTTCTGAAAGCATTTCTCCACATATCAATCTCTTTGATGTCTACCTTGGGATCTTTTTCATGTGCGGCGAAAGCTTCTGCAAAAGTCCCTCTTTGATTTCTTACGTCTGAAGGATCCACATGGAAGAAAATAGGAGTAATTGTGATCATGTTCGTCTTTTTCTCCCATTCAACGATCTCGGAAAGTTCCACGAGGCACCATTTGGAAGAAGTATAATTTGCTGAAAGAATGACGATGGCGTATTGTTATTCATGAATTGCTTTCAGAAGCGCTTGAGAAATGTATTCTCCTTGCGTGAGTGTTCGTCATCCCTAAAGACGAGAATGTCTTTCCGTTTTAAATCATCATGTAAATGATCCGTATTAAGATATATGATCCCATATCAAAGTCTGTCATGCAAAAAGGAAATACCTCACAAATAGACAGTGCACAACCGTAGAGAAAATTTTCTGTTATTCTCTACTGTGCCTTGTAACAAACTTTATTCTCTTTTATCCATTTCTCTGTGTATATAAAAACAATACAATACAATGAAACATCACTGAGGTGAATTCCACTATTTTCTGTACTGTCTAATATGGTATCCAGAGCCTGTCGACTAACATCCCTCTGATTCTGCTATGGCTGTGTCGTCCTCTTCTTCTTCTTCTTCTTCCTCTTCTCCTCATTCCTCTGTTATTTCATCATTCTCTCACATTGTCACTACAAAACTTTCTACTGACAACTACCTTTTATGGAAGGTACAAATCGCTGCTTACCTACGAGGTCAGGATCTATTTTCCTTTGTTGATGGTTCTTCCCCACCTCCCCCAGAATTTCTTCCTAATTCCACTAGCACAGTACCAAAAACCAATCCAGCTTTTCACTCTTGGAGACGTACAGATCAACTTGTACTCAGCACACTCTTCTCATCTCTCTCGGAATCTATTCTCGGCTATATTTTATCTTCTACCACATCACAACAATTCTGGGAATCCCTCTCTTCAATGTTCTCATCCCATTCCCAGGCAAAAGAATTTCAAGTTCGTTTTCAACTTACAAACCTCACACGAGGAGAACAATCAATCTCAGATTTCTTTAGCAAGGTTCGGCTTCTTGCCGATTCTCTAGCAGCTACTGGAAGTCCTTTAACTGATAAAGAACTTATTACCTATCTGCTAAATGGACTAGGGTCCTCTTATGAATCCTTCGTGACTTCTATAACCACTCGAGCTCACCCCATTTCCATCCATGAGCTCTACCAACTTCTTCTTATCCATGAGAACAGAATGTCACACACAAACAGATCTCTTACTCCCTCTTTTGAGCCATCTGCAAACTTCAGTGCATCCTCACGAGATCAACGTGTTCGTGGTTTTAACAGAGGAGGTCGCAGTCAAGGCAGATATCCATACAATGGCAGAGGTCGCAGACCACCAAGCTCCGATTCTTTTCAGCAATACAATACTCATCGACCAACCTGTCAAGTGTGTAACAAAGAAGGACATGTCGCACTCCAGTGCCATCATCGCTTCAACCACTCGTACCAACTCGAAGCTCCCAAAAACTTCTCAGCAAATTATACCGCACAAGATCAATTTCATGAATCGGTTTGGTACCCCGATTCCGCAGGCACCCATCATCTTACTAATGATCTCTCTAACTTGAATATGTCGTCTGAAGCATATGCAGGTAGTGAAACAATTCGAGTGGGTAATGGTGCTGGTCTTCCAATTCACACCTTCGGTGACTCCTCTTTTTCCCTTAACTCTTCTTCTTTTATTCTCAAGAATCTGTTGCACGTTCCATTTATCACTAAAAATCTTGTTTCGATGCTTCAATTTTGTGTTGATAATTCATGTTTCTTTGAGTTTCACTCTACTCACTTCTCTGTGAAGGACAAGCAAATAGGGAAGCTCCTCCTCACAGGTCCAACTCGTGATGGCCTCTACATTTTCCCTTCTGTCGTGCCTTCTCAGTCATCCCCTTCAGTCCATATTGGAGAAAGAACCTCTATTGATCAATGACATCGGAGGCTTGGGCATCCATCACTACCTCTTGTTTCTCGTGTACTGCACACCAAATGCCTGCCAATTTCCTCTGCCAGTTCGACTTTTTAATGTTCCGAATGTCCCCTTGCGAAATGTCACCAGCTTTCTTTTCCTTCAAAACAGGCCCATTATACTAGGCCTTTAGAGTTATTATCTGATGATGTCTGGGGCCCGGCCCATCTTGTCTCACGAAATGGCTATAAATACTATATCTCCTTTGTTCTCTTATACACGTTTCACTTGGATATTCCCCATTAAATTAAAATCTGATGTCTCTCAAATTTTCTCCACCTTTTTGCCTTTTATTGAACGTCTTTTTAATACCAAACTTGTTACATTACAAACGGATGGTGGAGGTGAGTTCAAACCTCTCACCACTATATGCAAACAACTTGGTATTAATCATAGATTTTCATGTCCACATACACATCAACAAAATGGCCTTATTGAACGAAAATATCGCCATATAGTTGAAACGGGCCTTGCACTTTTAGCCCATTCCTCTCTCCCATTTACTTATTGGGTAGAAGCTTTTGAGACCGCAGTTTTTTTGATTAATCTTTTACCCACCCCAGTTCTCAAAAATAAATCTCCTTACTCATTGGTTTACAATCATGATCCCGATTACAAATTTCTCAAAGTTTTCGGATGTGAATGTTGACCCAACTTACGTCCTTACATTCCTCACAAATTAAATTTTCGGTCCACCTCATGCTTATTTTTGGGCTACAGCCCAGCCCATAAAGGATACAAATGCTTAGATTTTCAAACCAATAGGCTGTATATTTCACGCGACGTTATTTTCAATGAAAGTTCCTTTCCTTGTTCCAAAACTCGGCCCACTACGATTGTTCCTCCTTCCATTACACAGCACACCTCTTTACCTCTTTTTCACTCATCCATCTTAGGCCCACATCCAAGTTCATTCACTCCTGATCCACTCTCCTCTTCTCTCAACCCAAGCCCAGTTACTCCATCATCTAATCCACCAACTTCATCTCCTACCTCCCGATCGCCCAATCTGCCGTCTCTCACACCTGCTACAATTCCTACAAATCCTTCAAATCTTCCAACTCTAGGCTTGTCCCACCTCGTTCCACCATCATAACCCAAGCTCAAACAAATTCCTCTCGTCCTCATCTCTATATTGATGGAACCACTCATATCCCACTCACTATTGTCTCACTGTCTCTGCAGGTACTCCAGACGATCCTTCAAGTTTTTCTGAAGTTGTGAAGCACAGTGAATGGCGAAATGCCATGTCCCAAGAATATGTTGCTTTACTCCGAAACCAAACTTGGTCACTAGTACCCCCTGTTCCTTACACAAATGTTTTGGGTTGCCGATGGGTATTTCGTACGAAAACCCTTGCTGATGGATCATTTGAGAGAAGGAAGGCACGCTTAGTTGCCAAGGGTTTTCATCAACAACATGGTGTTGATTTTTATGATACTTTTGCTCCTGTAGTAAAGCCCTCTACAATTCGATTGGTGTTGTCCATAGCTACTTCTCGAGGCTGGCCTTTGCGCCAAATTGACATAGACAATGCTTTCTTACATGGCTCACTAACAGAAGATGTTTATATGCAGCAGCCACAGGGATTCATTGACAGCTCTCAGCCCACTCACGTCTGCAAACTCAATAAAGCCATCTATGGACTAAAGCAAGCTCCAAGAGCATGGTTTGCTCAGTTAAGTTCTTGGCTTCTTGATTACGGTTTCAGTGCATCTAGAGCAAATCCTTCTCTCTTTATTCTGGTTCATAATGATATTCACATTTACCTGCTCGTATACGTTGATGATATAGTTATTACATCCTCAAAACCGAATGCCATTACCAGTCTAATTCATGACTTAGGAAGTGCTTTTCCTGTTATAGACCTCGACACCTTATCATTTTTTCTTGGTATTGAAGTTGATTACACTAGGGATGGCATTGTCTTATCTTAGAGGAAATGCATTAAACACTTGCTTGCACGCAGTAACATACAGAATGCAAAGCCCATGTCTTCTCCTATGGCTGCCTCTTTGAAATTGTCTAAACTTGATGCACCTGACTTTAAGGATGTTACCCTGTATCGTAGTATTGTAGGAGGCTACAATATCTTTCAATTACTAGACCCGATATATCCTTTTCTGTAAACAAGGTTTGCCAATTTATGCATTCTCCAAAATTACCTCATTGGAGTGCAATCAAGCGTATTTTGAGATACCTAAAAGCCACTATCAATGATGGACTGTTTTTTGCATCAAAGTTCAGTTTGACTCTACAAGCTTATTCAGATTCAGATTGGGGTGGATGTATTGATGACCATAGATCAACAAGTGGCTTTTGCATCTATTTAGGCAATCATCTCATCTTTTGGAGCTCTAAAAAGCAACCAACAGTGGCTAGATCTTCAATTGAAGTTGAGTATAAGTCCATTGCCTCATTGCAGCTGAAGTTATTTGGTTACAAAATGTTCTCTCTGAACTTGGTATCTCATTATCTCAAGCTCCTACCTTGTGGTGTGATAATCTTGGGGCCACGTATCTAGCTGCAAATCCAGTCTTTCATTCAAGAACGAAGCATATGGACATTGATTATCACTTTGTGCGTGATAGAGTGTCTGACAACTCCCTCAAAGTCTCCTTTATCAGTTCTAAAGATCAAGTTGCTAATGTTTTGACCAAACCTCTTGTAGCTGATAAATTTCTTCATTTCAAGACGAGTCTCAAAGTTGTGGACACCCCTTTGGACTCGAGGGGGCGTATTAAGATATATGATCCCATATCAAAGTCTGTCATGCAAAAAGGAAATACCTCACAAATAGACAGTGCACAACCGTAGAGAAAATTTTCTGTTATTCTCTACTGTGCCTTGTAACAAACTTTATTCTCTTTTATCCATTTCTCTGTGTATATAAAAACAATACAATACAATGAAACATCACTGAGGTGAATTCCACTATTTCTTGTACTGTCTAATAATCCGTAAAACCCCACCAGGTGTCTTTGCCATAGAAACTAAGGAAAACTTCATATTTCCTTCCAGGCAAAGAAGAATGATCTCTTTTTATTTCAGAAGTAAATGAAGAGGGTGTTTGAGTGGCCATGAATGCAATGCGAGAGATTAGAAGCTTAATTGTGGAAGGGAATATTGGTAATTTGCGGGCTTAGACAATGAGAAGAACATGGAAGATATCATGAGGTAATCTGTATGTATATATAATAGAAGCTAGCCATGGAGTACTAGTAGTACTGGTCGACCTGAGATGGAAAGTTCTTGGTAGACAACATCAACTTTCGGTTTATTTGGTAACCCACCACAGGCCCTTATGGCATACGAAGGTTCGATCAAAAAAAAAAAACTTCTCTCATCTTGTACTTAATAGGGTGATGGCAAAACTACGTCGGTCTCGCTCTCGCTCAAACCCTCTCGTCCGATCACAGCCGGGGGGAGGGGAAGCTTCGGCTTCCTCTTCCCCTTTCCTCTCTTCCCTCTCCACCGTCGTTTACGACGATTTCTTTGTTTTTGTTTTTTCATTTTTTTTTCGTTGTTTTACAGGTTTCGGCCGAATAAGGTGAGAGAGTCGATCCGAGCTCTTCCGGTGGATTTTTTCCTACACACGTGCCACCGGACGAATCCTCACCCGCTGATCTTGCAGCCGTCCGCTTTGGGTGCCATTTGGAGTGGCGCGTTGCTCCCAAGCGCGGATTACAGAGAACGCGTGGCATACGCGAGCCACCGCGTCGGAGCCATGTGTGGCAGCTTAGGACCCAGTACACCAGCATTGCATCGACCGGCTGTTTGGCTTCCTCCCAGAGTGGCGCGTGGCTTTCACGCGCCACACCGACCCTGCTGTTGCGTTTTTCTTCAGGTTCTTTTGCTCTGTTTGTTTGTCTGTTTTGTTGTGTTTGTTTGGTTGGGTTTGTTTGTAAGAATCAGTAGCTCCAACTCTATGTTGGTTTGTTTTGTTGTAGTTTTTGGTTTTGTTGGTTTTTCTGTTTAGAATATATTTTGAAATAGGCTAATGGACTTATGCCCATAGTTATTGTTGGCTACTTCTCCTCTTTTGGAGGATGAAGCTTGGTGGTTTACTTCTCCTCTTTTGGAGGATGGAGTTTGGCTATTGGCTGTTGGTTGTTGGTTGGAGGTTAGAGCAGATACTCTCTAGAGTCTCTGGTTTAGACAATGTCGTCGCTCGTACGGGAAGCTTTGATCAGATTATAGTTGACTTGTAATTTGAGTCGCAGATGTAACTCCGTTTGGAATGAATGAAATGAAGTCTATTTATCAAAAAAAAAATAGGGTGATGGCAAAAATGTAAATTAATTTGATAAAGCTGTTGACGGACTTTGACAAAACGTAAATTAATAACTAATCGGGGAGAATTAAATTTTTATAAATTTTTTTAAAATACATTTAGTCTTTTTCAAACACAAATAATCATGTACAATGTTAGATCCGTCGAGTGTGTTGGATAATTAAATGATTTGGGCTAATTTGGATAATGTGATGAGATAAAATGAGATGAATTGAGTAAAATATTATTATTATTTTAAAATTTGCAAACAATATAAAAGATGAAGTAATCAAATTTCAGATATAAAAAGACAAAAGTTTGTCACAAATTTAATTAAGAATACAAAAAACTTTGCCTCGTAAAGCAAGAGTTCTATCATTGCTTGCTTAAAATTAGCGATAGGAATTGGAACATCATGCATCGACATAGCACGCGGTCTACTCAAAAGTCGACGTTGGCCAGCTTTCTCCTTTCGTAGTCATCAACATATATTAATAATGCATGCAAAGACAACGAAATTTCAAACCCGTAGGGCCAATGAATTGAATTTGCACACCAAAGTTCAACGTAACTTTGCTTCTCCTTGACTGAAACGAGGATAATGATAATCTTATGAAAAATGATAGGGATCCCGCTGGGGGATCCCGTTCATTTTTCCCGTCACATTTTTTTTTTTTTAGTTTTTATTTTATTTTATAGTGATTAAGAAAATTTTGTTTAATAATATTGTAAATTTTATTCTTTTTTTAAAAATATTTACAAGTGTTAAAAAAATGATGTGAAAAAAATATTTAAAAGTGTTTTTTTTTTCTTTCATATTATTTTTTTAACACTTTTAAATATTTTTAAAAAAAAATTGCAATATTATTAAATAACATTTTCTTAATCACTACAGAAAAAACTAAAAAAAAAAAAATTTGTAACGGGATGCTTGAACGGGATCCCCCAGCGGGATCTCTAGCATTGCCCTAATCTTATTACCCTCTTACCATCTTTTTATTATTTTATAGTGTATTTAAATTTTTTATTTTCTTTTATTTTCTTTTAAGTATTTTTTAACATCTTTAATCATTAAGAAAAATTTTAAAAAATATACAATTATACTAATAATCACTTTTTTAATTATTAAAAAATTAAAAAAAATAGAAATAGTACCAATACTGATCAACCTGAGATGGAAAGTTCAAAGTAAATGCAGCATCAACTATCGGTCATGGAATGTATTGCTTACAAGCGCGTATGTACGTAATTTTCAGGGTGGCTTCCACCCACTTTATAACTTTACTTTTAACTAAAACATAAATAATCATGTACACTGTTACACCCGTCGAGTGTGTTGGACAATCAAATGATTGAACTCGTTGAGATAGTTAGATGAGATGAGATGAGATGATTTTAAATGAGTTGAATAAAATATTATTTTTTAATATTATTATTATTTTAAGATTTAAAAAAATTAAATTATTTATGATATTTTATATGAGAGTTTAGACCAATTATAATGATGAGATGAGATTGATTGAGAGTATTTCTGTATCCAAACCTAGTTTTAAAATAAAGTTAACACCAAATCATTTGATTTTTTTTTTCTAAGTATTTTTTTAATTTTCTTAATTAATTATTATCATACACGCTCATCAATCTTACAGAATATTCATATATGAGAAGTGTTTTTATGCCACCTCAATTTGCCCATTTGGTGTGCCCTTAATGCAGTTAGTGCAAATTATACTTTTTTTTTTTTTTTGCTTTTTATTTCAAACATTTTTAAACATGTTTAAACATTTTTAAAAAACAAAAACAAATACCAATATACTAATAGTCACTTCCGAAAAAAAAATTCAATATATGAGCGATCAAAATGAAGGGATAAATTAAAGAGGCATAGTAGTATTATTCTTAATATATATTATACAGAGTGTGTTGGTCTTCCAAGGAGTGTGTCCGTCTTCAAGGAGATGATAGGGATAATCACGTCATTTTATTTGCACATTCTAATTGATAAAATGGAGCCAGCCATTACCAAATTTCTTACTAATTTTGTCTGTTAATTCTGCCAAACTTGTCGTACTAAGTACGTGACCCTCCATATATATGTTTATTTAAGCACTGTTTATAGTAACATCACATGCCCTTATATGTTCATTCATTTGTCACGTGCTCAATGAGTACCTGTTATTTCGGAAGTACCATCCTTTAAAAAATAAAATCATATTGCATTGGTCTTGATTTATTTATTAAAAATGATGTTTTGATTGAGAAAGTTTTTAAACTTGTTTTTATCAATATTTGAAAAAGAATGGGACTTATTAAAACTTATTTTTAGGAAGAATATTTTGGTGGGACCAATATCTACTCATGTCTTGATAACTGAAATTGAAATTGAAATTGAAATTGGGTTTTTCACTCATTAGGGCTAGGCCCGACAAGGAAAGCCTGAGCCCAAAAGAAGGGAACGGCTCAACCTTCATCAACTCCATAGGATAAAAACCATAAAGCCTGAATCCATACAGAATCCATACGTTTTGCCATAGACACAATATATATATAGTCGTACCGTACGTATTGTTTAGAGTAGCCAACAATCCATGTATAGATTGAACATGTCCGATATCCTGAACAGAGCATTCTCAATAGATTATGTAAAATTCATATTTTTGTAAAATTTGAAAGAAATAATTCAATATAGCCCATCTAATGAATTATGTATTTTATAACTAATATCTAGTTTTCTACTGTACCATCTCTACATCTATAGAATACTATTCACACTTGTATAAATATTTAATTCATTTATCTCTACTTTTTATTCTTTATTCTTTATTCATTTCTTTTTCTACTTTTTAGTTTTTACTTTATTTGAAATGAATAAAATTTATTAAAAAGTATTATATTTAAATGATATAAAGAAAAAATAAATAAGCTGATGTATGATATATTATAAAAATTAATATGTAAAATAGAAAAAATAGATTTTGATAATATATTTTAAAAAATAAGATAAAGAATCTATTAAGAGTGCTATGTATCAATTTACAAATCTAGCTCGCATAAGATCTTGATGGGCTTTGCCCCACACACACTCTCTCTCATGGTCAGGGGAGGAGGCTCCTTTCGGCGTTAACGCCTACATGCATACATCATCCGGGATGCATTGTTATCTTGATATATAGAGGATGGCAGCTTTCCTCATTACTCATTGAAATGATGTTGTGACGGTACAAGAATACCATATCATGTATATTTCAGAATACTAATAATTTTTTTTCCAAAATTTGTCCTATCTATGATCTCCTTTCGTAGTCATCAACTTATATTAATAATGCATGCAAAAAGACAAAAATTTAAAACGCGTAGGGCCAATGAAGTTTAAAAATTATAATTGTGATAAGTAGAATATAGATAGATAGATGTTAACAACAGCCCTAATGACAATAGTAGTGTGTTTTTTGTTTTACAAACATCTTCCATTAAGATAAAACAATTACAGACATTTATCAAACTATAAAGTTTGAGAAAGAAAGTCTAGAATACAATCCCACCACATTTCAATATTCTCAACTCTCCAAGCATTTCTAGCAAGTTTATGAGCTGCCATATTATCCTCTCTATACACATGAATGAAAGAACAACTAATAAAGCAACTGCACAACCTCTTCACTTCAGTAAACAGATTACCAAGCATGGAATTCACCATATTATTTTGTTGTAGAGAATTTACTAACAACAGACAATCACTTTCTATCTTAATATGCGAAATTCCCATAGTGGAACACAATTGCATTCCTATGAAAACAACAAGTAACTCAACAACTTTTGGTTTTTCCACCTCTAATTCAATTTTAGAAGCAGCCATTACTATTTGCCCAGCTGAATCACGCAGAATAACACCTATCCCTGCCATATGAAGATCTGAAAACATAGTTCCATCAGTGTAGAGCTTGAGTACCCTAGAAGGAGGATGCTTCCAACTAACATGATGCCGAATCTGAACCTGGGATTTAACATAGACAAGTTTATAACTATGCAAAAGTCCCAAAGAATGAGTAATTAAATGACGTGGACTTAAACAAATATTATCAAACTCCAGCTTATTTCGCCTATACCAGAAACCCCAGGCATTACAGAGAAACAGAGCCAATTTATTCAGGTCCTTGCCATCAACAACAATCATTGCCAAATCAAAAAAATTGAGGGGAGTAAGGTTAGCCAACGAGGGAAAGTATTGAAACCATGAGTCTCGAAGCTAGCCACAGCTAAACAAAGCATGCAATATGTCTTCAATAGGATGCTCACAGAACCTGCATATAGCTGCAGTGATGACTTGTTTCTACACCAATTTTACCGTAGAAGGTAAACTATCTTTGCATGCCTGCCATGCAAAAACCTTTATCTTATTAGGGACAGACATCCTCCACAAAGCTTTCCATAATCTCTGTTGACTTCCCATTGAAGAGGACTCTGCTGAAACCAAACCAGTTTGGGACATAATAAGCTTGTAACAACTTTTCACTGAATATTGCCCACTTCTTTCTTGACTCCAAATCAATTTATCTGTTGTACCATCTGGGAACACCATAACTTTCATAATATCGGCCACTAGCATTGGATTGAAGAGAGTTCTAAGCTTGTGTAGATCCCACCCCATAGTGTCCTCATGAATAACAGAAGCCACTACATCATTCCTATGCTGCACGACTGACCCAAGCCCAGGATCCAAAACCTTATGACCTGGAACCCATGTATCATGCCATAACTTTACAGTCTTCCCATCACCAATCCTCCATATACATCCATCCCTCAACTATCTCTTCGCCTCCCAAATACTCCTCCACGTATATGATGGACAATGCCCCAAGCTAGAATCCATAAAATTGGATTTAGAAAAATATCTAGCTTTAAGAAGTTTAAATAAAATAGATTCCTCATTTTGCATTAACCTCCACCCTTACTTGGCAAGAAGAGTCAGATTAAAATTTCTAAGATTCTAGAAACCCATCCCTCCTCTAGCCTTTCCTTCACACATATTTCGCCAACTAATCTAATGAATCCTTCGTTCCTCCCTCTTTTGTCCCCACCAAAATTTAGCCATTAGATCCTCTAATTCAGAACAAAACTGGTAGTCAATAGAAAACAACTCATTGAATAGGTTGGAATCGATAGAGCAACAGACTTTAACAAAATCTCCTTGCCCCCTTGAGACAACAACTTTTCCTTCCAACTTTGTAATTTTTGCCAAACTCTTTGCTGGATAGACTGAAAGGCCCTTGATTTTGATCTACCCACTATAGGAGGTAAACTGAGATACTTTTTATACTGCTGAATTTCACCATTACCCCATAATAATTACCCCATAATAATCGAATCTCTTGCTTTAATTCCAGCCCAACATTACTGCTAAAAATCGTTGAAGTTTTTTCCTTATTAATTTTCTGCCCTGAAACACTCTCATAAGCATCTAACACAGCTTGCACCCTCTTGTTCTCCTCCACATCAACCTTGCAAAAAATAACACTATCATCCGTAAATATCAAATGATTAATGTTAGGTGCATTCCTACAAATTTTGAGCCTCGAGATATCCTTTCTTATCCCAGCTAAATTCAACAATGAGGTAAGCCCTTCAATACAAAAGAGAAAGAGATAAGGGGATAACGGATCCCCTTGTCTCAATCCTCTACTAGGGAAAATTGGTCTTTTGGTTCTCCATCAACCAATATGGAAAAAGAGACTGTTTTAACATAGGACATAACCAAAGAAATAAAACCCAGCTGGAACCCCATTACCTCCATCACCTTTTGAAGAAAACACCATTCGACTCTATCGTAGGTCTTACTCATATCCAACTTCAAAGACATATACCCTTGTTTCCCCTTGTTTCCCATTCTTCTTATGCTTTAAAAAATGCACCAATTCATAAGCAAGTAACACATTATCTGTAATTAAACGACCAGGAACAAAAGCACTCTGACTCTCACCAATTATACTCGTTAAAGCAACTTTCAAACGATTGGCAATAACTTTTGCAATAAGTTTATAAGCCACATTATACAAGCTAATGGGCCTATAGTCAGCAACAACAGCAGGAGAGTTTTTCTTAGGAATAAGAGTGATGTATGTGTGATGTAAAATTTATACTAGATAATATAATTAAAGCATTTAAATATTTTCTGTGAAATCAAGTTTATGTTCTAATATATTTATCCAAGTAAAATTGTGCCTAATTTAAAAATACTAAACACAACCCAAATTAAAATAATACATTAGTTTCTTAATACATTAAAATAAAGCCCATTTAAAATGGTTAACACAATTTCTGTAAAATACAATAAATCCAATTTAAACATTAAGCTCACATGTAGTCAACCCATTTAGAATATTCTAACAGTTTCTAAATTATAATAAACTCAAATCCAACTCCAATACAAGTTCAATTTACCTTAAGCACAACATAAAATATGCCCATTTAAAAATATTAGGAAGGCACTTTTGTAACACGCTTAACCTAAGGGCTTGAGGCCCACAACCCATCTCTAATCTAAAGGAGCTGAACACCTTGGAACACAAAAGGGAGGTGCGTGAGAGTGGGAGAGACCGAGTGACCCTCACCGAGGGAGAAGGGAGGTGTGGCGGCGGATGGCTGGACCTTTTATGCCAACAATTGAGATGGAAGAGCACTGAGAGAGAGGTGTTGCTGTTAGCTTAGAGGAGGAGCGGGGAGGAGAGAGAGAAAATTTATTGACGGCGAAGAGAGAGAGAGAGAGAGAACTTACAACATGCAGTTTCAACCAAGCGTGGAGGCGAAAGAAACGAGGGCGACGTGCATCGGTGTGGTGTACGATGCTGTGGTCTCATTTTTACCATATCGCCATCTTGCGGCTGTTGAAGGAGGCTAAGCAAGGCATGGGTATTTGTCCATGTGTGGGCCACGGAAAACACTGCAGCACATGGTGGTTTGTGGAGGTTTTCTTATGGGTTGAGGTGATTCAACATGGATAAGAAAATGCCATGGTTTGCGTCCACGGTGGAGGAGAGGAGCGCTGCTTTATTTTCTGTGGTGTAAGGTAGGGGTTATTGCGGTAGTTCGGTGATGGGTGGCAACGTGGTGGTTGAGCAAGGACGGCGACGTGCGGTCATCTGGCGTGTAAGGGCAGCGACGACAGAGAGATGTGGAGAGGGAAACCGAGAGGAAACGAACACAGAGGGGGAAGAGTTTGAGAAAGTGGGTACTCTGTTTCGGCTTGACTAAAACAGAGGTCTTTGGGCGTGCGTTGGGCCGTGCACCTGGGCTCTTTCCATGGTGGTTCACGGCGGAGGGAGAAGCTTCGTTTGGTGTATAAAACAGAGGGCAGGTGTCCACCGGTTGTTTCTTTGTGATTCACACCCATTGGGCTATGGGAAAGGTGATTTATATGGTGGCTTGAGTCGGTGTTTCTATGGTGGTCTACCTCTGGGAGGTGCACAGCGTGGAGTAAGGTTATGGTGTGGCGAATGTGGGATGTGCAGCTTGCTGTGAGGGACCGAGGGTGGCTTACTCATCCATGGGTTGGCAACAGTGATGTTGGCTCTTGGTGGAGGTGCTGCGGCTTGGAACAACATCGAAGGGCAGTGGTCATAGCGTGAAGGGAAGAGAAGATGGTGGCATGCGGCTGTGATGGATGGCACAACACAGAGAGAGAAAATAGAAAGAATGGCGAGAGAAAGGGAAAAGGAAGAAAATTTGTGGGTGTTGAGAGAAATTGTGAGTTAAGAAAGTGGGTAGAGTAAAATAGGGAGAGAAGCGACAGGGTGGAGAGACACGGGGAGGAGATAACCGTCAGGGGTACGAAGAGGAGGGAAAAGAGAAGAGAGTTTCACTCACCAACACGACACCGTTTTGTTTGCTTTGTTTTGTTTTGTTTTTTTTTTTTTTCGCTTAGAGAGTTGGCGGACTAGGCATTAGATTAGGAAATTTTTGGCTAAAGATGTAACTGTTTACATGATAGCTAATATATTCAATCCCAGACCCACATTGGATTCATTACCCTTCTCCCCAAAATAATAAAATATTTTTATTTTTATTCTATTTTTTTAATGCATGTATTAAATCCATCAAATTAACTTCATTTTCATTTTCATTATTTTAAAAAACAACAACCTATAAATACATAAAAAATAGTATCAAAATAATCAAATTATGTAAACAAGCATGAAGTTTATATCATTTCCAAATTAAGCAGATTCATTCTATACATCTACCTACACAACACACCTTACATGTAATATTATTATTGTTTTTTATTTTTGATAATTAAAATGTGTGTTTTGATGTTATTCTTCTCTGCCTACACAGCACACATAGTTGCACAGGAAAAGAAGCAGCTGAAATTAAAATGAAATCTCTCCCACTAAAATAGCTTCAACTTCTCTCATTTTCCTCAAAATCATCTCCCATGTCTTCCAACCTTTCGTTGCACCACTTTCTACCATTACTGCTACTTCTTCTAGTGAAGCTCCTTCTTCCATCACAAGTTTAACCCAAGAGGAGCTGACGAAGATCAACCCAATGTTGGACCCACACGTTGATTGTTCAAATCACGTGTCTTTTTCACAGCTTAGAAACGCACCTCACAAACCCACCTCCAAAATCTCTCTCTTTTCATTCTTGTTGATTCCCTCACTTACCGAGCTGGACATGGCCTTTCCAAAGTGATGGGTACAAAAAACATACTCAAACATACATGCAAAAGTTAAAAAAAAAATAATAAATCACAAAACAATTGCAGATTTGGGATCAAGTGTGGTTTATCTTCGACGTTAATTTGACTTCATAGATCTGGAGTATGAATGCAAGAGAGAAAGAATAAAGCTCTGTGGGAAGGAAGAGATGACTTCCATGGAACAAGTTCTGACGAAGATTGCGAAGGAAGAGAGTGATGTCGTACACTAGATTTGAGGGAAGACACGATTTCTGGCGTGATTATGAGAGAATAGAGCGAGGGAAGGGAGAATTTTGGCATGATTACGAGTTCTGCATAACAGAAAATTTCCGAAGGGAGGGAAGCGAGATACAAAACTGGAGTTGGGGGAGATCGAGTTTTTCATGTTGAAATGTGACTTGGACTTAAACCAGATTTAGACACATCAGGTGTGCTGTGTAGCTGAGTAGCTTTATTCTTAAGCAAACTAGTCGCAACCTTCACATATATAATTGAAGAGTTTTGATTGACCTAAATAATGATACAATATGTTAAATGAAAATCCACCTATATCAAGTATAAATAAACCCTTTCACCAACATTTTAGAAAATAGTAGGTCATAATAATATAAATAGGTAAAAGTATATAAACTTTAGTACAAAAACCTCACACTGGCATCCCCCAAAGGAACCAAAGATATCTTCTCATGTTGGCCATTAAGCAAAAACAACAAAAGACATCATTTACTCTACTCTGATATTGCAAATGAAATCACTTGATATACATCAAAAGAAGGAAATTAGAATAGCAACACATTTTTCTAGCATATACATTAAAAGATCAACATACAACTTGACTATTGTAATACCTTGCTCTTTCCTTTCTTCTGACGTAAGCAATTACGTCAGATGTGATAGACTGTCCATTCCTCTCTAGTGTTTAAGAGTCCCGTTATGCGTGCCAGACTCTGATGGCGAGTTTTAAAAGATAATATATAATTTATAAAGCTAGTTTTGTGTTTTAAAGTTATGTGTATTTTAAATGGAAGATTTTTATTATTATTTAACTAAAAAATATTTTAAATAACTCAATTATAATATCTTTGAAGAGCTTCAAAAATATTATAACTGTGGAAATCATTTTATATAAATGATTCCAGTCATTTAAAATATTATGTGATTTAAATAATGATAGAATCTTTAATTAATTTAATAGTTTTACTCTTTTAAATATTTTAAGTAAGACTTCATCATTTTATAAATGATGAAAGAATATTATTTTAAATAATATTCTATCTTAATTCCTCTCAGTGTTTTTAAATAAGTTAGCTTTTACGCATTTTTAAATCAGTATTTAAGGATCATCATAGACCATTTTATAGGCCCCCAGACATCGGATTTTAGGATAAAACTCCAGCCCCTCTCTCTTTCTCCCTCACTTTTCCCTCCCCTCTCTCTCTCCTCCCTCTCCCTCTCAGCTTGCACTGCACGACAGCCTCCCCCACGCCCGAACGCACCTCTACCCAGCCCGGCGCCACCGTGCGCCGGTGTGCCTCACCTCCACCACCACCGGCCTCCTCTCCCTCCGGCGAGTCTCCCTGCATCGGTCTCCCCTCCACACGCTCGCCCCTCCTCTCTCTTGGCCATGCACAGCCCGAATGGGCTTCACGTTACAGCGCCGCCGTGCGCCGTTCTCCGGCGCCACCACTCCCACGGCAGCTTCCTCTGCCACCGACCGGCCCCCTCCAGCGAGCTCAGCCCCTCCCATGCAGCCACCTTCCTCCCATGCACGCATGTAGCTCTCTCACGCGCGGATTCATTGTGCATGCCCTAGCGCCACCGTGCGCGGCCATCTCGACCACCGGACACCACCATGAGACTCCTCAGGTCTCCCTCTTCCTCCTCCCGTAGACCCATGACCGGTAGCCCCCTCCTCCACCTCCCGGTGTTCCTCTCTCTCACGCACGGGTTAAGCCCGATTCGCTGCCGTGCGCCGCCACCCAAGCGAGTGACCGCCCTCTCCAGCACCCTCAGGCCACCACGAAGCCAACCGGACCACCCACGGCCCCGATCTGCCACCCACGGCCCCACACTCTCTCTCACTCTCCCACGACTTATCCTCCCTCACAGTGCACGGCCAGCCCCTCTCCGCCACTGTGGACCACCGTTCCGACCACCACCGAGCCTCCACGTCTCCTCTGGCAGTTCCCTTAGCCTAGCCCTAAGCCTAAACCACCACTTTACGTGGTGGGTAATCACTGCACGTGATGGACAGTCATTGCGCGTGACTGATCGCCACTGTACACGGCAAGATCCACCTTGATACGCTCATTTCCATCATCATCAAGGCCACCTTAGGCCCTTCCAAGACCACACCTAGCTATCCAAACGCCTAAATAGTCACTGTACGCAGTGTAGCCACCCCATACGTTCCTCCGGTGTTATCGACTGTGACGGTCAACGAGCGATGCACGGGTTATCTCGTCGATAGTATAATTCTCTATCATTCGCTATTTATGTTAGATGCTAGCTAGTTGACTAGGTTGTGGACTGTGCTACTAGTGTTATAGGGTTCGTTGTGTAGTATGGTGATGTGACGTGCTATGGTGAAGTGTTGGGCGTAGTTGGGAAGTGTGTTGTGTAGTGTTGTGGACTGTGCTGTAAAGTGTGGTTGTGGTATATGTGCGGTAGTAATGATGTGGCGTAGTGCCATGAATGGAGTATACTCCATGTGGTGGAACGATGCACCATATGACATTTATGCCATAATGGTGATGTGGCTTAGTGTTGTGCATGGAGTACACGTGGGGTGTACTCCATGTGGCGAGACGATACACTATATGGTGTGTATGCCATAATGGAGATGTGACGTAGTATTGTGGATGGAGTATGCGTGGAGTGTACTCCATGAGGTGTAGCGATACACCATATGGCGTGTCGTAAAAATAATCGTAGTTGCGTAGTTAATTGAGGAAGAACTTGGTGTATGATGTCGGAAACTGTGGAACAATGTCCCGAAGTAGCTGTGAAGTATGGCCATAGTCTAAGGCGACGAGTGTCGCCATGTGACTGGCTTATGGCCGGGAATAAGTGTGAAGTGGCTAGAAAGTATCAGAGCGGTGCAGCGGAAGCATGATTGGGCAACGTCATGAAGTAACGTGGTCCATCATGGAGTTGCGCTGTGATGACCTAAGATGTATGTGAGGTGATGTGACAAGGTCACGGTATAGCTTGGGAACAGTCTCAAGCTATATGGCGTGACGTAAAGTGTAATTATGAACAAAGTCTCATTGTATTAAGTGTTGGGATGAACTGTCATGAGGGACGGGTAGTACGGAAAGTCGTGCTAGCCGGGTAAGAAAAGGATGGTATCAGAGTATGGCACTTATCCATATGACCCGATGACCAATGTAAGATATGTTGGTCTTAGATGATAAAGGGGTAAGGTACGTGTGTTATCTGGTTAGACACATGTACCGGACGGATTCACCATATGTAATGGGTAATCTGTCCTAAGCATGGTTACATGATGCTTAAGCCTCGGAATGGCTTAGAGCCGTGTGATGTGTATGGATGGTCATGAGAAGTGAGTGAGTTTAGATACATGAAGGTAATGATGAAGGTACTGTCCAAAGATGGGATGCGTGACTTAGTATGTCTAAATCATACGTCGAAACGTGGTTAATGAGAAGAACAAGGCAAAGGTCTTAGTGTTTTAATCCTATGGTGAATCATGGGTTCACCTTGGTGAGTAAGTACTCGAAGTAGAACGTTAAGGTTGAAGGAAGTAGAAACCATAATGGGTCTCCAAGGGTTTTATCATAGTAAGAAACATGAAAGAGCACGGGATAGAAGGAGAGTGTTCTAAGTAAAGCATAACTCTATTTCTAGTTCATTTGCTTATGCATTAGATAGAGAATAACGTTAAGGTTATGTATGCATGTAGGTTGTCATCTGACACGCGCATGAATGGACTGTATGGTATGAAAGTAGCATAGAGTCCAGGTAAGTATTACGTTCATACTCTTCTAGAGTTTTCTAAAGATAAGAAAAAGAAAACGAAAAGATTTTCCTTATGAAAAACGAAGAAAAGAAATGTTTTCCCCTTTTTCAAGGGCAGACATTTTATGAAAAAGAAGAACGAAAAGTAACGTCTTTAAAGTATAAGTATGTACAGCCCCCTTTGGCAGCCCCTGTTCACGCATTCAAAAGTATTAATTGTACACATGTGAATGGATGACTATACGTAGTATCTATTGTATGTATTTTAAAAAAAAAAAGACAATGCACAAAAAGATGTTTTTCGGGCTCTCGCCCTAAACGAAAAGAATATTTTCTCACGAAAAGACGTTTTCTCATGAAAGCATGAAATGAAATGAAAAAAAATGAAAAGCATGCTCATGCACATGAAATGAATGAAAGCTGCAGCTCTCTAGAGCTGCCATGAACGAATGAATGTAAAGAAAGAATGAAAGAAAGGCATGAGCATGTATGAACCTACGTAATGGCCACATGAATGAATGAATGGGGTACCCAAACAAATGAATGGGCAGATTGCAATGCCGGGTAGTGTTATCTGGTAGTGCACCCAGTATTGCATGCCTGGCGGAATGGGATTCCAACCCGTGGCCACGGGCGAATCCATTGGCCATAGGGCCGCTAACCCTAGCACACGGGGCGTAACAGTATGCACTGGCTTATGAAAGTGAAAAGAAAAGAATGTATTAATAGCTTATCCACCACTTTGCAAGAGAGTGGTGAAGAAGGGATTTTCATTAATTTTTACGCTAAGGGAGAAGAACCTTTTGCAGGCGAGAGGGAGTGGCTTCACGAGGGCTCAATGGTGGCGAAAACGAGGGGATGACTTTAGTAGGGTTCATGCGGGGTGAGGGATTTAGGGAGGATAGAAGAATGGAGAGACGCTTCAAGAGTGATGAGAGAGAGTTTTCACTAGGGATAGGTTTTGTTTTGCGTGAATTCATAAAGGAGTAAAAAATAATATTAAGAGTTAATTACACTCTGCCCTCTCAAACTTTCACTCAATTGATAATATGTCTCAAAAACTAATAATAGCATCAAAGTGGACCCTCGACTTTCAAAACTTTCCAATCCCCCTCTTTCGTCTACTAGCAGTAGCAAATCTAAAGGAAATTCACTATAAAGATGTAATTTTCATCTAATTTATTATCATTGATCATATAAAATAATATATGTTATCAATTAATAATAAATTATTAATCATTAATCATATATAAAATTATTTTATTCTTAAGTTGCAAGCAAGTATGAATAATCTATGTACACAATGAAATTATTTGATATTCATTAACTATATATAAATTAATTAAAAAAATTATTTAATAGTTTATGATTTATTATTAATTGATAATATATATTATTTTATATTTTATATGATCAATGATAATAAATTAGATGAAAATTACATCTTTATAGTGAATATTATAGATATGAACAGCACGTGTAGTAAATTTTCGTTAGATTTAACGCTATTGGTAGACGGAAGGAGGGATTGAGAAGTTTTGAAAGTTCGAGGGTCCATTTTAATACAATTATTAGTTTCAGAAATACATTATGAATTGAGTGAAAGTTTGAATAAGTAAAATGTAATTAACCCTAATATTAAACTCTTTTGTCTAAGTAACTGAATCTCAATTATTTCTAATGTCTAATTTAATGTGGGGGCTTTAAGGAGCATATTAGCTAAATTTTAGTTAAAATTAAAGTATAACTAATTTAATGCCAATGCTCTTAATTGGTTTGTTCAGCCGTTTTTATACGAATAAAAAGGTGGATATGATCATTGTGGTTAACTCGCGGTTGGACTTTGGGCTTGACATCACTCCATCTCCATGCTTGCTAGCTGTACGCACGTAGATCACAATGATCATTCCAAGGAACGTAAAGATATTTTCAATAGTAACTGCGGTTTACACTCCTTGCATACATACTAATTATCTTCCTACTATTTTTGTTTTTATTTTTTACTTTTAATTTGGATGAATGGATAGGAATTGTTTTATTTTTTATTTTTAAACAGAAGAATGGAAAGGATTATACATTCATGTAGAGTTTTAAATATGATATTTATTAACATTGGTATAGGTTTTTAAAAAAAAAAATAATATATTAAATATTTAATAGATATTTAAAGTCTCGCACTTCCTTCAATTTGAAAGTAGATAACTTTAAAATTCACAAGAAAAAATTTAGTTTTTAATAATGAGCTATTCTACGTACAAGCAGATTCGTGGACCAATCTGTATACCAATGTTAATGTAGACTATTTTTTCAGATGTTAATTAAAAAAGAAAGAGAAAAGAAAGAGACCATTTCATTAAAATCTACATTTCCACCTTAGCATTGGTGTATGTATTGGTGCGCAAATCTGCTTACAACCAGATTTTTCCTTTTATAAAAAACTTCACAGTCTTTGAAATTAGGTGAGCTGAACTTATATATTCTAAAACAATATAGTATGTAAGGTTTCATTTGGATACAGAAATATTTTCATTTCATCTTATCTCAATATTTCATTATTATAATTTTTTTAAATTTTTATATAAAATATAATAAACAATTCAATTTTTTCAAATTTCAAAATAATAATAATATTAAAAAATAATATTCTAATTAATAAAATTTTATTTAACTCTAAATTTTTATCTAAAATAATTTTATCTCATCGAGTTTTGCAACACAACCTCCTACTATTCATCCACACTCCACACTCCATATTATTTAATATTTTTTAATATTTTTTTAAAATTTTTTTTTAAATTTATTTTTTTTAAAATATTTCAAATTTTTTATTTACTATTTATATAAAAATTATTTAATAAAAAAAATTTAAAATTTTTTTTAAAAAAAGATAGAGTTTGGAGTGTTGGAAGGTTGGGAAGATTTATTATTTACTTATAATATTTTTGATGTCAGAAAAAAAAAAATTGAACAAGACATCGATCTTCTAGCTGCGTTATCAAAACCCATCAATCAATCTCTTATTCCATCATGCAAAATCTTCTCCTCGATCCATTACACACCATATACATAAACACTAATCATGTACGTACCATCATCAAGATTCACCGCCCCAGCCCTTCAATTCCCACCTATAATCCTCCCCAAGCCTTAGATCATTCACGATTCACAATTCACGATTGTTAATTCACGTTTTTTTATTTATTTTAAATATTAACTTTTACAATATATATATAATCATAAGTCAGTTTATTTTTTTTCTACATTATTTAAATATTATATATAGACTTTTTAATAATTTTTAATATTCATTTCAAATATTTCATTTAACTACAAATGAATTAACAATACTTGTTGATATACAAATTGTTCATACAATTATGTCCTATACACATAAAATAATGATTTATAAGCTAAATAAAAAAAATTATGAGATTATAGTATGAGAATATTAAAATCTATTGTTGGGGATGTGTTTCACACCACCAACTACACGGATCACCTACAACTGTTAAAGGGACGGTACTGGTTGCCCTGTAGAGTCTTCGATGTCAAAGTCAGTATAACAATATGAGAGTAAAAATATGTAAAGAAGAAGTGAATCCCTCCATTTGTTATCTCTTGTAGGCTATTTATAGAGATTATTTCTTTGGAACGATAAAGTCCAATTTGCTTTGTGAACCCTTTTCCTTTTAGGAGTTTGAGCTAAGTTCTTTACCTTATCTTTTCTGCTTTATCTCTTGATTTTATTTCTTTCATTAGTGATAGGTTTTCAAAGGGTTTGACCCAGTCAATTTAGTCCCTAACAAATACTCTCGATTCTTAAGGTCAACTTGTTTATCAAGAAGATTTTAAAAATCTTCAAGTCAACCGTGGTGAAGGTAACCTACTAAAAAAGATATTCTGGTAGCTGGTTCGTAATTTTTCACTATTATGCAATAAAGATCTCCATGAGTGGTCCTCAAGAAGATATTGTAAAATTTGTAGTAAAGGCATTCAAGGATGGGCCTTTGTGAAATTTGTTTGTAAAAACGTTTGCGTAGTGATTATATGTGAATGTTTATTATTAGTAAAGTGCATATATTTCCATACTTGGTGATTATTTTTGGTGGCCTCAGTTGATTTTGTCCTGTGTTGTATTTTTTATTGGTATTTCTTTTTATATATAGATGTAAGAGTTTGTTTATAATAACCTACGCTTAAGTGGTAAAGGTGTTCGTCGACCCCCCTAGATCCATATTAGGCTGTTGCTGAGTCCGTCGATTCGTTCCCGAAGGAAACTCGCGTAAGGTAGTTGCGGAAGTCAGAGGCTCGTTCCCGAGGTAACCCGCTAGCGGTGGTTGTGATGAGTAGAGACACTCGGATGTGAGTGTAGCGGGAGAAGGTGTTAATGGGAGATCTCTCGACCGTTTTAACCTTAAGTATCAGGTTAGTGGGAGATCTATTGACCACGTTGCCTTTTGGCGAGAAGGTGTTAACGGGAGATCCCTCGACCATTTTAACCTTTAAGTATTAGGCTAGTGGGAGATCTCTCGACCACGTTGCCTTTTGGTGAGAAGGTGTTAACCGGAGATTCCTGGACCGTTTTAACCTTTAAGTATCAGGCTAGTGAGAGATCCCTCGACCACTTCGCCTTTTGGCAATAAGGTGTTAACGGGAGATCCCTATACCATTTTAACCTTTAAGTATTAGGCTAGGGAGAGATCCCTCGACCATTTCCCCTTTTGAAGATAAAGTGTTAACGGAAGATCTCTTGACCGTTTTAACTTTTAAGTATCAGGTTAGTGGGAGATCCCTCGACCACGTCTTCTTTTGACGAGAATGTGTTAACGGGAGATTTCTCGACCGTTTTAACCTTTAGGTATCTTGCGAGTGGGAGATCCCTCGACCATGTCACATTTTGGCGATAAGGTGTTAACGGGAGATCCATCGACCGCTTTAACCTTTAAGTATCAGGCTAGTAAGAGATCCCTCGACTAGGTCGCCTTTTGGGGAGAAAGTGTTAACGGGAGATTTCTCGACTATTTTAACCTTTAAGTATCAGGCTAGAGGGAGATCTCTTGACCACGTCACCTTTTGGCGAGAATGTGTTAACGGGAGATCTATCGACCATTTTAACCTTAGGTATTAGGCTAGTGGGAGAGTGTCTAGACCACGTAACCTTTTGAATGGGAGACAAAGCGCGACCGTAGTCTGTGGCGGGAGCTAGAGATTGATCGTACCAACAAAAATAGACATGTTAGGTTAAATAATCCAAACCATAAGTTTGAAGTTTGAATTTTGAAAACTTGGTCCATCTCACTTGAGTGGTAAAGGCTGGTGACATATGGGTGATATCCGTTGGCCACTGTGCTTTGGCAACGATGAGGACATGGGATGCTTGTGATGCTGAATAAAATTTATGTGTATATGGTGTGGAAAATACTGTGTATGGCAAGAGACACTTTGTGTGGTGTGTAATTGGTAAGGAGTATCCCGTAGTTAAGTAATTGGCAAGCAGCACCTCTGGACGAGCAACAAATAAAGTGGAGCTCAAGTATGGCTAGCAGACCATGGGTTGAAGTCACTGTGGCTAGCAAACCTCGTGGCAAGCAAATGTTCATAGATTGTGGCGAGGAAGCACACTGGCAAACTCGAGGTCGAGCAAACATCCACAGATTTTGGCGAGGAAGCAAACTGGCAAATTCTAGGTTGAGCAAACATCCACAGATTTTGGTGAGAGCACACTGACAAAATCCAAACTCCATGGCGAGCAAATATTCACAAATTGTGGCGAGAAAGCACACTGAAAAACTTGAGGTCGAGCAAATGTCCACAGATTGTGGCGAGGAAGCATACTGGAAAATTTTGGGTCGAGCAAACATCCACAGATTGTGGCGAGAGCACACTGACAAACTCCAAACTCCATGGCGAGAAAACTGTGGGCAACTAATTTTTTTTTGGGCAACGCATTGGAGTAATTTTTATGGTGCAACGGTACAACGGTGAATGGCAGTCCGGGCTAATTGTGTGCAGATGCTCAACTGGACAATGCATATGCATGCTTCTTTTTTTTTTTCTCTCTCTCTCTCTCTAGCTAGTAGCTAAGCGTGGTGAGGGGGACTTATAGTAGGCACACAAAATAAGTTGGGTGAGAAACTTACAGTGGGTGAGTATTGGTGAGGAGTTTCTGGTGTGTGGTCGCCATGGGGAGGTGAGGCTTGTTGTTGCATGCTCATTGGCCGCCACAGGTACTAGTGGCAGATTGTTGCTTGCTCGCAATACCTATTGATTTACTTATGAAAGTGCACATAACCACTATTATGTCTTCTTAAATTACTATCTCGCTTTAACTCCTATTGGTCTCTCTTCGTGGTTTGACCCACATCTCGGTCTTTCCTCTGTCCTCCTTTCAGTTCTTGCTCGTTCCTTCCTTCTAGTTGGGTGGTCAAGGCAATAAGAATGTCTTCAGCATTAACAAAATCGTCAGCCCTGTCCATGAACTCTCGTAAAGTGCAAGGGGTTTTCCTGACCAGCTCGGCCATGAAAAGGCTCCTTGGCAATACCTCCCAGCAACGCAGCTAGTATGATTTTCTAGTCTTGATCGTCAGCTGTCATTTTCTCTTTATTGAAGCGTGTTAAATACGCTTTCAAACTTTCATCATCTCTCTATTTGATAGTTAATAAGTACGCAGCTAGTCTCGTGCATCTTCTACTCGCCATGAACTGGGTCAAGATTTGCCGCCCCAACTCTTCGAAACTTTCTATGGAATTTGGTTGTAGTGTACCGAACCATCTTCTCATCGATCCCTTTATAGTCAAAGGAAAAAGCCCTACACGCAATTTCTCCCAAGAACTTGTGAAGCGTCGTATGGGCTTTGAAAGTCTCAAGATGCTCCACGGGATCTTTTGAGCTATCATACTGGTCTACCGACAAGACCTTGAACTTTGGAGGCAACGACATTGCCATAATTTTCGCAGAGAATGATAGATTTGTGCGAGATAGCAACTAATTGACCAAAGAGGACGTTCCTATCTTCTTGGCCATCTCCTTATATTTATCCATCAGGCTGTGTACATCATGGTGCAGCTTCTTTGTTTCCACGTCCTCTTGGTGGCCTTTGTCAATACCAACACTGTTTGCCTCTATCTCTACCCTATCGACCTAACTGGGTGTCGCGTCCTCTCCCGTCGGCCCGTTTCGTGACTTGAGATCCTCATTCTCCTTTCGCAATGAGTCAACTTCTGTGGTCAGTTTCTTTTTTACCACCTCAATTTTCGTAAGTCTCTCTTTTATGTTTTCTGAAGTTTCTCCCTGATTTCTAGTTGTCTGAGACTGTGTGATGATGGGCATGTGAAAAGCACACTAAATGTGAGATTAAAAGATCCTACAGACGGCACCAACTTTTGAGGATGTGTTTCACACCACCAACCACACGGATCACCTTCAACTGTTGAAGGGACGACACTTGTTGCCCTGTGGAGTCTCCGATACCAAAATCAGTATAACAATGAGAGTAAACGTATGTAAAGAAGAAGTGAATCCCCCCATTTGTTACCTCTTGTAGGCAATTTATAGAGGTTATTTTCTTGGAACAATAGAGTTCAATTTGCCTTCTGAAGCATTTTCTTTTTAGGAGTCTGAACTAAACACGAGTCCTAGTCGTTGCATTGCGGTCCGTTTCCCGGCTTCGCTTGCGTGATTTGCACTTCTGATTGGTTCCATCCATCCCTGACCCTAATGAATCGAGTATGAAGGGGTCAGTCAGTCAAGCGGTTCGGGTTCTCGGTTAGTTCCCGTTCGCTCGCCCCCTTCATAGTCCATTAGTGGGTAGGGTGGTAAACTTCGAGGGCGCCCGCCTCCTCTTCAGACGTGTCCTCGACAACCTCTTTGCCTTATCTCTTGGTTTTATTTCTTCCCTTAGTGATAGGTTTCCAAAAGGTTTGATCCAGTCAATTTAGTCCCTAACATGTATGTATACTTATTTCTTTTATCTAGCACATTGGAATGCCTTACATCTTTTAATATTTTTAATATTCCCTATTAATGTGATTGTAATGTGTCTATCCACACTTAAACGATTAAAGTAATCTAAATAAAAAATATAAAAATAAGAGAGTGAAAACAAAACGAGTGTACTAATGGGAGGTTTGGCTAATTTGGGTAGTGAAGTACTCTCAGAATACTTCATTATTATTTATTATTTTATTATTATTTTTTACATATTTTTTATTACTATTCACAAATATCTGATATCACCTCATTATCTGAACACAACTTAGATTCAAAACTCACTTCAACTTATATTATCTTATTTAATTATTATTATAATTATTATATTTTTTTTTATATAAAATATAATAAATAATTTAATTTTTTTAAATTTTAAATAAAAATAATATTTAAATAATATTTTATTTAATTTTTAACTTTTATGAGATATTATTTTATCAAAAAATCTTTACAACTTCCTATTATTCACCTACACTTCACATTTTACCTTTTTTAATTTTTTTTTAATTTTTTTATCAAATATTTTTTATATGAATAGTGAATAAAAAATTTAAAATATTTTAAACAAAATAAATTTAAAAAAAAAATTTAAAAATATTAAAAAATATGAAATATAGATAAATAGTAAGAAGTTGTGTATCAATATCCTTATTTTATCCCATATAGAGGCAGAGGCATAGAGCGAGGTAGGAATTAATTAAAGGTATAACGGAAAACATATGATCGTACAGTTGGAATATCACCCTTATGACGTCAGTTTCTTTCTCGATCATCGAGCTCCAGGTGGGCGGGTGTCGACGTTCGGACGTCACTGACGACGGCGCTGTCATTCATTATATTTCTGGTTTAATAAATTATATGTAGATATTTGATTCGGGCAGAGGGTCATTCGCTTAATTGTGTCATACAATCTCCAAAAAAGTCGATCAGTTCTCCCAGAAATGGCGGCATGAGCAATCATTTGCGGAGCTTTTACAGCTTCTATAAATTGGGGTCACACCCGACTAACCCTTCAATGCCTGGCTTGCTTATATCGTTCTCAGAAACTTGCACTGCATGCGTTCGAAGACGTTGTAGCACATTCTGGGCTTACTTTTACTTCCCTAGCTTGAGATGTCGTCAAAATCGATGTTTATGTTTTTGGTGTTCGTTCTCGTTTTGGGACGCTTGTCGCTCAAATTCGGTCCGTCTCTTTCCCACCTTATCACTAACTCTCTCTTCCTCTCACATTCTTACATCATGTATATATGTATGTACATAAGAAATATTGTGATAGATCTCTGTTTTTCATTTTTTTTTCAACTTTTTTGGCAGATTGTAATGGAAGTTATGGATGCTTTTACGCCAAGGCAGCTGTTTCCTCGGAGAGAGAGAGCAGAAAGGTCCGTTTAAACACGTGTATATATATATATGCTAATTTCGAGAGTCCCTTCTTACATTTTCGTTTGCATACAAGTTTCAAACGTACATTCAGGCATGATCTGCACTCTGTTTGTACATGCAGCTGCTTGCTGGTTTGAAGCAGATGAAAGAGACTGTGAAGGTGAAGGGAGGCCTGCAAGCATCAGCCACCGGTAGTAATGGCGGGAGCTTTCAGGGTTGGGAGTTAAGGAGGGTTCCCTCTGGTCCAGACCCGTTGCACCATAACGGGGGTAACCCAACAAAACCTAGAACTCCTTGAAGTGTACTGAAAGCTAGCTGATTTCAAGTAGTAGATGATCTGAGGCGTGCCTTGAATGGAGCTGCTAGATTTTACTTTTTGCTTGGCTAGCTATTTTGCTTTTGACTTTGGAATAGGTTTTTCTTGTTTAGTTTTCATGCAAGAATGTTAAGATTTCCCTTTTTCTTTTCTGTTTGGGCCTTCTTTTTGGGTAACAGATGTTTGTCTGTCTTAGTACTCGATATATGTTTGATATATAATATATAAATATAATATGAAATGAACGTATATATAGTTCGCGCTGGTAAATCTTTGACCTTTTTGCTTGTACTTTTGTAGTACCTATGCTATATATCCTGTTGGGATGTCACAAAGCATCCCTGCAGAGTTGGGATGTCACAAATCAAGCTAATTAATAAAACTATATTTTGTACATCTGTTTGAAAGAAAAATAGAAAATATAAACTTGGCTAAAAGTGGCTGTACGTGTGTCGACAAACTAGGGTTTAAAAGTAATGGGCTGTACCAACATTACTATGATGGATGTGATTGGTTTGAGCCGGGGTAGAAACCTTGTCAAAGTCAAAAAATGACCAATTATTTATATACATATATATATATTTATATATGCTATCTCGAGTCTCGACTCTCGTTCCAGTCCGGATGGGAATGGAATCAAGTAATGAACTCTGACAATATTTACACATCTATACATATATATGATGGGATGTGACAATGCTGACGTTCAAAACAATGACAGAGTGATAGCCGTAAGACGTTAAGAACCCGAAAAGGCAGACGTGCCTATCGCATACAAATATTAACGTACATCTAGCAGAAACGACAGAAGTCAATGAAATTAGGTTAAACTGTAAGTGCTTTGGAGAGAACAGATTTTTTTTTTTAATTTATTGTAATTTCAATATTGAGTTTATATGTCAATCAATACATAATCAATCGCCGAGAAAAAAAAAAAAATACAGTAAACAATCATAATATATTAATATTAACAGGTGAATAATCTTTCTACCTGACGAAACCATGAAGTTATTCACGTGTTCCTTGCACTTCACAAGTAATGAGAGGCATTAACCATATATTTTTTAAGTGTTACGACAAGATTAGAAATCTTTATTTTTCCTCATTGTGAATATTTGGGAGACAATGCTCATTTTTTTCTATATTATTATCATAATCTAGATGGACATATGTATGCTGTTGATGGTGCATGTATTTAGTATTTAGTTAGGACGAGGCTGCATGCGTGGAGATTGGTGAAGTAAATTAAGTAATAGATACTGATTGATACTGTTGATTCATAATTATAATTAGTTTAAATTATATGTGAGATATTAACAAAATTTTCACTCGTTCCGAACTATCTGGTTATTCAAGTTGGTTTGAATATTAAGAATATATCAAAATATCTGTAAATAATTTTTGAATAGTTGTAAATAGTTTGTAATTAGTATTGAAGTTGTTTGAGAATAGTTGTACACCCAAACAGGTCCTTTGTAACGCTCTGATGCTGGAGGTCTAAGAAGTTAGCTCCTATTACTTCTCCTACCCATACATATATCTCCAAATTCTCAATTACAACTGATCTCTTTGTTTTAGACCAACTACTTGAAATAAATGTTACCCTCTCGACATAGTGAAACAAAACTATTGAATAAAATTTCACAAAAATCAAAGTACTCTCTTTGTACTTAATCCATTATGTTCATATAGTCTTACCTATGCTTCATATTTTTGATCCTCAGCTGAAACATCCAAAACACTTGAAAATACTATAAAGATAAGGGGTGAATTAACAACTCAATAATCAGAGCACATATACTAGTATGTAAACATGAGTCTTTTTACAGAGTTCATAATGCAGAGCAAAACATTTTTAATTTCAGAGTGCGGAACCAGAACATGTTTTCAAAATATCAAAATGATAGTTCAAAATATTTATATTCCAAAGTCATTTGGCAAAGCATAACCGAGTATTATCACCATCATATCATATCAGAACATCATATCAGAATAGAGACGGGTAAAGACGGAAGTGAATCTTTTCCTTATTATTCTCGGAGTCCTGAGTGTGCACATAGGAAAGACCACATTGAAAATCACTTTATTTCCAAAGTAAGTGCACTTAGAGATAGAGAAGTTGGTACCAACCCAAACAGAGGCCACAATTTTACACTCATGGTAAGGTTAGAGCAGAGCAGAAACAGAGTAGAGTAGAAACAGAGCCATAATCAGAATATCATGCCAAAGGTTTTCAGCTGCCACATCTGATCAAAACATAGTACTGAACATAATTATATCATTTTCACATAACCAAAACAGATTTAAAGCATATTCACATAATCAAAACATATTTAGAACATCTTTTCATAATCATGCCAACAATTTTAGATTTTCTCTTTTTACATAGTTCATAAACAACATGCCAAAATATTGCTAATGTCTACACTAGTCATGTTAAAAAAATAGTAACTTTTCTGACTTTTTCCATAACCGTGCTGAATGAATATCAATCGTCACCTATACGGAATACTAAACATTTCTAAATTTCTAAAAGGGCTTGCTAAAATTCTCCATTTACTTAAATACATACTACGGAAATTGCTTTAATAATTATTTAGTTATCAGAAATCTAATAAATACTATTATCATTAAATATATTCTTAACTTATTATAATATAATTTTATCAAATATGGCAAAACAACTTAAATTCATTTCAAAAATTTACTTAATCATATATTTAAAACTATCTTTATAAACTATTATTGAAATCATAATTTAATCCTACTAACATATAATATAGTAGGAAATTGTACATCTCTTAAACAATAGTTAGTTCATAAAATATCCTTATTAATACTTATATTAAAATCAATGTAAACTACTAATCATATATAATTTAAAACCATCAAAGATTTATTTCTATATAATAGGCTTAAAGTGTTTAAAATAAAAGATTAAACACTTACAATTTACTACCAAAATCTAGTTGTAAAAGTAATACTAGATAATATAATTAAAACCTTTAAATATTTTCTGTGAAATCAAGTTTATGGGCTAATACATTTATACGAGTAAAATTATGCCTAATTTAAAAAGAGCATTGCTATTCATAGGCCCATACATCACACACCAAGCCTTTTTTTTTTTTTTCCAATTTTTTTTTTGTTTTATTCTTCTTAAAACAATTAAAATTTTCTATTCTTCATCCATATAACACACATTTGATAAGAAAAAAAAATTAAAAAAATCACAAAAATAGTGGTGTGTGAGGCTTAGGAATAGAATTTTTCATTTAAAAATACTAAACACAACCCAAATTAAAATAATATATTAGTTTCTTAATAAAATAAAATAGAGCCCATTTAAAATCGTTAACACAATTTTCTGTAAAATACAACAAACCTAATTTAAACATTAAGCCCACATCAAGTCAACCCATTTAGAATGTTCTAACAGTTTCTGAATTATAATAAACTCAACCCCATCTCAAATACAAGTCCAATTTACCTTAAGCACAACATAAAATATGCCCATTTAAAAATATTAGGAAGGCACTTTGGTAACACATAACCTAAGGGCTTGAGGCCCACAACCCATCTCTAATCTAAAGGAGCTGAACACCTTGAAACACAAAAGGGAGGTGCATGAGAGAGGGAGAGACCGAGTGACACTCACCGAAGGAGAAGGGAATTGTGGCGGTGGATGGTGATAGGTCCCAACAATATTCAAACGATAAAGTGATGTTTTCTCTTCGGGTGAGAAAGTACCGCAAGCTTGGATAACAATTGATTACTTGATTTAATTGATATCTTTCGACTGCTTTAAATAAGCCAAGCCATGTACAAGGAAACTAAAATAAAAGGAAAACTTGTTAACTAATAACTGGAACTCAACTCACATAAAACATAACACGTAAAACACATAAAACAGAACATGCAACTGCACGTAAAACAGAGCATAACAACTGAAATGAAAATGACGTAAAACTTGCAACTACTCCTTCCTCTTCTGCACGTTAGGCTACGACCCAGTCCACTCCTGCTCTTCATGTGTTTACTGGTCTCGTCTGCTATCATGCAAGCAACGTAGCAACATTCTTCACGTTCCAGATTATCCCAAGTATTTGGGATTTGGCTTACGGGGCCTTGCTGACTGTTGTGGCTTATCAATACTCCCCCCATCAGTGGATCCTTGTCCTCAAGGTCCACGTAGCTTTTCGTCTAGCCATTTGCTGGTGGACCCGGACCCGTTTGAAGGTCGTTTGCTGCTGGTATGGGTGCAGCTTCACATATAATGTTGCCGCTGCTATCGTGTCCTTCTAGCATGAGTAGCCGTGACCCTTGACACTGGTGACCTGCAGTAAAATGCTCATTACAATTAAAACATAGACCTTGAGCTCGCCTCCGTTGCATTTCATCCCAAGTCAATCGCCGAACAGGAGTTGCTGGTGCCACCCGAGTTGCTGGTGGAAGAGCTAATGAAACTCTCATTGGTGGTGGAGGTTGTACACACATCTCTTGTCTTGATAGTTGATCATCTTTCATTCGCGCGAAGCTGATAGCCTCCCTTAATGTTTGAGGCTTAAACATTCAGATACCATCCGAGATGTCCATTTTTAAGCCACCCATAAATGTTCCCACAAGAGCCTTTTGTGTCCAACCTCGTTCCTGATTGCCCAAGCGCTCGAATTCCTACTGGTAATCACGCAAAGAACCATCTTGCTGTATCCTTAAAAGGGCTTCATCAAAATTTTCGCACTCCAAAGGCCCAAAACGAGCCTAGAGTTCGTCTTCAAAATTTGCCCACAAGAGAGCTTGTCATTCTTCTTGGAATGTCCTGCGGATCCACTGCCACCATTGGTTGGCCTCTCCTTCCAAGTGATAGGAGGCCAAAGAAACTTTTTGGGCTTTGGGAGTATTTTGAAACTCAAAAAATTGGTTCACACGATTGAACCACTCCGTCGGATCATCTCCTAAGAATTGAGGAAATTCAAGTTTCGCTGTTTTGTAGGATACAACATGTCGTCCCCCATCGTGGCCTTCACAATATTGGTTACCGTGGTTTGGAGGCTCCTGATTTGCAAGCAATACATCAGAGAGGCAATTGAGGGTTTCTTCCAAATGAAGAAGTCTATCGGCCATGCCGAGCTCCATCCTGTACAGCCCATTTTGCACTTCACCAAGCCCGAACTCCAGATGCTCAATACGTTCTTTATTGGTTCCCATAATAACCTGACTCTGATGCCAATGATAGGTTCCAACAATATTCAAACGAAAAAGTGACGTTTTCTCTTCGGGTGAGAAAGTACTGCAAGCTTGGATAACAATTGATTACTTGATTTAATTGATATCTTTCGACTGCTTTAAATAAGCCAAGCCATGTACAAGAAAACTAAAATAAAAGGAAAACTTGTTAACTAATAACCGGAACTCAACTCACGTAAAACAGAACATGTAAAACACATAAAACAGAACATGCAACTGCACGTAAAACAGAGCATAACAACTGAAATGAAAATGACGTAAAACTCGCAACTACTCCTTCCTCTTCTGCACGTTAGGCTACGACCCAGTCCACTCCTGCTCTTCACGTGTTTACTGGTCCCGTCTGCTGTCATGCAAGCAACGTAGCAACGTTCTTCACGTTCCAGATTATCCCAAGTATTTGGGATTTGGCTTACGGGGCCTTGCTGACTGTTGTGACTTATCAGATGGCTGGACCTTCTATGGCAACAAGTGAGATGGAAGAGCACTGAGAGAGAGGTGTTGCCGTTAGCTTAGAGAAGGAGCGGGGAGGAGAGAGAGAAAATTTATTGACGGTGAAGAGAGAGAACTTACAACGTGCAGTTTCAACCGGTGGCGGAAGAAACGAGGGCGACGAGCATCGGTGTGGTGTACGATGCTGTGGTCACATTTTTACCATATTGCCATCTTGCGGTTGTTGAAGGAGGCTGAGCAAGGCATGGGTATTTGTCCATGTGTGGGCCACGGAAAACACAGCAGCACATGGTGGTTTGTGGAGGTTTTCTTATGGGTTGGGGTGATCCAACATGGATGAGAAAATGCCATGGTTTGTGTTCACGGTGGAGGAGAGGAGCGCTGCTCTGTTTTCTGTGGTGTAAGGCAGGGGTTGCTGCGGTAGTTCGGTGATGGCCGGTGGCAGCGTGGTGGCTGAGCAAGGACGGCGACGTGCGATCATCTGGCGTGTAAGGGAAGCGACGACAGAAAGATGTGGAGAGGGAAACTGAGAGGAACCGAACACAGAGGGGGAAGAGTTTGAGAGATGGGTGCTCTATTTCGGCTTGACTAAAATCGAGGTCTTTGTTCGTGCGTTGGGCCGTGCACCTGGGCTGTTTCCATGGTGGTTCACAACGGAGGTAGAAGCTTCGTTTGGGGTATAAAACAGAGGGCAGGTGTCCACCGGTTATTTCTTCGTGACTCACGACCGTTTGGCTATGGGAATGTGATTTATATGGTGGCTCGAGGTAGTGTTTCTATGGTGGTCTACCTCTGGGAGGTGCACAGCGTGGAGTAAGGCTATGGCGTGGTGCATGTGGGACGTGCGGCTTGCCGTGAGGGACCGAGGGTGGCTTACTCATCCATGGGTTGGCAACAGTGATGGTGGCTCTTGGTGGAGATGCTGCGGCTTGGAACTACATCCGAGGGCAGTGGTCACAGCGTGAAGGGAAGATAAGATGGTGGCCTGCGGCTGCGATGGATGGCACAACACAGAGAGAGAAAGTTGAAAGAGTGGCGAGAGAGAGGGAAACAAAAGAAAATCTGTGGGAGTTGAGAGAAATTGTGAGAGTGAAGAAAGTGGGCAGAGTAAAATAGGGAGGGAAGCGACGGGGTGGAGAGAAACACGAGGAGGAGATAACCGCCGGGGGGAAGAAGAGGAGGGAAAAGAGGAGAATTTCACTCACAAACACGACACCGTTTTAAAGGCTGGTGGGCTTCTTTGCGGGCCTAGGCCATATGTTGGGTCTGGGTGTTACACCCTTATACTCAGAACATGATCTGTGAATCGAAAATAAGTTTGTTTCTTAATTAGTTGCATTACAAAATTTGTTTAATATCTAACAAATGTGTTCTTTATATTTTGTCTCATGCCATATTAGCAGTTATAAAATCTGGTCGAAGTCGAGGCATTGCTTTGGATAAGGTGCGCAAGGCATATAAGATTAAAGTTGTTATAGTTGATGACCATACTGATGGGGATGGGGATGCGGATCTAGGGGCATGAAACACTTCCTATGTCGGTATTCTTATCCACCCATATAAACTTGTGTATGGCTACATTCTCTTAGGCCAATATTCCCTTAGATGTCAATAAGCAGACTTGAAGATCTACCATTATGCAGATGTAATATCTTTTCACCAAAGAAGTTGGTAATGTTGTATCAAGAATTATTTATTTATCTATGGACATTTGTAACTTCAACTCTTACTTTTTAGTACTTCTAAATTTGTAGGAAGAAGAGAATTTGCTTAATACAATTGTATGCTAAATTGCACACCAATCAAGATAGAGTGACCACAAATGCATAACGGATGCATGCAATTAATGATGTTTCAACAATTTATGCCTCAATTATCTTAGAATTTATTTATCTTATGTTACTAATTTGATAATTGTTGGATTAAGTGTACAATATTATGTTTATAAATAATTACTGTTTAGGTCCATGTGGTTTTGGCTTTTTATAGTTGGTACTTACATTTTAAGAAGTTTTGAATAAGTTCTTGTAGTAATGGTGATGTTTCAAATCAGTCGATCGATATAATATATGTGTATATATTATTTTATTTTTATATAAAGTTAAACAGCTTCCTTTTGAAGCCCTAACCTGAGCACTCCCTTCTTCATTTCTCCTTGTTGTCATTTCTCTCTCTTCTCACTCTTAAACCTCTCTTGACTCTGTATCTGGCTGGCTACAAGTGAGACCCGCCTTGTCCCGTCTTCCAAACACCATTTCTCTCTCTCTCTCTCTGAGCTTCGAGTGTCTACTAGACTCGAGACAAGATAATTTCCAGATTGAGAAAAGTCTTTTCTTCCAAAAAAATGGTCTATCGGTAAGTTTGCAAAATTTTAAGCCTCTTCCTTTTGTTAATATTTATCTTTCTATCCAGAAATTGTGTTTTTGTTCCTAAATTAGTGCGAACTTGCGAATTATTATTTTGGAGTATCACAGGTTGTGAATCTATAGTGCTCCACCGGTAAAGCCCAAAACCAACCAGAAGATTGCCAAATCGATCGAAACTGGTGAAAATTGGTGCAATCAATTTTCTCCCACTTAGAGCATTAGCATTGGATTAGGCAATTTTTGAAAAAATATGTAACTTTTTACATAGCTAATATATTCCAACCCAAACCCACATTGGATTCATTACCCTTCTCTCCAAAATAAAAAAATATTATTATTTTTAATTTATTTATTCAATGCATGTATTAAATCCATCAAATTAACTTCATTTTCATTTTCATTATTTTAAAAAACAACAACCTATAATACATCCAAAAAACAAAGAGCATCAAAATATTCAAATTATGTAAGCAAGCATGAAGTTTATATCATCTCTTGATTAAGCAAATTAGTCGCAATCTTCACATATATAATTGAAGAGTTTTGATTGAGCTCAACAATGATACAGTATTTTAAATGAAAATCCACCTATATCAAGTATAAATAAACCATTTTACCAACATTTTAGGAAATAGTAGGTCATAATAATATGAACAGGTAAAAACATATAAACTTAAGTACAAAAAACTCACCCTAGCTCCCCTAAAAGGAACCAAAGATATATTCTCATGTTGGCCATTAAGCAAAAACAACAAAAGACATCATTTACTCTCCTCAATGATATTGCATATGAAATCAGTTGACAGTTTAAAGAAGTATTCAAAAATTATATGTAAGGTACCATACATTAAAAGATTAGGATATACATCAAAAACAGGAAATTAGACTAGCAACACATTTGTCTAGCATATAGTTTAAAAGATCAGCATACAACTTGACTATGCTCAGCATATACGTAAACAAAAATTACACATTTGTCTAGCCATCAGAAGTTACCATACATCTGTCTATCCACCGCATCAAAAGTTACCATACATCTGTCTAGACAAACATCAAAAGTTACCATACCTCAAACTATGCATCAAAACAGCAAGTTACCCCAGCTAATACAACGTACAAAAATAAACATAAAATATATTAAGATTGAGATGATGATCTATTCTTTTGTTTCTCAAGGATTTTCATTTAAAAAGTATTGAAATATTCTTGCTGCACCGCATTCATATTATCAATATCCATGTTCATGATTTCCATGTCCATCTTCTTCTTCTTATGCTGTACCAACTCAAACATGTCCCTCCCAGCCCAGCTTATCGCTTCCCGTCTCTCAGTCACCAATATCTTCCTATCACTTTCTAGGTGACTTAACACATCAATAAAATCAATAAGTGAAGATTCTTTGTGTTTTCTTTCTCTTTTCCTTTATTTTTCAACTTTCTTGCCTAGTGTTCTCTCCGCATTGATAGACATAGAGAGCAAATGTTGTCATCCCTGATATTGATAGCTGGAATGGTAGAGTAGCCTCAATTTCTCCTTGTTGACAAATGATCCATATACATTGGCCATTTTGGTTGGTGCCTCAATAGATTCCAACAATTGTCCAAATTAAAGGTGGCTTTTTGTGTCAATCAGTACTATCTTGCCTTTTTAATCTAAACAACAATCATAAAAATATAAATACGTAGTTCATTTCAAATTTATAATAATTAGAACTATACATTGTCTTGTTCAATGTTACTGTTTGGATGCGTTGATTCAGCTTGGGCAAGCAAGCAAGCACAAAACTTGTTTGCGTTTTTGGATGGTTGATAATTGATTAGTCAACATGACTAAAGAATGCTCAAGCCAGTTAGGTTTTAAAAGGTGTTGAAGTAATCATGGATTCTTGTCCACATTTGTGTGGACTTTTGGTCAGTCCCTCAAATAACGTCTATGCTAATGTTGAACCAAGTCGATACAAGGAGTTTGTCTTCCTCTATGGTGAAGGACACACACATTTGTGATTTCTTAGTTGTTGCCTTGAGTACTTCCCCTTCAGGTTTGCCATTTCGACCCCGACTTCAATATTATTATATAAGACACTAGCCATAGGAGGATTGTTAATAGCTTCTCCACCAGTTTGCAAGAGAGTGGTGAAGAAGGGATCTTCATCAATTTGTGAGTCTATCATTCAACGAAATAATATTGTACAAAGTCGCAAGCCCCCACAAGGTATATTAAAAAACATACATAACAAATCAACATATGGCAACCATAGAACTTAAGCCAAATATAAATGGAAACAAAATTTCATAGAACTTCAAACCATGAAATAGCAACCACAGAACTTGAAGTAAAATATAACTTGAAATCATGAAACAGCAACCATAGGACTTAATGCAAGATATAGCTCAAAATCAAACTTCATAGAACTTTAATCATCAAACAGCAACCATAGAACTTTAGAGATCATAAAACAACAACCGTAGAACTTAAGGCAAAATATAACTCAAAATCAAACTTCATACAACTTGAAATCATGAAACAACAATCATAAAACATAGAACTTCAAATATGCAGAACACATGAAATCCTCATAGAACTCGAAATCTAGTTTGTTATTAGAGCTATAGCTTCTCAACCACAAAGTTTATTCAATTGGGTACTCAATTTGAAATTGACAATGCATGTAACTAAAGTAATGCAAATTTATCAATGCATTTTTTGAATCATACTCTAGTTCACATTTAATGCTAAATGGACCAGACTTTTCCAAGTTTCAAACTTCATAGAACTCGAAATCATAGAACTCAAGGTTTCAAAACAACAACATACTATAGTTTAACATCTTGAGGAGCTTGTCAATATGTTTTTATTGCTTTAAGAGAAAAAAAAGGCATAGCTGATTTTTTGTTTTTGGAGGGGAGGGGACCTGACCCATGGTTTTCAAGGACTATGCCACTATCTTTAGTAAGAACAAGCTGAGGCTGCATTTTTCTGCTTAGACCAAATAACTAAGGTGTATTTGCTAAAAAAAAAAAAAATCATACTACAACAATTGTTGGGCAAGAAAATCACCAAAGAAAACAACCATTATCTTTATTTGTTATACTCACAGTGGAAATTGGCATCCCACCGTTAGGAAAGAAAGTCCCAAGTCGAAGGTCTTAAAAACAATAAATCTTCAGAGCAACAACTGTTTCACTGCATCCGGGCGCACACCTTACGTGTCCATTAAACGGTGCGTTTCATTGAGTGAGAGACTGGCGTAGATGGAAGGGAGTTTGAGATTTTGAATTTCAAAATCTCCTTCCTCCCTCCCTATTTCTTTTCTTCCTATCCCCACCCCTCCCCACGTCACCCCTACCACCTGCGTTGGAATCCTCTCCCACACCCCCGTGTTGCCCATCCTCGTGTCACCCAAACAATGCCCTAGTTAGCCCCCTCTGCCTAGCACCTCCGTTCGTTGGCGTGAACCCTACCTCTACCCAGCACCCTCATTGGTTGCCGTCGACCCATCCTCTGATTGCGCAATAGGTGTTATTTCTGCTGAAGAGATTGATGACCACGTTCTCGTCCATACAGTTGTGCATCCTTCTATAAGTGTTATTTCTACTGAAGAGATCGAAGGTGTTGACTCACTCACAAAGTTTTTTCAATTTTTTTAAACCGTATTATACTTCTTGAACAAAAGAATTCTGACTTTCACAATGTTAATCATGAAATTCTTCTGCGCAGCTAATCTTGGTTATCAGGGTTCACAATTTCGGTAAGTTATATTTAACAATCATTGTGAGGGAAGTTTAATTTTTTTCCAAATTGATAATAATATAGAGTTTTTGTCTGTGATTTGAATTTGGTGATGGTATAGCGTTAGTGGAGAGGTGGGGTGCAGATATGCTAGAGGGTTGAATATTTATTATTACTGGTTGATGTGTGGAGTAGATGTCATTAGTGACAGAAAAGCACTTGATTCACTGTGGAGATCAAGTTCAATCACTAACAAAATTTCCATATGAGAATCTTGAGTTATAAGCTCTTCAACTACAATGAACTTCATTACCTATTTTTAATCTGTCAATTACAAAACTAAATAGACATAAGTTGAGAATATCTAAACTCTCTGTTTCAAGAGAGTTGGCATTTCTGAGATCATTGTATCATTTGCTGAAGATAATAGGGTGCTTTGTTCGTCTTTCATGGAATCTTAGGCCTCTGTTATGGTAGTTCTATGTTTTTTTTTCTTTTAGGGTTATTAGTTTGCTCATTCTCATGGACAAAAACAGAAACAAATTAGTCCAATCCCATTGATTACTTCTTTGTAGTACTTGATTTGGTTTTAAAAGTAAAACAAATGCATATTTGGCTAATATGTAAACTCAATTGCGATACTTTGTTTTAGCTTAACTCAAGAGTTGAACTCAAAATCCAACCATTTCCCTACACTTGCTGCTTGTCCTTTAGCAGTATGCTAGGATCCCTTTGACATACTTTTGTACTTCTTCATTATACTCGATGTTGGTAGCACAGACATGCACAATATGCTATACGAGATTTTGAACCCAGGTACTTCTTTTGTAATGAATCATGAAATTCTTTTCATGTACGGCTTAAGAGTTTATCCTTGATCTCCTTTGCCAGCTAAGGATGTTTAATATTGTAAGCCAACCTTGGTCAATGTGGAGATTTTTTCAAGAAATATACAACTTTAATTAACCACTAATAGGGAACTGCATGAGCTATTGGGTCTTTGTAAATTGTACCTGCAATTAAAGGGAATAGTATCAATTTATACTTTACATTGTAAAACTATAAATTGTTTTGCAATTTGCTCCAAAACTGTTAAAATGATATATTCCACTTTCAATGCACAAAAACAATTACACTTTGCACCACCCTTATCTTAGCATCAGCTAACTTATACAGGTCTATTGAAGGAACCTTTGTTTCTTTTCCGATTTCTTGAACTACTCTTGTTTGTAATCATACTTTTTGCATACCATTCAATCCACAAGAGGTAGTGGCTTCTGATTTTGCATATATCTCACACAGAAATTAAAGTTAATTTGTGTTAGTACTTTATCTTTTATCCTTTTTACTAGCTAAAGATGTTTAATAGTGTAAGTCAAATTTGACTATTTGAGTCTTGGTTGTTACATTAACAAAATTAAGATACTCTCCAATTGGTTGACCGTATTGGATGGTCTAATACAGTGAGAGATAGTATTAAATGTTTATTTACTCATTCTCATACTATTCAGGTCAAACACAATGAAGGATCTTATGAACTCTGGCTTATGTACATCAACAGTCGTACACATCTGATGTTAATAATTCTCAGCTGCTATACTTGCCATTCTTCAATTTTTATGTCTCTAAAATTATTGATCTCTTACTTTTATTTATTTTGCACATACTATCAACCAATTAATAAAACTTAGTGATAATAATGTTTAGTTTCTATTTTGGTAAGATCAAATTTTAAAATAAGCTCGACCATGTTCTATTTTTGTGACACTTTTGTCAAGGTAAAGTCCTTTGGGGGGTTTTGAGAAAGATGTGAAGTTTTTGAGTCTCCCTATTTTTTGTTCTTGAAAAGAGAACTGAGCTTTCAACCCAATGGTGTTTAAACAATATTTACAAATATCAAAATATAGAAATGGTGTTTGATTTTATCTTTGAATTACTTCTTAGATGATCTTTTTGATAATTAATTGCTTCTGTGATTTTTAATTGTGTATGTTTACATATTTTCACTTGGTTGTCCTGTTCTATGCATCTTGTTCCAATAGAGGTACAAAAAGTTGACATTGCTTTTACTTCATAGCTGAAGAATGTCGGCTATGGTTAGGGAAGAAGCTGCTCTCCGTAGCTTTGCCAGTTAATTACGCGAAGTCATATTTTCTCCATAAGTTTGTAACAATCTATTGAAAAATTGACTAAATTCTAAGATGAATTAGAAGTAATATATATATATATATATGTCTTATAGTCTATACACTAATTGCTTTGTTCATCTTATCTTGTCTACCTTTCAATATAGGTCCTTTGGGATTCCATGCTTATTTCTTGATAGAACATGGTCTTTCGAGAAGAAATGACAGGACCTTGATTATGTGTGAATGGAATATGACAGTAGAATAGATTGCATTAAATTATATATGTGTATGTGTGTGTGTGTGTGTGTGTGTGGTGAAATACATGCTGATTTTGATGTTTCTGATTTTGTTTCTATACACACATTCTATGGCTTTTTAGAATCACGAATGACATCATCCCAATTATCATCTTTAATTAATGATTTTGTGATGGAATCACCAACTTGTTGGTGTGATTTGAAAACACCATTAAAGACATCCCACATTAAGAAAAATTATAGAAGGAGATTTTTTGCCTGCCCAAAGTATAATACAGTAAAATGAATTTATATTTGTTATATTTTCATATCGATTTACTGTTTGTGGGGTGTACTTTATCATGTTAATTGGGAGTTCGTATTATGTGCAGGGAGATGCTAGGTGTGAATTCTTCGTATGGGCGGATATACTTCAGTTGCTAGAGGAGAACTTTTTCTTAAGAGAGAATAAGGTTTGGAAGATGTGGGATGATGTATTACAACGCAAGTATGATGTTTGGAGAAGGGAAGATAAAGTGAGAGAGAAAGCGAAGAATCTGTCAAAGGAAATGCGAAAATTAAGGTTGTGACCTTTGTAATAGTGTTAACTTGGTTCGGATAAATTCTATGTAAAAAACACGTTGTATAGGTTAGATGAGTTTTGAATGGAAATAGGTTGTGCACATGGTTTAATGAACATACAGTATGTAAATTGTATTTTGAGGAAGCAACCTATGTAAATTGTATTTTAATCTGTTCCAACCTAAGTAAATTGTATTTTGAGAAAGCAACCTATGTAGTTAAAAGAGTTTGTGCACTTCAATTGCCTTTGTAAACTTAGCCACATCTTGTGCAGTTATGTAGTTTGAAAAACACGTCTAGCTGTTTTGTCAATCATCAAGCAATTAAATTTGCAATTTTGAATGTCCTTACTAACAGTAGTTATATTATCAGCAAACTAACATTGTAATTATTCTTGATGCTTAATTTATTTTTACTTATATTAATTACTTTCTGTTTTCAAAGAATGAGAAATGGAAGAGAACATAAAGCAATGTTCTAGAAGACTACTATTTCAATGACAAATTGTTGTCAAATAATTCTTTAAAGTGAAATATACACGGTAACAACACTCTCAAATTACACCAGAAAATAACACTGTAATAACTCTTTCAAGTAAAAATAGTCACTTTAATGAAATATACACTTTAATAACACTGTAATGAAATATAACACTAGAAATATACACTTTAATGAAATATACACTGTAATAACAATTTAATAACACCATCTAATATACATTGTAATAATAATATACAAGAAAACTCCTCCACAAATATTGCTTGCAGAACCCATGATAGAACTTTTTCTGGAGGTAAGGAGGGAGGAATGTGGGCATGCAATTAAACTCCTCCAGCAGTCTTTGGGAAACTTCTTTTTGCTCTCTGGTATCGATATCAACCTTCAGAGATCCCACATAATCTCTGCAAAATCAATTTTAAACTCCTCCAACATTGTTTGTTAAGTTGTTGAGCCTTCAAGTTATTTAGATCTGTAAATGCATTAATGTTTGCATTGTAGGGCATTATGGATATCAAGTTTTAGAGATAACCTGCTTGCACAGTATATCAAACCAGATGAATTAATGGAAATTTAATCCATCCCTCCTCATATATGTTTCTCTACAAATTTTTTGTTTATACAAGAATGTTAATTTAACTCAATTCAATTCAAATAAAGTCTAATTCAATAAGTAAATTGCAATGTCAAGACCGACATTTCACAAACAGGTTGATCTCCAATTCTCCATACTAACAGCATAAAAAATAATAAAAATATGCATTTATAGATATTTATAAACAATTCTGGTATAAACATTTATAAACAATTCAAATGTTCGTCCAAATCATCAAACTCTAGTAGCTAAAATTATTAACTCATTTTCTACATAATTATTTTTAAAAAAAAATCTAAGCCGTGATAGTAGGCTAGAAATTAATATGTTTTCCTTCCTGCATTCTTCCTCCAAGCGTTGATTTTCAACCCGTCTCTTGTCAAGATCAGCTCTACACAAACAAGAATGAGCAGCACAATTAATAGACATTTGACTATTTAATATGAGAGAGAGAAAGAGAGAGACACTGGAAAATACTTTTCAAGTTGAAGCAATACTTATAGTTTTTCTTGTATTCCTATGCACATGCATCAATGGCCTTAAAGAATTCCTCCATTCCAGCACAAAAATAGCAGACACTCCAGCAATCCGTAAATTCTTATAGAACTTATCCAACAATAACAGTAGGGAAGATTGAAGTAAAAGTTTCTGTAAAAACTAATTGGATAAAAATAACGGCAAGAAAGCTAGGAAGGAAGCGACACAGAACAACCAGCCAGAGATGGAGATTTATAGTGCTATAACGTTGCGTCAAGAAGTGAAAAACATATGGAAAAAAGAGCCATGCATATGAATGACTATCTAAAACCATAGAAATAAAGTATAAAGTAAAAATTGTAAAAAGTTAACACAAAATTTCTATTAATTCTATTAAAATGCAAAAACCTGCCTTTGAGGCCTACAGATCCAAAGGAAAGTGACACTCTACACACACAAACAAGAATATTTGGAACAAGTATATACGCAAAGTGAGAGAGAGAGAAAGACTACTCAATGTAAAACTTCCTTAAAACTAGTCAATTGGAAGGTGACGCGACGTGGGCGAGGGAGGAAGTATTTCGTGGGGTTTTGAAATTCGAATGGGGAAGAGTAAATCTGTTTTGACAATATTAATCTAGGGTCTCCACCCAAGTTAATCTGTTTTGAGGTAGGGTTTCCACCCAAGTTTCTTTTATCATGAAACTAAATCTACATACTATGGTCTTCATTATAACAATCACAAGTGATTTAAGCAATGATAGAGATTTTTTCATATAATGCAAAATCTTTTAAAACAATCAGTTAAATCATGTTCCTAATAAAAAAAATCACAATTCAAACCTAGCATTGCAGAACATAAAGCAAAAAGCTATCTAAATGGAAGAACCTCCCTACAGAAATATGACTACTAACCAGTGATGAAACTGCCAAGTGCAAAATACATCCTTCACCCATTACCCTACACAAGCAAAACCAGCAAATGTAAACATGTGATTCATTGTTAACTTGAAACCCAAAATAAGTAGTGGTTCAATTAAACAGCAACCCCGCAAGTCATTAAAAATATTTCTTACCAATATTGTCCCTAATCTCGGCAAAAATGAATATGATGTTCCACTAAAGGCAACCTGTTGACAGAATTATGGGAACCACGCAAGTAAATGTACATCATTAAGTCAAATAATCTGAGCAATTTTCAAGTAATAGCATTAATCTGTGGAGAGGAAAAAGCTATAACCTGGAACGCATTACCTAATAGGGGGCAGGAAGATAAACGAGTATAAAATCTGCACATATGGTCATTACCTAAGAAAGGTAATGAGAGGAAGTACACATTCCAAATAAAAAGTTAGAATTTCTAAAAAGTCACATACTCTGAAGAATGAAATAAGATATATATATATATATATATATATATATATATATATATATAACCACACAACTTTCCTTGTTATTGCCACAACAAATGGGATCGATGCCCAATCTTTCCTTATCCTTTTTTCACTCAAATATTCATATAATAAAATTTGAAATGAGAATGGAAAGAAACCAAACCTCTACATGTTACCCTTGACACAGTTAACCAATATACACAATCATGCTACAAAAAACCCTTTCCATGTAGACTAGTTGGCTCATGGTACCAAAACACCCCACCTCTCCAAAAGGTATAAAAAATAAGCCGTTGCATCTCCACAAAATACCTTTCCTTTGGCATATTCACAAAGTACACAAAAACTAAACCAAGAGGTACAAAAATGCATATACTCAAATTACTACATACCCTCTCAAAGGGATACAAAAATTAAACCGGAAGCATATTGACAAACTACACCCTACCCTCTCCAACAAACACAAAATTTGTTTTGAGGTTTTGTGTTTTCACAAGCTACAACAACACTTTGCATATTCACAAATTACACCCAACTCTCTCTGTGAGGAACAAAAAATAAACACTCTGCATATTCACAAACTACACCCAACCGTCTCCAAAAGGAACAAAAATGAAACATATCAATAGACACAAACTACACCATGGCTATTACCAATAGATACAAAAACAACAACTCAATTATGCCAGCCCATCTGAAAGAAACAACTATAATGTAAAAAAATTTTAAATTATGCAACCAATCTTTAATCGAACAAAATATATTGAAAGACACATTTAACCAATAGCTGAAGACCTCTTGATTTCCTGACTGTATCGATTGTGTGATAATATTGTTTTGTATCCCAACACCAACCCCATCATCAAATTGGTGGTGTTGAGATCTTGGGGTGTCACCCATTTGTGTTTCTTCATCCAATATTTTCCTGTAAGTCTAAGTTAAAAAACAAAAAATAAACATAGATTAGAAAAAGAATATTACAGAAATATGAAATTTGGAAATTGTACTACCTTTCTCTTTCTTGCCATCTTCTCCACAGTGGAACCTCTCTCTTACTTGGGGGTCTCCCTTTCCCTTGGACCACGTGGAGGCTTAATATCTTCTTACTCTTATCTACGACTACGTTCAATCTAACCTTCTTTGATTTGAATCTTGACCCAAATGTTACATCATCACATTTTGAATCAAAGTCATCGACATAGCGCAGGAATGCATTGACACGCTCATCACTTGGAGATATTTTAGTTTCTAATTTCCTGCATCTTTTAACCACCATCTCATACCTTCGTACATCTCTATTGGCCTAGAAGTTATCTTAATTACTTTTGATCAATGTGTATGTCCTCTTCTCGTCCTTCCTCTAGAGATCCAAGACATATCTATCTGACAGCACATTAATCCTCTTCAACTGAAAAACTCTAAGTGTATGCCTACATAAAATTCCCCTCATCTCAAACAATGCACACATGCATTTTATCTCGCACTCCTTATCGTTATAGTAAATTGTGTAGTTGACTGTTTTAGTGCAGTTATCAATAGATATTTCATTCAAGATATCGAAGGTTGAAATGCACACATGCTTACTCACCAGTGTGCAGTTACAACATATTAGGCCCAACAACTCTTTTTGGAACTCTTTAAACTTTACATTTGTGTATACCTTCCGAAACTGCTTCTCAATGTTGAAAGGAGAAACGTAGGGGATTGTTTCGTTGCTGGAGTTGAAATCAGCCGTTGTCTCTACTCCACCTTTTTTCTTAGAGTATTATCAAATTGCTCCATGAATTCCTTCAAAATTGTACCGGAATGGATAGACCCGTCGAAAAAAGCATTCATGCTTTCTGACTGTTGTGTTGTACTCAAACCAACCCAAAATACATCCTTCAAGTAAATTGAAACCCAAAAAGTTCTTTCCTCGTATAAGGACTGGAGCCAATTATTACATCTGAGATCATACTTATCAAGCAGTTGACCCCACCTCAACTCAAATTCGTGTAGGTCTGCGAATCATACAATGCAACCTGAATGGAGGTCTTCAACCCTGTGCTGAAATGGGAGTGAGATCCTAACTTCTTTGGAAGTTTGCGCATTATATGCCATAGACAATATTTATGGCGGGTTTCCGAAAATACAATTGAAATTGCATTCTTCATTGCCCGATCTTGGTTGGTTATGATGGCTTTGGGTACTCGACCATTCATGTAAACCAACCACATGTGGAACAACCAAACAAAGGAATGCGTGTCCTCACTCGATAGCAACCCCACTCCTAGTAGTATGGACTGCCCATGATGGTTAATACCAACAAATGGAGCGAAAGGCATTCCATACCGGTTTGTTAGGTACGTTGTATCAAAAATTACAACGTCTCTGAAATACTCATAAGCTGCTCGACTTTGTTAGCCTAAAACACATTCTGTAACCTTCCCTCATCATCGACATCTATGGAAGAAACGAAGCTATCATTCTGATCTCTCATTCTTTGGAAATACTCATTAAGGGCTTCGCCACCTCCTTTACCCAATCTTAAATATCTAGTATTGTCAATGAAATTCCGACAATCTCTCTCTTGAAAATCTAGATTCTCAAAACCTCCCACGTCAACGATAAGAGAAAAATAATTCTTGTTCATTCAAATACCGGCTCTATCATTGAGGTCAAGGATCCTTTGACTAAGTCATCTAGACGCCTGTGAGATCGCAAGAGTATTGTCTTCTTCGAGCTGACAGTAATGTGGTTGTGCGCATTTTCAACCGTAGTGATAACCCATTTGTCATTCTTGTTCAAAGTCGCATTTACCTTCGCTTTACAATCCGTTTTAGTTATTGCACGTGGCTTCGAGATATTAATGTTCTTAGGTTGGTATTTTCCGCCATGAGCACAACCAATAGTCACATACACAGGCCTCCCATCATCATCTCTCTTAGTCCTCTGTGTCCTTACACCAAATCCCTCTTACTTGGCATATTGCTTATAGTAGGCCATAGAAAATGTACTTCTAACATTTTCTTCAAATTCTGGAAATTCAAAAAATTCTTATCTAAAGTTCTCCAGATTACTCGGTGGCGGAGGATAGGGCATATTTACATCAAAATTATGCTGTAATTATGCAATTAAAAAATAAAAAACATTAACCTGCACACTCACATGGTAATCGTTTGGATTCCCAAATGTATTTTGAAGCGTCATTAATGACTGTGAAGTCAAAGTTGAAGGCTTGGGTGCCATTCCATCTTCCTCTTCCCCCATCACATTAATTCTATGAATGTCTTCCGAGACTTTAAAGGGGAAGCACATGATGAAAAAAGAAGAAAAAGAAACATTAAAGTCTCATAATTGATAACAGTAAAAAAAAAAAAAAAAAGAAAAAAGAATCTGAAAAGTAAAAAATACAAAAAGCATTTAAGCATAAGGGGACACTTTATCATTCCTCCGTTCACCAACATTAACATTATTTTTAAGGGAAAGCATATCTGGACATTTGATCAGATGTTGTTTAATTCTAATGATAGATAGGTCCAGTTTCAGGTCTGATTTGGAAGATTTATTCGACCCAACTGGTGGTGCATTCTTTTAGGTCAATGTTTAATTTCTGTTATTTATCTGTTGTTGGAAGTAATTGACTATCTATCAACAGAGTTGTAGTAGTCTTTTTGTCCTTGTCACTACCGTTTTTAATATGTTTTAGGTTGAGGCTACAGATGATATGTTGCTCATGCAAAGTCTAACTCAACGGCGAGCAGGAAAATTTGTGAATAGTAGCGTTCATTATGCCGATGTTAAACCTTTAAGTGCTCCTGGGATGGAATCACAATGCCTCAGTGGTGGCAGGTTGCTGTTAAGAATACACCCATTTCAGTTGAAACACCATCAAGTAGTGATTTGGGCATACAAGCAGGTGTATATGGGGCTTTAATGGTCTTAACTTTTGTCAATGGAGCTTCAACATCCATTACAGCCCCGTATGCTGGGGCTGATGTTCCTGGACTAATCTTGGCCAATAGTTTTGGAGCTTCTTTGTATTTCATGAGCAAAAAGAATGTGAAGTTAAGGTAAGCAACTTTTTTTATGTCTATATGGTTCTACTTGCATAGTTTTATTTGAATACAAAGGTATGTTGTCGTCCAGAAGTTTGAGATGCCTTACAAATTTAAACTCAAGAAGTTTAGTAGAGAATGTGATGAAAACTGGGAAAGAAAAGTTAAAGAAATTTAAACAATTTCACCTATACAAATTAGCTCCATTTTGGGTGGGAGACAACCCAATGCAAGATATAGTTTACAGACCATAGACAAAGTAAACTAAACCAATAAACCTGGCTTTTATAGACTCAACCTACATTGTTTTTAATCCACTCCACTTCCACAGGCATAACACACACTCTCTGCTCACAATCTAACTCTATACATGCACCCACATCACACACTGGCCTAGTTTGGATAGCGAGAAGTGTTGAAATGTGTTATAAGTAAAGATTGGAGTGAGTTTGTGGATCACATTGAGAGTGTTTTGAGTTGTTTGGATGTATGAAATATGTTGAGTTGTTGACTTTTAGATAGGTAGTTGAAAAATGTTTGGGTCCCATCAATGATTGATTTTTTTTAATGATGATGAAATGATGATTTTTTTTATATATAATAGTGATAAATATTATAGTATTTTTTTATCTATATATAATAGTGATAAATATTATAGTGATTTTATTTTATCTTATATATAATTGTGATAAATATTACAATGATTTTATTTTATTTATATATAATAGTGATAAATATTATAGTGATTTTATTTATATATTATTGTTATAAATATTATAGTGATTTTTTTTATCTATATATAATAGTGATAAATATTATAGTGATTTTATTTTATTTATATATAATTGTGATAAATATTATAGTGATTTTATTTTATTTTATATATAATAGTGATAAATATTATAGTGATTTTATTTATATATAATTGTGATAAATATTATAGTGATTTTATTTTTTATTATATAATAGTGATAAATATTATAATTATTTTTTTTATATATATAATAGTGATAAATATTATAGTGATTTTTTTTTATCTATATATAATGGTGATAAATATTATAGTGATTTTATTTTATTTCTATATAATGGTGATAAATATTATAGTGATTTTATTTTTTATCTATAATGATTTTTTTATATAATTGTAGTGTATATTAGTATTAGTTCATATAGGCAAAAATCAACATTTCATACAAAACATAAAAGGGTTCCAAAGCATGTTCAACACATACAAAAAAAAAAAACATACAATACAATAAAATGTAAACTAATATCAATTGGCCTGCCTATGTGCCCACATATTTATTGTAATAGAGTCTCTGGTTCCAGCCATGGCTTGTGCTGAGGCAGATGACAGATCAGGCATTTGTAGTAGATGTTCCGGGTTGTCTGCAATAGTCTGTCTTGGATAATCATCCGGATCAAAATATTTAAGCCATATCTCATCATTCGATGTAATAGATCGAATAATGTTATGCATGACACAACATGCAATTACAATATATCGTTGTTGTGTCACCTTGTATGGGTTCATTGATTTCAAAATCTGAAACCGATTTTTTAGCACATCGAATGTACACTCAATCACATTCTGGAGGGAAGAATGTCGATAATTAAAATAATCTTGATATCCAGATAATGAACTATTGCCATGACGATCAGACCTTTGATACCGCACCCTGGGGTATGGGGGCATAAATCCAACTGTGTACGAAAATGCAGAATCAACCAAGTAATAATAACCTGAAAACTAATACAAACATTAATAAAAACTTCATAATGCTCAGTTAGGACATAATATTGTTCTTCTATAAATATCGAGAAAAATAATACTTACTCTCAGGAGCCAATGGGAAATTGATCCCTAGACGAGTCAGAGCATCCATAAATAGACGAGCATCATGGGCAATGCCTTCCCAACCAGCGTATATGAACATGAATTTCATATCAAAATGATAGGTTGCCAGCACATTTTGGCTAACTCGTTGATGTCGAGATAGATACGCGTTTGTAGCTTCCGTGGGCACACATGCGGAGATATAAGTCCCGTCAATTGCACCATAATATTTCTGCAAGTATATATTGTAAAATTGTAATTTATCCCATTTTTAATAAAAACAAAACCGACCATACACCCTTATATTCAACCACATTTCATTCTCTTTAAACCAGAGTAAGAAATTGTTATCTCGAACCATGGGTAATGTCTTGGATTGCCTTGAATATAAGGCACCACCCCAGCAGTCTATGTAGGTGTAATCACATCAGGAGCAAGATTACATAGGGCTATCATCACTGTGTAGACATGCTGATTAACTGTTTCAATAGAGTGTTGAAACCGGTCGCTTGTGACTCGTTGAACATGGGCATGTCCAACTGTGTACGCAAACATTGCCAAAGCTTTCTCCATAGAAACCTCCCTCGTCGATTCGAGAAATTTATTCACCCGCAATGTATTGCATAATGCTTCAAATGCATATATTTCCATTCAAAACAAGGTCCAACAGTTTACTAGATTTCCGTTGAGAATTGCAACTATATAGTCCCGTCCGCGTAAGTCGATATTATGTTTCGGCATTCGCTCTTTCCTCAGCTGCTCGTGCTATTGTAAGCATGGACATGTTATCCAACATTGATGCATCACGCATCCTCCGAAGCATGTATTCGTTCCACGATGGAGCCTAGTTACTACTAGATACATCACGCCTCCTCCAAGCTTCATAATCGTCCGACCATGGAGGTTGTTTACCACTCGAGCCAGCTTCGGTGGTGTTGTTTGCCTCCATCTGCGGCTCATCATTTGACCCACTTCCAAAATCCATTCTGCGGTGTCAAAAATAAAAATTATAGCCAATAACACTTTGAGCAATTTCAAATGCATATAATAAGCTTGTCTATTAATTTTCCCACAACATTTATATAAAGTTAGAAAACGTTTTTTATATACCATGTCTCCAATATGCCACTTAAATAAGGGCCAACTTTAACAATTCTATTAACTTGTAATTTTTAAATAGAATACCAATAAAACACTTGCCAAATAGTGCAAATAACATATTTATCTGATGCAGCTCATAAATGAAAAACACTTTCCAAATGAATTAGTTTGTCAATAACATGTTCATTTGAATCAACTCATAAATGAAAAACACAATAACCGCAATAGTAACTCATAAACAACAATGGAAAATTAAACATGTCCACAAATATTAACGTTAAATCAGTTACGTAAGAAACATATGCTATGTCACTCCAAAGACCAGATCCAATCAATTTTGCAGTTTGGGGGCATCATTAAGAACATATCAACCGCCTTATCATGCATAAATTGAGTTACTGCTTTGTTATATTGATATGCAAGGAGCCGTGGGTAAATCTCATCCAAAAACTTCATACAGGCACCCAACTTGCTGTATGACGCATTTGAAGTGCACTCATACGTGCCTTTGCTATGCTTTCTACTGCATTCCTCTAAGAACTGCTTATCCAACTCATTTCTCGTAGCTTGGCTGGCGGCCATAACTTCCAGAACTTTGCTAAATTCTGAAGATATGCTACTACGGGCCGGCTCTCTTGCTTGACGACGAGATGGCCTCTGTCTCCCACCTGGGCCATTTATCTCTGGCCCGTCTATGTCTATTGGTGCATCGGTGGCAGTTCCCAGTACGGGGCCCCGTGACCTCACCTCCTCCTCAAGGCGGTCTTCTTCCTCAATCGTTAGGGGTTGCTGCGTGGAAGCAAAATGGAGGACGCCCGTGGCCACAGACTGGCTGAAAATGGTGCACAGGAGATTGTTGTCTCGACAACCATGAGTCTTGAATCTCCTCCACTGGCTACACACCTAGCATTAGCAAAAACTTATATTAGACTTGATATATACACTTGAATTGTGAGAATTTCATCCTCAACCACATATATATCAAAAATGTATTGCAAATAATACTGGTGAAACAATTGTTTTACCTTTATTGCGTTAGCCCAATGTTCCTCCGTGGCAATTACAGTTTTTTTCTGTGGATTCCAACCCATTCCTGTCTGGCCCATTAAATCAATGAACAGTCGTAGCCTCTACCGGAGGCGAGTGATTTTCCCCCTAATTTGATTCGCATCAATTGTCTTCCTCCCAACTTGAGTCATCTTTTTTGCAAGTCTCAGATGATCTCGATTTGTGATCTTTGACCCAAACAATTTGCCTTCAATAGTCTCTTGGTAGAGGATGTCTACCAACATCACCTCCAAGGCATCAGTCCACAGCTCATGATCACACTGGACCTCAGACTCATCCATCGAGTGCTCTGGTCATTGCAAACATAAGTATGGGAGCAATCCAAAAATATTTTTTCTTGGGGTAGTTGTTTACTAGTTATAAGAAAATTCATAATATTCTCTCATTGTGTAATAATTATAAATATGGTAAACCAATATAACAAAGACAACTTTAACTCATATTCATGAACATGGTAAACTAACATGGGACCAATTTCATTTAATAGCCCAATGAGTATTGCCAAAATCATGGGTACAATTAATACCTCAAAATCATGGGTACACACATACACACACTATATATATATATATATATATATATATATATATATATAAAATCATGAATTCATACCTCCCTCGAAGCACGCGTGGAAGATCTCAGGTAGTATCACTGTAATAGATCAACAGCAAAAAAAGTAAGGCACATCAGAAGCAATTTCAGTCAAATATTTTTCAGTTATTGATGGTTTACATTTGAAACAATAATCTAATAAAGACCTGTTGAAGCTAAGATGACATCCAACAACCTCTTGTGTAATAATATAAAACCTCAACATTGGGAGATGAATATATATTTATGATGGTTTCAACACTGCTGTTATTGTAACGAAAATCATCCAAGTAGTATTTATGTATGTGCCTACAAATTAAGTAATTCTGGGTGCTGGGCATACAACAAAAGAGTTTTCCATTTGTCTCAGCCATAAATAAAAAAAAGGTAAGGAAAGGTAATTTGCTTTGGAATAAAAATACCAGTCCTGTGTATTCCAGTGAACATGCTATCATTGCACAGCTCAGCCTTGAGCAAAATATAAGTTTGGTACTACCTTAAATTAAGGTCATCATTCTGATCCAAGTGTCCCTATTAAGATATTTACTTTGGCCAAGTTCTCAAGACCAAAGGAAATAGTATTAGAGGATCTTTTTCCAATTCTTACTAATACCACAATGTCAAGACCGTGAGTACTAGGGTGTTGTGTTTAGAGTGTAAGACGTGAGGTAATTTAGACAATAAAACAATTCATATTAGTTTGAGTTTTGGTAAGCATATGAGTGAGAGCAATTGATTTCATGATCTCCAACCTATCGATAATTACAGTGGCAAGTTTGAAGTGGTTGTGTGTCTTGGTTATTTCAATTTTATTATGGTCCCTCTTATAAATATTGTTGCTAGTGAAATAATTAAATTTCAACATCAACCATTAATGCAAGAGTTAAAAATGGCCTAACATAGTGAATTTGCAGTGAATATAATGGCTTTGTTATATACATACAGATTAATGATACTAAAGAGGTTTATGGCTTCTACTAAGAAACCAATCAGAAGCATGAGGAAGATCAACAAAATCTAAACAAAGTTAGAAGCCCCTTAATTGTCAAGGTAAAGGACAGTACTAATGGGAGGCGACAAAACTATTATGCCCCCAAAAGAAACAAAACAGTACTTATGGTTTCTAAAAATAATTTTTTATCTTTTGAGTCATGAAAATGGCTTATGTTATATTACGTAATGCTCATTTCCAACTAGAAGTTATAAAGAACTATGCATTGCCAAGTTGTCCAACTCATGCAACAGACAGTGCCTTCAGTGCTCTATTTAACATATACATTACATTGTACTACTACTCCCATCAATTGCATTGTCTTTTACAAGAAATCAAAAAAACAAAACAAAACAAAGTTATAACAAGGAAACAAATGAACAAGGAAATATGCATTACAGTGACCAATTACTTCCCAATTCCACAAGGCAGATAAAAAAAGGAATTACACAACTAATTCCACAACCCAGAAATTCAAAAAAAAAAAAAAATACAAATCCAAGGCAAGAAACAAACCAATGCCACAACACAAATTTGAAAGCCCGAATGAACTATATAAATCCTTCAAAGTATTTAAAGCCGTTCATCCATAAATTGTTTAAATTAATATATGAACTATATTCATCCGAATGAACTATATAAATCCTATATGATTTCCCTCAGAGCTACGAAATTAATAGAAGACAACAGTTACGGAAGAACATCAGTAAAATAGAGAAAATGTCTAGTGATGCATATGTCTTCTGTTATACAAATATTAGTAAAGTAGAGTTGATTTGTGCTTACCTTAAAGGAGCGTGTTTGAGGCCCCGTGATGAAGAATCTAATGGGAGCAACTCTTGGGGGTTGGTGCAATCGAAGATGTGAGCAAGAAGTGGAGCCGATTCCTAATCTTGTGGCTTTGGGCATTTTGGTTTATAATGGGAGTTCGGCAATTTGAGGGGGAGAAGGGAGGCTTGCGAATGGGTGTTGAGTCTGTGAATAGAGAGGGAGAGAGATGTGTGTGTACGAAGGGGCTTTCACGGGATTCTTTGGGGAGCATGCGTTGATGGGAGTTCAGTGCTTTTTTGGAAAGAAGGAAGGTTATCGAGTTCATGGACAGAGAGGGAGAGAGAGCTTCAGCGTTATTTGCGTAAGGTGTTAAAAGCAAGCAGCAATAGCACATGTTCTCTGACAATGCAATTAATATAAAGAGAGTTCGGAATATCTTATATTTGAAAATACTTCAAATGCTGTTTGGATGTAAAACAACTCCCAACCATACAAAGTGATCTGAGAGTAGCTGAGGTATTTCCATCACCCAAACCCAGCCTTAGACTCACCCATGTTGCTCCCACACTACACGACTTAATTGACTGGCTTTGTCTCCCTCCACTAGCCACATCCCTTTGACATGGCTGCATTATTTTTTTTTTCCCCTTTTGCTCCACAATTAGAGATCATGGAAGCCTTTCACATCTCCATATCTAATCCCATATAGCTCGTGTCCCTTATGGTGTATCACAAGAACAATGCCTCTATTAATAGAGCATTAGTTGTGCTCATAGAAAGGGCATTATCTCGCAATTATTTGAGAGATGGATGCAGGAAGAGTACAAAAAGTCTATTGATAATGCTAATACCTTGCTCAGCCAAAAACTTAAAGCTACACCAAGAACTGAATATCAAACATATCAATCAATCCGAGCAATATCAAAGGCAAGCAAGAGAAAGGGAGACCCATCTTCTCCATGACTGTGTCTTCATTTTCAAACACCCAAAATCACGACCCAACCCAAAATGAGAGAGTTAGCAACTGTGAGACAGACACCCAAAATCACAAATTATGGTATGCACGAACTACAAACAACAAACCAAAAATCAACAGCTGCACTCCAAATGAAAGCCCAAGCATTTTGGGTTGAAATATGCAAGATGGGGAGGGACTCTAGGGCAAGAAACCACTCATCTGGCTGCCAAGATGTAGATTCGGATCATTGATGTCGATTCTGAAGCAAGGAAGATGAGAGAGTTAGCAACCGTGTGACATGTATTTCCCAAAATCAATCTCAAATGCCTAAAACAGAAATGAAGCAAAGAAATCCAGGGAGAGAGAAACGCACACACGCACCTAGGAAAATGACCAAAATATTGGGAGATGATGGGGGAGAGGATGGACGACGCGGATGATGGGGGTGGGGAAGAGGATGGGCTACGCGGGTGGTGGTGGTGGTGGGGTACGATGTAGGGGTGTAACGCCCGTCCTCGTGGTGGGTATTTTTACAAATATTTTAGAAAATAAGACGGAAATTACCGTCTGATTTAAAACCTTTCACTGTCCTTCCCAGAGTACAAGACTCTACGTTATAAAATAAAATGTGCTTTTATAATAAAAGAGGCTTGGGGTTTAAAACAGTGAAAAATATAAATCTTTAAAATAAAAAGGCCTTTCTTACATTTAAAACCATCATGCCTAGACTTCCGTGCCTTTCTCCTTTTGGCTGTGTCCCTCTTGAGCGTACTGCTCATTTAGTTCCTGTGGGGGGAGGGGCACACATAAAAACTAAAATAAGTCGAATACTCAGTAAACATTACTTCATACCGTTACAATATAAAAACATGGGTTTTCGATCATGCATTCATCATTCCATACATACTATACGTACATGCATACATGCTTTCGTTCATAAACATCAGTCGACGGGGGGGTTTTCATATTTAAAACGTTTTTTTCTTTTAGTAAAACTTTCTCTCGTTACTGCCTTCATTTCTTAAAGAATGTCATGCATTCATACATACTTTTCTTTTTTCTTTCATAGGTCAGTGCACACTGTTACGCCCCGCGTGCTGGGGTTAGCGGCCTTTTGGGCCGATGGATTCGCCCGTGGCCACGGGTTGGAATCCCTTTCCGTTAGGGATGCAGCACTGGGTGCACTACCAGATACTACCGCCCGGCATTGCAATCTGTCCATTCATTCATTTGGGCACCCCGTTCATTCATTTCATATGACTGTTACGTATTTTCATACATTCATGCATGCTTATACCTTTTTTTCATTCTTTCTTTACGTTCATTCATTCATGGCGGCTCTGGAGAGCCGCAGCTTTCATTCATTTCATGTGCATGAGCATGCCTTTCGTTTCTTTTCATTTCGTTTCATGCTTTCATGGAAAAACATCATTTCGTGAGAAAACGTTCGTTTGGGGCGAGAGCCCGAAAAACTTCTTTTCGTTTCATGTCTTTTTCTTTGAAAATACATACAATAAATACTACGTATAGTCATCCATTCACATGCATACAGTTAATACTTTTGGGTGCGTGAACAGGGGCTGCCAAAGGGGGCCATACATACTTATACTTTAAATGCGTTACTTTTCGTTCTTCTTTTCGTAAAACATTTGCCCTCGAAAAGGGGAGACCATTTCTTTTCTTCGTTTTCGTAAGGAAAAATATTTATTTTTCTCTTTCTTATCTTTAGAAAACTCTAGAAGAGTATGAACGTAACACTTACCTGGACTCCATGCTACTTTCATACCATACAGTCCATTCATACCATACAGTCAATTCATGAGCGTGTCAGATGACAACCTACAAGCATACATAACCTTAACGTTATTCTCTATCTAGTGCATAAGCAACTGACTAGAAATAGAGCTATGCTTTACTTAAAACTCTCTCCTCCTATCCCGTGCTCTTTCATGTCCTTTACTATGATAAAACCCTTGGAGACCCATTACGGTCTCTACATCCTTCCACCTTGACGTTCTACTTCAAGTGTTTACTCACTAGGATGAACTCATGTTCATCTTAGGATTAAGATACTAGGACCTTTGTTCTATTTTTCTTATTAACCACATTCCGACGCATGACTTAGGCCAACTAAGTCATGCATCCTATTCTTAGACAATACCTTCATCCTTACCTTCATGTATCTTAGCTCACTCTGCTTTTCATGACTATCCGTACATATCACACGGCTCTAAGCCATTCCGAGACTTAAGTACCGTGTCATCATACATAGGAAAAATTACCCATTATATACGGTAAATCCGCCCGGCACATGTGTCTCACAAGATAACACACGTACCTTACCCCTTTATCATCTAAGACCAACATATCTTACATTGGTCATCGGGTCGTATGGACAAGCGCCATACCCCGATACCATCCTTCTCTTACCCGGCTAGCACGACTCTCCGTGCTACCCGAACCTCATGACAGTTCTTCCCAACACTTAGCCGAAGGGACTCTGTTCATAACTACACTTTACGTCACGCCATATAGCTCGAGACTGTTCCCAAGCTACACTGTGACCTTGTCACATCACCTTACATACATCTTAGGTCATCACAGCGCAACTCCATGATGGACCACGTCACTTCATGACGTTGCCCAATCATGCTTCCGCTGCACTGTTCTGATACTTCTTAGCCACTTCGCACTTATTCCCGGCCATAAGCCAATCACATGGCGACACCCATCACCTTGGACTACAGCCATACTTCACTGCCATTTCGAAACATTGTTCCACAGTTCCCGACACCATACACCAAGTTCTTCCTCTAACAACTACGCAACCATTCTCATCCTTGCGACACGCTATACGGTGTATCGCTGCACCTTAGGGAGTACACTCCATGCATACTCCCTTCACAACACTATGCTACATCACCACTACGGCACACATGCCGTATGGTGCATCATCCCATCACATGGAGTACGTGTACTCCATTACGTCACTACAACAAATCACTATTATGGCATACACGCCATATAGTGTATCGTCTCACCACATGGAGTATACCCCGCGTATACTCCATTCACAGAACTACGCCACGTCACCGCTATGGCATACACGCCATACGGTGCGTCGTCTCACCACATGGAGTATACTCCTCGCGTACTCCATTTACGACACTACGCCACGTCACTATTATGGTATACACGCTATACGGTGCATCACTCTACCACATGGAGTACACTCCACGCGTACTCCATTCACAACACTACGCCACGTCACCGCTATGGCATACACGCCATACGGTGCATTACCCACAATATGGAGTACACTCCTCGTGTACTCCATTCACAGAACTACGCCACGTCACTGCAATGGCATACACGCCATAAGGTACATCGCCTCACCACATGGAGTACATCCCACATCCACATGGAGTACATCCCACATGTACTCCATTCACAACGCTCTGCCACATTACTGCTACGGCACACACGCCGTACGGTGCAACGTCTCACCACATGGAGTATACCCCGCGTATACTCCGTTAACATAACCAAGCCACGTCACTGCTGTGGCACATAGGCCATATGGTGCAACGTCTCACCACATGGAGTATACCCCGCGTATACTCCATTAACGGAACTAAGCCACGTCACCGCTATGGCACAAATGCCATATAGTGCAACGTCTCACCACATGGAGTATACCCCGCGTATACTCCATTAACAGAACTAAGCCACGTCACCGCTATGGCACATGCGCCATACGGTGCAACGTCTCACCACATGGAGTATACCCCGCGTATACTCCATTAACGGAACTAAGCCATGTCACCGCTATGGCATACACGCTATACAATGCGTCGTCTAACCATATGGAGTACACCCCTCGTGTACTCCCTTCACGACACTACGTCGCATCACCACTATGGCCTACACGCCATACGGTGCATCGCTCCACCACATGGAGTATACCCCGCGTATACTCCATTCGCAACACAACTCCACATTACCAATATGGCACACGCGCCATATGATACATCGTTCCACCACATGGAGTACACTCCATGTGTACTCCACTCAAGGCACTACGCAATGTTACTGCTACTGCACATGCACTACAACCACACTTCACAGTACAGTCCACAACACTACACAACACAGACCACAACACTTCACAGCACACTTCCCAATACGCCCAACACTTCACGCCACAGTCCACACCACTACACAGCACACTTCCCAATACGCCCAACACTTCACGCCACAGTCCACACCACTACACAGCACACTTCCCAACTACGCCCAGCACTTTACATCACAGCCCATAACATCACCATCATACTACACAGAAATCCTATAATACTAGCAGCACAGTCCACAACCTAGTCAACTAGCTAACATCTAACATAAATAGCGAGGGATAGAGAATTATATCATTGACGGGATAACCCGTGCGTTGCTCGTTGACTGTCACAGCAAATACACCGGAGGAACGTACGGGGTGGCTACACCGCGTACAGTGACTGTTTAAGTGTTTGGATAACTAGGTGTGGTCTTGGAAGGGCCTAAGGTGGCCTTGATGATGTTGACAATGAACGTATCACGACGGATCTTGCCGTGTACAGTGGCGGTCAGTCACGCGCAGTGACTGTTCATCACGTGCAGTGATTCCCCACCACATAAAGTGGTGGTTTAGGCTTGGGCTAGGCTAGGGGAGGTTACTGGTGGAGCCGTGGAGGCTCGATAGTGGTCAGCACGGTGGTCTACGGCGGTGAAAGGTGGTTGGCCGTGCACTGTGAGGGAGGAGAAGCCGTGGGAGAGTGAGAGAGAGTGTGGGGCCGTGGGTGGTAGATTGGGCCGTGGTTGGTATGGTTGGGTTCGTGGTGGTCTAAGGGTGTCGGCTAGGGTGGCCATTCGCCGTGGGTGGCGGCGCACGGCGGCGAATCGGGCTTAACCCGTGCATGAGAACGGGAGACACCGGGAGGTGGAGGAGGGGTCTACCGGTCATGGGTTTACTAGAGGAGGAAGGGGGAGACCTCAGGAGTCTCGTGGTGGTGTCCGGTAGCCGAGATGGCCGCGCACGGCGGCGCTACGAACTCGCACAGTGAACCCGTGCGTGGGTGCACTTGTGCTTGTGCATGGGAGGCTACCGACAAGGAGAGGGAGGCCGAGGTCACTGGAGGAGGCCGGTTGGTGGCTGGATGAGCTACCCTAGAGGTGGTGGTGCCGGAGGACGGCGCACGGCGGTGCAGGAGCCATCAAGCCCATTCGGGCTGTGCGTGGCCGAGAGAGGGAAGGGACGAGCCTGGGGGTGCAAAGCCGGTATGGGTAGACTTGCCGGAGGGAGAGGAGGCCGATGGTGGTGGTCGTGAGGCACGCCAGCGTTGGGCTGGGCTGTGGAGGAGATCGAGCGAGAGAGAGAGAGGGGTCACGTACACTGCAAGCCGAGAGGGAGGAGAGAGAAAGGGGAGGGAAAAGTGAGGGAGAAAAGAGAGAGGGCTGGGGTTTTATCCTAAAACCCGACATCTGGAGGTCTATAAAATGGTCTACGATGACCTTTAAATACTGATTTAAAAATGCGTAAAAGTTAACTTATTTAAAAGCACTGAGAGGAATTAAAATAGAATATTATTTAAAATAATATTCCTTCATCATTTATAAAATGATGAAGTCTTACTTAAAATATTTAAAGAGCAAAACTATTAAATAAGTAAAGATTCCATCATTATTTAAATCACCTAATATTTTAAATAACTGGAATCATTTATATAAAATGATTCCCTACAATTATAATATTTTTGGAGCTCTTCAAAGATATTATAATTGAGTTATTTAAAATATTCTTTATTTAAATAGTAATAGGAATCTTCCATTTAAAAATACACATTACTTTAAAACACAAAGATAGCTTTATAAATTACTTAGTATCTTTTAAAACACGCCATCGGGATCTGGCATGCATAATGAGGCTCTTAGACACTAGAGAGGGGAGTGGGCAGGCTGACGCATCTGACGTAATTACTTACGTCAGAAGAAAGGAAGGAACAGGGTATTACAAGGGGCCCCAAGGGGGGAGAGGAATAAAAGGAGATGGGCAGGCGACGGGGAGGGAGGAGAGCTAGGTGACGTGTGGAGTGGTGGCGCTGTGCAGACAAGCTCGGTGTCGCTTGAAAGAGAGACGGTATCGTCGGTGGTGGTGGCCAGAGGAGGTTTGACGCGGGCAGGGAGGAGATTCGAAGTGGCGGGGAGCAGATTCGATGCAGGGGCTCGAATTCGCAGAGGAAAAAAAATGATTGCCACGTAGGGTGTGCAAAATTGCACACTGCTTCAGTGGCTAATCCCTATCAAAACTCTCATAAAGATGACATCTTTTTCATGATCAAGGCCTTTTCTGTTGGGGTAAAACAAATCAACAATTGGGTTCATCCACATTTTTCTGACTCACAAATCACAAAATAACAATGCTAATAACCAAGAAAATAATCAAGAAATTATAAAAATCACAACAATGACAATACTAATATGCAACGAATAGAAGCAAAGAATGAAAGAATAAGATGAAAGAAATAGTGAGAGAGATAGAAGAAGAGATAAAGTACAATGAATGGTTAACAAGACGAGCTGTCATCGAGAAGGAGAGCTGCAGTCAAGGGGGAAAGGCTTCATGGGGGCTCAGTGGTGGCGAGGGAGAGGGGGATGGTTTCAGTAGGGGGTTTCACTGGGGCAGGGTGAGAGTTTTCAAGAGGGGTTTCATGCAAGCGAAGGGGAGGGTTTCCAAAGGGGCTTCATGGGGGTGAGGGCGAGGGTGAGGGTTTGGGGGAGAGAAACCTTTTATAGGTGAAGGGGAGGGGCTTCACGGGGGCTCAATAGTGGCGATGATGAGGGGATGGCTTGGGTAGGGTTCACGCTAGGCGAGGGATTTAGGGAGGATACAAGAATGGGAAGACGCTTCGGGAGTGATGAGAGAGTTTCCACTAGGGACATGTTTTGTTTCAAGCGAATTCATAATTTAAAACTCCTTTGCCTAAGTTACTGAAGCTCAATTATTGTACCTCATTATCAAATTTACATACTAATCCCTAATCCAATGTGGGGGCTTTAAGGAGTATATTAGCTAAATTTTAGTTAAAGTTGGAATATGCCTAGTCCAATACCAATGCTCTTGGTTTGTTCAGCTGTTTTTATATAAATAAAAAGGTGGTTTGTTCGGTTTTCAGCCCACTTTCATATAATATATATTTAAACTTTGAGAAAATTTACTGTACGTGTCAAAATTCAAATCAAATGACATATTGCTCGAGCGAAAATGATACTAAAATAAGCATTTGAAATGACTAGTCGTATGTTCTTGGTCTAAGTATTCGACTGTAAACTTCATGTCCGAGTGATTTTGCAATAACATTCAAATACTAACGAAAGTCATTCAAATGTGAATTTTACCGTTCAAACGTGTCAACTGTTCTAATAGATTATATCAAAGGTTGTTGTTTAAATATTGATAATATTCATGTTCGAATGGGTGTTCATTGTTGGAATGGACAAATTTTCTATTTGAATAGTATTTTGAGACGAAATGTTTAGTACCTAAAAACATTTACGTTTGAACGGAACTTGAAACCTGTTGATTTTTGTGTATAATATTTTTTTGGACGATGATCCAAATTTCATCCTAAAAAATCTTTGGCACGGACCTTTTGGGAGTACCTCATGCAATGTGTAACACTTCTGGTATTTCTAAAATGAATTAAAAGGATATGCTCATTTTGAGGGTGAGAGCCTCCATAAAAAGTTGAAGAAGAAAGATGAAGATGAATAAATAAGAAATGTTGTATCAACCGATTGGTGAGGTTGGTGACACCTTGGTATGAAATTTTTTCGTCAAAAAAAGTTTTTGTGACAAAATTTGCATTTTTCTGGAGACGAAATTTTTCGTCCCAAAAAGTAGTTTATGTTATAGTGCCTAGTAAAGTGAGTTCTAGGGGCAAAATAATCGTATAAGATTTTCTTTGTTCGAAAATAATTTTAAAACCAAAGGCTTCATAGTTAACATGATCATCAAATTGTGTTAAGCTAAATATTGAAGTTAAAGCTTTGTTCATTTATTTTTCTTCAAGGAAAATACTTTAGCCGCGAATGAATTATACAATAATAAATCTATAAATTGATGTAACTTGATGTAACACGTCATATTATATTATTGTTACTCAGATTATATTATTTGCAATGAAAAGATCAACTAATGTTTACTTGTGAACTTCCCAAAATTGATTCACTAATTATAATCTTGTGCTTGTAAGGGACTTCAGGCCCACCCCCAGTGTTTTATCCCCTCTGATTTGAATTTGTCTCCTGTGCTTTCTATTCAATTCACAACAGTTTTTTTAATATTAATCAATTTAATATTCCTAAATCCATACAATGTTATAAACCTATGAAGTTCATTCCTTATACGAAGCAATCTACAGTGTCCAATGCTTATGTTTTCTCAGATATTAAAATAAAGAATAATGTTATTTTGCCCATTCAACTTGTCTCCTCATATATTTTAATTTCTTTTTATAATTTTTTAATAGTTAAGGAAATGACTATTAGTGTATTGATATTTTTTTTATATATATATTTTAAAATGATAAAAAATATGAATAAAAAAATTAAAAATAATAAAAAAAGGAATTTGACCTAGCGGTAACATCCAGTGGGCTACTCTATGCAGAGTAGCACCACTCTAAAATAAAAGGTTGTGCAAATTGGTTTTTAGGATACTATTCCAAACTATAGTGTTTGCAGAGTGTGCTAATCGGAGGTAGGTTTTATTTTTTAAAAAATTCTACTTATCATTTTCACACTATACATAATTTTTTAATTTTGTTTCTCTTACGAAATGTATGGTGTATTAATGATGAGTAAAAAAATTCAATTAGTTTGGTAAGAATAAAATTTAAAAAAAAAAAGTGTGTTGTGTGGGGATGATGAGTAACAAAGCTTACTTTGCCTCGTTTGTTTTCACAAACCATCTCATCTCATATCATCTAATCATTATAACTTTCCCAAACTCTTACATAAAATACAATAAATAATTCAATTTTTTTAAATTCAAATTCAAAAATAATATTAAAAAATTATATTCTAATAATATTTTATTTAACTTTTAACTTTCATCTCATCTGTGTAAACAAAAAAGGCCTAGACTCAATTACTGTTCTACCTTGTTCACCTTTTTCTACTCCCCTTGCCACCCCCTCTTCTTTTACATTCGGAGTTGAGAACTTGTCAAGCGGTTCTAGAACCATGATGCTAATGTTCACTGCTCGTAGAACGACTAACTTCATGAATAAATCTCTTAGTATTGGTTTTCAAGTTACACAAGCTTTCAAAATGTTCCCATGAAGCAGAAATTTTATGTTCAAAATCGCTTTCTTTAGCTTTATCAGTAGTTCCAAGACATGTTGCATACACGATTCCCCCAACAAAAGGTTTCTTTTTCATACTTCAATGACCCATTTTCAATCATCTTCAAAAGATTCCTTTTCAATGGTTTCAGGAACATAACCACATAGTTTCAGCTCAAGAGACAGAAGCTCTAACATTGAATAAAGACAATCGGTTTCAGGATGGGATTTGTCACCAGCCACAAACTCGTGAATGCTACAACCAATCTCGACTGAACTAAATCCCGGTTTCTTTTGTATCCCACGCGCCTTCATTTTCCTCCTAATTTTGCCTGCACCACTCCACTTACCAACTGCTGCATATATGTTCGCAAGCAGCACATAATTGGAGTCACCACCAGGGTCGAACTCCAAAAGATAATCGGATAACCTTTCAGCCAAATCTACATTCCCCTGAGTACTACAGGCAGCCAACAATGACCCCAATACAACTTCATTTGGCTTCATGGGCATGTTTTCTATCACATTCAATGCATCTTCCAACCTCCCTGCACGGCTATAAAGATCCACTATGCAACCATAGTGCTCGATCCGAGGGGGAATTCCATGCACTATCTTCATGTCTTCAAAGAATTGGAGTCCCTCATCAACTAATCCAGCATGGCTACATGCAGTAAGAGCTCCCGTGAAGGTGACTCCATCTGGCTTAAACCCTTCCTTCTGCATCAAACTGAAATACTCCAGAGCTTCTTCTGCATGGCCATTAACAGCAAAACCTACAATGATTGAATTCCACGATACCACGGTTCGCCACTGCATTTTTTCAAAGACTTGACGAGCAAATTCTATACAACCACATCTAGAATACATGTCTATGAATGAGTTATTTATCCTAATATTATACCTAAATTCTTGCTTCATAACAAATCGGTTCATCCACAACCCCAAAGTAAGCGTTCCTAAATTTGCGCACGCTGAAAGAACTGCAATAATGGTGACGTAATCCGGTTCTACACCAGAGCGCAACATTTCTCGAAACCATACCAATGCTTCCTCAAAACGCTCTTCCTTGACAAACCCACCGATCAAAGCGGTCCAAGAAACCGCATCCCTTTCAGGCATTTGATCAAACAACTCAATCGCGTCCTCAATTTGCCCATTCCTCATATACCCATTGACCATTGTATTCCAGGAAATGGAATTCTTCACGACCATCTCATCAAAAACAATTCTAGCAAGACCCACGCGCCCACATTTTGCGTACATATTAACAAGCGCAGTACCAACCATCACATGGTTCGTATCCAATCCGAGTTTGCGAACATACCCATGAATTGAAGCACCGAAGCTCACACCTCCCGGAGGGAAATCAACACAGCCAGAAAGAAGCGTTAGGAATGTAATGTGGTTGGGTTCGAACCCTGCTAGTCTCATGCGTGAAAACTCTGCCGCTGCCTCTGCTAGTTGGCCATTCCGGCAGCGCCGGGCTATGGAAGAGGTCCACGAGACGATAGGGTCTATGGGTTTGTTGCTCTGTTTGAGAGAGACACGGTGATTAGGGTTAGAGAATGAAGGCTGCGTTAGGTCTGGGAGTGGCGGTGGTTTGGGTCCTTTGGGAGGTTGAGAGAGTTGGGTTGGACTCGGTATGGATGTGTACGCCTGAAGGTTCATTTTCCAAACGCCGGTAAGGGAGAGAGAGGGAACACAATACTAATCCCACGGCCGGTGAATTAAGAGAATGCTCGCAATGAGATGGGATGATAAAAACGTAGATAATAGTGAAATTATCTGTGAATAGTAATGCACAACTCTATTGGATTTCTAATTTTCTAGGTTGTCGATCTAGGTGATAAGATTGTGTTTGGATGTTAAATTAAATTGAATTTAGTTGAGTTGAAATGATAAAATATTATTAGAATATTATTTTTTAATATTATTATTTTTTTAAGATTTGAAAATTTTGAATTGTTTATTATATTTTAATTGAAATTTGAAAAAATTGTAATGATGAGATGAAATTAGTTGAAATTAGTTAAGGATTCAAACAAAACCTAGAGGAGTAATATGACTTTCAAACAAGTATGTAAAAGTCTCAAATGCCACCCAATTTTCATGTCTTCAAGTGCATCACACGTTATTTTAATGACTTCTTCCACTCCAAATTTTCCATCGCTTGTGCGTGTAGGACACGTCGATATTAAATTTTAGAGAAATGTTATTTACCATCTTCACAATATGTACTAATATGTGATTTTTCATTTTTATCTTTCTATATAGATACACATATTTACAAATCAATATGTATGTGTTTAAATATAAGGATAAAAATGACAAATCACACCAACATATTATCTTATTGGATGAGAAATAGAACTTTTTAAAAATATTATCTTATCTCTGTCTCTAGTTGGAGTCTGGTCCTTTCTATCTTCATTATGATTTATGAGTCTATCCTACTATTTTTCTAAAAAATAATGCTAGATATAGTCATGGATTGTGCATGGACCTCCTTTCCCATTGCAATACTCAAAATTGTCCATGACATAATGAATCGTTGAATCAATCGTGTTTGTTTTGCCAAAATTGTTGCAACATTACAAAGTTTTGTAGGTGTGCCACCCATTCATTTGATTCTCAAGCCTTTTCCTGAAATCAATCAAAATCATTCAGATTTTTTAGCATTTTAATACTAACTGATAAATTTACTTGGTTGGTCATAAATTTTGTGAGATTTATTTTACGTGTTTATCTCTCATTCTCACTCTAGGTTGATAAAAACTCAAGTATATTAGAGTTGTGTTTGAATAACGAGGTATTTTGTGAATAATAGTGAAAAAATAATGATAAAATATTAAATAGTTGTGAATATTAGTGAAAAGTAAGTGAAAAAATAATAATAATAAATAGTGATGAGGTGTTCTTAGTACCAAAACTAGGCTTAAATCTCTTATCCCTATCATAACATCACGAAGATGTGGCTGATATGTATTTGTAAAAAAGAATTTGAAATTCAAAGATTAAACCATAACTCCCACTACATGCTAGTATGGATAAGAATGTTATGCTGCTAGTGTAACAAGTAGCATTAATTTAAGTTTCGTTTTAAGAAAAGCTAAAGTCTTCTCATATTTTCAAAGATTAGGATCCCTAGGATTATCTATCTCAAGTAGGGTAAAAAACGACCCCTTGATTTAGTTTTAAGCAAAAATCGAAACTGACCGACATCACCTAAATTTTGGGGGGGGGGGGGGGGTGGGGAGAGAACCTGTTGAAACCGACCATGTAAGGGGGTAGAACCGGCCGGTTCGGTTGCTTGCCAGTTCACGGTCGCTTTAGCAATTTGGGCCGATTTGGGTCATTCTTTTTGGGCTCAAGATCATCAACATTTTAGGCTTTTTTTGCTGATTTTTTTAAATATTCAATTTCATTTTAATTTTAATTTTAATGTCATGTATACTATTAGTAACTAATAACTACTACATATATACTACTAATACTACTTATACTTTATAGTCTTATTATCTTATATACTAATTACTAGATAATTAAAAATAAATAAATAAAACTCCATTAGATGTTTAATACGTATTACAAACAAAACCAAATTATCTTAAGCAAGTAAGCAACAATTTTTCTTAAATAAAATTTCACAAATCTTCATTCTTCAAGATTCCAAATAGATTCCCAATGCAGTTTTCGACTCTTCAGTCATCAATAGTTGTGATGAATGATGCTCCCAACTCTATATAGAAAAAACCAAATAATCAATATTAATAAATTAGGATAATGAAAAAAAATTAAATAAGCAAATGCCACTCAAGTATGGTTTTAAAAAAATGCCACACAATATTAAATCAACAAAAAAATCAACACAATATAAATTAAAAACCTAATATCCAAATTTATCAAAATTCTGAAAAAATAACTATGGTTTTATTTTAAATAATTGTGAAGTACAGAGCTATATATTTCCAATTCGAAGGTTATAGATTGAATTATTGATGAGTCGATGATATTCAGGGCTTTATATAAATTGTTGTAGGTTATATATTGATGAAATTCGAAGTGATAAGATTCTCATCACTAAAATTGAAACAAAAGATTAGACTCATAGTGTATAAAATTTTTATACAAAAAAATGAAAATCTTCAAAATCATACCTAAAAAAAATGACTTTTTTTTTTTTTGGAGTGGTGTGGGTCCGTAGGCGTGGGATGTGCCATTTGCCGAAGAGATGTGGAGGCTAGGCCGCTATCGTTGCGGATTTCTCTGGAGAGTGGAGACTGGAGTGGACTCATTGGAGGGCTACAGAAGCTGCTGGAGAGGATCAAATGAGGGGGTTGGGGGAGGGTTGAGGCTCGAAATTGAATGAGAAGCAGAGGGCATGCACGGGTTGTTTAAACCCTAGGTAGAAACGGCACTCCGTTCCCTAGGGGTGGGTAGCTGGGCCTCGTACCCCGCTACCTCGCCCCCGCATGGGTGGGTAGGCTACCTCGCTTCGCCCATGCAAGGGCGGGGGCCCTAGCCCTGCATGAAGAAGGCCTAGAGGGGGCGGGGGGCAGGATGACTGCAACAGGGCCCTGCTCCGCTCCACATAAATAATTTTTTTTTATATATAAATAAATATATTGTATATAGATATATACAATTTATTAAAATCTTGAAATTGTATTCAAGTTATTGGATGTCTTGGCCTCCTAGGCCAACCTTTATATAGGAGGTCAAGGCAATACAATAGTCATATTTAAGCCATGTGAGACTTAGTAGTAAGTGAAAAACGACGTCGTTTCACTTATTTAAGTGAAATGGGGCGTTTTATAATGGTATATATATAAGAAAAAAACAGGTAGCTAACGTTGGCTGGTATATTGGTTTTTTTTTTTCTGGTTTAAACCGGGACTAAACCGGCCGACACCGGTTTTGTTAATTTACCACTACCGGCCGACTGGTTCCCTATAGGTTTCAGCTAGTTCTGAGCTTTGATGGCCAGTCTAAGTTGGTCCCAGTCGGTTTGCTAGTTTCTTGTACAGCCCCAATCTCAAGAAGTTTTCTAAAATCAGTGTAGTGTCTACATGCTATGTTTATCTCTTTCTTAATCGTGCACATGTTATGCCAGATTTTTAATTTCTTATAATGATGTACTCACAAAATGTAATCAAGTTACATTAAAATAAAATTAAGAATACAAAAAGAAAGGGTGAAAAATTCCAACAAAAACCTAATTATAATATGAGAAATGATATTTGAAGTCCTAAAGTGTCTAAGCCCCTCACACTTTCTTTAAAAAAATAGGTAAATCTAGGATCATATATGATTGAGCTGCATTATTGCATAATTTATATAGTTAAAATCAATGTATTTTTAATTGTTTTATCATATTATCATTGATTTTAGATAGAAAAATGATCAAGAGGCAATAAATCCAAGTTGTGATTTAAATTGATTAAAAGCATAGTTTATGCTTATTTTTATAACTTGTGATTTAATTTGATTTTATTGTCTCACATGCACAACACATTTTTATTTTATATTTTAGTTTAGTTTTCTTAAATTAATTATTTTCTTTTTCTAATTTTATTTTATTCTATTTTTATTCTATTTGTTTTAGTTTATTTTATTTTATTTTAGTTTATTTTATTTTATTTTTATTTTTATTCTTTTATTTACTGCGCAGGCTAAACGACATGTCGTTTGGCCTGCAAGCCAAACGACATGTCGTTTTATCACTACCGTTGTTTCTGCCGTCCAAGACAAACGACCCGTCGTTTGTCATAAACTGCTTGTCGTCGAGTCCTTCTTCAACCTTCGGCCAGCTGCTACAGTACCCGAAACACAGCTCTTCCACGCCGCCGTTCGACGCCACCAAGCTCCTCCAACTACTGCAGAACTTCATCCACCGTGCAGCCTCATCCAGTAGCACTACTCCGAAGACCATCGAGCCACGCATCCACCACCATCTTCAACCTCCAGAAACACTGCACCTCCACAACCCGTGAACCATGCATGCGTTCCGAGCATGTGCCCAGCCACTTCGGCCTCGCTTGCACCACCTAACCTCATGCACAACACGTGAGCATGCCTAGCTCATCCCCTCTATTTTTACACGTCCGAAACAGAGCACATGTGATGTTCGGTGCATGTGATAAGTTCGGTTAGAGAGGAAGAAAAGAAGATACATTCGATGCATGCTGGGCTGGAAGCAAAATAAAATAAAGAGAAAGGAAACCGACCAAGGAAGAAAGAAAAAGAAAAAAAATAAAATGAAAGAAAGTTGGTCGATGCATCACTGGACGACATGTTCAGTGGAAGAAAATAAAGAAAAGAAAACTGCATGTGTTCGGTGCAGTCTAGGCTGGAAAGCAAGGAGCAGTTTCGGATGGAAAGCCGTGAAAGAAAGAAAAGAAAAAGAAGAAGAAGAAGAAGAAGCAGTGCATTCGGTGCAGTCGGTTTCGGCTGTAAGCAAGAATAAAAAAGAAAAGAAGGAAAATAAACAAGTCTACTCAGTTCGGTGCAGCAGAGAAGAAGAAAACAGAACCATTCGGTGCATGCATGTGGTTTCGGCGCAAGAAAAAAGGAAAAAAAATAAGTGGGTTTCGGCTGGAATAATAAAGAAAAGAAAAGAAACGCAGATGTATGCATGTGACCGAAAGCAGTGAGAAAAAGAAAGAGAAAAATAAAAAAAGGAGAAACGCATAGCACATGCATGTGGGAAGCTTTCAACAGTGGGAAACAACGTTCAGATGACACAGCATTTCAACTACTGCTTGTTGGTTTTTGAAGCCTATATAAGGCTTGTAAACGGACGAAGCAAGGACATCAGAAATTAGATAGAGTAGAGAGCATCATAGTTTTAGAGTTTTTAGTTGTAGTTTTTCTGTAATTAGGAGTAGAGTAGAAATAATATTTTAATTGTGATTTTATATTTTTTTGTTTTATTATTTTTATTATTAATTCAGTTTGGAGTTATAAATTACATGTCTACATTTTCGTACTGAGGTTAGAGGTGAAGTCTAATGATTTAAATATTATTTTGGTTTATATTGTGAGTTTGATCAATTGAATGGTGTTATTAATAGAAACTTTGATTATCTATATACTTTTCTTGATCCATTGTGACAGTGGATGCTTGAAGAATCCATGTGGTAATCAATTGGACTTGTGAATGTTTTCTACCATAAATTGTTCAAACTTAATCTTCAGAGATCAAAAGAATTTTTGGTGTTATTATTAGAAACTTTGATTATCTATATACTTTTCTTGATCTATTGTGACAGTAGATGCTTGAAGAATCCCTGTGGTAATCAATTGGACTTTTAAATGTTTATTTCATCAATTATTCAAACTTTAGTGATCGGAAGAATTTTTGATGTTAGAAACTTTGATTATCTATATATTTTTCTTGATCTATAGTGACAGTGGATGCTTGAAGAATCTATGTGATAATCAATTGGACTTTTAAATGTTTACATCATTAATTATTCGTGATTAGTTTTCTTGGGCGTAATTGTTAAATCCTCCAGTTAGACAGAATCATTATTCCAGTCTAACTGAGCTAAATTGATTGAGAATAATATTCTAAATTATTAGATGAATCCTCGAAACCTCAGTCATTTTTTGTATTAATTTATTTTATTGTTTCAGTTATATTTTGTTACTTTAAAATCCTCATCCCAGTAATCTTCTCTTTTCGATTGCTCGTTCTTTTTATTAATTTATTTTTACTTTATTCACTTTATCACATTAGTCAATCCCTGTGGATTCGATCCTGTAAAGATACTACAACACCTGTATACTTGCAGGTAAAACTTATCTGGATTTTTACTCATTATTTTGAGTGAAAGTTTAGACTCAACAATATAAAAAATTATTTTTTAATGATAGACCACACTCTCTTTTAAAGAGAATAAGTACTCCAGAGTTGCACATCCTAAAACTGTATCTAACACTATTCTTATAATATATTATATACGCAATGCAAACATGAAAATCAAAAGGGCAATTGATCTCATAAATTGGATATGGGCTGGTCCATATAGTTTTAAACACATACATTTTGAAGTTGCATTTGAGAAGGGCATTGCAATCTACCCTTCTAGTATGGTTGGTTGGTAGGGATCTCCTCATCCACTTCCTCTATACTCCAAAAGTAAAAACATTGTCAAAAATGAGTATTACTATTGTTAATGTCGTATTTCGCATACCTTTGGGCCAAGCTTCAACAACTTAGGTCTTCGAAAACGAGCCCTGCACAAGGTAGAATGCACTGCGGCTTTGAAAGGGCGGCCTTGGGGTCAGGGAACCTACGATGCCAAAATTAGTAAATATTTTTGGAGTGTAGTAAATAAGTAAGAGAGTTTAGGGATTAGAGAGAGTTTCCTCGTACTTAGGATCATCTATTTATAGTATAGATTTGAAGAGCAGATCATGCTTGCTTTCATAAAGGCTGGGTTCCGTATACTATTCATTTTGTCATAACTTTTAAATGCAGTGTGGCTCTGTACGACATCATTAATGTGGTGTGACTCTGCAACGACGTCATTAATGCAGTTGTTGTCAGGTGGCGGAGCCATTAATGCGGCGTGGTTCTCCAACCTTCTCTTTTTAGTCTGCCTTTTTTCAAGTCCGTTTGTACGTTCTCTGTCAGTAGATCAATAGCTCTCCAAATGTCATGTCTGCTGTGTGGGCGAGCACTCGATGACTAGACACTATCCGAGGGACCTCAGCACCATTCCTCCTACAGGTCATGTACACAGGATTCTCCTAGTGGGTCGAGTTCGTGGTTTTCTGTCCTGGGCCGAGCTTGGTAGGGCCTTTTGGGCTTTAAAGGGAAAATCCCTTACAACCACCCTATTGGAGAAATCTCATTTTAAGAAAAGTCAAACTCGATCTTCTCATGCTATAAGATAACAAGATCCTAACAACTATCTATAACAAACACTTTCTGAAATTAGTGTGGGTTTCATAATTTTAGAAAATATTTTTTTATAGATAATTATTGAGAGTTTTGGAGTCCACATGTTGTTGTGTATATATCTCTCTCCTCATAATAGTCCACATGCATGTTGTCTACTTGGATGCAGATTGAAGTTGTATCCAAGAAAAAGGGCACTGCAATATGGTTCTTACAGTATGATTGGTAATCTCCACATCCTCTTCCTTTACACTCTTGGTTAGGAAAGTAAGAACCTAACCAATAGTTAGGATTGGATCACTTGTACATGCCAATAATGTTACAAGTAGCATTAATCTATTTGAGAAATTTCATTTTACTTCTCATAGTATTAGGGAACAGGATCCATACAACTCTGTCATAAACATTTTCAGAAATTAGTGTTGGGTATACATTTTTTTCTTTCATAATCTAAAAAAACAAGTTGATGAATTTTTTCTTCATGGCTGGAGCCCAACAATACAGTCAAAAAGCCCACAATAGTGTGGGTGTTGATACAGTGTTTGAATACTCATAGATGAAATAAACGGTAAATAAGGCATATAAAATGTAAATAAAGAGAGACATAAAGATTTACATGGTTCGGTATAAAGGCCTACACTCAAGGGTTGTTGGGGGCTGAAATCCACTATATTTGATGATTTGTATAGCCTCTCATAGCCTCATCTATCTCTCAATATAATGGAGAAAATTAGGGTTTGATAGAGGTTGGAAACGATGCCTTCCTTAAAAAGAAGATATGAGGAATCTTTGTGCATAGTGAAGTATGTCTAAAATCTAAGGAGATTCTCTCCCTTTATAGATGTCTTTTTTCTTATTTGGAATAATTGAATCATACTTTCCTTATGTTGATTTTTCCTTTTATGTGTGAGTAAACTTGCCTTGTCTCCTCTTGGTGATCGTCTAATAGGCTCCCAATGGGCTGGACCCAATTCATTTTATATCAACCAAAACATGTGTTAGATAATTTTAGAGAATTTTAGAGTCCTCGTGTTGTGTTTGTTAATGCCTTAATTTGCACAACAGACCAGAAGGGAGAAAAGAATGATTCCTGGCCCACGTTGATGATTTAGGCTTTGATACGATGCTCTTTGTGTTCATCCATAAAATAAATAATAAACAAGCAAATAAAAATAAATAAAGAGAGATACAAAGATTTACATGGTTCGGCATAATGCCTACGTCCATGGGTTGTTTGGGGGCCAAATTCACTATAATGTATGAACAATTTTTCATGGCCTCACATATCTCACAATACAATAGAGGAATTTAGTCTAAGGGTAGAGAAGTTGTGGTGAGCTTGGGCGTAGGGAGATTCTGTGGAGAGAGCTTGTGGAGAGATCGTCTGATTTGTGGGGAATCTCTTCCTTATATAGAGGTCTATTTTCTTGGAGTGATTGAGTCCAACTTGCCTTATGAAGTCTTTTCCTTTTAGAAGTCTGAGTCTATTTCATTTTAGGAGTCTGTGTGTCTTTCCTCTTAGTAGTCTGAGTAAACTTGTCTTATCTCTTCTTGGTTTTATCTCTTAGCATGGTTTTCAGCCTTATCTGTTAGCTAAACTATAGGCTGCTGATTTGACCCCTACAGATACCCGTGATTCTTAAGATGATTTGATGGACAAGAAGGCCTTAAGAATCTTCAAGCCAATAATCTACAGAATAAATTTTGAAAATTGGTCCCTGATTTCCTGTTTGTTCCTTGATTTTTTGTTTGTTTTGAGCTAAGCGGTGAAGAACTCAGTTTGGAAAGATAGGCGAGAGATGTACTCGACCGCATTAGGTGTGAATGCGGAGCTCTAATTTGGTGAGAGATGTACTTGACCGCATTAGGTCTAAGCGCGGAGCTCTGCTTGGGTAGGAGATGTACTCGATTGCATTAGGTGTGAGTGCAGAGCTCTGCTTCCGCGGGAGATGTACTTCATCGCATTAGGTGCGAGCATGAAGCTTTGCTTTGGCGAGAGAAGTACTCGACTGCAGTAGTTACGAGCACAGATCTCTGATTTGGTGAGAGATTGTTTATTATCAGCGAATAGTGCATATTTCCATGATTGGTTTTCTGTGAGTATTTCCGTGATTGTTTTTGCTATTGTTGGTAATAATGTATTTTCTGCCCCTTGGTGTAAATCTTCATTGGTGTTCCCATTTTGGGGTTGGTGTTGTAGTTTGTTTGCAATAACCCGCGCTCAAGTGGTCAGGAAGCCCGTTGACTCCCTGGGTCCATCTTAAGCGGTTGCCAAGCCCGTTAACTCATTCCTAAAGAAAAACTGCGCAAGGTAACTCGCTGGCGGTAGTTGTGGCATGAGTGTAAACACTCAGCTTTTGCTAGAGAAGATGTTGTACTATTGTTTAGGTGAGAGGGGTTGAGCAATCCAGAGAGCTGCCAGCCTGTTGGGTGTCTAGGAAGTCAGGCGATCCTTGACTTTTCCTGCCTGTTGGCTTGTCATGAGGGAGGTCGGACAGTCTGATGACTTGCCCCACCTATTGACCCTCGACGAGAGATGAGTGAGGTCAGGAATCCCTGACCTTTTCCTTCTATTGGCTTGTCATGATGGAGGTTGAGTCTTTGGACTCGTGTTTCCTCTACAGGCATTATGCATTGTGAGCATAGTGCGCGATTACTGCGAGTGATCGATGGTGGAATTCTTGTTGGCCCTGTTTGGTCTTACGTTCTCGTGGTCGGACTGGTCTGTTCCATGCACAGAGGCAGCTACTTGCGTGTTCGACCTTGCATGTGTGGCCTTACGTACCTTGTGCATGGGATGTGAATGCTGCACGTGCAACACATGGTCGGCCCTTGGAGTCGCTATGTGTGATGGGCGGAGCATGTGTTTCATGGACCAGTGCTAGGAGCCTTACTTGTTTGTTACGTACCTTGTAACATTACCATAAGGAGCTCCATAGTGGGCAGAGCTTTTATGTTTCATGGACCAGCGCTGGGAGCCTCACTGGTTTGTAATCGGCTGGTAGAGTTCTCCTAGTTTTCTTCTAGGCCTCTAGCGAAGCTATGAATCTAGGCCAGCAACGAGGAACTCTACGAGGAATGCTTCTGTGGTTGAATTCCTCCTTGTTAGAGGCAGGAAACGCCATCTAGGTAGGTGGTGGCTACTGGTCGCTTCAACATCTCATAATCATCGTGAGAGGCGTAGGTCCAAGCCCATCGATGAATGGCTGGCTGTAGGGTAGCCGATGTAGTTCGCTTCCTTGGTCGAGGATGATATTGCTGGAGATAGAAAATGCCGGTAGTTCATTTGGCGACTACTGGTGGCTTTGTAAGCTCACGGTTGGTCGGCATGTCTATCCAACTCGTTTCCAAGCTTTAGGCAGCGAGGAATCGACAAGAGAAGCCTCCCTTGGCTAGGACAAGCAGTCCAGTGGAGTGGCTGAACGGGGACCCCACCGCTTGAGAGGGATAGCTGGCAGCCATCCTGCAGTTGCAAGTTTCAGGGATGCACGGTGAGGTGCACCCATCGCACCCATTGTGCATGTCATGCAAGGTGGGTGGTTCACGTATGCGGTGCATGTGCCATGTGCCCAGTGCACGCACGTAGTGCCCCCTTTTTTATTTTTTTATTTCTTGGTAACCTCATGCCTACAAGCACAGTGTACATCTGTATCCTGCACACACTACTCTTTTTTTTCTTTTTCTTTTTGCAGCAAAAGTATTAATGAAATAACAAGGGAAAATGCAATTTGAGAGAAAACTTATATGGTTTGCTAGAGACAATCTCGTGAGCGGAGGAATCGTCCTATTCTCATTTTCGGTGCAAAGAATAAGAAATCGATCCCACAGATGCTGCCAACTTTTTGTGATGCCCCCAACCTCTACTTAGGATGGAATGGAGATTTAGTTCATCGAAACATGTAACACAAGATTATATTACCTCTGTTTGTAACAGTTAATATGCAATGCATCCTATGAATGCATCTAACAGTATGCAATAATTACAGGGGGATAAGGGTGACTAAATAAAACTTATGAAATAACAAACTAAAACATCCCAATGTCATTCATAACCATCATAAGTTCAAATCATAAGATAGAATAATCTTAGTACAATTAATCTTGATAATAAGTCTTCATGACTAAATCAACTGCTTCATGCATTCTAATGCACAAAGGGTTAGGGCTTAAACATCAAAATGGGGTCTAATCTTTTGTCGAGATCCGGCTCCTTTTCAATCAATCGGACCCACTAGTCCATCTGGTTCCTTTTTGTCGGGTCCTGACACAACTTCTATCATTCCAAGTGGAATGATAGTGGGTTCACAAGATGTGAGATTTATTTGAAATTTCAGTAAGTTAGACAACCAACGTGCACAAAGATAAATTATGCATGATGAATGATAAATATGAAATACGTATGATAGAAAAAAATCAGTATATGTCTCCCATCTAGATTCCTTAACATTTTCAGAAAACTAAGACAAACATTATTTTACATAGAACATTTTTCGCTTCAACTATCAAAAATATATATTTCACTATAATGTTTCATCAAGATTAGCATTCGCATTTAATGATTATAACATTAACATCATAACGTATGGTATCACCACAATTCTCTATATGCACTGTGAGTACCTACTGGTGACTGTAGTTCAACTGATGTTGAAACTATATTATCTACATACTCGTTCTCAATGCATTAGTAACATAACATCATCATAACATTGTCTACATACACCCACCAGTTTTAGGTATGCCTACCAGCGTTAGGTGTAATAACATTTTATTTTGCTCCGACGTTCTTTAAAAAGAACCTATTTGAAACCCATTGACTATTTTTCATCAATTCAGGAATTACCACTCCATTTTTACTCACTCCTGAGAATATAAAAGAGTTTCACTAGTATAATTCTCCATATTAACATTTGGGGTCGTGACAAAAATTATTTTCATACTATGCTTGAAAAATATAGTTCATGATATTGCATATGTTGCAAGCTTTTATGTGAAAATGACATTTATATGCAATATGATAAAAATGGTGAAAATGTCATATGTCATGTAGGCAAGTAGTCATGTACTCAATGTATCATATATGATGATGTTTCATGCTCAAAATGTAAATTATAACATGAATGTGACATTTATCTATAAATTATAAAGAACCAAACAAGGAATAAGTTAGAAGCCAACTTACAAATTGTCTGAGTTTGAAAACATCGTAGCAGCTGTAATCAAAATTGTACTAAGTTAGAATTTGAACTACTAAGGAGTATTTTCATAATCAAAAGGGATTCAAGGATTGATATTTACAAAATGACCCTAAACTTTCAAAAAGTGTCACTAAGGCCCTAATTTTTCATTATTTACAAACGAACTCCAAATTTAACCAAAATTCATAAATCTCATATTTTCCATATTTTAAAACCATCTATGCCCTTAGAACTCCAAAAATTAAAGTGAAACTAGTCCAAATACACTCAACCCATGGCATGCATCCTAGTTAATGCCCAAGTGTTATTTCAACTATTGACTCTTATGAATGCATGCTTATTCAATTTATTTAATTGAAAATAATTACTATAATCCTTAGTAACATGTTAAAAGCTTAATCTTGGGTGAACAAGTTCATCCCAACACTTAGGTTATGTTTGGAAAACATGTTTTATTCAAAATTCTCATCTTCATCTCATCTCATCTCTACACTTTTTCAAATCTCCATACAAAATATAATAAATAATTTAACTTTTTCAAATTCCAATATAACTTTTTCAAATTCCAATTCAACTTTTTCAAATCTCAAAACTAAAAAATAATATTTTAAATTTTAAAACAAAACATAAAATTCTCATCTCACCCCCAAGCATAACCTTAATCATTGCTTAGAACCTTAATCTCTATTAAACTAGTCCTTAAGCATGCATGATATCTCTTAGTCTTTTTCATCAAGAAAAGTTTCAGAAACTGGAATTATATCATGCATTTCCTTATTATCCTAATCACAAGGTTTTCTAAATTCTCATATTTTAAGCCTAAGTAAAATAATTCAAAACTTCATAAGCATAAATTAATCAAAGCCCTGCATGCTTGGATGATTAACACAAGATAGAATTAAACCTATCATGACATGTTTTCAACCTCATTTAAACCTTCAAAAATCATTCTAAGATATTAATAAATCAGATCAAAATATGCTAGGACATGCCATAGCTAAAATTTTCACTTAAAACAATTTAAGCACTTAATTACACCTTAATAGACTTGGTTTTGATTTAAGCATGGTAACCTTTTCTAAACTCAATAAAAAATACTTCAACACTGAAAAGTAAAACATAACATACAAGCTAAGATATAGGGCTAGAAAACTTACAATTTTCGATGGTCCTCTAAAGCTCCCAACACAATAACTCTCAAAAACTCCCAAAAACACTTAAGACTTCACTCGGTTTCTCTCTATGACTCACTAACGGAGGGAGAAGCTCTCAAGATCTCAAGAGAAAGCTTGGAGAAGAGGTGTGGAGAAATGAGGGGTGGATGGGGATTTTATAGGCTTCAGGATGGGAGGGGGATGCCGGCCTTGGCTAGAGTAGAGCCTTGTGACTGGTGGAGTGGGCGATGGTGATGATGAGTGCAACTTCCAGCTTTGCGCAGACGTGAATAGTGCCCTATCCCTCATGATTTCTTCATTTTAGGTTTTGCAAAGTGCTAAGTGGGTGTAGGAGCTTCCATGGGGTGAAAATAAAAAGGAAAACAAAAAAATGAGGCATGAGGTCATTCCATGGTGCCATTGGGTAGTATAATGAAAAGCTGGACAGATTTTTATTTCTTGCTTACATCGACTTTGTTTTATCTCCATGGCTGATTTGTGTAGGTATCATGACATTCCTTGAAGGATTTTTGAGGTGTTATATGGTGGAGGATTGCCTACCAAGTGATGATGTGTGTGCAGCTCAAAGAAGAGGGTGAAAAGGGGGTGGTTGCTGAGTGGTATCTTGTACAAAAGCCAATTGGTTTTGGCTCCATTTGAGGTGACTTTGAGTCAAGGTTTAGTATGATGACTAGAGGGACTCTTGGGGATTGGTGGAGGGAGATGGCGCGTGGTGGTGGCTTAGCCATGTGTAAAAGTGCAACCAAACACAAGCCATTCGGTTTGGCTTCAACTAGGCCTCCAATGGAATCGGTTGGTTTCTTTGGTTTAGTTTCCTTGGGGCAAAAATGACCCATACTCAATTGAACTTAGGGGGATAATGTGAGGTGTTAAAATACAAAAATACGCTTGAAGAAAGAATGAAATTGGCATGGACTAGGGGTTGAATTGGTATAATGCACCAAGTGATATATCAAGGGGCCAATTGTGATGTTTCGGGCATTGACATGGACATGTATTGGACCAAGAATAATCTTCTAATTTAGTTTAAGAATGATGAAAAATAATAATAAAAATAATAAAGTTGAGATAAAAAGTGAGAAATAATTAAAAAGGAAATTAAGCTTAAAATATAGTTTAAAGATTACTAATCATATATATAGGTTAATTAATGCTCTCAACTCAAGTTTAAAACTTAATTATGAACAAATGGGAGTCCTAAGGGGCATTGGGTACAATATGAGCTTGAGAGAAACCAATGGTATGATGTATGTGAGTTTCAAGTAGAAATGTGAAAATGCAAGACAAGGCTTTGGGCCTTGTTGGGCTTAAAAGACCATGAGTGGGAGTTGCATGGTTTATGGGCATTGGGTGTGAGTTGATGGGAGGCCTTGGTTCCAGGTTTTAAGAGCTCATGAGAGGCCACAAAGATGAGAATTGAAAGACTTGCCTTATCATAATTAGACCATAAGTCAAAGCTGACACCAAGTTAGGCCCAAATGGCCTTATGTCTTCCTCACACTTGGGCCAAATCTTTCTAAAATTATCCCACAAAGACTCTTATAAGACTTGGTTCAAAGGTTCTAAGTCTTGGCTCATAACATTCTAAAGGCTTAAGGGCCTTAAGTGTAGCACTATTGAACTTTCTTACTAAACCACCCATACTTAACCCTAAAAGTTAATCACTAATGACACTAAGTGCCATAGTTTAATGGTAAAACAAATCTAACTAAGTCCTTTAAATAATAAATAATAAATCTTATGCTAAAAAAAATAGAAAGCCCATAAATATAATATGGTATTAAAAGCTTATTCTAAGGGAGATTAAGGGTTAATCCTAATGGATAATTAGGAGGGGTGTTACACTGTTAATGCCTTAATTTGTACAACAGACCGGAATGGAGGAAAGAATGATTTCCAACCCACGTTGGTGATTCGGGCTTTGATATGATGCTTTTCGTGTTCATCCATAAAATAAATAGTAAACAAGCAAATAAAAATAAATAAATAAAGACACATGGATTTACGTGGTTCGGCATAATGCCTACGTCCACGAGTTGTTTGGAGGCAAAATTCACTATTATGAGTGATTTTATAATCTCTTATGGCCTCACATATTTTACAATACGATGAAGGAATTTAGTCTAAGCGTAGAGAAGTTGAGATGGGCCTAGGTGTAGGGAGCTTCTGTGGAGAAATCTTATAGAGAGCTTGTGGAGAGTTCGTCAGATTTGTGGGGAATCTCCTCCTTATATAGAAGTCTATTTCCTTGAAGCAATTGAGTCTGACTTATCTTGTAAAGCCTTTTCCTTTTAGAAGTCTGAGTCTATTTCCTTTTAGGAGTCTGCGTGTCTTTTCTTTTAAGAGTCCAAGTCAACTTGCCTTATCTCTTATTGGTTTTATCTCTTAGCTTGGTTTTCGGCCTTAACTAAATTATAGGCTGCTGATTTGATCCCTGCAGTGTCTATATCACTCCTAATCATAAAAGAAAATATTGTATATATTTGTATCGATTTGAAAATGATAAATATTTTAGCCACAAAGAAATTTCACAAAAGTAAATTCACTAACTGACATGGCTAAATATAGTACGTAAAGTTATAAAGTTAATTTTATTACAAAATAGACTAACATATCATTGTAGAACTTCCCAAAAGGAGAACGTTTTAGTAGAACTACCAAATTTTGGGCCGGAGTTTTGCTACTGGCAACTGCCTACCCGGATGTTTTAAATTTTCTTTTTCAGTATACTTAAAAAATCAACATGAATATATAATCAGTACATAATTACATAATTATTGTTAAATCAAAACAACAAACATAAATAATTATCTTTGTAGTTGTTCTTTCGATACGGTTGTATACAGATTTACAACTGGAAGACGAGTTATAAGCACAGAACGTAAAGCAAATATCTCTAGATTAAGCCCCCTTTAAAGAATGGCAAAGTGTCTTTATAGTACTGTTTAATGCATTCGATTACTCTTACAGCAAAGGCTTCATCCTCTGGGTAATAAGCTATGGGATCAGACAACAGAGGAAGTGGTAGATTGAGCACTCCTTCAAGCGTTGCATGAAGACAATAAGCTGAATATGTAACATGATATCCACCTTCTTGGACAATAAGAACGCGGCCACCACTTTGCCTAGCTGCCAAGCTATGAACTATCCGTCCGATGTCTCGATAACCCTCCATTGTCAAGCATTGCCTTCCATTTGGATCAAACTATATCACAAGCAATGCAACAGTTTGAGAAACTCTAAACATAAAGGAGAAAGTGTAATTATTGAGTTAATTATATTTCTATTTTCCCAAATTTTGTTTTCAGAAACCAGTTAATGTACACTGCCTCTTGACGCCAACATTAAAGCTGAGCCTTTTTGACTCTGGGAAAAAAATAAATAATAATAATACAAAATGCTTCTTAAAGGAATATGATTTCTTGACTTGATGATAATGATAGTGTTTAGTAATACAAAAGGGGCAACCATATTATTCTGCTTGCAACTATAAATGACTTCTATGCAAATAAAAGTTCTTGTTTCTAAGTGAAGGAAGTGAGCATATCTTTCCACATGCAACTTGTTCATTTTCCAAATTAGTTACAAAAAAACATTTCCAATCAATTCTGACTATAAGAAGAAATTATAAGTGTTTGATTAAATTAATTCACTTATAAATGAAATTACAAGTGAATTAAATTATAAGTGTTTGTATACTTCATGTGTACATGGGCTTCGCCTATTACATTCGTTCAAAAAAATTTCATTTTACTTATAAGAAAAAAAAATTAATTCACATACCATCCTCAGAATAGCAAGCTAAAGTAATGAAACAGAACATGGGTGTCAAAAGGCATTACCAAAAGAAATGAGGGATAACCTCAAGTTGATCAGGAAGCATGCCAGAATATATGTCCATATCTCCTCACAAGGAAACCCCATTACATGCATTTGGAAAAAAACAAGATGTCTACTTTGGTTCTACACCATTTACAACCCACTTACCATATGTTTTTCTTTAGTAGTAATGAGCCCTTACCATATGTATTTCCTATTTTTCTAAGGGGTTGAACAAAATACATAGAAAAACAAATATGAATAGATCATACTATTAACTTCAATTTAGAGTCTATTCTTCTCATTCTAGTTTATTGTTGCTTATTGTACATCCAGTTTTTGTTTACAGTATTTAAGATCAAGGCAGCACAGAAACTTCTATTAAAATGAACAGAGACTATTTGTTGATTCTGTGACCAATTCCAACATTTTTGTCATATTTTTCGAAATTCTTGCATAGCAGCTTCACCTAGTTCATTGAATGAAAGGACAGAGATAAACAAGAAAATAATGACCAAATAAACCCCATTGAATTGAGGAAAATTCTCATTCATCTCACTATTTTCCTCGAGTTTGCTGCAACTGAATAGTAAGATTGTTATGTTTTCATTATGGTGTCAAAAAATTGTTAATAATTCAAAACTTATTTTTTTTAATTCTTTTCCCAATCACAGCAGCAGAGATCAGGAATGAGCTTATCCTTGATCCAAAGTGCCTATCAAGAACTAAAACTTTAGTATCAGTAGCTTATATGTTAACGATCTGACTGGTAAATCTTGTTATATTCTTACTCTCAGCTTATTCTCCTTCAATATTCTCCATTGTAATACCATAAAAACGTGCTAATAAAAATGGTAGTTACAATACAGCTAATAAAGTTCAATGGTATTCCACTTTCGAGCCACCAGGTACAGACCCTTGAATCTAGAAATACTCTATTACAAAAACCCAGCAAATTGTGGTACCATGTAGATCAAACAAACAAGAAATGAATCCATTGACTTATCTTTTTTTTTTTATAGGGAATCCACTTACTGATCTTTAAAGCTAGGATATCATCCTTAACACTGTATTACGTTCAACTTTTACCAAAAAACTGTGAAGGAAAAAAAAAGAAAGGGAAAATGGTTTCTTATTTAGGTTTCACTTCTCCTTCAATAATTTTTTGTAAAGCATCATACATATGCAGTCTCCTGTATGCTAGTCACTTTAGAACTTCAGATCTACATTTTCAACAGTCAATCAACATGCTCATAAAAAAAAGTCTATCTACATGAAATCTGGTTGTTCAGGTCAATTACTTTCCCAAATACCATTCATTTGTTGTCTTATGCCAAATCTCAAGTAAAAAGAGCAAATAACACTCAACTCTTGATATCCTTCTCACATTTAATTTGCTTAGATAAATACTTTGATTAGAAATTAAGAGGGAGAAAGAGAAAAAAACTTACAGCACTTGAATCTTGGCCAATAACCAAAACTATCATATCAGCCCCAAACTTTTGAACAGCTGGAACGACCAGCTCTGTCATGGCATGCACATATCCCCTATCACCAGTGCCATTAGGTAGAGGTATATTCATATTAAATCCAAATCCTTCTTCTTCACCAAGCTCATCAACAGATCCACTCTGGGGATGAGACGGACCCCAGGAGCCATGATTCATGTGGAGAGAGATAGTGAGAACATTGTTTGACTTGTAAAACCCCTCTGCTGTTCCATTTCCATAATGAACGTCAATGTCAATGACCACAACCTTTTGACACCCAGAACCTAATGCCAATTGAACAGAAAGTCCGGCATTGTTTAGGAAGCAGTATCCATCAGCTTGAGTAGGCTGAGCATGGTGACCTGGAGGCCTAACCAATGCATAAGCAATTTTGCCATGCCCGTCAAGTATGTGCTTCATGGCCGATATTGTAGTACCAGCAGCTAGAACCGCAGCATCCCAGGATCCGGGTTTCAAGAAAGTCCCAGCACAAAGCATCGTCCCTCCATTTCTATCTGCCTCAATGAGTTCATTTATGTATTCTGGCAAATGAACGAATTTCAAATCATGTCATACTCCGATTAATTTAGACCCCATATTCTTTGTAATGGAATAAAGTGCACAGATTGTTACAATCAAAATATTCCCCGTCCCAAGATTTCTAGCAAACATTATTGGATTGCCTACAAATAATAGGAAATGCAAGGAGAATTGGAGGTCGTCACACATCTGCAAGAACTCCAATAAATGACAACCTATTGGAAATCTTTGCCTCTATTGTCAATACTTTTTTTCTAGTCAATTGGGAATTCAAAACCACCTAAGCAAAAACAGAACAGAGATTCAGAATCCGAAACCCTACCCTTGAAGTTTGACTAATCAATTAATAATTTAACTCATCACCTAGCTTCTACTTTCAGCTGCATCATTAATACACAAACAATTGCTAAAACCAACCCAGCTGCACTTTCAGTGACACTATCTGAATACCAATCAAACAAGAAATAATTTATCAACTTAAACTGACTGAAATAAGCTTAAGCAAAACCAGTACGCAGATACCATGAGTGTGAAATTTAAGCAATTCGGGGATGAGAGCAGGTCTGCCAGTATGCCAAGAGATGTGGGGAGAGATAGGGCCTCGCTTGAGGATGGAGAGCATGTTCTTGATCCTGTCAGGGTTCTCTGGATGCTTCTCCAAAACGTCAAGAAATCCCGGGTCCAATCCGGTGTCGAATACGCCATTGCCGGTGTCATGATTGAGCATCCCCTGGTGCCAGAAGACGTCTATGCGATCCATTGAACTAGAGTAGTAAGTAGAAGGGTGAACTAAATGCATCCAAATATATATATTTTTATTTGTGAATGCATCCAAATATAAACAACGCCTCTTTCTTTTCTTTACCGTATCAGACAATATATCATATCATATATGTATCCCATAATATTTATTATTTAAAAGGTTATGATATACTACAATTTTTTTTTTTATAATTTTTTATATAATTATATTGTAAATTAAAAACATTTTTATAAAAAAATATTATTTTTAGAGAAATAACTCTCATTATAAACAACTATTCGTGTATCATTTTCTATATTTAAATAGATTTTTACATATTTGCAGCGGTCTAAATTTCTTATTTTAACAATTAATTACTTTAAATACAATTTATTATAATTGTTAATGCCTAGAAATGGCACAACAGGTCAGAAGGAAAAAAATAGTAATTCTCGACCCGCTTGACGATTTGGGCCTCGATCAGTGTGGTATGGAGCTCTTGGCAGTGGTTCGGTGTTCGTGCGTACATCCATAAAAGTGATAAGTAAATAAATGCAGATAAAATAAATAGATGGAGACACAAATTTACGTAGCTCGACACTAGATCACTATAATATGATTGTTTTACAATCTCTCATGGCCTCTCATCCTCGCTATAAAATGGAGATTAGAACTCTATTTTCTAGTTGAGCATAGGTCGCTAGAGTCACTCTCGTGAGACTAGAGAAGATGAAGGAAAAGTCGAAAATCCCCCTAGTCATCTTGTAGAAGCCCCCTTTATCCTTTATTCTCACTGCTTTATGTTACATTTTCTCTCATTAACATTTTCTTTCAACTTTTTCTCCTACTTTATCCTTATCTTTTGTCTCTTCATTCTCTCTTCTTTATCTCTCATTCTGTTGTCTTCTAGTGGGGCTTTTTGATGGGTTGAGCTCTTTATTGGGTCTAAGATATTTTATTCCCTCTAATAATTATTAAAAAAATAATTTCTACAAATTCAAAATATGCAAATTTCGGTCAAATTTACTAAGGGCAAGCTTAATTAGAATCTAACATGTGAAATATGACGCCAACTAGTTTATTAAAAAAAAAAAGATAAAACTATAACTACTAATAAATTGAAAAAACTTCTAATTCTTTTGTTTACTAATTCCAAATAAGGTCTAATTAAAGTGTCGCGCTACGAACAGTCCACAAATAGGACTCATTTGCAGTCCTAATATAGGAGTAGACAAAATTGTCCCTATTTTTATCTTAAAATTGACCAAAACACCCTTATTTCTAAATAAAGAACAAGAAATCTGAAAACTCATTTCGATTTCCCTCTCCCTCTTTGTGCCGTGCATCTCGGTCCTCCACTGCCAATCGCCCCACTGCCGTTCATCTGAACGATATAAGATTTGCTGCTAACAATCTCAAGTTATACAGTTCTTAACTATCCTGATCTAACCATTCCACATTACAAAAGCAAATCAGCTTTGAGAAAAAGTGACAAAATGAAAAACAAGAACAAAAAAATGCTACCAAATTTTAAGTTTTCATTTTCAAACTAAGTAAATTGGGCAGTAGATTGACGACTACAGAGATGGATCTGTACAAGGTGGGTAAAGAACCCCCCACATCTCATAAAAATAAGGGTATCATACATCCTAATGGAAAGGGCAATTCCCATCAAACACCATGCGTGCGCGATCTCCTAGAAATTCAGGATCGTTTTGTGTCATGGTCCCCGAATATTGAAGGACATGGGCTATGGGCCTTGGGCCAGTTTCATTTACAATTTCAATTTAGCATGTATTTGGACTACAAGATAGTTAGTGGGCCTTGTTTCTTAGTTTTATTTCTCTGTATATTTTTAGTGTTAGCGTAGGCCTATGTAAGGGTCATCTCCTTTATATATGAGCCAAGGGCTCTAGGGTTTGATCATCCAAAAAGTTAATACAAATCTTATTTCCTTTTCTCTTATCATCTTATTCCTTCTTTAATGGAGATGCTCCCCTCGAAGTGAGCAATTTCTATGTATTTCTTTTTAAGTAACTTGAGGTGTATTATAAGTGGTATCTAGAGCTAGGTTTTCCTTGGCATCGACTTCATCAATCAATGGAAATGGAAAAAATTCTCTCACCCTAACTCAATATCAAGAGTTAGTTGAACAATCACAACAACGTTATGAAGTCATTTTACAGACATTTAAAGATATGAAGAATAGTTTTGGAGAATTTAAGAACAACTCTAATGAAGAGTTCTCAAATCTAGAAAGACAACTCCATGCTCTGCAAGAAGAGGAAAAATACACAGCAATTGTGCAAGAAGAAAAGAAATTAAAGGAACACCAGAACAACTTCAATGTAAACTTGAAACATCTAGAGTCCCCAAATTGCGAATTACAAGATGAAGAACAAGCAGCGCAGTCGATTCCTGATGGTGAAAATATCAAATATGATCTCAATATTCCCAGTGATGATATTTATCGAGATAGAGGGTACCATCGAGCTGTTTATGTGGGGATTTTGTAGACATCACTCTGGTTTCATGATCTAGGTTGTAGATTTTTGACCCTGGTATTCGCACTCATCTTTCCCCAAGTCCGATTCATCCACTATTCCAAATGGGAACCCCCTATCCAAACCTGATATGAACCCCTAGGAATGGAATCCCTTGAACTCACAATTAATTTAAAAACTCACCCAAGAAAATCAAAATCAAGCCAATGGAAAATTTAGACTCGTTGAGGAACTCGTTTCAAGAACCTAGATTATATGAAAATCTAGACCTGTTGAACAACCTGTTTCAAGAATCTAAATTTTATGGGAGAACGCTACAAAGGTTGTGATTTACCTTTGATAAGTTCAAAAGCTCATTCAAGAACAATAGGAGACAAACTCAACTTACAATAAATAAATTCATCAAATTTCACAAATTGGTTAAAATGTGGCTACAAAGAGTATGTAAAGTAAAACCTAATTAAAACCCTAGTAAAAATAAATCCCTATCTTCCAAAAATGCCACTGAGTGAATAGTGTCACGTCTACAATAAGGCTACAGTACTCGACTACAGTAACTTCTTGAAACCCTAGTTCAACAAAATAATAACTTTCCTAACATGCCCTTGAATAGTCCCCCCCCCCCAAGTCCTTCTCATAATAATCTCAATTATTTTAAACTAATAAAATAAGTCATTTAAATGAATTAAACAAGTTGAAAGCCTTTAAGTGCCCAAAGCCTTTAAGTCATGTTGTTGATCTCTTCCATAGCTTATATCAAATAAATCAAAACTGGATTTTTATCCTTCAAGCCCATCTTGAATGTTGAGCTCTTGCTAGACTCGTCCTAAATGGATTACACCAATCCATGCGTTGCCTCATTGATCTTCTTGGCTCTTGATCTTGTAATTGGCTCATCTAGAATTTACAAAGGATCTTTAAGACTAGGTCCATCTTGGTGCCCATCAAAACCACATCACCTTCTCACAAACCCGCATAGGATGGATCAGCTCAAAGGGGAAGAGCTCCTTCTTGAAGCCCGGGGAGCGCCAGATCTGGAGGAACTTACAGGCAGAGACTGCGCTGATGCGGGACCCACAGGGGTTGAAGGCGAGCGCATTCACTGGATGCTTGAAGGAGATGCGGTGGAGGGCCAGTGAAAGGATTGAAATGCCTACAATGGAAGCCAAGGTTTTCTACTTCCCTTAAGGCCACTCTGAGACGGCTTCTGGCTGGAACCTAGTAGGTGGGAATTGCGCATTTGAAAATGGAGGGTTTTCGGCATTCTTGAGGGATTTCTCTCCCTCCAAATCTCTCATTCTCTCTCTTCAAATCTCTGTGATGCCGATCCTTATCTCAATGACTAGAAAGCTCTCGGTCACGCCTGCCGTTGCTATTCTCATCGTCTTCGTTGTGGGTGCCAATGTGGGCATGGCCAGCTTTGCCTCCGTGGTGATGGGTTTTAGGGTTTTGGCTTTCGAGCTGGTCTTTGAGAACTTGCAGAGGATTTGGGATGGGAATTATCTGAACCGCGTTGGGAATTTGGTCCCCGTGTTCAAGGCTACCACATCGGATCAGACTGGGAGCATTACCTTCCACAAGTTGGTTGGTCGGCTGGATAACATTGTAGTTTTCGCAAATGGTGCAAAGATGGCATTCAAATCCAATGAAGAGATAGGCATCAAGTTGACATTCCATATAGCATATTTTCAGTATGGCCTTCCTATATATTCATCAAAGGCTGTTCGAATTAGAATGGGTTATCCCAAACATCCATTGAGGTTTGATGAGGATAACAGAAATGCTTTGTTAGCTGCACACATGGATGGATGATGAGTTTATTTGGACTTATACATCGTAAGAATTTTCAATGGCTCAGGAGAACTTCTTGCAAAAGTTCAAGTTACCAGAACTTGTTCTTTGTATTGGAGGGATTCTGTAGGTTGAGTTATTGGGTCGAGGTAATTTTGAGATGTTTTGTACTTTGTTTGTAACCTCTGGTGGAGGAAAAATACTCTTGCATTTGCAAGTTTTAGGAGATATGAAAATTTCCCACCAACTACTTGATGTTTTGATAACTAAAGATGTTTTTAAGCCATTTGATAGAGGAAAGGGCAGAAGAGGAATATATAGTGTTATGGCTCCTGATGATGAGGTTTCGGGACAATCCATTTCTCTAGAAATAGTGTCACATAGGATAAACGCTTGTGACTAGTTCTCCGTGTATAGGCCTGTCAAATATCATGGGAAATGGCCATCATCTTATACAATTACCAAGTCTATCCGCAGACCCAGGACTTTCACATGGCTGCATGAATTTTTTGAAGAGAGTCTTAGAACTGCAGGGATACTAGGGATAGGAATTGGCGCAAATGTTTCTAACTTGGATTATGGAGTGACTAATGTAGGTATAAGGGAACTTTTCTTGTCCTTTGGAATTTACTTTGGCATTGAGTGGATTGTTCTACTGGGATGTGTTGCCATGGGAGGCTCCCAAGGCTCCCCATAAATTTTGAGAAGATTGTATGAGGGATATGATCTTGCCTTCATGCTCCACATGGAAGAGGCTTTTCACCTTGTGCCTCAGTTGTTTATGGAAGTGCCAAGTGGAGCAATCATCAGATGGGTTGAAGAAAAACTTCAAAATGGGGATGAATAGCTTACAATAGTAGTTTCTCAACTTGTTGAGGAGCATGGAAAAATATTACAGCATCATCTAATAATAAGTTTTTACTTCCATCAGCAATGGAGTAATAATGATCAAGCCCCCATGTGTGAGTTCAGCAGACCGCCCCTCTATGTAGTAGGCCAAAAAAATGATTTGCAAAAATATGTTGTAGCTGTAGAGATAAGAAAAATCTTCATTTTTGACTCGGGTGGTGGAACAATTGTGGGCAAGGATACTGCACCTTGTGGAGAAGGTGCTTCTACTGGAGATGGTTTATTACAGTCCCCGAATATTGAAGGACATGGGCTATAGGCCTTGGGCCATAGGCCTTGGGCCAGTTTCATTTACAATTTCAATTCAGCATTGGACTACAAGATAGTTAGTGGGCCTTGGGCCTTATTTTATTTCCTTGTATGTTTTTAGTGTTAGCCTGAGCCCATATAGGGGTCATCTCCTTTATGTATGAGGCAAGGGCTCTAGGGGTTGATCATCCAAAAAGTTAATGCAAATGTTATTTCATTTTCTCTTATCATCATCTTTCTTTCTTCAATGGAGGTGTTCTCCTCGAAATGAGCAATTTCTATATATTTCTCTTTAAGTAACTTGAGGTGTGTTATATTTTGTAACAAACTTCTCTCATAACTTCTTTTTTTCACATTTAGAAAGGGAAAAAAAGTAGAAAGAAAAATAAGAGAGGGAATGTGAAAAAACTAAAATTAAGAAAAAAATAGAGGAAAAATCATTGATAATAACCATCATAATCATCATTATCATTGCAATAATTAGAGACACAAAGCAGTGCACCGAAGATTATCACCCGAAAAGTCAACGTCATCCAATGGTGGTGGTGGGAAGTTGAGATCGAACGGCAGTGGATGCTTCTGGCACAAAGACGACCAGATTCGTAGTCGTCATCGATCACCGAAGAGGATGAATCATAGTTGTTGTGGCAATCCTTCGGTTGAGATCGAACGACAGGGGATGCTTCCGGAATAAAGACTCTGTGATTTGAGGAAGGAATGGAGGATTTTTCTCTCTTTAGGAAGAAGGAGACCAAAAATGAAACACTGTCGTTTCATTATTAATGAAACACTACGTTTCATTTAAGACTGCAAAACAGTCCCCATCTGTGGACTGCAATAAGAATTACTCCTAATTAAATATTTAAAAAGCCTCAAAATTAAAGAAAGGTTGATTGCAAAATTTAAGTTTCAGTTTTTTTTTTTTAACTTCTTTTAGTTATAAATTATTTTGTTGAATTATTAATAATTTTTTATAACTTTTTTTATTTTATCTTTTGTCCTTTTAAATAGATTAATGAAATCTTTTCTTGAATTAGTCAAGAAATTTTTAAAAACAACTTCAGTTAATAGTATTTATTTTTTGAGATATTTTTCTCAATGTTTTTGCATTTTAGAATTATTTTAAAATTTTCTAATTATAATTTAATAAATCTCCATGTCATTTGGATTCTGATTGGTTGCCACGTAACATTAATGTAGAAAAATAGTAAACTCAAGGTATTAATTGCTTAAAAAATCTAGGCCATTGATTTGGTCACAAGGGTGGTCAGATCTCGACCACCATTTGGACGGCCATGCAACGCTCGGTTCCTCTGGAGTGATAAAGACTATAGTTTTAGAAACCTCAAAGGGTCGGATGATAATTTTTACTAATTTTTTCTTTCCTTTTCTCAAGCGCCAGGTATTGAAGATTCTATAAATAAAAATAAATATATTTTAAAATTAATACATGAAAATTTGCGCTGGCTGTTTTCCTTGGGCCGGCTTCTTCTTGTAGCCTCATTCTCTTTCTAAATTTTAAAAAATCTACACATTAAAATAAATTGAATCGAATATTAAGTAAATACTATAATTTCATTCCTATAATTTCATTCTTAGTTACATTCTATAACATTCTTTATATTAAGGTTGGATTTGGAAAGTGAGATAAAATTAGATTAGATGATTTTAGATAAAATTTGAATAAAATATTATTAAAATATTATTTTTTAATATTATTATTATTTTAAGATTTAAAAAAGTTAAAATTTTTATTATATTTTGTATAAAAATTTTAAAAAAATTATAATAATAAAATGAGATAAAATACTCTCACTATTCAAATAGAGCAAGTTCAGTTAGTACATATAAATCATTTTTTTCATTTTAATAAATTATTGGTCAATACATACTGTTACTCATGTATGTTAAAGTTAGCGGCTTTTTTGGTCAATGGCTATTCCCATGGCTAATGCGAGAATGACCCAGCCTCTTCGGGATGGTCATCACTAGATGCACAACCAGTGAACCAATCCATGCCTCTCATTTCCTCATCATTCATTTCATTAATTACAAAGCAAAACTATATAAACATGTAGTAATAATAATCAAGAAGTATACAATCCATCGAGCGAGGCAAAGGAACTCAGAACCCACTCAGAATCAAGAAGTAAGGCCAAGGAATTTTGAAAACAAATGTCCACTCAATTTTGGAGTTGGTTTATATATTATCAGAACTTCATCAAGACACCCAACTAGAAATAATGGTATGACTAAAAACTAAACCACAAGCTCGGTGGTTGAGCCCTTTGACATGCATTGGATACTCCGACCAAATTACCAACATTCCTGATAGAAGCTACCTCGGTTGAGAGCATATGAGATTTCCAAGTTGACCATGACAATTAGGGTAACTAATAGGGATAAAGTTGGCTAGTGAGCCCACTCATAAAACCTATAAAATCTCACTACACCGAAAATAACCCTTTTATGAGCTAAAAACTTCAATGATCAAATGACCCTAAACTTGACAGGTGGCAAGAATTTATGCATCCTATTGATGGGATTACCTGTAAAATGGGGGACTCTATAAGAAAAATAAGGTAACTGAGTTATGTTAAAACTCTCTTGAATATAGGGACTGATTTAACATGAGCCGAAGAGTTCCATGGTCATTCGAAACTAAGACGAATTTCTATATTTATTTTATTGTTTTGGCAGGGGTTCTTCACCAACCCGATCATGCCAAAATCTGCATCAACATATAGTTCTGTGTACCACACCTCAAATTACTTGAAGAAAAATATACTAAAATCGCTCACTTCAAAGGCCGCACTTCTAGAAAAGAGAGGAAGAAGATGATGAGAGAAAAAAAAAATAGAGAAAAAGAAAAGAGACTTTTGATTAATTTTCTGCATGATGTTACATGTTCGTCCTCCCACTACAAATAGTCCCTTTACTAACTAATGGGCCAAGGGCCAACTTAACAAGACTATAAAATAAAGACAGTTCAAAAATTCTAACAACAGTATATGGGCGGGCCATGGCCCAACTCGAGATTAACTTGAAATAAAATAAAAGAAATGCCTCAGGCCAACACAGCCACGGGATTGAGCCAACCAAAGCCCACAACGAATTTCGGCCCACCACTGTTCATGTACAAAACTGTGACAAACCCTTTCCTTCAAAACACCTTGTCCACAAGGTGCGGTTAGGCTTCCTCGCTTCCTCTGTACCTAAGACACGCTTCTTGCCTTTAAATTCCTTGAGTTTTCCAACAGCATACTCATTGATGGCATCTACCTAATAAAGAACCTCATAGTACTTGTTGTAGTCTTCCCTGCTCTCATCAATCTCCAAGAGTTTGTCGACACATTTCATGGTTAAATTCTTGTGGATAACCTTGAGGATTTGGTCCTACTATAGCATTTCTCTGGAATTATTCAGTGGAAGGTTCTCAGAATCCACAACACACTTGACAACACCAAGGTATTCGGAAATCAGCTCCTTACAATTGTCCATGATAAAGACACGAAGAACATACAAAGTGCCCTCTTGAGACAGAGAATAGCCTTAAACTTGAACTGGCCTTCAACTGAGGACTGCTTCATAGCTAAATAGTCTTCCCAAATATTAGTAAGGCTTTTATATAATGCAACATACTCTATTGCAAGTACTTTCACTTTTTCGTTTATCCATTCCCATTGCAATTGCATAAACTTTTCCTCCAAGCCCACTTAACTCGGCTCACTTTCCTTAACAATATTTACCATCCCACCAAAGACCCATGTAGAAAATTCCAAATGGAATAACTAAGCAGGGAATGTAAATTGAACCATTGGTATGTAAAACAAAAACACTAAACTTGTCCCATAAGTGGTAACCTCCAAAAGAAAATTCAACATTGCAAATTGGTGAAAAATATTCGAAACTCCTACATGATTTTGATGACATAACAAAGTTGGCAAGTAACAGCATGTCTTCAAGATGAAGAGCAACTTTTTGAGCACTAACATGACTGACAACCTCATGCTTGCATATTAATATTGTAAATAGAACACCTAGATCGATAACATCTTGTATTACAACACCATAAATTAGCTCCAGTTGTCCCCTCATTGACTCGTAAGGTTCCTCTGTACAGGTAATCCAACCCAAGCAAATGGGTCCCTTCACAAGAAGAATCACTTGGTGCTTTCCTGCCTCGATCAGCTTCCTTGCAATGTTGCTGAAAATCTTGTTAGGTTGTGTTCATCTCCGTATCTGGAAAATATTGGGCTGCCCGAGTTACTTAAATTAAAAAAATGACTTTTCCACACCCTGGACGCATCCTCGGAAGTGTTGTAGATAAACTCCCTGAGGAAAAGGTCCTTGTTTCTATAAACGGAGTTAATGATACCAATTATGATAGTACTCCATGGAACAAAATCTAGCTCAAGAATTCGATCAAACCTCTCCACTACGCTATCCATATCACTTGTCTCTATGAATCCACCCACCATAACATTCCATGAATACAAACCCCGATCCAAGCTTGCATTTTAGAAATGTCGTAGTTGAAATGAGTGCACCCTTGTATTGCTCTTGTCATTGACGAGAAGTCCTAGCCTCCCACGCCCATCTTTTTCTCCTGTTGCTGCAGTAGGTTGCCAACCTCTAGTAGCAACATCAACCAAGTTAAAACCAGATAGCCCCTGAACAATAATAGAGTGTGATGGTTGTGTGTCTCCAGTCCCAAGTTGCCCTAATTCATTATTAACCCAAACCAAAAAAGTTCCATCCTTTTGATGAGCCAGAGTTCAAAAGCACCAAACACCCAACACCAAACACCTAATGATCAAACCCACATAACTCCTAATTGACATTTTCACAAACAACTGGGGCACAATTACTGTCTTTTTTCATGTGCATCACAAAGGCAATATCAGATCCTTCATACAATCCTCTTAAAGCTTGTGGAAAGCCACCCAAGGCAACACGTCCAAGAAGAACAACAAAATTAATGTCAACCATAGAGGTAACCACAAATACATTCTCCTCCAATTCCATTTTTATAACCTGATCATGTATGCATGTTCCAATTTGCAAAGCCTTTTCTATTTCGCCAAGCAACTAAGGGGAAAAAAATTTGTTACTCTTAAAATTCTTAGCAAACTCAACCATGTGGCCTTTTTCATCACTCTTCATAAAATTACCAAATGTAGTGGCAAACTTTTCATCCATGGGCAATGCTGCCACAATGTCCTTGTATAAACCTCTCATAGTCCATCTGGTACAAATGGTCATCAAGGAGAATAAGGAATTCCAACACGTTGTGCTCCCTAAACAGCCACAAGTACTGTCTTATGGCATCAACAGTACCCTAGAACCAAATGGAATTCTCGAGGCACTATTGAGCAGCGACAACAACAAAGCCCTCGTTCTTGTAACCCCCTAAGACGTTGCTGGCATAGGCCCGAGAGTGGTAACGGTTGACAGGGGCTGAATGGAAGTGTTTGAGCACAAAGATCTTGGGGATATCGCTCAACCTGTATTTGGTCACACTAATGATTAGGGTCGCATCTAACCTTGGAGTACCTCCACCACCATCAGGGAACTGGACGAGATTAAAAATGAGATGGTCGGAGGTTAGTGGGGCGTTGATGTAGGTGCAGTGGTTCAAAGAGAGATTTTGAGTTCAGCCCCTGTTTTGAGGGTGGTGGATTTGGGAATACGATAGGTAGAGTTAATTTCCCTGCTCTGAGAGAGGGAGAGAGAGAGAGGTTTTACATGTCAAGTGCTCACTCATGGCCAAACAGACCCAATATTCTCCAAATGAAGACACAAACAGAGGGTAAGTGATGCGTTCTGGCCAACATTATTAGCTTCCTTTCACTCAATATAGATGGTGGATTTTGACTCAACAGGATGATAGCCGTAGACTTGCATCCACATTATTTCCATTATTGAGTCCCCAACTGAAAAGAAAAAAGGATCATGGTAGTCATATTGTCTCTGTTACTTCATAAAAGCTTTCTTTGTCATATTATTGCTTTATGAATGGAACTCTGGCCATACCTGTGTATTGCCTTGGAATTAGTATTTTGGGGCTTTTTGGAAAGCCTTATATTCATTCATTCATTCGTCTGCACAATGGTCTACTGCTTTTAGAGAAAAAAGAGGTTAACTATTGAAATCATGTTTTTTACCTTTTAATTCACTTTTCTTTTCATAATCATAGAGAAAGGTGCTGGAGTCCATTGTATCATGGACTTAGTTACGGTGAATTATTGGACCTAAGGTTTTATAGCAGGACTCTATTTTCTTTGATAACATGCTTGTTGAATTCCCGCCTGCGGATAGTGGTAGTTTGTCAAAATTTGAAATCCTTCGATAGTTTGTCAACATTTGAAATCCTTTAATGTTGCTTGACCAACAAAATGTTGTTATTTGTGCTGCAGGAATAAGGGGATATTCTTGTGTTGCAGGAATCTTGGATATTCTTTGCACTGGACCGCAACTATTGTAATAGTTTTTTGTTGGTTCAGACTATAGATGTATCATGTTAGTTTTAAATGTAAATAAATTGTTTGGATCTGTTATATTCTCTATGAATATATTTATGACAGCTTATTATGGAAGATTTTTTTCCTTCATTTGTTGGTAATTCATAGCTTATTTGAAGTCCCAAAAAAATGCCAAAGCTCGACATGCATTGTTTAAACCGAATGTGGAAATGCAAGCTGGACAATAACTAAAGGAAAAAAAAAAAAGGGACCAAAATCCAAGTACGCAAATACCGACTACTACTTGAATCTGAGAAAATTACCCACTATGTATGCGTATATGTGCATATCATTAGTCACCTGCATCTCCACAACCAAAATTGGAAGAAGGAAAATCCCTTGAACAAAAAACATAGAATGTATCAATGTAACTGTCAATTACCAATGACACTATCTCAGTGCTATAGCATACAAAGAAGAAAAAAAAAAAAAACAAAGTAGAATCCAAGTAGGCAATGCTCCCACTACTACTTGAATTCGGAAAAAATTCACATCCCTCTATTCTTAAAAGCAAAATAATGATCCAAATTTGTAAAGTAGTTTCAATGCATTTTACAAACTGCAAAATACCTCCTCTAGATACAATAAAAGATTACACTTCCAGAACTATATCAGAAAAATAGATTATCAAAGCTACATTATCAAAGCAGCTCCAGTGACACTCATCAACTGCAAATTTAAATTTTTCAAGCAACACCATGTGTGGAGAAGCACATCATGTCCCTAATACACATAATGCACGCTCACACGTGCATTTTGAAATCCAGTAAGCTTTCAGCATCAATCCTCTTGCACTGGAAAGCAGGCCTTTTCACTTCTAGGATCCTTTGCTTATTGAACCTTTATTATTTATACCTGTACCAACAAAGCAAAAATACCAACAAAGCAAGAAAAAAAAAAAAACTCATAATCCCCACAAGTCCCTTCGAATAAAAATCTTTAAAACTCAGAGAAGCACTTTAATACCTACCCTTCAAGCGATAGCCAGTATCAAACACGCGGTAACCCACTATGAGAAGTTGAATCACATACAATTTTTCAAGTCCAACTTTTTCAAGACCATGGCTAAGCAGTTGAATCACATACAAATTTATTTTATTTCATAAATCAATTTTAAAATGGATAAAGTTAACTAATTTTGTTGCTCAAATGATGTTCCTTTGGCCAATATAAATCTTCCCATATTTTTCCTTTTCCATGAAGCACACCTACCACTCACGGCTAGTGTCTGCCACTAAAAGTATATCCAATTAGATTTCAATAGCAAAACTAATGAGTTGAACTAGATCCAATAAAAATAAAAATAAAAACATCCGGCTTGATCCACATCAGAACTTTATACATATATGCCCGCCAATAAAAGCAAAGCATTTGATCAAGTTTCAATTGTAAAACCGACTTCAATGTTCACATGGAGATCAGCTTTGGTTATTGATTAATATAGACCATTAATGCAACAAGTCAAATGTAAATTGTAGCTACTTGAGAAGTTTACAAAATGTTGCAATTTTAAAGAGTAGTTTCAGCCATTGTTGTGTGAGGAACATGCTGGTGTATCGAGATTTACCAGTTTTGGTCCTAGCCACCACACATTTTGAAGAAAATTGTTTTGCACCTCTGCTAAAGGTCAAGGTTTCAGCTACTTTTGTGGTTTTCTCTGATCAAACTGATTAAACCACTATCTAAATCACCACTTATATTACGAATATTTGGGCACTGATATTGGGCACACTGAGTTTAACTGGAAAAATTTCACAACAAAGTATATAGACCCTTTCGGAACAGACTACTTTTGACAACAAGATTTTCACAACAGAGAAGGGAAGCAGAATGGAGAAAAAGAGAGAAAAACACAAACCCAAAAGGAATAGACCACTGTCGGTGGCCATAGACGGCGCCGTTCGGATGATTCAAGGTGGGAAGCAACACTGTAGGCCGTGGGACGAAGCCGTACAGAAGAGAACCTGCAACTGGGGTGAGAATGCCTGGGGGGAGGGGGGGACGCGGGGGTGGGGGGGGGGGGGAAAAGAAAAATTGATTGATTGGTTTAAAACGTTTGCCTTTTTTTTAAAAAAAAAAAAATACGCGTAATGGAGTGCGGAAGTGAAGGGAGGTTGAATAGCAAATCTCTATTTTTTATTACTGTAGAAATCTCCTCCACGGCTACATTGATGGTTGCGTTTGTTTCTTTTTTCATGGCAGCAATTTTATCTCCAAATCTTTTTAATTATAGCTGAAACACTTCACAGTTTTATATCAATTGAAGAAGTAATTTTATAATTGATAACACAGAGATCGATATTTCTCTGATACTAATTTATAACACACCTAAAATTACTTGAAGAAAAATATACTAAAATCGCTCACTTCAAAAGGAGTACTTCTAGAAAAGAGAGGAAGAAGATGATGACAGGAAAAGAAAATAGACTTTTGATTAATTTTTTGCATGCCCTTATATGTTCACCCTCCCACAACAGATACTCCCTTTACTAACTAATGGGTAAAGGGCCAACTTAACAAGACTATAAAATAAGGACAGTTCAACAATTCTAACAACAATAAATAGGCCAACTCAAAATTAGCTTGAAAATAAAATAAAAGAAATTGCCACAGGCCAACACAACCACATAATTGTAAGTAGGCTTAGAGAGGAGGCTTGGAAATGCTTGACAATTACAAATTTGAATAATTAGAAGTGAATAATTATTCAAAAGTAAACATATCTGATAATTGTGCCAACTTTTATTTGGATAAGCCCACGTTTAAGAGTCCTTGCGCACTAGATCGTCCCTAGTAGCTTGTCGATCAGTAGACCTTATTGACTAAAACACCTGACTGAAAGACTCCTAGCCAAAAACCCACTTTACCCTTGTTCTCCACTATCATGACACTTGTCGTCCTGCTCCTCCATTAATAACCATTAAGATCCCTCTTATCACTCACCCCTCTTGGGATTGATATTAGAAAAATGATAAGACACGTCACTTTGTGGCACCATTGGAGTGGGCAGTGGGGCCCGTATCTCACTAACCCGCCCCGTCTGCTTTGCCTTTGTCCTATTATATATGTATAAATTTTTTTTTATATTTATATTTATATAAATAAATATATTGTATATTGATATATACAAATTATTAAAAACTTAAAATTAAATTCAAATTATTGGATTGCTTTGACCTCTTAGGCTAACTTTTATATAGGAGGTCAAGACAATCCAAAATATAACTTTAATGAGTTGAAATTCTTTTTGTATTTATAAAGTTTAATTTATAATTTTAATTATATTATAATTTGGGTCCAAAAAAATATTTTTAGACCCAAAAATAATTTTTGAGACCCAATAGGTTGGCCTAGGCGATCCACCTCGCCCTCGCCTCCCGAGGGAGGGGGTGGGGTCAAAAAGGCCGTCCCCCCATGGTGCGGGGTTGGGTACGTGGAAGGGTCCCCCGCCTTGCATCGTGTGGGTAGCACCATTGTTGAGCTTCACTAAGGTGCCTCTTAACTACCTTTAGCAATTGGTCCCGATCCTGGTGGTAGAGGGGTAATTGGTGTTGTAATAATATTCCACCAATGGAAAGCATTGAACCCACTCAGTCGGCTTGTCACTTGTAAAGCATCGTAAGTAGATCTCAAAAGTTCTATTTACCACCTCAATTTGTTCCTCCACCTTATGATGGTAAGAGGAGCTAAAATTAAACGAAGTTCTATTTAGCCTAAACAACTCCTTCAAGAAATGGTATGTGAAAACAGGGTCTCGGTCACAAACAATCATGGTGAGGAGACCGCCTAGTTTAAAAGTATTATCAAAGAAAGCTTGTAGCGTGGCTAGGGCTGTACACGGGTGCTTCAATGGGATAAAGTGGTCATACTTGCTCATCATGCCCACTACGACAAATATGGTTGTCTTACCTTGTGATGATGGTAGCCTATCCACAAAGCCTAAGGATATTTTAGACCAACCATGGTCGAAATGGGGAAGAGTTGCAGTAGAACATTTGCTTTGGTGTGCTTTGATTTTTGAATTTGGCACGTCTCACATCCTTTGATAAATTGTTGGACATCGTATCATAGCCCTTTTAGAACAAGTCTAAATTCATGTTATTAAGGATTTTGTGAAATTTTAAAATTAAGTGTGATCATTTTTAGTATAGAAGTTGACGGATTATAATGGTCTTGAAATAGGTTCCGAGTGACCGTTGACGAAAGAATATCATGACTATTTTGAGTAGAAATGAGGTAAGTGGCTCTTTAATGGATTTTTAATAAAAGAACTGTTGGTTTTGTTTAGAATGGTGCATTTGGGTATTATATTTTAAACTTGTGTAAATTTTAGATTTGTACACATTTTTATGCTATTTTGGCTCTGTTTGTGAGATTTGTGAAAATTTTGTAATGTTTGGAATATTGAAAAATACTATGTGGCTTATTAAATTGAAAGTTAAATGTGAGCATGCTATTTATTCAAGAAATGAATGTCTCTGTGACATGTTTGACGTTCCTAGCAACGTGATGCCTTTGTGGCATGATATCTTTGTGGTATATTGGTAATTTCCTTATTATCATGTGGTATTGAATATGATATTTGGTTGAATATGTTAGTTGAGAAAAAAATTGTATTGCTCATATTATTTTATTGATTTTTTTACTCTTTTATATTCAAGAAAATTGCCAACTCCTACACCCCCGTTAAATTGCTATTTACTGAGCATGTGTGGCAGCTCACCACTTCATTTTACATATTTTTCAGAGTTGTAGAAAGTTCTTTCCTTTGAAGTGATAGCTTTTGAGCCAAAGATTCCAGAGTGAACTTGGTTTAGTCACTTGAGGTTGGAAGTTTTGGAACTTGATGATTTTGTTGCCTGAAGATGGTTTTGGTTGTACAGAGAGTTTTCTTATGGTCATATTTTAGTTATTTTACAGTTTTTGTGGGAGTTCTGTATCTATAATTATTTAGAATTTAATGGCTCTAGCCGAACTTGTGAATAGGTTTTGAGGATTTTTGTTTTATATTTGTGAACATTTTGGCAGTTTTATATATGATATATGTTGTAAACTGGGAGAAAGTTTTGAAAATATAGACAGAACTTTGTCCGTTTGTAGTTTTGGGTTTGGGGCGGAACAATTTCAATGCACTAATTTTGGATAATTTATTTTTGGTGTTTAGTCAAATCTAAAACAAAACTCAAGTTGTGGCTGAGTACAAACAATTCATTCTTTGTAATTGGACCTCCAATTCGATGGTAGTCACCATTCAGACGGAATCAAGATTTCTCATGAGAGGGACCAGAGTATGAATCAAGATTCATTCTTTGCTATGTTTTACTTTGTACTGATAGTAATGAAATGGATGGTGTTGGTGAAATACATAATAATATAATAAAAATTACAATGAAATTAAAATTAAGACGAAGCCAGTTTGGACTGAGATACGGAAATCTTGCTCTTTTTAAAGAGATTCAAGCCCTCTGCGGTGTACAAAGTCTCAAATTAACCGGTGCAGCAGACTTTCTCTTGACTTGACTCCTCTAGGATACAATAGCTCAACTGATCGTCATATGGCCCGAACCAACCCAGCACAAATAGTTGAGCCCAAAACTCTACTAAAAGAACACATTTCTATTATCTTGAAAATCTCTCAAAAATTATATACATACTTTGTCTTTCTTTTTTATTCAAAGAAAACACAATGTTTGGTCTGATAGAGAAAAATAATAATATCACTCTACAACCAACACCATTCCATGTACACCAACCTCTATTCAATTTAAAAAGGAAGGTAGACGTTAAACAAAAGATTCAGAATTGGGCAATCAAAAGAATAAAGACACCCAACTTAATATAAATAAAACGGCTTAGCAATTAACACATGAGCCCAGAACCGGTAAGAAAAAATTTAAGAGAAAAAGTTTAAACGTAAAAACGTTAATAGACTCAGAATTAAAGGGCCAACGTTAGCAACTAATAGGTCTTCAAGCCGAATTAATACCTAAAGTAGTCCTTCTTTTCTCTCAAGAGAAACAGTAAGGTGTGTTCTCTTACTCTAGCAAGAGTTGTAGTCTCTCTTGGTAGAGTGTGGTGGGCAGAAGGAAGGATGGAAACTGATGATTTAGCAAAGAGATGAGAAAAACTTAGTTTGTCTAAAGAAGAGAGCAGTGTCTTTCACCTTCATTCAAAAGGTCTTAAGGAGGGAGAGACTCGAGGAAAACATTGTTTAGTGGGTAAAGTGTTGTCTGAAAGAGGTGTTAACAATGAAGCTTTCAGAACAATAATGTCACTAGTTTGGAGGCTTGAAGGGTGGGTGAAGTTCAAGGATGTGGGAGAACAGAGTTTCTTAATTGAGTTTCAATGGCAGTCAGATAAGGAAAAGGTTCTAAGTGGACGACCATGGTTCTTTGACAGAAATCTTCTGACTCTACTAGAGGTGGATGAATCTGTCTCTATAGTAGGAGTAAGATTTGCTTATGAACCTTTTTGGGTTCAGCTGCATAATCTACCTTTGGCAGCAATGACAAAAGAGGTGGGGGAACAATTTGGGTCTACTATTGGCCACATTATTCATGTAGAGGCTAAATCAGATGGATTGGCGTGGGGAAAATGCCTTCAAGTCAGAGTGGCCATTAATCTTAACAAACCTCTATTGAGAGGTAGATGGCTACAATTTGAAGGGAAGCAGTACTGGATATCTATCAAGTACGAAAGGCTTTAGAGTTTTTGTTTCCATTGTGGAGCTCTTCTACACAAGGGGAAGGGATGCTCTAGACCAAGGATTGAGCAACAAGTAGAAGGCATGCAAAATCAACAATATGGTCCCTGGTTGTGTGCTCAGCCAATGCATACTAACATCTTTGATAACAGGAAGTATGGTGGCTCCACTAGCCATAATCACTGTTACCAAAGCTAGAAGAACACAGGTGCACAGGAAGAGAACAAGTAGGAGGTCAAAAGCACTGTTGAGATGGAGGCTACTTTATGTAAAGAAAGTCAAAGGGAGGAATTCAGGGAAGGTGTTCAGGAATTACCTTTTGTAGAGAAACAAGAAAAGGTAAAACGAATGTCTAAAGTGAGTGGAATTGCTAGTGAGGACACAGCTGGACAGTCTCCTTTAAATGGTGGGACATCATCATGAGAGGAAGGATAATAGTACAGCAGTGATGGAGGAATCTCTATATACTCCTGTACCTATTGTTTTAAGTGAGGTGGCTGGTGAAGGACACATGAGCTTCGAGGGAGCTCATCCATTTGTAGAAAGGGGATCAAATGTAGATGTGTTACCTACCTGGCCAGAATTAAAAAGTGTACCAGCAGCTAAGGAAAAGACTTCTAGGGCTATTACCAGAGCTAAATCCAAAGGTACTACATGGAAAAGAAGGGCAAGGGGCAGTTTAGACATTTCAGTAGAAGAAAATAAAGTGGCAGCCAAGAAAGGTACTAAAAGGAATTCCTCTTTTGTACATGCTGAGGTAGGTATAACTGCTAAGAGGATAAAGTATGAAGATGCTTCAAGTGTTGACAGGTATGAACTTGCGTTGGTGGAGGCTGAATTGCAGCCCCACCAATAACCATGATAGGCCTTAGTTGGAACTGTAGAGGGCTTGGGAACCCTCGTACAGTTAGGGAACTTCACATGTGGGTGAAGTTTAAGTGGCCCAAAGTAGTGTTCTTAATGGAAACTAAGTGTGGAAGAGATAAAGTGGAATCTGTCAGAAACAGTTTAGGTTTTGATTGCAGTTTTGTGGTAGACAACAGAGGTCTTAGTGGGGGACTTGCTTTTCTTTGGCATAGCTTTGATGAGATACTCTTGGAATCATATTCCTAGCATCATATTTCAATCTCATTAAAAAGAATAGATGATAATGAAGGCCTAAGGATTACTGGATTCTATGGGCACCCATTATCAGCTAGAAGAAAAGAAAGTTTGCAACTATTGAGGATGTTGAAGCCTGCAGATGATAGAGAGTGGCTATGCATTCGGGATTTTAACGAACTTCTGTTCCAACATGAAAAGCAAGGTTCTGCTAGTAGGCCCTACCAACAAATAGAAATATTTAGAGAAGCTGTGGAAGCCTGTGGTTTAGCTGACCTGGGATACCAAGGGACCAAGTTTACCTGGTGTAACAATTGGGAGGGTCCCCTTTTCACTAAGGAAAGGCTCGATCGAGCCTTTGGGAACATGGCATGGATAAGGAAATTTCCTGATTGTAGAGTAACTGCCCTTCCTGCTTAGTCTTTTGATCACAGCCCTCTCTTAGCTAATATAGTAAGAAGGTCTGAGTGGAGGGCCATAAAGTTGAGGGGGAGGAATAGTTTATTTAGGTATGAAGCCAGTTGGGATCTTAGAGAGGAAACAATAATCCATGCTTTGTGGAGCTGTGAGTTTGCAATGGACGTGTGGAGCCAAGGGCCTAGAGCCATTCATAAAAGCTCTTTGAGGCCAGATAGTTTTAAAGAGCTAATGGAGAGGCTAATGCTAGTTCATGACAGGAAAATATTGAATTTCTTTGCTGTCACAGCTAAGAGTATATGGTATAGGAGAAACCAATTTATTTTTTAGGGTCTCTTTGTGCACCCAACTACATTGGTAAGGAAAGCTGAATCTCAGCTTACAGATTTTCATTCAGCTCAAAGGAGGCCAAAACCTGCACTTAGCTCCACAGCAGTAAATCTTGGTAATAATGATTCTTCTTCTTGCAAGGGCTACAACAAAATTAATTGGGATATAGTGTTTTGTGCCTCTAAAGATAGAGTTGGCTTTGGTTTTATTGTTCGAAACCATGAGGATAAGGTTATTGCCATCAAGAAATTCTCTAAGGCTAGTCTTTTTGACCCTCTGTTGGCTGAAGCACAGGGAGTTTATCATGCTGTTGTCATGGCTACAGAACTGGGTTTTCTCTTAGTGGTATTGGAAGGAGGCTCAAGACAGATGATCCTCGGGTTACAACAGCAAAAGGGAGAGGCATGATAGAGTGGGAATGGTCCTTAGTGACACAAAGTGTAGGCTTGCTAATCTTGTTAGTTGGAGAGCCTTCTGTGTAAAGAGAAAAGACAATGAATCTGCGCACAATCTTGCTAAAGCATCTCTAGAATAGACTTAGATGCTATTAAATTGGTTCTTTTCCCAGTTTGTAAGCAGATTTCTGCTGTTACTATTTAATGAAGTAATTTTTATCTAAAAAAAAAAAGAAAAATACCCAAAGTGACGGCAACTTTATTACCAGCCCATTAAACACAACGTAAAAGACCAAAAAGCAAAGGTGAGCAATAGTAAGAAATAAATATTATTTAAAAATGGCAACATTCCCCAGCTATTTTTTAATAATAATATAAGAGAGATACTTCCAGACAAAAAATGATTATTATGCATCATGAAGGTGTGCTCTGCATTGAACCCTCATTTAGTGAAATAACAATCTTTATTCCAGAGTTAGTAGTAGTCTCAGACTTGAACTATGGCTACTTAGGAGAAATAAAGAATTATTATTCACACATAGTAACCCAGGTGTTGACATAAGTTTTATTAGCCAGCACATTACGGCCTTGTGTTCATTTCGGTTTCGTGAGTGTATTTAAGAATAAACCCAAATCTAATAGAGAGCGGCCCTACTTTCACACTCACATAGGTAAAATCTGTCAAGGGTGTTCCTATAATAACTACACCCTACTCATAAGAGCTATAGAATTTCATTAAGAGTTTTTCCAAAAACTCATCCTCCACAACATTACAGTATAAATGCACTCACATTATAGGAATGCGAAATAAAAAATAGTGCATTTCTTACGACCATCATATGATTCATTTTTTCCATTAAACCCAGTTCTCAGGATTTCTGGTTCCTAAGTTGGGTATATTCATACATGGTTCATGAATTTATGGGTTTTAATCTCATTTTTCCCGATATTTTTTAGATCATTTCTCTTGTCAAAACTTTGTTTAGTGGATCCACATTAATAACACCATCAATAATAATAATAAAAATCTCAATATATTGTATTTTTCTTCTAAATGATCTAAATTTACCGTTATAGTAGTACTATCACAATGAATAAATTGATTGTTTCCACAAAAAAATAAATCTCTCAACTAATTTTCTTCTTTATTGAAGCCAAAGCAACTCAATTCCATAGTTGACTCAGCAATAATACGGCAGCCAAAACATGCAATAAAGCACTTAAATTCTAAAACGGCTTGATAATAGAATCTGAACGTTAAAAAACTTTTGGTTATGGCATTAAGTCCAAGATTACTACCATATATATACGTTTTAAAGAAAGCAAACGGTAACAGATTAAATAAATTGATTTGATGTAAATCGTACAAAGCTGCTTGCTGCTTGGAGGTTGGAACAGTTTTCGTGCATCTAAATTCACTAGACATACACAAACGTTCACCAAACACCAAGATTTCAAACACTTGTGACTTTACTCCCAAAAACTCAAAAAACTGAAAACTAAAGAAAACTAAAGACGTTGGAAGCAAAATCTTTTGAAAAAAAATAAATTATTTTCTTAAAACTTGACCCCCACTAATTATTAGATATATACATAAAAAAAATCCTTTTACAAAAAAGATATGCACTTCACTCAAAAAAACACTTTCTTCCAATATGGAAAAAAAAATGAACTGCTATTTTTTATTCCATATTTAAGAAAGACATAAGCCCGTTGGCCAAAACATTTAAAGAATAATACACATAAAAGGAAACATTCTATGCTTTATTCTCAATATTTAATTTAAACATCCCATCACAAGCATAGCTCTTGCCCACAAAACTTCATTTTTTATAATTACATATTGAACAGGTTCCATAGTTTGTTTGAAGCATGATTTGTTGAGTGAATAACTCGACATCAAATTTTTCCTCATAGACGATGTATAAAGCACATATTTGAGCATCAATATATGTCCAAAGGTGAATTTCAGCTCAACCTCACCACTCCTAAGAACCTCGATTTTACTTGAATCACCAAACATAATATTCTTTTCTTCTTCAAAGGGAGTAAAATTTTTGAACTAATTTTTATCATAGTAGACATGCCTATTGACACCAGAATCTGCCCACCACCCTTCAACAAATTGAACCATGTTAATGTCTGTGATTATTGCTACAAACGGCTCCTTAATTATGTTAACTTAAAGATTATTTTCTCACTTTCAAAACTTATAAATTCGAGCAAAGTGCCCAATTTTGCTATAGACAAAACAAATTTGATTTTGTTAAGGGGATCTTTGGTTCTTATCATTTTGGCTTTGAAAGCCTTTTTTGTGAGGTCTATATTTTTTGAAATCTTTTCTTTGTGGTTTCAAAAAATTATTTCTTGTATTTTGATATTTGAGCAAGCTACCATTTTTCAGAAATTAAGTTTATCTTTGCGATGGAATCCTCATTACAATTTTGAAACATCAAATCATCTTGGCTTCTAGCTTCCTCCTCTACATGAATACGTGTGATTAAAGTCTCCAAAAATGTCTCCTTTTATTTATGGTGCATCGACTTTTGAAACTTCCTCATTGATAGATTTTTCATCTATCATTTGATATCGAAAGAAGCAACTTGCCGCATATTTCTTTACTCTAGTTTCTTCCGTATCATATTTACTCGGTAAAACTTTCCAAATATTCTTTACATAGGTGTAAGTAGTGTTGTAGTAATCATAAAACTGATCAGTAAGACAATTTAAAAGATGGCATCAATAGTTATACTCATCTTTGGTATATTTTTCAATCTTTTCGTCGTGAGCTTTCACTTGTGCTTCAGTCATGTTCTTGGTAGTGATCTTGTTAGGATTCTTTGAAGTGAGAACATAAGAAACGTTGAGAAGGCTTAGATAGAAGAGAACCTTGTACTTCCATCTCTTGAAATAAGCTCCTTTGAACCGGAAGAGCTTGTTGAGATCTCTAAACTTTCCGTTGATTTTTCAATTGTAGGGTCTATGCTGAATTCTCTTTTAAATTGTTGAGAAAATACACAATAATATAATAAAAATTACAATGAAATTAAAATTAAGATGAAGCCAGTTTAGATTGAGGCACGAAAATATTACTCTCTTTAAGGAGATTCAAGCCCTCTGCAGTATATAAAATATCAAATTAACCGGTACAGCAGAACTTTTCTTGACTTTGACTCCTCCAAAATACAACAGCCCAATTGATTGTCGTATGGCCCGAACTAACTCTGAACAAGTGATTAAGTCTAAAACTCCACTCAAAGAACACATTTCTATTATATGGAAAATCTCTCAAAATATATATCTATATATATATGTACACATACTACGTCTTTCTTTTTTCTTCAAAGAAAACACAATGTTTGGTCTGATAGAGAAAAATAATAATATCACTCTGCAACCACACCATTCCATGTACGCCAACCTCTATCAGACCAAAAAGGAAGGTAGACGTTAAACAAAAGATTCGGAATTGGGCAACCAAAAGAATAAAGACACCCAAATTAATATAAATAAAACAGCTTAGCAATTAACACATGAGCCCAGAACCGGTAAGAAAAAATTTAAGAGAAAAAGTTTAAACGTAAAAACCTTAACAGACTCAGAATTTTGGGCCAACGTTAACAACTAGCAGGTCTTCAAGCCGAATTAATAGCCGAAGTAACGGCAACTTTATTACGAGCCCGTTATGATTAAACACAACGTAAAAGACCAAAAAGCAAAGGCGAGCAACAGTAAGAAATAAATATTATTAAAAAATACCAAGAGATGGATATGTGCATGTGAGTTATATCTATGAACTAGTCTCAAGATCCAAATGGGATGACTTTTTTGTTTCACTTGTTATTTAATTTGCAGATATTGGGTCGGTAGGCACACCTGTTTAGAGCTTACAGAGGGCAACTAAACTTGAAATCTCCAGGACTTTGAAGACACTCGAGTACTTAATCAATATAAGCAGGTGTACATTGACATGATTTGAAATCAATCACCAACATTGGAACTCAAGACCATGACCATTTTGGATGTTAAAATAAGATAAGATGGTTTAAGAGCATAAGGAATATTGGACAGACAAAGCATGCTATATATATTGGCATTGGTCCTCGGAACTTTATTCTCATCTCTCTTTAATTAATTCCAATGGCACAACCTCCACGAAATTAGTAATTCTGCTTTCCTTGGCATTTATTTCTTTTTTCTGTAGGCCCTATCATACCATGTGGCTATGTGCTTAATTCCTTCGTTATAAAGCTAAGCTACTTTTAAACTAGAGTAGTGCAAGTTGCAGAGAGCTTAGAAAAACATAATGTTCCTGTTCTTATATGTGGTTTTTTATTGCTTATTTCTTTGGAAAACAGTGGACATGACTCAGTTACAGGACGATGATTAACAAATATCATCCTTGAGGGTCTTATCATCTTACTTTATTATCAATAAAGCAAATGGCGGAACTTGATTCTCATGAAATTAGCAGTCCTTAATTCCTTGGCATTTTTTTTTTTTTGGTAGTCCCTACTACACCATGTGAACTTGATTCTCATGATCTCTCTTTTCCAAAGGCAATTAGTAAACCTACTGCTTCCCTTGGCATTAATTCTTTTGTTGGTAGGCCCTATATATTATACCAACTTACTAAGTGGCCGGCTACGTGATATATAATTCCTTCGCTATACATAAATCATGCATGCATATGTATTCATTCGACTATATTCGTCCAAATTAGCCCTTAATTCCTAGGCATTTTTTCTTTTGGTAGGCCCTATTATACCATGTGAATAGGGCCTACCAAAAATAACTGGGGTCATTTTGGTCCACGAAACTAAACCTATTCGTCCATATATATATATATATATATATATATATCAGCAGCGCTTACATACCTGGTCCAACCACATTTTGCTCTCTGCTCTTTGCAATCTCACCTTCCATCATTTGCTTTTTTTCCCTTTCAACGAAAAAAACATGGCCGAATTAGTGGGAGGAACACTACTCTCTGCCTTCCTTCAAGTATTATTTGATAGGATGGCATCCCGCGAGTTTTTTGATTTCCTAAGGGGACGAAAACTAAGTCATGAACTCTTGTACAATTTGAAGAATGTATTGCTATCTGTGGGAGCGGTGCTCGAAGATGCCGAGGACAAACAAGTTACGAATTCTAGTGTGCAAACGTGGCTTGATGAGCTGAAGGATGCTGTCTATGATGCAGAGGACGTCTTGGATGAGATTGCTACAAAAGCCTTACAATCCAAATTAGATGCAGAATTTGGAACCAAAATTGCAAGTAAGGTACGAAACTCCATCCATACTTCTTTGTTTTTTAAGAAGATAGAAGAAAGGATAAAAGAGGTACTAAGGAGATTAGAAAATCTAGCAAGTCAACAGAATGTCATGGGTATAGTACAAGCTAGTACCGTCACAAGGAAAGCATTTGAAAGATTGCCTACTACTTCTTTGGTAGAAGATTCAAAAATTTGTGGTAGAAATGATGATAAGGATGAAATAATTAATAAGTTACTTTCTGATGATGCCAGTGACAATGAGATAGGTGTGATTGCCATAGTCGGCATGGGGGGATTGGGCAAGACCACCCTTGCTAAACTTGTATACAATGACAAAAAGGTCCGAAAGCATTTTGACCCTGTAGCATGGGTTTGTGTTTCAGAGGAGTTTGATATGTTTAAAGTAATGAAAACAATTCTGGAAGCAGTAATTTCTTCGACCAGTGATATTCAAGATCTAAATCGGCTTCAACTTCAAGTAAAGGAAAGACTGAAGGGAAAGAAATTCCTATTAGTTTTGGATGATGTTTGGAATAGGAATTACACTGATTGGGAGATATTAAGCAATCCCTTTAAATCTGGAGCTAATGGAAGTAGGATCATCGTAACAACGCGCGATGTTGATGTTGCATCAGCCATGCGTGCTTTTGAAACCCTTCATCTAAAGAAGTTACCAGAGGAGGATTGTTGGGCACTATTTGCAAGACATGCATTTCATGATGCTAACTCCTATATGCATTCAAACTTTGAAGAGTTAGGTCGGCAAATTGTTGAAAAATGTAAAGGTCTACCTTTAGCAATAAAGACAATTGGGGCCCTCTTGCGATCCAAAGTTGATGTTAGTGAATGGGATAAGGTGTTGAATAGTGAGATATGGAGTTTGTCAAATGAAGAGATAAAAATTCTTCCTGCTCTAAGATTAAGCTATAAACACCTTCCCTCATATATAAAACGGTGCTTTGCTTACTGTTCAATATTTCCAAAAGATTATGCCTTCAAGAAAGATCAATTAGTTTTATTATGGATGGCAGAAGGTTTTCTCCACGAAACTGAAAACAAAACAATGGAAGAAATTGGTTCTGATTACTTTGTCACACTTATATCAAGATCATTATTTCAAAAGTCGAGTGGGGATGAACTATGCTTTGTGATGCATGATCTCGTCAATGACTTGGCAAAATTTGTATCTGGTGAATTTACATTTAGGTTGGAGGCTAATAGTTCTCACCGAATCGCTAACAAGACTCGTCATGTGTCATATGTTAGAACTCACTATAATAACTTTAAGAAGTTCGAGGCTCTTGATCAAGAAGCTATGCAATTGCGTACATTTTTTGCATTAATAGAATCGTCAGCTCGTAACCTATCTAGAAAACTATTGTGTGATTTATTGTCAATGTTCAGTTGTTTACGGGTGCTCTCCCTATCTAACTACTGGAATATATGCGAGTTGCCAGAATCAATTGGAAAAATTACACAGCTACGTTATTTGGACATTTCTCATACGGCACTTCAAAGGTTGCCTGATTCTTTATGTAAGTTGTACAATTTGCAAACATTGAAGTTATCTCATTGTGGACGTCTTGAAACATTGCCAAGAGACATGCAAAAACTCGTTAATTTACGTCATCTTGATTTGACTGGAACTTCAATAATCGAGATGCCGATACATATGGGCAAACTAAAAGATCTCCAGACATTAACTACATTTGTTGTTGGCAAACGCACTGGGTGTAGCATTACAGAATTGGGAAAGCTTGAAAATCTTCGAGGAGCACTTTCTATCTTGGATCTTCAAAATGTTGAATCTTTCACCGATGCACAAGGTGCATGCTTGAGGAATAAAATGGACCTTAACGAGTTGGCATTAAACTGGAAAGCAGGTTCAAATACTGAGATTTCAGAAAGTCAAAGAGATGTACTCAACGGTCTGCAACCACATAGAAACCTGAAAAGTATTACTATAAATGACTACATGGGTGGAAGTTTTCCAAATTGGTTAGGGGATCATTCCTTCTCTAATGTAACGTCTATTCATTTGGAAAAGTGTAAATATTGTTGCAGCTTACCGGCACTTGGGCAACTACTCTCTTTACAAAACCTCTCTATTGTTGGTTTTGATGGAATTCTAGAAGTGGGTGAAGAGTTTTACGGAAGTGGTTCTTCTATTAAGCCATTTGGGGCATTGAAAGTTTTAAAATTTGAGCAGATGTTGAATTGGAAGAAATGGATTTCCTTTGGTGCCGAAAATGAAGGAGGAGCTTTCCATCGTCTCGGGGAGCTTTATATTCGGAAATGCTCAAAGCTAACTGGAGATTTGCCCATTCACCTTCCTTCTTTGGGTATCCTTGAGATTATAGACTGTCCGAAGATGCTGGCTTCACTCCCAAGGGCTCCGGCTATGTGTCAATTGAAGCTGACAAATTGTAGGGAGGATATATTAAGGGAACTGCCAATTCATGTGACGAAGAAGCTCACAATTGATGGATTTGGTGCAGTGGATATGGGTGACTTTTTCTCGCATATGTCTCTTCCAGTAAAAACTCTTGAAATAAACAATTGTAAGAAGTTGGGGCTCCCAACGAACTTGTACTATTCATGCCTCGAAGTTTTGAAGTTGTTCAGTTGTGATTCTCTCAGTTCCATTCCAATGGATTTATTCCCTAATCTTGAGGTTATGGAAATTTGGAAGTGTATGAATCTAGAATCTCTTACAGTTGCAGAACAAGATCAACATGATTTAGTGGCCTTGTCGTCTCTAACTATCGACGAGTGTCCTAATTTTGTGTCATTTCCGAGAGGTGGATTGCACACCACCAACCTTGGAAACTTACGGATCCATTATTGTGAGAGTTTGAGATCGCTACCTGACAAGATGCACATGCTCCTTCCATCTCTTACTCTATTTTCTATACAACGGTGTACAAATATTGAGACACTTCCAGAAGGGGGCTTGCCTTCCAGTCTGAATGAACTTAATATTAGGTGTTGTGAGAAACTCGTTGAGAGTCGGATGGGGTGGAGTTTGCAAAATCTTGCCTCTCTTAGAGATTTGCAAATTGTAGGCGGATCGAAATTAGATGTGGTGTCTTTTCCGGAGAAGGGGCTGCTTCCCACAAATCTGACCACACTTAACATATCTCAATTCCCAAATTTGACGTTGTTCGGCAAGCATGGATTCGAGAACCTCACCTCTCTTAAAAGTTTGTATATCTATGACTGCCAAAAGCTGGAGCGCATGCCAGAAGAGGGGCTTCAACGTCTCACCTCACTTGAATCTTTGTCAATCGGCAACTGTCCAAAGCTGGAGTGCAAGTTAGAAGACGGTCTTCAACACCTCACTTCCCTTTCTCTTCTAGAGATCAGTAATTGTCCTTTAATGAAGAGAAGGTGGAAAAGAAGAAAAGGAAAAGAATGGCGCAAGCTTGCTCGCATCCCCATCAAAAAAGTTGACGGAGAATTGATTGACTGAAACAACCAAAAGCCTATCAAAACATGGGTTAGGTATTTACTTTTTTGTACATGTTATACCATTTTGATCTCGTTTAGCTTTGCTTAGACGCAGTTTTGATGAATCACACACTACATAAAGGGCATTAGTAAAGTATAATTTCTATATATTATTTATTATCAAGAGTGTGGTCTCACTAAAATTAAATCAAAATTTAGTTTAGGAGAAATAATAAATTACTTATTGATATAGATCCCGAAGTTTTTTGTTATACAATGTTAGGCTTCTTAATATGGAATTCAAAGTGAGATCCAAGAAAAATCATTTAAGGTTGGTGATCTATATAGAAAATAGTTAATAAGTTTTATCCTCTAGACTTCATTGAGTAAGAAAAAAATTGTTTAAGATCTCTATTATAGTATTATATGCTTAATGTGACATGAAAATATCGAGTTTACATGAAACTTAATAAACTACCATACATACTACAATGAAAGATGACATTCTAAAAGATCGCTTGATAGTTTGTATGAAACAAATAAATTCTAAATATTTCATTACAAAAATAATAATGGATGAATATTATTTCATGAAACATTATCGTCAAAAATCTGAAACATATATTAAGATATTTTATTTTTAGAATTTTATTTCTACGTGTATATGAAAAATTATCGAGATCGAATTTTATATATTGAAATGCTTTTTTTATTTTTGAATCTCAATGTATCACACACTTGAAAATTTGGCGCCCCTCAGAAAAATTGCTGGTTTCGTCACTCATTTCCACTCTTCTTTTGTCTCTTTGGATGTTAATGGAGCTGGTGTTAATTTAGGGATTGAAGGCAAAACTATTATCATGTTGATCGGAAGTTTGTTAGTGAGTATCAAATCTGTTATTTAATTTTGAATAGAAAAAACATTTTGGATGATTGTAAAAGCAAGTGACTAACTTACTCTGATTTTGTTTTTCATGTTTGGTCTCCATGTGACACTTTTTTTAACTTGTTAATTTGCAGCCACGTGACATGATCAATGTGGGCAGGAGTAAATTGACATTGAAATCACGAAAAAGACTGTTCATCTGCACTGAAGTTTGGCCTTGTCAAATTGTAACATGTTAGAAGCTGAAAAGAGTTTAGATGAGAAGCTGAGATATTAGCAAATAACAAGTGGAATTGGAACATTCCGTGAAGCAATGTTGTTTCGGAATGCTAGATAACTTTCAGAATGCAACGACGTTTGGCTTTATGTTGAAATTGTTTGTATTGCAACTGTTCTTTTTTTTTTATTATTTTTTTTATGATCAGTTGGATTTAAGTCGTTTGCTTGTTCGGATTGCATTTGGCATATAAATAATTTAAGAGTTTAGGGGGTTTGGATTTCCTCCAAGAATCCACTTGATTCAGAAATTCAATTATTGTGATTTTAATCCCCCTCAAGTTCTACTCCAAATTGTAATGTTTCAAGTGATAGAGACATATGAAATGAATTCTACATTATCTATCAAACAATTCTATCATAATAAATGAAGATTATAAGACCCACTTCCCGTGTCTTATAATTAAAGACTCAGAATGGAAAATTCAAAAGGCAAAAAGACATCCTTCCTGAAAATCAAGACTGGGAGAGGAAATTTTTATAACAAACATCATTTTTACATTGCCAACATCAATCTATCAATGGATGGAAATTTCGGAAAAAAAAAAAATTAAATGTGGACAATCCTTCCTTTATACAAGAAGATATGGAAAAAGAACTCTACATTTACAGTGGCTATTTGTATGTAATTGAACATATATTCATAACAACTGTATGTAATACGCACACACTGTCCTTTGAATATGTGGCAGCAAGGAGCGCTACGCCAATGCCTGGTCCATCTTCAATTACCTTAAGAATGACATGAGGAGCAATGTCTTCCCCCAATGTTTTCCACAAAGCTTCTTCATGCATCCCGGCTTTATCTTTTTCGAGATTCCCACAATACCAGCAGTTGTGAATCTAGTAGCTCTACGGGTCACCGCATTGCATAACTTTACAATGAGCTTTCTAACCTTTAAAGTGACATCAAGAATCTGAAACGAAAAATCCTACTAAGTAAACAAATCATCAAAGCACCTAGTGATCCATTTGGGTTAGTCATTATTAAACTATTAAACTGCATTACAAGCATCACAATATTGTCCATATTTTTCAACAAAAATGCTTGGTCTACAAAGGGATCTTGCAAAAGAATAATGTACAAACTAATATGGTTTGATACGGTATATTTGATTGTAAAATATGTTTTGTTGTAAAATAAATCTAACGCATTACATTAAGTCATATTAGTTTGTATACTAACTTTTGTAAGATCTCTTTATAAATCTAGAATTTCTCATTTTTCAGATAATGATTCAAATATTATTTTAGATAGACCCCTTTTCCAAGTTATTGCGATTGCCCACATGCTCTATCTACATGAGTGTTACTTGCCTCACAATCTTAACAAGATAAAACAAAGAAACAGAAACACTAAACTAAATGGATTAGTTGCATCTACCACCAGAACATCTTCCAATATTCTTGTATCAATTCAGGGGAGACATCTTCAGTCACGACAAAAATCATAGGTGACCTAAAATTGAAAAGGGGGATATATGTGTAGCCCATTTCTCTGTCAAAGTGTAACGCCCGTCCTTGTGGTGGGACTTTTTATGAAATATTTTAGAAAAGACGACAGGAATTACCGTTCGATTTGAAACATTTTACTTCCGTTCCCAGGGTGCAAGAATCTACGTTATAAAATAAAATGTACTTTTATAATAAAAGAGGTTTACAGCGGAAAACATTGATCTTAAAATAAAAAGGCCTTTTATATAGTTAAGACTTTCATGCCTAGAATTTCGTGCTTTTCCCCTTTGGCTGTGTCCGTCTTGAAGCGTACTGCTCATTGAGCTTCCTGTGGGTGGAGGGACACACATAAAAACTAAAATGAGTAAAATACTCAGTAAGCATTATTTCATATAGTTAAAATATAGCAACATAGGTTTTTCAGTCATGCACTTATCATTCCGTACATACTATACGTACATGCATACATGCTTTCCTTTGTAAAGATCACTAGATGGGCCTTTTCTTCTTTAAAAAGGATTTTCTTTTTGAAAAACGTTTCTCTCGTCAGTACCTTCATTTCTTGAATAATGCCATGCATTCATACATTTTTTTCTTTTCACTTTCATAGGCCAGTGCACACTGTTACTCCTCGCGTGCTAGGGTTAGTGGCCCTATGGCCAATTGATTCACCTGTGGCCACGGGTTGGAATCCCATTCCATCAGGGTGCAGCACTAGGTGCACTACCAGCATTGCAATCTGTCCATTCATTCATTGGGTACCCCTTTAATTCATAAGGCCGTTACATAGCTTCATATATTCATACATGCTTCATGCCTTTCTTTGCTTTCATTTATTTCATGCTTTCATGAGAAAACATCATTTCATGAGAAAACATCTTTTCGTGAGAAAATGTCGTTTGGGGCGAGAGTCCGAAAATCATCTTTTCATGCCATGTCTTTTTCTTGAAAATACGTACAATAGATATTGCGTATAGTCATCTATTCATATGCGTACAATTAATACTTTGGGGTGCGTGAACAGGATTGCCAGAGAGGGCCGTACATACTTATACTTTAAAAACATCATGCTTATTGTGTTTTTCGTAAAACGTTTGCCTTTTCAAAAGGAAGAGCATTTCTTTTCTTCGTTTTCAAAAGAGAGAGCGTTTCATTTTCTTTTTCATATCTTTTAGAAAACTCTAGAAGGGTATGAACATAATACTTACCTGGACTTCATGCTACTTTCATACCATGCAGTCCATTCATACACGTGTCAAATGGCAACCTACATGAACATACATAACCTTAACGTCATTCTCTATCTAGTGCATAAGCAACTGAACTAGAAATAGAGTTACGCTTTACTTAGAACACTCTCCTTCTATCTCGTGCTCTTACGTGTCCCTTACTATGATAAAACCTTTGGGGACCCTTTACAGTTACTACCTCTTTCAACCTTAACGTTCAACTTCAAGTGCTTACTCACTAGGGTGACCTCATGATTCACCATAGGATTAAGACGCTAAGACCTCTACCTCATTCTTCTCATTAACCACATTTCGACACATAACTCAGACCGACTAAATCACGCATCACATTCTTAGACAGTAAGCTCATCATTTCTTTCATGTATCTTAGCTCACTCCAATCCTCATGACCATCCATACATGTCACACGGCTCTAAGCCACTTCGAGGCTTAAGCACCGTGTAACCATGCTTAGGACAGGTTACCTATTACATACGGTAAATCCGTTCGGCACATGTGTTAACCAGATCACACACGTACCTTGCACCTTTATTACCTAAGACCAACATATAATACATTGGTCACAAGCTCGTATGGACAAGCGTTATATTCCGTTACCAACCTTCTCTTACCCGGCTAGCACTACTCTTTGTGCTACCCATCCCTTTAGACAGTTTATCCCAACACTTGACATTACAAGATTCCATTCATAACTACACCTTACGTCACACCATATAGCTCGAGACTATTCCCAAGCTACACCGTGACCTTGTCACATCACCTGATATTCTGCTCTATCACCTATACGCCAACTCCTAACCCATCATGTCACTTCATGACGTTGCTTAGTCATGCTTCCGCTGTATTACTTTGATACTTTCCAGCCACTTTGCACTTACTCTTGGCCATAAGCCGACTACACGACGACACTCATTACCTCAGACTACAGCCACGCCACTACTACAACACATAAACCACAACCATAACCACACTTCACAGCACAGTCCACAACACTACACAACACACTTCCCAACTACGCCCAACACTTCACGTCACGACACATCGCAATACCTTACTACACAGCAACTCCATAATACTAATAGCACAGTCCACAACCTAACCAACCAACTAGCATTTAACACAAATAGCGAGAGATAGAGAGTTATACCATCGACGGGATAACCCGTGCATCGCTCTCTAGTTGTCACAGTCGATGACACCGGAAGGGTCGTACAGGGTGGCTACACCGCGTACGGTGACTGTTTAGGCGTTTGGATAGCTAGGTGTGGTCTTGGAAGGGCTCATGATGGCCTTATAGCATGGCGGATCTGGCCGTGTACAGTGGCAATTAGCCACGCGTAGTGGTTGTCCATCACGTGTAGGGGCTGCCCACCACATAAAGTGGTGGTTAGTCTTAGGGCTAGGCTAAGGGAGGCTGCTGGTGGAGTCGTGGAGGCTCGGTGGTGGTGGTACGGTGGTCCACGGTGGTGGAGAGAGGAATGGTCATGTGTGATAGGGAGAGAGGCCGTGGGAGAGTGAGAAAGAGTGTACGTGCATGGGTGACAGATCTGGGCTATGGTGACAGATCGGGGCTATGGGTGGTTGGGATGGCTCGGTGGTGGCCTGAGGATGCCGGAGAGGGTGGTCACATGCCATGGGTGGTGGTGTACGGCAGTGGAGGGTGAGAAACCCATGTGGTGGAGGAGTCCCATGTGGTGGATCTAGGGGAGGCTATCGGTTGTGGGTCCAAGGGAGGAGGAAAGGGGAGACTCAGGGATACTCATGGTGGTATCCAGTGGCCTAGGTGCCGGCACACGGTAATGCTAGAGGCGTGCACAATGAACCCGTGCATGGAGGGAGTTGTGGTCATGCATGGGGAGAAGGTGGCTGCATGGTGGAGGTTGAGCTTGCTAGAGGGTGATGGCTGGTGGGAGGAGGAGCTACCATGGAGGTGGTGGGGCCGTAGGACGGCGCATGGTGGTGCAGCAACATCAAGCCCGTTCGGGTTGTGCACTACCGAGAGAGAGGAAGAGAGAGCGTGAGAGAGGGAGGCCAGTGTGGGGGAGCTCGTCGGAGTGAGGTGGTGCCGGTGGAAGGGGCAGTGAGGCTTTCCGGAGCACGGCAGCGTCGGGCTGGGAGGTGGAGCAACTTGGGCATGGGGAGAGCTGCATATGACGTACGCTGAAGGAGAGGGAGGAGAGACAGAGGGGAGGGAAAAGTGAGGGAGAAAGAGAGAGGGGTTAGGGTTTTATCCTAAATCCCATCGCCTTGGGATCTACAAAATGATCTAACGATGACCCTTAAATACTGATTTGAAAATGCGTAAACACTAATTTAATTAAAAGCACTGAGAGGAATTACGATAGAATATTATTTAAAATAATATCCCTTCATCATTAATAAAATGATGAAGTCTTACTTAATATATTTAAGAGTATAAAAACATTAAATTAATTTAAAGATTCCATCATAATTTAATCCACGTAATATTTTAAATAACTGGAATCATTTATATAAAATGATTCCCCACAGTTATAATATTTTTGGAGCTCTTCAAAGATATTATAATTGAGTTATTTAAAATATTAATGAGTTAAATAACGATGGGAATATTCTATTTAAAATACACATAACTTTAAAACACAAAACTAGCTTTAGAAATCACATAATATCTTTAAAAACATGCTATCGAGGTCTGACTAGCATAACAGAGCAGGCTGTCACATCAGATGTAATTGCTTACGTCAGAAGGAAGGAAGGAGCAGGATGTTACACAAAGTGTAGTATCTCATCCAACATATATGGCCAATGAGTATACTTGGTTATGTGAAAATTTAATAAATGTTGCGTGACATAACCGATGTTATTACTTCTTGCATGCTAACCGATCCATGTAAGTTGAGCAGCATGTTAAAATTTTAGGAGTATTCTTGTTATAATAAAGTCATACTACAATTGGGTATTATGAAATAGTTCTTACTTTAAAATTTTTTATTATGCGGGGGAAGGTTGTGAGAAAGTTATTTAAGCTCACACTTACATGCTGCCATCACCGAAAAGGTGGATCGCTTGTTGGCCGCGGGTTTTATCTGGGAGGTTCACTATCTCGAATGGCTTTCCAATGTCATATTAGTGAAAAAGTCAAATGGAAAGTAGAAAATGTGTGTAGATTTCACCGACTTGAACAAAACTTGTCCCAAAGATAGTTTTCCCCTCCCAAGAATAGATTTGATAGTGGACTCAATAGCGGGGCACACCCTGCTTAGCTTTATGGATGCATACTCTGGCTATAATTAGATCAGAATGAGCCCAGATGAAGAGGAGAAAACTAAGTTCATTACGGATCGAGGGCTCTACTGCTATCGAGCAATGCCATTCGGACTAAAAAATGCGGGAGCAACGTATCAACGTCTAGTCAACCGAATGTTTAAGAACCAAATCGGGAGAAACATGGAAGTATACGTAGATGATCTTTTAGTTAAGAGTAAGAAATTAGAACAACACCTTGACGATCTCCGCAAAGCTTTTGCAGTGCTTAGGAAATATCAGATGAAGCTCAACCCTCAGAAGTGTATTTTTGGAGTTGAGTCAGGTAAATTCTTGGGATTCATGGTCTCTGAACGGGGAATCCAGGCTGATCCCGAAAATATTAAAGCTTTTATGGATATGCCTCCACCTAGGACAATCAACGAAATTCAGAAACTCGCAGGGGGGGCAGCTACCTTGAGCCGCTTCATTGCAAAATTAATTGATTGGTGCCACCCTTTTTTCAAAGTTCTACGAAAAGTACAAGAATGGGATGAAGAGTGTGGAAGGGCCTTCAATGAGCTAAAAGAATATCTGACCCATCCACCCTTGCTCAGTCAAACCATGCCAGGAGAAGATTTGACTGCCTACCTAGCCATATCGCCAAATGCAGTGTCTGCTATGTTAACTCAAGAAGAAGAAGGGATCCAACGACCGGTGTATTATGTAAATAGAGCCTTTCGGGTAGTAGAGGCCATATACCACCAAGCGGAAATGCTAGCATTTGTGTTAGTAATCATGGCCAGACGGTTAAGGCCTTACTTTCAAGCTCACCCAATAAAAGTACAAACTGATGTTCCTTTAAGAAAAATATTACAAAAACCAGACACATCCGGCCGGATGACTAACTAGGCAATCAAGCTAAGCAAGTTCGAAATTGAGTACTTTTCACGCATGGCAATTAAGGGACAAGTATTGGTTTCCAGAGGAGATAGTCATCATGCCCCAACGCAAGCCTTGGCAGGTCTACATCGATAGCTCTTTTTGCCATGCTAGAGGAGGAGTAGGAATACATATAATAATCGATTCGAGAGAAAAGCTTGATTATGCACTCAAGCTTGGGTTCAAGGTCACCAACAATGAAGCTGAGTATGAAGCCCTCTTGTCAGGGCTAACCCTTGCCAAATTGTTGGGAGCTACCGAGGTTAAAGTAAAAGCCGATTCCCAGATAGTGGTGGGGCAAGTAATTGGACAATTCCTTACAAAAGGAGAAAATTTGAAAAGGTATCTCCAATAGATAGGAGAAGAGTGTGATCTCTTTCAATACTCTTCCGTCCACCAAATTTCGAGGGGAGAAAACCAGGAAGCAGATCAGCTGGCTAAAGCTGCCTTAGGCCAAGAAGAAGTACCACTTCCGGATCATATCATAATTCAGATCATTGACGTAGTAGCAGTAAGGATCTGAATATCTTTTATAGAGGCAATACAACCCCCATAATGGGCCACCGACATTCTGAAATTTCTCCAAGAAGGAGTCCTTCCAGACGACTGGGAGGAGGCCTAGAAAGTTAGGAACCGAGTAGCTTGGTTCACTTTGGTAGAAGGAGTCCTATACAAGATAGGTTATGCTAAGCCACTATAAAGGTGTATTTCGTCCGAACAAGCTCAGTACATCCTAACAGAGATACACGAAGGAGTTTGCGAAAATCACGCTAGTGGGAGGGCACTAGCGATTCGAACGACCTGAGTAGGGTATTACTGGCCTAACTCTCACAAAGATGCCGACGAATTAGCAAGAAAGTGTCTCAAATGCCAAGAAAACGCTCCTATTCCACATTGTACCCCCGAAAAACTTACTTCTATCACCTCCCCATGGCCTTTCGTGCAATGGGGACTGGACCTTTTTGGCCCCCTCCCAATAGGCAAAAGAGGAGTAAAATTTGTTGTGGTGGCAGTCGACTATTTTACGAAATGGGTAGAAACAGAAGCTTTGGCAACAATTACTGCCAGAGTAGTTACAAATTTCCTTTGGAAGTCTATAATCTACCGATTCGGAATCCCCCAAAGCTTCGTGTTGAACAATGGACGACAATTCGACTGCTCCCATTATCCAGAGTGGTGCTCATAGCTCAAAATCAAGATTAAGTACTCTTCTCCAGGACATCCACAAGCCAACGGGCAAGTAGAGGCAACCAACAAAACAAAACTTAACATCCTGAAGAAGAAGCTGGGAAGCCAGAAGGGGGAATGGGCCGAGGAACTTCCCAGTACACTATGGGCTTACTGAACGTCGGTGAGGACCCTTACTGGAGAAACTCCATTTTCCCTTGTCTATGGCATGAAAGCCATGATACCAGCTGAAGTGGTGGTACCCACATACCGCGTACAACATTTTGATCCCAATTGTAATGACGAGAGACTAAGAGAAAACTTGGATTTCTTGGAAGAAAGGCAGGTGGAAGCAATGAGTCAAACGATGGCCAACAAACAAAGGGTCGAATAGTATTTTAACAAATGGGTCCGACCCCGCAACTTCAAAGTGGGAGACATGGTTCAAAAGTAAACGGGAGTCACGACTCAAGATGAAGTCACATTAGGCCCCAAATGGGAAGGGCAGTATGTAGTAACTGCAACCGGGAGACCTAATTCTTTTCGACTTAAAGACCACAAGGGACATGAATTTCCACACCCATGGAATGTTGAGCACCTAAGGAAACATTTTGTATAAAAACCAAAGCCAAGCTCAAAAAATGTAAGGTTGTTATCTATTAGAATCTTATGGATTGATTTTTGAATGTTGTATCATTGTGTCTCCTACAAACAAGGATAATCCTTGACTTGCCAAATTTCATGTAAAGAAAGAACCAATTGCATTGGCGAGGGAGCAAGGCCCATAGGCTCTACCAACCTATAAGGGCCAATCCACGAAGTATAAAGCACAGGAACAGAACCACGAGCTCTGACCTGCTAACAGCTATTCTCAATGTAGCCAAGTGACTCCCGAGTTTAGTGCAATGGTGTAGAACTAGATGCATTGGCCAGGGAGCAGGGTCCATGGGCTCTGCCAACTTATAAGGACCAATCCACGAAGTATAAAGCACAGGAACAGAGCCACGAGCTCTGACCTACTAATAGCTATTCTCAATGCAGCCAAGTGACTGTTGAGTTTAGTGCAATGGTGCAGAACTAGATACGTTGGTGAGGGAGCAGGGCCCACGGGCTCTACCAACCTATAAGGGTCAATCCAAGAAATATAAAGCACAGGAACAGAGTCACGAGCTCTGACCTGCTAACAGCTATTCTTAATGCAGCCAAGTGACTGTCGAGCTTCTTGCAATGGTGCAGAACTGGATGCGTTGGTGAGGGAGCAAAGCCCACGGGCTCTGCCAATCTATAAGGACCAATCCACGAAGTATTAAGCACAGGAATAGAGCAACAAGCTCTGACCTACTAACAGCTATTCTCAATGCAACCAAGTGACTGGTGAGCTTAGTGCAATTGTACAGAACCAGATGCATTGGTGAGGGAGCAGGGCCCACGAGCTTTGCCAACTTATAAGGGCAAATCCATGAAATATAAAGCACAGGAATGAAGCCACGATCTCTGATATGCTAATAGCTATGCTCAATGTAGCCAAGTGACTGCCTAGTTTCATGCAATGGTGCAGAACTGGATGATTTGGTGAGGGAGGAGGGCCCACGTGCTCTGCCAACCTATAAGGGTCAATCCACGAAGTATAAAGCATAGGAACGGAGCCATGAGCTCTGACCTTTTAACAGCTATTCTCTATGCAGCCAGGTGACTGTCGAGCTTCGTGCAATGGTACAGAAAAACAATACAAGCCCTGTTTCTAGACCGTCCACGAAGGCAATGTAAGTGAAAGATAGTGAAAGAAGAGACCCAACAACAAGGTACACAAAATTATTTTATTTATCATACAGTCAAACCTTAGTAAAATACAAGTTCAGTCACCTGACTGAATGGAACAAGAGTTAAACATGATTGTAGCTTGGTAAAACTCCACATCAATAGGCTTTTAATAGCAAGGGTTTAAAACCCCATTGTATAAAAAAAATACAACAAGGAAAGTTGCAGACAAGTATAAAATGTGACGTTGAGTTGTTTTATTATCCAAATGAGGTTACAAGAAGGAAATTACATCCTCAGAAACAACAAAAAGTAGAAAGTTTCGTCCAAACAGGAGCAGGATGCATAGCAACATGGAGTCTTAGGGAGGAAGGAGACCGCCCAGTAGATCTCAGGTTCATCTAAGCAAAAATAGGATGCCATATCTTCCCACACGTACTGAGCAGGGCGCTCAACATTGCTGTATCTTCCTCCTGAAGGAAGGAAAGGAAGATGTCGGGGTACAGTGGAACCCTGCCCAGATTGCAGGAGAGTGAGCTGGGATTCAAGGTTGAAAGGAAGGACACCCCGAGAGAACTGACGGATTCCAGAGAGTTGATTGCCCTCTGGACTGTCCGTCTATTCCTATCCACCTTCACCTCATCGTCGTGCCAACACATTGCTCTAGCTAAGCTCAGAACCAGCAGGCAGCAAGTTCTGATGCAACAGCTATGGGAGTTAACCCTCGTAAGTAAGGGGGCAAGAACAAGCAAGGCACCATAAGCAAAAGGACAAGAACAAGAAATACGAACAACCTGTCCCCTCGGTGTTCGAACCGCCACAGCTAACGATAGCTTGAACACCAAAAGAGAAGACGTCGCCCCTTGCAAAACTCAGAAGAAGAAGGGGGAGCCATGGGAATCCTCCAAGTCTTGAGGAAAGAAAAGAGAAAGCAGGATATGAACTTTCAAAGATAGGAAAGTCCCCCCTTTATAGGCAAGGATGACGCTTGGAATCCTGAGGCACCATGACTGCTGAGGCTCCCCCAACCGTCCACGTTATCCCAAAAATCTTCCCAACCTTCCATGTTATCCCAAGGGCTTCCCCAAGTGACCACATGTCTTCCATGGGAAAACATGGTCCCTTGGAACTCGAAAGATACAGGAATGTCGACTGACAGAATTTGGAGTTAATTGGGTATTAGTAAAGGATGCGACCCTTCCCCCCTCCCCCCGCAGGGGGCGAATTAGGAAAGGTTTAGAGCAGACAAAGACCTGAGAGGACTTTAATAAAGTAGTCTCGGGAACAACATGGAGTCAGAAGAAGGTCGAAGGATTCACGTGGGTCAAGAAACGAAGAGGCTGACACATGTTCAAACAAATATAAGGGATTGACAAGAGACTCGATCGGCCCCACGGGGTACCTGCTCAGTACCAACACAAAAGGTACCTACTCGGTAACCCTGCAAAAGGTACTTGCTCGGTAACCCTACAAAAGGTACCTGCTCGGTAACCCTACAAAAGGTACCTACTCTGCACTAACGCAAAAGGTACCTACTCGGCACCAATACAAAAGGTACCTGCTTGGTAACCCTACAAGAGGAAACTACTCAATACCCATCTACTTAAAGGGTTGCCCCACGGAAATCACCCATACTGAGAGACTCCATCAACAATAGGATGGAATGGAAGTTCCAAGAAAGAAATCAAAAGTACAATGCAGAATGGAAGATGTATAAACAGAATCAGAGTTATATATAGTTATACAATAATTGTCAATTCCACAACAAAAACCCATGCGGGTCCAAGTTAAAAAAAAAAAACTAAGGAGCAGCATTACGAGAGGATAAAGGCAGGTTGTCTACGCCCCACGTCAACATTTCCTCATAAGCAAACTTGTTCGGTAGGAGACTTTGAAGATCAGTCTCTGGGTTCTCCAGCATCACCTCACGAAGACGCTCGAGACCCTCCTTATATCCGTACATCCAAGTTTGGTCACGCAGAACGGGAACTTTCTCAAGTTAAGATTCAACAAGATCCTCGCAGAGCCGAGTAGCTTCTAGAGAAGACTATAAACGGGAAATGGCCTTCAGAGCTATAGCCCTCATCCTATCTCCTTCTTTGGCTATGCCCATATATTTGTTGAACAAGAGATGTCAAACTGATTAAGCTGCATTATTGCATATTTTATACAATTAAAATCAATGTATTCTTAATTATTTTATTATTTTATCGTTGATTTTAGATGGAAAAATGATCAAGAGGCAATAAATCCAAATTATGAATTAAATTGATTAAAAGCATAGTTTATGCTTATATTTTATAACTTGTGATTTAATTTGATTGTCTCACATGCACAACACATTTTTAATATTCTAGTTTAGTTTTTGTTTAATTCTTAATTAATTAATTATTTTCTTTTTTTATTTTTTTTATTTAATTTAATTTAATTTTTTATTATTCTGTTTGTTTTAGTTTATTTTATTTTATTTTATTTTTATTTTATTTTATTTAATTTTTCTGCACAGGTCCTAAACGACATGTCGTTTATGAAAAACGACATGTCGTTTTGCATGTTGGTCGTTTCTGTCGTCTGAGGCAAACGACATGTCGTTTGGAAAGAACGACGTGCCGTTTGCCTCGTCTTCAACCTCGCGACGTCTGCCATCTCTGCATCTCTCCACGCCATGCATGCGTTCGGCAACTGCCCCTCCGCCCACCTGCAGCCACCAGCAACACCAGACGATGCCGGCGATCACTTCTCCACCACCACGCATGGCCAAATACACGTCCAACTCCACGAAGCACCACCGCATGCACCGGCCACACCAATCTCCATTTCTGAAATCGGGATGGGTTCGCTGCACCTCCGCCGACCACTAGCAACACCAGACGACGCCGGTGATCAGCTCCGAAGCCACGAAGCACCACTCCAACTATCCCACAGCACCATTGCATTCACCAAGCACACGACAGCACCGTTTCAGGAGAGTTATCCTTCGGGTGCTACTTGTCCTTCGGGTGCTGCTAGATGGGGTTGAGAGCATGCAGATGAGAGTTCATTCACGCGAACAGCTGGGTCCGCGAGTAGCTGGGACCTTTTCAAAGAACAGCAACGCACGACATATCACACTGAAAGAAGACAGTGAAGAAAAATAAAAGAGAAGAGAAAGAATGCAGCAACCGGAAGAAGAAAAAATAAAAAGAGAAGAGAAAAAGAGAGGAGTGAACCGAGTGGATGAAAAAGAAAAAAGAAAGAAAAAAATAAAGTGCATGCAGCGGGTGTAAAGTAAACGAAAAGCAAAAAAAAAATATTCTCTTATCACAGACGCACGACAAAAGTAATGGGGTAGGGGACAATCTGCAGCTGGCATCACGGACGAATAAGCACAGTACAGTGACTTATGATGCCTATATAAGGTTTGTAAGTAGACGAAGTTAGGGAGCCAGCAGATGTTAGAGAGTTAGAGTGTCAGTGAGTCTAGAGTTAGAGTGTCAGTGAGTTGTCAGATGTTAGAATATTTTTAGTGTGAATTTAGAGTTAAAATTCAGAAAAAATAGTGAGTGAATTTTTGCAGTCAGTTTTTATTTTCTTCTGAGTTCAATTTTTAGTTTCATGTGATTTATTCATCAGTTAGTTTTAGTGTATGGCTCAGTAAATTTTATTTTTGTAAGTCTTTATTTTCAGTTTTGAGTTTGTTTAGTGAGTAAATTTTCAGTCCTTTTTTATAAATGTTGAGAGTCCATTTTATTTTTGAGAGGTTACATTAATTGGAAGTTCAGATTTTTGGGTTGGAGAACACAGTCTCCATTTCCAAATATAGAGTTTATTCCGTACAATTTTTGTTTTTATTTAATTCGAATTACTGTCATTTAATTTTCTCACACTTTTCATTTCCTGCAATTTAAATTTATGTCATTTAATTTCCTCGCACTTTTAATTTCCTGCAATTTAAATTTATGTCATTTAATTTTCTCGCACTTTTACTTCCTGCAATCTAAATTACTGTCATTTAATTTTCTCGCACTTTTAATTTCCTGCAATTTAAATTACTGTCATTTACATTTCTCGCAATTTTAATTTCTTGCAATTTAAATTACCGTCAGTTAATTTCCTCGCACTTTTAATTTCCTGCAATTTTAATTACTGTCATTTAATTTTCTTGCACCTTTAATTTTTGCAATTTACTTTTTTGTCATTTAAATTTTATTGTCCATTTACATTTCAGTTATTTAATTTCTAGCAATTTTAATTTATTGTCTTGTATTTTAATTTTTTTTTACTTTTCATCATCCACTCAAAATCAACAAACATGAATCTAGTCCATGACTAGTAAATTTTCATTTCCATTGCACTCTCACATTCATTGCACATATCATCATTTTTATTTTTATTCTCTCATTGTAACTATTTCCACCATTTTACACGAGTTTGATTTTTAAGCACTTTCCCTGTGGAGACGATCTAGGAATTTATTCCTAATTACTACGCGACATGCTCCTGCACTTGGGATAGCCTTTGGGCTGCTCATGTTCGAACGTGTCAAGTTTTTGGCGCCGCTGCCGGGGAGAGATGCTTGTCGTAAATTTAAACTCGTGATTTTCATCTTTATTTTTTTTTATTATTAAAAAAAAATTAAATTAAATTAAAAAAAAGGGGGCATTTTTCACCTACTATAAAGTTGCTTGGATCTTCTCTTTTCTATTTTGGACTGATGTTTCATGTTTTGGGTGAGAGACAGTTCAAATAGATTGTGTAGAGTTGCATCAAGTACCAATAGTAGTTCACACTGCTTAGAGACAGACACCCTTTTTGTCTCCTCTACAAGCGACAATTCTGAAACCGAACAAGCCATGGCTACGCCTGCACCACGCACTCTTAAATAGTATTTACAACCCACTCGCACCACTACACCTTCATGCATTGTGTTACCTAATAATGCACCTAATTTTTCCATAAAGCATGGCATGATGTCAGTAATACCTCAGTTCCACGGGATGGATTCTGAAAGTCCCTACCAACATTTGACAGATTTTGAGTTGGCTTGCACCACGTTCATCAACAGGACCAATACTGATGAATACATTAGGCTTCGATTGTTTCCTTTCTCTCTAAAGGACAAAGCAAAAATTTGGTTTAACTCTTTGAGGCCTAATTCTATTTCCAGCTGGTCTGACATGCAACGTGAATTTTTAAAAAAAAAAATTTCCTTTTCAAAGAACTCAATCATTACAAGAGAAAATCAGTCAGTTCAACCAAAAGCCTGATGAAACTTTCCATATCAGCTGGGAAAGGTTTAAAGATTTGATAAACATCTGCCCACATCACGGTTTTAAATCTTGGAGATTGGTGAATTACTTTTACACCGGTCTCTCTCCAGAATGCAAGTAATTTGTCCAAACCATGTGCAACGGAGAGTTCTTTAGCAAAGAACCTGACGAAGCATTATCATTTTTTGACTATCTTGCTGAGAGTGCCCTACAATGGAACACTCGGACTGACCGAGTTTCATTGACACCACAACCACTAACGAGCCATTACTGGTGGAGGCAAATATGAGATAAAGGAAGACACTGATGTTCAAGCCCGAATAGCTGCATTAACCAGAAGATTGGAGGTCATGGAGACGAAAAAAGTGAAGGCCGTAAAAGCTGTAGAGGCGTGCTCTTTGTGCGCTGATTCAAACCACAAAACTCAAGACTGCCCAATCATGCCCGTAATTCAGGAGAATGAACCAGAACAGATGCAATCAGCTAACTGGGTCAACAGAGCACAAAATCAACCTTTCTCAAATACATATAATCCTGGGTGGAGGAATCATCCAAATTTCTCCTGGAGAAATGATCAGCCTGGCCGATCCCCTTCCTCTTCCCACCAACCATTTCATCAAGCTCTTCCTCAGCCTCAGCAGCCATTTCATCAGATTGTTCCTCAATCCCAGCAATCATTTCATCAGATTGTACCCCAGTCTCAGCAGCAACCATATCAGAATCCTCAAAGCTATCCTTTTGCAGCACTTCCAGGATCTCAGCCTCATGTAGCTGCACAAAATTCTCAGCCACAACCCCCTGCAAAAAAATCTTTAGATGAAAGTATGGCACAGATGGCCAATACACTTCAGCAATTCATGCAGATCCAGGCCACCACAAACAATCAAAACACTCAAGCCATAAATGAATTGCGAGGCACCATGAATAAGATGAACATAGCACTGAGCACTCTGGAGAAAGGGAAGTTCCCAGCACAGCCTCAACCCAATCCTCAAGTGTACCGGCAACAATCACATCAGGTACATAATGTCTCAGAAGATGCTATTGAGACAGCAAAGGCCGTCCTTACTTTGAGAAGTGGAAAAAAAATTCCCCAACCGAAGATGACCATGGACAAACAAGAAGCTGCTCCTACTCCTAAAGATGTATCAAAACCTGAAGAAGCTGAAAAAGAACCAAAGATGGTGAGACCAGAATCTAAAGAGCCTGTAATTGCAGAGGCTGAATCAAGTAAAGGGTACCAACCTGTGGTTCCCTACCCTCAGAGACTAGCAGCTAGCCAAAAGAATAAATATCACACTGGGATCCAAGAAATCTTCAAGCAAGTGAAGATTAATATTCCACTCTTGGATGCCATACAACAGGTGCCTTCATACGCAAAATTTCTGAAGGACTTGTGCACAGTGAAGAGGAAGCTGAATATAAAGAAGAAAGCTTTCCTAACGGAGCAAGTCAGCGCACTAATAATGAACGAGACTCCGCAAAAGTACGGTGATCCCGGCTCTCCCAACATTTCCATTATGATTGGCGAGTCACGCATTGGGAGAGCTCTACTTGACTTAGGGAGCAGTGTGAACTTGCTGCCATTCTCATTATATGAGCAGCTGGGATTGGGAGAGATGAAAAAGACCTCCATCATGCTACAGTTGGCTGATAGATCAGTCAAGGTACCAAAGGGTATTGTGGAAGATGTGTTGGTTCAGGTAGACAAATTTTACTACCCAGTAGATTTTGTAGTACTTGACATGCAGCAACCAACCTCCACCATTTACCATGCACCTGTCATCCTTGGGCGTCCATTTCTTGCTACCTCCAATGCATTGATTAATTGTCGAAGTGGAGTACTGAAGCTCACATTCGGCAATATGACATTGGAAATGAATGTGTTCAACGCCTGCAAAATGCCTAGTGGGTGCGATGATTCAGAAGTACATGCAGTTGATATGGTATATGATTTCGATATTTCAGAACTGTTATCAGCATTTGATTCTGAAAATATATTTGGAGATGACCCACAAGAGCAATCTGAGACTCTTGAGACAATTCCTTTGTCATTAGAGTTGGCAGATTCAGAGGAACGATTAACAGAAGCAGACAGGCCTTCTCAGATGTCAAATATGAGTTACATGAGCAATTGGCGTAGGCCAGTCTTTGAGGCTCTTAATCTACCAGAAGTCATGAAGACATCAAAAGAAGAAGTCCCCACATTGGAGTTGAAACCACTACCCAAGGACTTGAAATACATTTTTTTGGGCCCAGCTGAGGGCACGTTTCCGGTAGTCATTTCTTCTCAACTCACTTCAAAGCAGGAAACGGAGTTACTGGTAGTGCTGAGACAACATCGAGGAGCGATAGGGTGGACTATCGCAGACATCAAGGGCATTGATCCTTCAATATGCACCCATAACATTTTTCTGGAAGAAGATGCGAGACCAACTCGTGATGCACAACGAAGGTTGAATCCCACCATGAAGGAGGTGGTGAAGCAAGAGGTACTAAAATTGCTAGCTGTGGGCATCATCTATCCTATCTCCGATAGCAAGTGGGTAAGTCCAACACAGGTAGTCCAAAAAAAATCTGGTTTAACTGTTATTGAAAATGCCAATGGTGAATTGATTCCAACTAGGAAGGTAACGGGATGGAGAATGTGTATCGACTACCGAAAATTAAATTTGGTTAGTCGAAAAGATCATTTCCCATTACCCTTCCTAGATCAAATTTTAGAAAAAGTGGCTGGTAATTCTTTTTATTGCTTTCTGGATGGATTTTCTGGCTATTATCAAATTGCCATAGCACCAGAGGATCAAGAGAAGACAACCTTCACTTGCCCCTTTGGTACTTTTGCCTTTAGAAGAATGCCATTTGGTTTATGCAATGCACCTGCCACTTTTCAACGCTGTATGATGAGCATTTTTTCTGACATGCTTGATGACATGTGTGAAGTTTTCATGGATGATTTTTCTGTGTTTGGAAAATCTTTTGATATCTGTTTAAAAAATCTTGCTGCTGTTTTAAAAAGATGTGAGGAGAAAAATCTGTTGTTAAATTGGGAAAAATGCCAGTTTATGGTAACTAGTGGTTTGGTACTCGGACATTTGGTTTCTAAACACGGCATAGAAGTTGACAAAGCCAAGATAGAATTGATATCTCAACTGCCTATTCCTAAGACAGTGAGAGACATTCGTTCTTTTCTTGGCCACGCTGGCTTCTATCGGCGTTTCATTCAGGGCTTTAGTACCATTGCAAAACCACTATGTACCTTATTGCAAAATGATACTGCTTTTGTTTGGACTAATGAGTGTCAACAAGCCTTTGAGACTTTGAAGGAACACTTAACAGTTGCCCCAATCATGCAATCTCCTCGGTGGGACTTGCCATTTGAAATTATGACCGATGCTAGTGACTTTGCTCTTGGTGCCGTTCTTGGCCAAAGAGTAGACAACAAGCCTTCGGTCATTTATTATGCAAGTCGGACTTTAAATGATGCACAAAAAAATTATACCACCACAGAGAAGGAGTTGCTAGCTGTTGTGTTTGCCTTAGATAAATTTCGTTCTTACATTATTGGGTCTCCTGTTGTCATTTTTACTGACCATTCTGCTCTCAAGTATTTGTTGGCAAAGAAGGATGCCAAGCCCAGGTTAATTCGTTGGATTCTTTTGCTCCAAGAGTTCAATATCACCATAAAAGACAAGAAAGGAGTCGAAAATGTGGTGGCTGACCATCTCTCCAGATTAACACCATCCTCCACTTCAAAAGTCATCATTCCTCTTGATGATAGTTTCCCGGATGAGCAGTTGTTTGCAATTCAAACAGCTCCCTGGTTTGCTGACATAGTCAACTATTTGGTGACTGAACAAATGCCTTTTGAATGGTCCATCCAAGATAAGCGCCGATTCCTCTCAGAGGTAATACATTTTTACTTTGATGACCCATACCTCTTTAAATATTGTTCAGACAACTAATTCGAAGATGCATTCCTGATAATGAGTTTTCTTCTGTACTGAGATTTTGTCATATGGGTGCATGTGGTGGTCATTTTTCAGCAAAGAAAACTGTTGCTAAAATTTTGCAAAGTGGTTTCTATTGGCCTTCCATGTTTAAAGATGCTTACAATTTTTGTAAAGCTTGTGAGCCTTGTCAAAAATTGGGATCCATTAGTAAAAGAAATATGATGCCTCTTTTCCCAATTCTCACTTTAGAAATTTTTGATTGTTGGGGGATAGACTTCATGGGATCTTTCCCGGTTTCCTTTGGAAACACATATTTTACTAGCTGTGGATTATGTTTCAAAATGGGTGGAGGCCATCGCTTGCAAAACTAATGATCATCATGTTGTCCTAAAATTTTTGCAATCTCTATTTGCTCGTTTTGGCATGCCCAAAGTTATCATTAGTGATGGGGGTTCTCATTTTTGCAACAAACCATTTTCCACACTCATAAAGAAATATGGTATCACACACCGAGTTTCCACCCCCTATCACCCCCAAACAAATAGGCAAGCTGAATTGGCAAATAGAGAAATCAAAATAATTTTGGAGAAAACTGTCAATCCTAACAGGAAAACTGGTCAGTCAAACTTCTTGATGCTTTGTGGGCTTATAGGATAGCTTTCAAAACTAATCTAGGGATGTCCCCTTATCGATTAGTCTATGGTAAAGCTTGTCATTTACCTATTGATATTCAGCATCGAGCTCTTTGGGCAATAAAACATGTTAACATGTCACTTGATGAAACTTCAGGGTTGAGAAAATTGCAGATCAGCGAATTGGATGAGGCTCGTCGAGATGCTTATGATAACGCCCAAATAGCAAAAGAAAGAATGAAAAATGTGCATGATAAGAAAATTCAGTCCAAGCAATTCACAATCGGCCAGGAAGTACTTCTTTACAACTCTCGTTTACATATTTTTCCTGGTAAATTGAAATCTTGTTGGAATGGTCCTTATGTGGTAACAAAAATTCATTCTCATGGGGCGGTGGACATAAAAAATCCTAATAATGACGGTACCCCTTTCACTGTGAATGGTCAGCGCCTTAAACCTTTTATTCCAATGTATGATCCAGGTGAAACTCTTCTTGTCCAGACACCTTGTGATTTTTTAGTACTTTTTATTTGTTTGTTTATTTATGTTTATTTCGTGTGTTGCATGATTGTTTAAATTATTCATTTCTCTCTTCCATTTTACATTATTTTTTCTTTGCATTGATTTTCTTTTTCATTAAACAGTGAGGACACTGCATTGTTCAGTTGGGGGGAGGAAATTGCATTCTATAATAAAAAAAAAAAAAAAAAACCATGTCAGCGTTCAGGATTTCCTGGCATGATGAAGTGATACCGACACGCGATAGCACAATGATCGCAAGTGTCCGTTTTGGCAGAGTAGTTATCTTGCCAGTTATCCCATTTGTTTGACAGTATTTCTTTAGGGATATTGAGTCTTAGAAAACCCGTTTTGAATGAGTCTTTTCTTTTTATGATTTTGTTTCATAAATAAATAAATAATAACAAAAAAAAATGACTTTAATGCTCAAGACTAATTTTATAGAGTTGGAAATAAAGAACAAAACAAGCTCTATAATAAGCAAGCAAAAATTAAACAGCAGACTGACTCCCTGTTTCTTTTAAACGCTGGACCTCTGCTGTTAATTGCTGATGTTGGCTGAGTATTTGTTCCTTCTCTTGTTCCAGCTCCGTTATTCGTGGTTGCAGGTTTTGAGCATACCAGTCCGCACATTTTTTTAATTGCTTATTTTCTTGTCTTAATATTTTATTTTTTCTGTGTTTATTAACAAGTTTTTGCTGCAATTTAGAAATTTGAGATTTAAGTTGATCAGTTTCACTCACTCGTAACAGTAACCTCCGGGATATGGTTGTAATAGAAGCAGCATATTGGGCACCGAGCATTCTCAATCCTGAAACAACTTCGGCATCGGACCGGGTAGAGAAATATACCTCTGCCCCAACCATGGTGTTGACGGCATCAGGACAGAAGTGCAATTGTTGAGGCGTAATTGGTACCTGATTCAAATCGGGGATATTATTGACAGAATGCTGCTCAGCCATTTGAAGAAAATGAGAGAAGGTGTGAGAGGTATGAGAAAAGAAAAGAAAGAAAAAAATACGAGAGATGCAGAGATTGTTATGTGTTTCGAGAGGGTGGAGATGGTCCCTTATATAGAGGCCCGAAGCATTCAAAGGCTCAGCAAAGATTGATTCAGGCAAAACCCAGAGCACAGCTCGAGGCCATAAAGCAATTGTCCGTTTGCAATTTACAGCATGATATGGACCCAGGACGGAGCTCGAGGCTTAAAGTGTTTGTCATAATGGTTCCATTGCACGAGATCCAGGGCTCCGTGACTTACGGCAGTTGTCGGATCTCGGGATTTATGACACTTGTTAAATTCCAAGTTTACTGCAATTGGATGAATGCTCATTTGACTCAGTTGGCAGATCATCTTTGTTTCAAACTTGATCCAACTTGAGTGTTCCATTGCTAAGAATACTTAAACACTGGAATGGAGTGCATGAAGAATTTTTTTTGCAAGAAAAGTTTTCACCCCAAAGCATTTCCCACTGATCCAGGGAGTTTTCTCTACTCTCATACTTACTTAAATACTGTTTCTGTTATTGCATCTTGTTGTTTATTTTGTGTTATTTCTTGCCTCTTTTTGTTTAGTTTCTATGTTGTTTGTTTAATTTTACGTGTGTATGATGGATTACATAATTGCTTATTTTCTAAGTTGTTGTTTGTTGATTGTTTCTCTTTCTTTATTTTCTGTGTTAATTTTTCTTTTATTGCTCATCTTTTCTTTGTTAGTATGTGTGCATTGGATTACACAATTTTTGCCTTAATATGTACTGAGATACACATGATTGACATATACTCTATTCTATCATTTTATGAAATTTGAGCATCTTGGTGGTGTAGTTGAGCGGAATTATTTTATGAAGATTTATTTTCAACCCTGAGCATAGAACATGATTCCTGATGCATCATATTTTGCTAAAGTATGACTTGAAACACCAGGATGCTATATTCATTGAGATAGACTTGACATGATTTATATAATGAAGGGAAAATCTTGAATGACAGTCTACACATGCTTACACTTGTAGTGTTCTTCATTACTATTCGTTGATTTAACACTGGAGAAGTAAACTACAGGACTACCGAGCCTTTCGAAAAAAAAAAAAAGAATAAGCATGGATCTGTCTCAGCGGTAAGGGCGAACTTGGGAATGTGTGGATTAGGCGCACGGTCCTGGGTTCGATTCCCCACTGATCGAATCCGTTTGAAAAAAAATGATAATAATAATAAAAAAAAGAAGGCTAGAAACAGTTACCCAAACTTTGGGGGTTGAGTGTTCAACCTTTAAACAGAGTTTGTGTGAAAACTGCTAGTCCCTTAGGCTTTGAGGTAGTTAGAATCAGAAATGATCAATCTTAAGGTTGAAAAAAATCCTATGACGAATCATGGCTAGTAATGAAAAACAATTTAGCTACACACACATCTGAGTTCTGAGATTTTTCCCCAATTCTTAATGAAAGATTGTTGAGACAGTCTTTGTGAATATAGCCCATGGGAGTAGATAGTCACGTGTCGCACTTTGTGAGAATTCGTTGTTGTGTTTGATTGCTTTTGTTTGGATTTCGAGCTTTATGCAATATTCATCTCAATTAATTTTCACTATTTTGCTCAGAGACTAGCAAAAGGTTAGTTGGGGGGTGTGATTGAGCTGCATTATTGCATATTTTATACATTTAAAATCAATGTATTCTTAATTATTTTATTATTTTATCGTTGATTTTAGATGGAAAAATGATCAAGAGGAAATAAATCCAAGTTATGAATTAAATTGATTAAAAGCATAGTTTATGCTTATATTTTATAACTTGTGATTTAATTTGATTGTCTCACATGCACAACACATTTTTAATATTCTAGTTTAGTTTTTGTTTAATTCCTAATTAATTAATTATTTTATTATTTTATTATTTTTAATTTAATTTAATTTTTTATTATTCTGTTTGTTTTAGTTTGTTTTATTTTATTTTATTTTATTTATTTTTTTTAATTTTTCTGCACAGGTCCTAAACGACATGTCGTTTATGAAAAACGACATGTCATTTTGCATGTTGGTCGTTTCTGTCGTCTGAGGCAAACGACATGTCGTTTGGAAAGAACGACGTGCCGTTTGCCTCGTCTTCAACCTCGCGACGTCCGCCATCTCTGCGTCTCTCCACGCCATGCATGCGTTCGGCAACTGCCCCTCCGCCCACCTGCAGCCACCAGCAACACCAGACGATGCCGGCGATCACTTCTCCTCCACCATGCATGGCCAAATACACGTCCAACTCCACGAAGCACCACCGCATGCACCGGCCACACCAATCTCCATTTCTGAAACCGGGATGGGTTCGCTGCACCTCCGCCGACCACCAGCAACACCAGACGACCGCCGGTGATCAGCTCCGAAGCCACGAAGCACCACTCCAACTATCCCACAGCACCACTGCATTCACCAAGCACACGACAACACCGTTTCAGGAGAGTTATCCTTCGGGTGCTACTTGTCCTTCGGGTGCTGCTAGATGGGGTTGAGAGCATGCAGATGAGAGTTCATTCACGCGAACAGCTGGGTCCGCGAGCAGCTGGGACCTTTTCAAAGAACAGCAACGCACGACATATCACACTGAAAGAAGACAAAGTGAAGAAAAATAAAAGAGAAGAGAAAGAATGCAGCAACCGGAAGAAGAAAAAATAAAAAGAGAAGAAAAAAAGAGAGGAGTGAACCAAGTGGATGAAAAAGAAAAAAGAAAGAAAAAAATAAAGTGCATGCAGCGGGTGTAAAGTAAACGAAAAGCAAAAAAAAAAAATATTCTCTTATCACAGACGCACGGCAAAAAGAATGGGGTAGGGGACAATCTGCAGCTGGCATCACGGACGATTAAGCACAGTACAGTGACTTATGATGCCTATATAAGGTTTGTAAGTAGACGAAGTTAGGGAGCCAGCAGATGTTAGAGAGTTAGAGTGTCAGTGAGTCTAGAGTTAGAGTGTGAGTGAGTTGTCAGATGTTAGAATATTTTTAGTGTGAATTTAGAGTTAAAATTCAGAAAAAATAGTGAGTGAATTTTTGCAGTCAGTTTTTATTTTCTTTTGAGTTCAATTTTTAGTTTCATGTGATTTATTCATCAGTTAGTTTTAATGTATGACTCAGTAAATTTTATTTTTGTAAGTCTTTATTTTCAGTTTTGAGTTTGTTTAGTGAGTAAATTTTCAGTCCTTTTTTATAAATATTGAGAGTCCATTTTATTTTTGAGAGGTTACATTAATTGGAAGTTCAGAGTTTTGGGTTGGAGAACACAGTCTCCATTTCCAAATATCGAGTTTATTCCGTACAATTTTTATTTTTATTTAATTTCGAATTACTGTCATTTAATTTTCTCGCACTTTTAGTTTCCTGCAATTTAAATTTATGTCATTTAATTTTCTCGCACTTTTAATTTCCTGCAATTTAAATTTATGTCATTTAATTTTCTCGCACTTTTAATTTCCTGCAATCTAAATTACTGTCATTTAATTTTCTCGCACTTTTAATTTCCTGCAATTTAAATTACTGTCATTTACATTTCTTGCAATTTTAATTTCTTGCAATTTAAATTACCGTCATTTAATTTCCTCGCACTTTTAATTTCCTGCAATTTTAATTACTGTCATTTAATTTTCCTGCACCTTTAATTTTTGTAATTTATTTTTATGTCATTTAAATTTTATTGTCCATTTACATTTCAGTTATTTAATTTCTAGCAATTTTAATTTATTGTCTTGTATTTTAATTTTTTTTTACTTTTCATCATCCACTCAAAATCAACAAACATGAATCTAGTCCATGACTAGTAAATTTTCATTCCATTGCACTCTCACATTCATTGCACATATTATCATTTTTATTTTTATTCTCTCATTATAACTATTTCCACCATTTTACACGAGTTTGATTTTTAAGCACTTTCCCTGTGGAGACGATTTAGGAATTTATTCCTAATTACTACGCGACACGCTCCTGCACTTGGGATAGCCTTTGGGCTGCTCATTTTCGAACGAGTCACAAACCTAGACGGCACACTTCTTTTCCTTGGTCAACTTCTCAAAGGATACATTACTCAGCCTCAACTCTTCCTAGGCAGACTTTAGCTCGCACTCTAGCCTCTGAACCTCGGCTTGAGCGCTTCCTTTCTTAGAAAAAAGAAGATCGGATTGGGCTCGAAGATCTTCAAGTTCTTTCTATGAAGATTTGAAATCATCGACCAATGAGGATATCTTCACACTGGCTACTTCAATCTCCATATCTTTCAGCTACATAGGTTCAGTAGCTTGTTCAACGCGCTCTAAGTTTTTAAGTCTTCTTCAAGAGTCTCCCGCTCTTGAGAAACCATTTCAACTAGCTAATCGGTAGCCAGAACAACCAGCAAGGCATAACATTCATTGTCAAAATGCAAAAAATAGGAAACCATCAAGGAAAGAAAAATACTTACATTGGCAAAAAGGGGCCTAAATTTCCAGGCCTGAGCTTCACAGGATTCTGACCAAAAGAGGAAGAGGAAGAGGGTTCTACACCTACCAAAGGAAGAATGGCTCTAGCATGCAAACCAGATTCATCCTCGCTTTGCTGAGAAACTTCGACTGGAGGATCTTGCAGGAGGATGAACTGAGAATTTGGCTGTTCCTCAGTATGAGCCAAACTCTCACCTTGGACGTTCGCTGAACGTGGGGAACTGCCTATGGACATAGAACCACCCTCCACCTCTACGACAACATCTTCATGGAACGAGGGTGAAGGTGAAGCCTAGGGAACAATGTTGTCTTGGAACAAAAGGCACAACATAAGACACAAAGAAGAAAAGGAAAAGGAACGGTTCAAGAAGAAAATAAGGAAAGCAAATACTTGAAAGGTCGGAGGCTCAGGGATAATAGAGGGGGACCCACTTGGCAGTCTGTTCCAATATAGGGCAGGAGACTGGAAACTTAGGAGGAATTGATTCCATAGTCTCCTTGGAGCACGACTCCATGGTTTTAGGAGGAATCAACCCCTCTCCAAGAGTAACCTTCGAGCCCATAGGTAGGACCGGAGGGATGGCCGGAACAATTGGAGTTGGCAACACAGGAAAACTGGGAGGAGTCAGACCAAGGAACTTCAGTGGCATAATGCGGGAGCTGGTCAAGCACTCCTGAGTGAGGATTCCACCTCATCAAGTCTTCCCTCAAAAGGAGTTGGCACCACGTGGGGTGGAGCCTCCTCCTGATTTAGAACTTCCTCGAAGGAGGGAAAAACTACTGTTGCCGAGCCGGTACCACAAGGCACCAGACGGTTAAAAACTGAAGAGAACAGAAAGGAAATGGAAACATCTACCCCTTCTCCTTTATCATGGTGTGAAGAAAAAGGTAGGATTCAATTGTCTTTTTTTTTTTGAACGAACATAGCAAAAGAAGAAAAATCTTAGAAGTTTCAAAAAATACCTCTCGATGGAGCAGCTCAGGAAAGATCAAGAGTAGCTCAGTCAGAGATGCCTTTAGGGGCAGCTCGGTGAGAGTGGCTTTCTTGGTCAGCTTGGAGAGAACTGCTCTCTTTAGCAACCCTCTCAGAACCTCTCTCCTTTGCTGCTCGATTGGGCCTACTCTTTTTAGCAGATCGGGGAGAACTGCCCTCTGGGGCAACTAGTTGGGAACTCATTTTCTCTTTACGAGGAGCCCTCAGCTTGGTAGGATACAGAGGATTCACAGGGACCTCCTTGGTAGGCACCGACCGAGCAGGAACAACAACACCCTATTTTGTTTGGGGCCATTCCTAGCGGTTGCCTTCAAGATGAGAAGCTCCACGGTGTGTCTCTCTAGGGGGGACAAGGAAGATGGGCCCATTAAGAGATCCTGACCAATCACATGGTTGTGGTGGGGAGCAACGATGTAATGCCGGATGTACTCATCATCCAGTAAAGAATCAGTTTCTACCAGGGAAGGATGAGCTGCCACCCAGGACATTATGGAGGCAATCCTAAATTCCTCTCGCTCTGATAACTTAATGGAGAGAGATTTGGTGGTTAGGACCTTACCCCAAGCGGATCGAATGGGGAACTCGTTGTACTCGACTTCTTCTTCTGGGCATTCCCACCCAAAGCCCCCAATGAAGAAGAATCACCGATGCCATTCTTTCAGTGACTAATATCACCTCTCGAGAACAGTGAAGCATTTATCAGCAGAGTAGGATTGAAAACTATAGATGTTACTCGCCATACGATTGATTCTATACACAGATAGGAACTCCCGAACGGTTAGATTAGGATAATCTTTTGAAGCAGTCAGAATGAGCCAGAAGGCCACACAACCAGCCATGATTAAGGGCCAAGCATTAGGATTAAGTTGTGCCGGAGCAAGTTGTATAAAGTCCAAAATGTCACGAATCGGATGACAGAAAGGCAGACACAGTCCAATGTTGAACATATGAGGGTAAAGAGCCTCCCTTGTCAACATGAAATCCTCGTCCACCCCGAGTGGGGAACTTTCTGCAGAATGTACGTAGTTCATTCTGGGTCATAGCAGACGTCCATCCCTTTTTGGAGAAATAATTGTGTCGAGGATTGTTCTCACCCTTTTTACCCATTGTAGAAACGGATGAAAAGCTTGGAGTAGTTTAAGGTCTTAGAGAAGATGAGAAGGAAACCAAAACGAAACTGTTGAAGGAGAAAGAAAGAAGAAAATATGGAAGAAGAAATAAATAGGGGCAGTTTGATGGAACGTCTAGGTGCTTGAAACAGCTGCGCAAAATCCAAAGAGACGCCTCGACTATGGGAATATGGAGTGACATTTACCTACCGCACACATGCTTGGAACAAACAAATCCCAAAATGACATTGGCACATTAGGGAGTAGTTTTAATTGAGTAGGAACTGATTCGCATCCCTTCAGACCAGGAGATCGGTTCAAATCAATAATGAGCTGATAAGTACCCGTTCGAATTCTACATACACCAGTCAGAGGGCTTCCACCAAAAAAGAGAGAGAGAGGAAGGGAGAAGGAAGAAAACTTCTTATAATTTCTAGCCCACAAGTGTGCTAAAAATTTGCAGGGTAATGTGAAGGGAGAAAATCCCTTATATTTGATTAAAGGCAGGGCTCAGGTTACAACCCAGATATAAGGCCTGGGTTGTACCAAGCCAGGAATGGACTCTCTTTGACCTTCCAAATGAGCTAAACAACGCCAACACCACAAATTCAATGTAATGACTAACAAAACAAAAATAAGTTATATAGATTATATCTCATGTAAAGCAATTTATCTATACGGCAAGACAAGAGATATGTGCAATGGCAATGGCTGCAACTAAATTTTTTCCAATTATGTGCAATGGCTGCCATGAGTATTTGTACACAAAATCTAGGCAAATAAAATGAGGGAAAAAGTGGGCAGTATGGTGGGTGTGCTAATTTCGCCCTGAGGGAAAAGGGTGGGGATTGAGCTGTAAATTTACAAGCCCCTTCCATGTGCTAAGGAACCCCAGACCTTCCATCTCAAACAATGGTGCATCGATATTCTAGTAGCACTGCTATAGTAGAGCCAAACATCTATACAATTCTATTCATATTTACAAACTTAAGTAACAAAATGATCAGAGAATTGTTTGTTCCCATAAATTTCTTGATGCTCAAAAAAATGTAATAAACAGAATGATAATGTTTAGTACATTTAATGGGAACAAACAATCTGTAAGTAACAAAATCAGAGGATTGTTTTGCACATTTGTTGGAGCATCATTTATTGGGAAGTTATACTGTGAAATAGGTGTAATTTGTTAATTTATGAGCTTATACCCATCTTTATTTTCATATATGCACGTTGGGTTCAGTTTAGGTGGATGGAAGTTTTGTCAGTTTCAGTTGTGTTTAGACCTCTTAAGGTTTAAATTATTTATATATCTTGTCATCGTTTTAAAATAAAGTCCATGACAAAAACAAGTGGTATGTATATGGGGGAGTTCCTTAACTTCCTAATCATAAAAGGGAATTTTTTTTCCTTTACAGTTAATGTCAATTTATATTGGGACTCTGCAATGAAGATATTTCCAGTTGCAGTTTTGGTCTAAATAAATGATGCTCAAACAAATGCACTAAATAGAACTATAATGAATTGGCCATGTTCGTTGCCATTATTTATTGACTTTTAAGTTGAACCAGCAAATGCAAAAAATCGTTGCAACAAGTTCATATTTCCAGCGATTTATTTCACCGTAAATAGTCCAAAAAAGTGCCACAATTTCTCATAACAATTTCTATAGAAATCGTTGGGAAAAATTATTCGCATTGTCACAACAGTGTCGCAAATACACATTAAATCGCCACAAATGGTATTTGCAACGAAATTTAATTTGCCGCGAAAAAGAATTAGCAACTACTTGGTATGTTGTATAAATGATAAGGGAATTAATGATACAAAGTAAGTGCATTGTCTAAAGCACGTGAAAAGCATCTTATTAATGAGACTCAAAAAAAAAAAAGAAAAAAAAATTGAATTGCATAACTAATTAATGACCTGGTGAATTAGGAACTGTAGTGCCCAAAGGCCAACTATATTAGCTTTTGCTTCTTTCAAAGTTGAGTGGAGATTTAATAAAACTAAAAAAATGGAAATGACATTACATCCGAACTCAAAAATTCAAACTTTTGTAAGCTTTTAAAAACTCATAATAGGTGAATTGGCCCAACAAGTTCATAAGCTAGTCCCAAGTCCTAAACACAACTAATATGAGTCTATGCCCAAACAACACCAAAATTAAGGCAAACAGCCCCAATAAACAACAAAATCCAAAATAAAGGCAACACCTGGAGTTCAAGAACAAACAAACCAAACACTGATACAAAGTTAGAGCATCCAACCTAAAAGCTTAAGCTAGTACATCAAGAGGGCCAATAAGTACACAAACCCATTTCAAGTTGCATGGTATGGGGCCCAATCCCATGGAAAAAGTCATGGCAAATTGTGTGACTGAAGAAGGATTCAAAATCTACAAGTCCTTGTTCCTTTGTAATGCAAACATCAGCTATAGGTTCAAGAATATGCTTAAACCTGGTGAGTAAAGGCATGTCAGATCCAAAAAAAATTTATCAACATGAAATGTCCAGATTTATACCGAAATCGGGCCACTGGAGCAAGAATTTATGTGGAAGTGGATCTCCAAGATGAACCCGTGGAGGGTTTCCCATTGATTGTTGGCCAAAAACAGATTTGGCAGAAAGTTACGTATGAGAAAAGGGTTTCTATTGTGTGAAATGCTTTCGACAAGGGCACACGGCTGTAGTTTGTCGTTCTGGCAAAAGAGCAGGGGTCAAGATAACAAAAAAAGAAGGAATGAGAGGACTAGGAAAGGATCATGAGGAGTAGGTGTGGAAAGAAGTGGGGTGGAAGATGGATGTGGCGGGTTTGTCTGGTGTTACAAAACAGAGTATGGAGGAAGGGAAGATCAATAATTTGTTGTGGAATGAGGGGGAGGTGCATGTGGTGGAGGAGTTAAATGAAGTGGGGCAGTAGAGTACGGTGGAGGAAGAGCTAAAAAATGGGGATGGGAAAATAAATGAGGTGGTGCGGAGTGAGGAAGAGGTGAAGGATGGGGGTGTGGGGGTAGAGGATGTCGAGAGGATAGAGGAGGGTGAGATAGTGCGATGATGGGATGGTGGGGGATGTTCCTAGCAAGGAGGTGGTGGAAGATTTCCAGCTACCAATGGCGGATTATCTGCCTTGCCATGCCGTCACAGAAATCCCAGTTGATCCCATTGAGGGGATTATTGTGGAAGACATGTTAGTGCAGACTGAAACTTGTGAGGTCCAGAGGATGAGTTCAGCTCAGATTATGAATGATATGGTATCCGAAAGTGATGAAGAGGATTGTGAGGTAGTATGGTGTGATGTTGATCCCAGAACTACATGTGAAAAATCTTTGCTGACTGGAACAGATCATGAAGCAGAATGTCCTACACTGTTGAAGGAGGGACATCAAAGTCCGGGCCAGGGGATCTGGCGTCGGGCTACTCATCTGAGCAAGAGATTGCTGAAGTCTCTTTGTTAAGGGGAAAAAAATGTATGAGTTGGACACGGAACAATGGTTGATATCTAAGAAGATGATAGAGGAAAAGGCAGTGCAGAAGTCAAAGAGGGTGCATACCTGTTCTCATAAATTGGAGTTATGATTGACTCAATTCTTTTCTGGAACATTAGAGGGTTGGGCAGGTTGAGCCGTAGACTAAAAAGATTAATGCAAAAGAAAGTGGATTTATGTGCTATAGCAGAGCCATTCTTAGCGGAGGAGCATATGGCTTTATTAGGTAACTTTTTGGGTTACTACCATTCCCTTTCAAATGAATGTCAGGGGGGGAACTGTGGGTTTTTTGGAAGGATGAAAACGCCTTTGAGATGGTTTCAATTACAACTCAGATGAAATTGGGTTGGTCTAACAAGGATGGTCAAAGGATCTTGGTGACATTTGTTTATGCTAAGTGTTCGTATATGGAGAGAAGAGAGTTGTGGAGGAATCTGGAAGGGACTCATGGTCTGGATGATCCGTGGGTGGTCCTAGGTGATTTTAATACTATTCGAATGGATGAGGAGAGGATTGGTGGAAATCCAAGTCCTTTGGTATCCATGTAAGATTTTAATGATTGCATGCATCAGTGTGGGCTAGTTGATTTATCCAGCATAGGACAACAAATGTCATGGTGTAATGGCCATGATGGGGTGTCTCGCAGCTAGGCAAAGCTTGATAGAGTCCTTGTTAATACGGCTTTCTCAGATTGTTTTAGCTCGGCTCACTTCCGATATCTGAGTCGGAAATCTTCTGACCATCGCCCTATGGTGGTTTACTTGCATAGACTGTTTTCTTTGTATGGTCCACCTCCGTTTCATTTCCAAAATATGTGGTGTTCACATGATAAGTTTTTGTTGTGTGTCAAAGAGGCTTGGTGTAGGAATGACTTGGCAGTGGATCTATGGAAACTTGTAATCAAATTGAAGCGCACAAGGATTGCACTTCGTGCGTGGAACCGAGATGTTTTTGGGGGTGTGGGCATTAATCTGCACGCTCTTGTGGAGCGGCTGGAAATTCTAGAAATTTAAATGCAATTAGGCTACTCGAAGGAAATTGAAGACGATTTCTTGGCTACTAAGTTGGAGATACAGGTGTGGGAGAATAGAGAAGCCACTCGATTGGGACAAATTGCAAAAAAAAAAAAAAAATGGTTAACTGAGGGGGATCAAAATTCAAAATTCTTCCATATGGTCATTAATCAGAGGTGTAAGAAGGTTCACATAGATCGAATGATCCTGACTGATGGCAGGATTTTGGAGGGTGCAGAGGTAGTGCACAATGAGGCGGCAATTTTTTTCTAGCATTTCCTTGAGGAGCCATCCAATATAGAGCCCTGTGACCTCTCGACGCTTATTGATAGGCAAATTTTTAAGGCTAAAAATTATCTATTATGCACGGTGGCAACGGAGGAGGAGGTAAGAAGAGAGGTTTTCTCAATTCTGAAATAGTGTAGTCTGGGACCCGATGGAGTTGGATCTGAATTCTATATGTCTTGTTGGGATATTGTAAAGGAAGACCTCTTGGAAGTGGCAAAATATTTTTTCTAGGATGCCCATTTTCCTAGGTTTTATTCTTCCTCGTTTATTATTCTTATTCCAAAGTTGGGTAATCTTTCGAGCTTTGATAAATTTCATCCTATTAGTCTTTACTTAGTGGCCTACAAAATTTTCTCGAAGATAATTGCTTTTCAAACTCACTAATATTGTTGATAAGTTGGTCTTTCACTAGCAAGGAGCCTTTATTCCGAGACGTAGTATTTTAAAAAATATTACGCTTGCACAGGAAATGGTCCACTCTTTGCATAAGAAAAGGACGTAATGTGATGGTAAAATTGGATATGGCCAAGGCATACGATAGAGTGAATTGGAGTTTCCTTTTGGAGGTACTGAAGTCGTTTGGGTTTGCTGTGAATTTTTGCAAGCTTATAAGAAATTGTGTGGAGGCCCCGTGGTCCTCGGTGATGATGAATGGAACCCCTAAGGGTTTTTTTCAATCAGTCGGGCTTGTGTCAAGGGGATCCCCTTTTTCCTTTGTTATTTATTATCATGGAGGAGGTTTTAACAAGATTACTTCGGCGGAATTTTGAGGAGGGTCGCATTGGGCAATTTTATCATCCAATTGGCGGGAAGAGGTTGATAAAAATTTTAGTGAAGGTTCTTGAGACATATGAGAAGTGGTCGGGTTAGAAAATTATCAAAGCTAAATCTGGAATTTTCTTGTCAAAACATATTAGCCCAGCTCGTAAAAGAGGTTTATTAAGAAGTACCAGATTCACGGAAGGCAAGTTCCTAGTGACGTTTTTGGGCGCGCCCTTGGTTTCAGGCAAGTTAACTTCTCAGATTATGGAGCCGCTAGTGGATAAGATATGTGCGAAAATTGCAGGATGGAAGTTTAAATTGCTATCGCAAGGTGGAAGGTTGATTTTTCTTAGACATGTTCTATCTATCACGCCGCTACACTTGATGTCCGTTATTTCTATTCTGATTGGCATTATCTCCTGCATTAATTCTCTCTTGGAAAATTTCTAGTGGGGTGAGGTGGAAGGTAAAAGAAAAGTCCATTGGCTCTCTTAGGCAAAGGTCTGCAAACCAGTCTCGGAAGGGGGATTGGGTGTGCGAGATCTTAAGGAAGTCCAGACATATCTCCATTTGAAACTTGCTTTTCGATTGATCACTTCAAATAATTTATGGGTAGATTTTTTCAGGGCCAAATATTGCAGAAACATCCATGTTCTAGCTTGGAAGGAAAATTCCAATGATTCACGGTTTTGGAGATCAATGGTGGCTACCATTTTGGAAGTTATGGAGAATGTGAAAGTCTTGGTACGAGGTGGAAATTCCTTTTTTCTGGTTTGACCAGTGGCTTTCTTTTGGTCCGCTATCTATGAGCATAGAGGGGATAACTAATAGTAAGCTAAGCATTTGAGATTGTTGGTATCAAAAAATTGGTGGGAGCTGAAAGAACGATGGAAATTATGCACAATGTTCAGACTGGAAAAACAGGTGAGGACGTTCACATATGGAACCCAACATATGACAGCAATTTCTCTACAAAAACAGCATGGGAGGCAGTGAGGAAGCGTGGTGAAGTTTTAGAGTGGAGCGACTGGCTATGGCACCCCTTAATTCCCAAAAGAATTTCCATTTGTGTATGGAAAGCTTGGTTTAAATGCTTGCCTGTAGATGAGAGAGTTTAGGCAAAAGGTAATGCGATGGCTTCGGCATGCGATTGTTGTATGAAAAGGTACCAAGAAAATTGTGATCACATCCTCTCTTTAGGTGAGATTGCAGCAGAAATTTGGCGTCAGGCTAGTGTGCTGCTAGAGGCTCCTTTCCACGTGCCTATCCCCTGGAAAAACAAGTATCAAGCTGGTTTTCTTATGCCAAAAAGTCGTCGATCAAAGGTAGTTTAATTGGGGTGATGCCTTGTGTGATTACATGGTGCTTATGGAAGAGAAGATGTAGAGCAAGAATGGAGGGGGTTAAACAAAACGTGGATGACATGTGGAGACAAATAAGGCACTGGGTTAGTGCTATTGTAGTAAACTCCAAGGCCTTATGTAAACATTCCACGTCAGTCATGGAGATTGTGTGGGAGCTCCAGCTTCCGCATCGTCTTACTCACGCAAGACCAAGTAAGTATGTGGCATGGAACAAGCCCCCTACCGGATGGGTTAAACTCAACTGTGATGGTAGTTGTAGGGAAAATCCGGGTAACTCAGGAGGTGGAGGAATTATTCGGGATTTCTGTGGTAGCGTGATTGCAGCTTTTTCTAGTACTTTCAAACATGGCACGAATAATAGCACGGAATTAAAAGCAATCTTGGAAGGTATTCGTTTGTGTAAACAGCTCTGCCATTTGAATGTGATAATCGAATGTGACTCGTGTATTGTAGTGGATTGGCTTCGAAAAAGTATATGCACGTTATGGTACCTTTGGGACTTTTGGAGGAGTTAGTGGTGGTTCTAGAAGGGGTGAATTTCATGGTGCTTCATCAATATAGGGAAGGGAATAGTGCAGCTGATTTTCTGGCGAGAGAGGGTGAAATGGGCAAAAACGTGATCTACGAGGAGGGGTCGTCGCTACCACGTCTTCTTAAGGGAATTCTTTGCTTGGATAAGTGGGGTCTCCCCTCTTTCCTTAAATAGGATGAAATTGTTTTGAGTTTAGGCTTGTTTTAGTTTGATTTGTTTTTGTTTACAAAAGCTAGTTGAGACTTGCTATGATGGGCGGGTTTTGTTTGGTTTTCGTTTGTTTAGTTTGGTCTTGGTCGGTCATGAAGTTTTAAGGCTTGATTGTTAACACTATATTCCTCTGCTGTAAGTGAGGAATTTTTAATAAACTTTGGTCGAGACCACGTCGCAAGTGGTTACCGTTTATTTGAAAAAAAAAAGTGATGATGGAAATCAATTAATCAAAATAAGTGAAAATACTGGGCTGTAAAAAAGCATAATTATCATTGAAATTCCAAGGAAGGAATTGTACTTAGCCTCTGAAACATTCTTAAGTATGACCATTGATGTTCCTCGATCTTTTTCTATATGCTCATCATTTGGCAAATTGAAAGTGATGGTTTGAGGACCCTTTACATCTTGAGGCAAAATTTAATCTCAAAAAATTTTCTAGCAGTTCTAAAGTCGTTACAGTGACAATTGATGCAAAAAGTCATTTTTTGCATCGGATTCAAACTCACTACGGGCATTTAAAATCAAATGTGCACTTGCACGTTGGGTTTCAGTTAAAATGTGTTTTGCGGCCACTATTGTTGGTTTTACGATGATTTTGTGTGTAGCGAAACTAAAAGATTGTTGTGATGCTATGATTTTCATCAGGGATTTTAGTAGGGGGTGCCAAAAGCACAGATGCCCTTTTATTTTCCCCCAATTACATATTTCCCCCCATGTTTGCCCACTTCAACGAACATCCTTCTACACTTTGACCCATTGCACCCATCAGACTCCATTTTCAAACCCTGCATGCTCCACCCTTCCCAGTGTTCTCTCACGACATCGACTCCTCCTTTGTGAGCTTTTGGCCCATTCCTTTCTTCATTTTTCATCCTCTTTGCTAGGGTTTTGTTTGGTGTTTCCTCACTCTTTTTTCAATCCCCTCCCATGTTTGGCGTTTCCTCACTCTTTTTTGTTTGGAAGTTTTGATTAATTTACCTAGGCTTGAATAGTTTGCATTTAGAAAAGCCTTTTGATTGTGATAAGAATGAAAATGCATGATTCAACTAAGTTTTGAAACATCTTTGGGTAAGGAAAGCTAGAAATTATCATGCATATGCTTAATGGATGGTTTAGTGAGAATTAAGGTCTTGAGCCATGTTTAATTGTTAGGATGAACTTTTATGACCTAAGCCTAAGTTTTAAATTTATCCCTAAAGTTATAATTACTATTGTTACTTGATAAATTTGAGTACACATGCATCCATAGAGGTTGAATAGTTGAAATCACATCTAGGCCTTAATAGAATGCATGCCACGGGTTGGGTGTGATTGACATAGTTGCACTTTGATTCTTAAAAGTCAAAGGGCGTAGATAGTTTTATAATATTGAAAATATGAGGTTTATGAGGTTTGGTTAAATTTGGGGCTTATTTGTAAATAATGAAAAATTAGGGCCTTAATGGTAATTTTTGAAATTTTAGGAGTATTTTTGTAAATACCAGTTCTTGAACCCTTTTGATTATGAACATCTTCCTTAAAGATTCAAATCTTAAGTTAGCATAACTTTGATTTCAGCTACTTTGATTCTTTAACTTTGTACAGTTTGTAAATTAGCTTCTAACTTACTCTTCGATAATTTATTTATGCTTCTTGTACAAACGACACATTTATATTATAAATGTCATTTAGGGCATGAAACATCATATGATACATCATTGAGTATTTCATTACTTGTTTATATGACATGTGAAATTCTCACCATTTTAACATATTGCATTTATAAATATTATTTTCACATGAAAGCTTACTACATATCATGTCATGAAATACATTTTTCAAGTATAGCCTGAAAAATAAATTTTGTTACGACCCGAAAGGCTAGGATGGGGACATATCTTAGTGGAACTCCTTTATCCACTCTAGAGTGAGTAAAAATGGAGTGGTAACCCACAGGTTGACAAAGAACTATCAGCAGGTTTCGAATGGATTTTGTTTGAAGAATTCTGGAGCGAAGTCGTATATAACACCTAATGTAGGTAGGTGCATACATTATGATGAAATGTTATGATACTAATACATGGAGAACGATGTCTGTAGGCAAAAACGTAGTGTCAACATGAGTTATGTTACGGTCACCGGCAGATGCTTGTGATGCATATGGAGAATCGTGTTGCTACCATGCATATGTTAATGATGGCTTTAATAACAATAAAATGTTATTTTTTAAAAGCAATGAGGTATGAAATGTTCTCTTTCGAAATATCATGTTTTTGAAACGAGAAAGTGAAAAATGTTCTTTGAAAGAAATGTACATTAAAGTTTTTCTGAGAAATGTTGAGGAACCTGGATGTGAGACATATACTGATTTTTTTGCATTGCATGCATCTCCTGTTTATCATTAATCATGCCTATCTTATCTTTGTGCAAATTGGTTGTTTGACTTACTAAGATTTCAAGTAAATCTTACCTTTGTGGACCCACTATCATCCCTTCCAGAATTATAGAAGTTGTATTAGGACTAGTAGAGAATGAACAGGATGGACCACTAGGTACAGATGATTGAAAAGAAGCCAGATCTCCAGCGAAGATTAGATATAATTTGATACTCATTAGCATTGACTCTTTATAATTCAGAGCGTATGAAAGAGTTGATCTAACCATGGAACTTGGATTAAGTATTTTATATTAAGGAAATGCTGTCCTTAAGTTTGAAAGTGTCTTGCATGATTTTGAAGTGTTAGAAACTAGATGACTCAAAATAGTTTATGCTTTGGCAAAGTTGTTTTTTTTTTTTTTCCTTGTTATAGAAACTTGATCTAATGGCTTTGATCTTACCATATGTTTTTCTTGAGTATTTTAAGTATGTATTAAGAGTTTACTTTTGGAGAATATTGGTTTAGATCTTTGATGGAATGTTGTTATAAATGCAAAAGTTTGTTTAAAACACGATCTAGAGGCTTTTAGGTATGAGTTGTTGTTTGGATGAAATGTTTGTGCCAAGTGACTCGTTCGAAAATGAGCAGCCAAAAGGCTATCCCAAGTGCAGGAGCGTGTCGCGTAGTAATTAGGAATAAATTCCTAGATCGTCTCCACAGGTAAAATGCTAAAAATAAACTCGTGTAAAATGGTGGAATTATTTACAATGAGAAAATAAAAATAAAAAGTGATGATATGTACAATGGATGAAAGAGTGCAATCAAAAAGAAAATTTACTGGTCGTGAACCAGATTCATTTTTGGTTGGCTTTGAGTGTTGAGAAGCAGTGATGAAAAGTAAAGAAATTAAAGTGCAAGACAGTGAATTTAAATTATTGAAAATTAAATGACTGAAATTTAAATGAGTAAGAAAATTAAATGACATAAAAAAAATTGCAGGAAATAAAATTGCAGAAAAATAAATGACATAAATTTAAAGTGCAGAAATTAAAAGTGCATAAAAATAAATGACAATAATTTAAAGTGCAGAAATTTAAAGTGCAAGAAAATAAATCATCATAAATTAAAATGAAAAAAAATAAAATTAAAAGTGGAGAATACAGATGAAGGAGGACAGCTCGGTAACAACAGTTGGTCCATTAGGCTCTCAACTGCATCACCGAACTCCCTCACTTCATCTGCACTTTCTCCAAAATTGAAAAAACTACAGACTAATCCTAAGCTATTCTACTGGGTGTCTAACATCGACCACCTCTCTCTATGTATCTTCAGGTCCTTATATAGGCTTCAAAAGCCACTGTATTGCGTGCTGTGCTTAGCTTGTTTCGTATGTGAAGCCAGCTACTTGTCTCCCACTCAGAAAGTTATTCCATTTGTCCCTGCATGTGCTTTTGGTTTCGTCTGCTTTCCAACCTTGCTGCACCGAATGATCTGCTTGTGTGTTTTTCTTTCTTTTTCTTTCGGTTTCTTTTTCTTTCTTTCATTCTATCTCTTGTCGGCATCACATGCTTACCAACTCTTTTATTTTCTTTTCTTATTCTTGCATCCAGCCGAGACTGCACCGAGTGGTTCGGTTGCTTCTTTTTTTTTTTTCCTTTCTTTTTTTCTTTGCTGCACCGAACTCCAACCTAAGCTGCACCAAACGGTTCACTTATTTTTTTCTCTTTCTTTTTTTTTCGTGCGTCTTCCAGCTGAGCTGCATCTAGTGCTTCACATGCACCGAACTCTCTTCTCTTTCTTTTTATTTTTTTTTCCAGCTTGCACCGAAACCGATCGAGTGGACCTGCTTATTTTTTCTTTCTCTTCTTCTCTATCCTTTCGGCATGTGCATGCTTGCTTCTTGTTCCCCACCGAACTCCAGCTAGCTCTAAACCGTTTATTCTCTACTTTGTTTTTTCTCCCAGCTTTTTATTTCTTTTCGGTGTAATGAAAATGAGAGAGACCGAGAGGTGGCTGGGCTGAAATGGCTTGCGGCTTCGTGGAGGTGCATGGAGGCTGTTGTTGCTCGCAAGGTGGAGGCCGTGTGAAATGACTTCCTCTGTTTTCTCCTCATAAAACAGAGTAAGTAGGCTATCGGTTTTCACGTGGAAGGGTGCTGCTGAGCTGTGCATGGGACGGTTGCTGCCGTTGGTGGAGATGGTTGTACTGCTGGTGGTGGAGAGGCGAAGGGCAGCGGCTGCGCAAGCTCGGAACGCATGCATGGCGTTTGCATGCGTTCGGCGAGAGGTTGAAGACGGGTCGCGACGACATGCAGTTTATCTCAAACGACAGGTCGTTTGGCTTGGACGGCTGATTCAAAGCTAGTGAAAAACGACATGTCGTTTGACTTGCAGGCCAAACAACATGTCGTTTAGCCTGCGCAGTAAATAATAAAAAAATAATAATAAAATATACTAAAACAAACAGAATAATAAAAAAAACAAAACTAGAAAAGGAAAATAAATAATTAAATAAAAATTAAACAAAAACTAAACTAAAATATTACAAGTGTGTTGTGCATGTGAGGAAATAAAATCAAATTAAATCACAAGTTATAAAAATAAGCATAAACTATGCTTTTAATCAATTTAAATCACAACTTGGATTTATGCCTCTTAATCAATTTTTTCATCTAAAACCAATGATAAAATAATAAAATAATTAAAAATATATTGGTCTTAAGTGTATAAAATTTGCAATAATGCAGCTCAATCACCAAGTCATGCTAGTTTTAATGCTTAAATCAAGCTAGAACTTGAATGTGAGGTATGTGGTTATCTTTTTTGAAGATTTATTTTATGAAAATCAAGGATCAAGTGATCTTATTTCGAGTCCAAAGCTTGTTATACACAGTTTTGAGGTTTCATGCAAACCAATTGTGTAGGTTGTATTTCTATGAGTTTGGTTGCTTAATCAAGCATGGTATCACTTAAGTTTGAATGATAAATATGTTAGGAGAGTATTTATGGACTTTTGAAATATTTGAAGTTGATTTAGAAAGTTTTAGACTAAGAACATCAAGGGTTGGTTCTATTTGACTTAAACTTGGTGTTTTGGTATTTTTGTTGATGTGAAGAGTTTAAGATTTTTATGAAATATATATGTTGATTTTTTAGCATGATTTTAGAACTAAGGATATGATTTTTGAGTATTGCAAAAATTATTTTAAGCATATTAGTTGATGGTTCGTCGAAGTGCAACAAAAATCCAAGTTTTGGGCCTATCTATGAGTTGGCTAAGGAGTAGTTCTCATAGTTGTGTTTTCTTTTTAATTTTTTTAATACGATATTTGTATTTAAGATAAAATTTACCTGAGAAATGTAAATTTGGTAAGTTTTGGAGTTAGTATGCAAAATCCTTATTTTAGGGGCAAAATTATAATTTCTTAGAAGTTAATGGGTAACTTTGCAATTTTTGCTATAATTCAGTGATTTTATGTTTCTAAGTATTTAGTGAGATACTTTATCCTTAGAAATATCTCATTTCTATTCATGAATTTTACACTCACTTTTCATAATGCTAATCACTGTAAATTAGTCTCTAACTTACTCACAGTGTACTTATATATGTACGGTAGTAAGATTGTTATCATTATATTTGTAACACCCCTATTTTAGTGTATTTTTATTGAATGATTATTTTAATTAATTTAAATATTTATTCTCTTGTTTTAATATTATTGGGGTTTTTATTATATTATTTTTATAATATTTTAAGTTGTAAAAATTATTTTTAGGTGCTTTCTTCTTATTAATTATTGTTTTGAATTTAAAGTGATCTTTAATTTAAATTGGTTTATTTTTGGACTTTAAAATTAGTATTGTTTTATTTAAGTCTTTCACTGTATTTGAATTATTTTATTTAGTTTGCAGTTTTATTATCCTTTTCATGGGATCAGTTTCGAGACCCCAAGATGAAAAGACTGGATCTCTTCTTTTTCTCTTTCCTTTTCTTTTTCTCTTTTTCTTTCTTTTTCTTCATTTTTCCTTCTTCTCCTCTGCTCCCTGCCCGCGCGACCCAGCCTCTCTCTCTCTCTCTCTCTCACCGTGAGTTCGGCCATTTCCACCCAGCCACGACCACGAGCCGCCATGGTCAACACAGCCCGGCCCAAAAGCTCCCTCAGCCGCTGGCGACTCCACACCTCTGATCTCAGCCCCTCCCTCGCAGGCAATAGCCCGCATGCACCGCCAAAGCCGCACGGTGTTTTGAGCTCCAGCACCGTTGTCTAGCCACCTCCGGCTATCATTTCTTCACCACTTCTTCCTCTACTTTCCAGCAACCCAATGGACCTAACCCCGGCTCCAATCTGTCACTGGTGAAGTCGCATTAACCACATCTCCGTTTTACACTTTTCGGCCTTAAAACCGCACCTTGCGCCGCCACCCACGACCAAAGGCCACCACCATTAGCTTCACCGACCTCCGTAGGCCCTACCCTATTTCAAGTCTTGGTTTGACCCCGTTCAAAAGTGAGTTTTTGAGACCCACGACCATAGTGTATTTTACACTGTGGAGTTGTTGTTTTGGCATTTCCAGTTCATCATTGATCCTCTGAAAATTATTTTATAGCGTTGTAAGTATTTTTGCAAACAAACTTTAAGATTTAAATATATTTTTGCACTAACTGATTTCACTGTGTTCTGGTTGGTTTCTGGACTGAGTCCGAGGAGTATGGGGGTGGATGGATTTGAGGACGGAGTATTTGTGTGTTGGTTATATTGTGATTTGGTTGGTTGGATATTGTTGTCGGTTTGGTACATTGCATATGCACGCATGTTCATGTTTGTAAATTGAAAACTGAGTTTTCGTGTAATTGCATTCATGATCATATGGATATTTTGAAAACTGGGTTTTCATGTGTGGAATGGATTTTTGGGTGCGTGTGTATCACGACCCCAATCCGAGATGGGGTATTATCGGTGGAGCTCCTCTGGTCACTCAGGAGCGGAATATACTGAGTGACGTCCCCTGGGTTGTCGCTGGGCGACAACGGGATTGGACAAGTTACGTGCCGACTCCGTGGCCCTTCTGCTGGCCGGGGTTAGAGGATGCCTGGCCACGAACGCACTGGGTGCTGAACTGGGCATCACTCGTTATGCAGCCAGGACGTGCGGATGGTCCCTAGAGGAGACCATGGTGCATATAGATTAATGGATAAATGGAAAATGGTTGTTTTCTGAGAAAATATCGTGTGTTGGATATGAATTTTGTGTGAGTCATTTTCTGGGAAAATGATGGATATTTGCTTTGGGCCATTTTCTGGGAAAATGGTGAAAATTTATTATTGGATATGTTTTTGGGCCAAAATGGGATTTTGGCGTGTGTTGGAAAAATATCAATTTTCAGGGAAAATGATATTTTTGGATTTCATGCATAGCACATCATATGCATGCATGGTTGGTTGCATTAAATGTGTTTTTATCTTAGGATTGGTTGGGTTATAACTTACCTGTGATACCATTTAATGGTACTGCAGATTTGGTTGATAATGATGCAGATGCCGAGTCTGAGGATTTGGCTCCGCCAGAGGAGTGATCTGGGATCACTCGGGTTTATGCCTTTTCAGCCTTGTATTATTTTGTTGGACATTTGGTTTCTTTTTTAAATGATTTATATTTGGATATTTGTATTAAACTAAAATTCTGGTACTAGTTGACTTATTTATTTCCGCTGCGTATTTTATTGTGCACTGTTTAATTGTTTCACACACTTGGCACTTGTTGTTGGGATGCGTGACCTTGTTGTCATCATCCTGACGTCACGATTCCTGAGTTGTTTTGTATGTGGGAGTCAGGGCGTCACAATATTCTTATCACTTATGATTATTATAAATTATTATAATATGTCATGCCATGTAATTTATTACAATTCATGCTTATCTATTACATGCCATGATATGCCACGTCATCTGTCTTATATTCATTTTGTTACATGACATGCCACGTTACTTGTATTGAGTAAGTCATGAAATATTTTCAAGCATTTGGGATCTTTTATTTTAATCACAATCCAAGTTCTAGGATGGGGGGTTATCCTTGAAAAAGTACCGTCAACAGGCTTTGAATGGTAAGTTGTGATAAGGATCGATAAAACCAAAATGGACAAGGATAACATTAGGGTGGTGAGAACCGAGAGATATAAAGTTCGTAGTGGATGAGTGTTTCCAGCTAATAGACTTTAATATGGAGATTATCATATATTTAGTGAGTGGTACTGAAGGAATTTGTAGGGTTATCTTGAGCCACAATAGATACCATATTGTGAAGAGTTTCTCACCATTGAGAATAGGTTTGAATTAGTTAACCATTTTATAGAAGAGAAAACAATGCTATTGGATGAGATCGTGAAAATTTTGGGAAGTATAGAATAAGGATTAGGATCTCATAGCCTTACTAAGTATTTATCTTTTGAGGTTCAAGTGGGCCCATGTTTTAGGGAGCCTACTTTTGTTTATGAATAATCTAACTTAGTCTTTTGAACGAACTATGTGATTATAGGTTTATATGAATATGATGGAGTTATGATTATGTTTTGGGATATAGGGTTATGGTACTTGTGTATTGCTAAAAGAAAAGTTATCCACTGCGAATAATGCATATTGTTAGATGCATGTTAAGTGCACTACATCTCTAACTATCATGAATGGGGGTAAGTGACCTTGTGTCACATGTCCCAACACTTTAAGCTCCATCGAATCCCAAGCGGAACTTGCATACGTAGTATGGTGGTATCAAAACAATCCGTCTCTTGGTAAACCCAAAAGTCCTTACGACTCAATACATGAATATAGGTTTGAGTTATTAGCATATTTAAGTTTAAATCTGAGATGTTCAAGCTTGAATAAACTGAGGTGTTGAAGTGGGGAATCATGACAGCATTGGCTGCAAATCAGAGGTAACATGGCCTAGTTGTTCGGATCGTGGAGTAGAAACGAGAGTTGTGAATTGAGGCAGGTAACAACTTCGGATCACTCAGAAGAGTTAAAGTTTTAGAATTGGAGACTTTGTGGAAGGATTCCTATTAAGATATGAAGTTTTAAGATCTATAGGCTTAGTATATAAGTTTACTCATATATGAAGTTGTGGGTTTACGACTATTGGAACAAGGAGCTTTGGTTGAATCTGCAATTTTTAAATGGGAGACACTAGGAGACAAAGCTTTATGAGATTTGAAGGTATCGGATTGGCAAACTTCCAATGCTAGGTGATATCTTATATTGAGCACAAGTTTGGAAGATGAATCTAATCATATTTGGGGTTATAGATTGTGTGAACTTTAGAGAATTATTTTTCCATATCATGGAATATGAGTACAACTAGTTATAAGGAATGACATATTAATTTGATGGTGTAAAATGTGATTAAGCCTAGCTGAGAGTATGCTTGAGATGTATAAATACTCCTTAGTTATTGGTCGAGGTGGCTTTAGCATTTTGAGTGAGTTACTCATTTTAGATTAGATGTGTGGACCATCGATTAGATGGGAATACTAGTGCTTTTGTATAAGCTTGAATTGTTGAATTGCTTAATTGGATTCTTAGTTTGACACACATGACCTTGTGTGTCTTAGAACGGAACATATGGCTCGTAGTAGCCCAACAAGAAATCCAGTTGAAGGGGATAATTAAAAAGAACAGCACCCTTCCATGGATGGAGGACATGACATGACAGAGGTTGTCTGTCAACTATAAAGAATGATGAAACTGAGCAAGAACTATTCTAGAGTTAGCAACAGCATCCATTGACAAGAGAATAGGAAACATCATTGCTTGGATCGAGGAAGGATCCAAAGAAGGTTTAGGAAATCAATTCTTTACATAATCGGTTATACGACAAAAGGCACTAGAATTCAAGTCTTTGGTACAAGGGAACATGACGGTGGAACAATAAGCTATCCAATTCATGGAACTTGAAGGATTCACACCATATCTAACTACCACAAAGAATATGTAGGCACTAAAGTTTCAAGGCCGTTTATTTATTTATTGTCTTGTTTGCCTCATGTGAGTTGTGAGTGATACTTGAAGAAATCATTTGTGATTGGGGAATTGCTACCCTACCACCATTCCGCACCAACCTTGGTGTTATTGTGGTGTTGCTGTTGAGATTTTGTATGTCTGTTTGGAGTCGTGACTATTCCTCTAGACTGGTCGGAACTGAATCTGTGACATATTCAGATTGTGAGTCACTATCATTTGAGTTATCCTTAGATAGTTTCAGCACCATGGTTGAAGAAGAACATGATGGGAGAAGATTATTTGCAACCTGTTAGGGCTAGTACACCCTCATGCATCATTCAACCCCTGAATGCAAATAACTTTAATTTTAAGTCTGGAATGATTCCCTTGATACCCCATTTTCATGGAATGAAATCAGAGAATCCTTATTTACACATCAAAAAATTTGAGGAAGTTTGTTCCATATTTATGGATCAAACTTGTACTAAAGAGGTGATCAGACTCAAGCTTTTTCCCTTTTCATTAAAGGACAAAGCTAAGACCTGGCTAAATTCTTTGAGGCCTAGATCCATAGGAACATGACAAGACAAGAGATGTAGACTGATTTTTTTAAAAAACTCTTCCCTATGCATTGAACCAATGCACTAAAGAGGCAAATCATGAACTGAAACCTTTTATCAGTGTTGGGAGAGGTTCAAGGATTTACTTAATGCTTGTTCTCATCATGGGTATGAAAACTGGAGGATAATAAGCATTTTCTATGAGGGTCTACAGCCCAAGATGTGACAATTTGTGGAGACAATGTGTAATGGGGAGTTCTTTAATAAAGAACCAAAAGAGGCTTGTGAATATTTTGATTATTTATCTGAAAATGCCCAGTCATGGAATATTTCAGATAAATATGATAGAACTAAACCATTGAAAATAACTGGAGGGGGAAAATACAACTTGAGGGAAGTGGATTATTTACATGCTAGAGTGTCTATGCTTACTAAGAAATTAGAAACCATAGACATTAACAAAATAAATAAGGTTCAGGTTGTTCAAAGAGTGTCAGAAAAATGCAATATATGTGAGGATATGGGACATTCTACTAATGACTATCCCACTATCCAGCTTTTAAAGAAGTATTACTAGACCAATCTGGGGTTGTTAACATGATTGCTAAACCCTTTTCAGGTCCATTTTCTAACACGTACAACCCCAATTGGAAGAACCACCCAAACTTGAGTTGGAGGCATGAGCAATCAACTCACCTCTCCAATCATGCACCAGGCCCTTCCCAGTATGTAGTTAATCAACAATTAGCAGCAGGATCTTCTCAATATCCTGCTGTAGCACCTTATGGGCAGAGGAGGAACCTCAAGGACACTGTCCACCAAATGGCAACAAATATCAAGTAGTTCATACAAGGGTAGGCTACCATCAACAACAAGACTTCACAGGCCATCAACGATATTAGAGGGTCCCTAACTAAGTTGATCACAACTTTGAGTATCCAAGAGAAGGGAAAATTCCCTGCTTAACCACAACCTAACCCTCAAGGGCAGCTTCATCAAGTGTCAGAAATAGTGGAGACATCCAATGTTAAACCAGTAAAGGCGGTAACAACATTGAAGTGAAAAAATTCTGGTAAACCCCACTTCTGACCCAGCCATCATTGGTAAGGATTCTAACCCTATGCATGTTGAGACTGAAGTGAAAAATTGGCAAGCACCTGCACCTTTTCCTTCAAGGCTAACCCCTGTGCACAAAGATAAATATACCTTTGTTGGATGCTATCCAACAAATCCCTACTTATGCAAAATTTCTTAAAGACTTATGCACCATTAAGAGGAAACTGAATGTGGAAAAAAAAGAGGCTTTTCTCACTAAATAAGTCAATGCAATCATTCAAAGTAACACTCCTCCCAAGCATAAGGACCCAGGTTCACCCACCATTGCTTGCATGATTGGTAACTCAAAAATTGGGCATGCATTACTTGATTTGGGGTCTAGTGAAAATCTGTTACCCTACTGTGTTTATGAAAAGCTTGGCCTAGGAGAGTTGAAGTACTTCCATTACCCTACAGCTAGCTGATAGGTCAATTAAAATTCCTAGAGGGGTAGTTGAGGATGTTTTAGTTCAAGTTGATAAGTTTTATTATCCAGTAGACTTTGTTGTTCTTGATATGAAACTGTCAACAAATTCCCTATTTCAAGCACCAGTGATTTTGGGAAGGCCATTTCTGGCTACTGCTAATGCTCTAACAAATTGTAGAAGTGTGCTTAAACTAAGTTTTGGGAACATGACCTTGGAACTAAATATTTTTAATTTATGCTGGCAACCCCAAGAAGTGGACGAAATGCATGAAGTGAATCTGTTGGATAGCATTGTTTCAAAAAACTGCCCTTTGTCTTATCAATTCGTTGATGCATTAATTGATTTAGAATATTTTAATGATACTGATGACAAGATTAATGAACTATTTTCTACATCAATTGCAGGAAATCCAGCTAAAATGCAGTGGAAATTGAAGTTTGAACAACTACCCCCAGTAGCAGCAACATTGAAACCTTCAGAAGAGTAGACCCCATCCTTGGACCTCAAGCCTTTACCAGCCCAGCTGAAATATGCATTTCTGGGACCTCACCAAAATTTTACAGTGGTAATCTCTTTCTACTTAACTGATAGTCAAGAGAAAAAAATTATTAGAGGTCCTAACCAAACACAAAAAGGCTATAGGATGGACATTGGCTGACATCAAGGGTATCAACCCTGTAGTTTGTACCCATAAGATTTATTTGGAAGAAGATGACAAACCATCTAGGGAAATGCAAAGGAGACTTAATCCCATGATGAAAGAGGTAGTGAAAAGTGAAGTGCTTAAGCTATTAGATGTGGGTATTATTTACCCTATTTTTGGTAGTAGATGGGTCAGCCCTATTCATGTGGTCCCAAAGAAATCAAGATTGACTGTAGTAAAAATGAAGAAAATGAATTAATACCTACAAGGGTGACCATGGGTTTGAGGATGTGTATTGACTATGGGAAGCTTAATGCTTCCACTATGAAAGACCACTTCCCATTATCATTTTTGGACCAAGTTTCAGAAAAGGTTGCTAGTCATGCATTCTATTGTTTCTTAGATGGGTTTTCAGGCTATTATCAGATTGAAATAGTTCTTGAAGATCAAGAGAAAACTACCTTTACCTGCCCTTTTGGGACCTTTGCATTTAGAAGAATGCCCTTTGGTCTGTGTAATGCCCCGACTACTTTCCAACGATGCGTGCTCAATATTTTCAGTGATTTAATTGAAAATGTCCTAGAAGTTTTTATGAATGATTTCTCTGTTTTTGGAAGCACTTTTGAGAATTGTCTTACTAACTTGCAAGATGTTTTGACTAGGTGTGAGGAGAAGAATTTACTGCTCAATTGGGAAAAAATGCCTTTTTATGGCTCAGCAGGGTATAGTACTAGGGCATATAGTGTTTTCTAAGGGTATTGAGGTAGATAAGTCAAAAATTGATACAATTTCCAAACTGCCCATTCCTAAAATAGTGAGAGATATAAGGTCATTTTTTGGGTATGTAAGGTTCTATAGGAGATTTATAAAAGGGTTTAGTTCCATTACTAAACCCTTATGTAAATTACTAATGCATGAGACTGGTTTTGAATGGACCACAGACCAACAATCTGCCTTTGAGCAACTCAAGGAGTTGCTCACTATAGCCCCAATCATAAAACTCCTTGATTGGTCCCTCCCCTTTGAAATAATGTGTGATGCTAGTGAATATGCCATAGGAGCTGTGCTTGGCCAGCGTAGAAACAACCTGCCCTTTGTCATTTATTATGCTAGCAAGACTTTGAATAGGGCCCAAAAGAATTACTTGACCACAGAGAAAGAGTTGTTGGCAATAGTTTTTGCCTTGGACAAGTTTAGGTCTTACATCCTTGGGTCACCTGTAGTTATTTACACTAACCATACCGCTTTGAAATACTGTAGACTGAGAAGGATGCTAAACCAAGATTGATCAGATGGGGTCTACTTCTCCAAGAGTTTTACATTACAATCAAAGACAAGAAAAGAGTGGAGAATGTGGTGGCTGACCACTTATCCAGGCTCACCTTCAAAGAGGCTACACCAACTTTGCCTATTTCTGACATTTTTCCTCATGAAAATATTTTTTCAATTGAGTCTATCCCTTGGTATGCTGATATAATGAGCTTTTTGGTGATAGGAATGACACCTTCATAGTGGAGCACTTAGGACTTGAAAAAATTTAAAGTTGAGGTCAGGTATTTTTTTTATGATGACTCCTACCTGTTTAAGTATCATCCTAACCAAATCATTCGTAAATGTGTCCCAAACTCTGATATACCCTCAGTCCTCACCTCTTGTCATACTGAACCATGTGGTGGCCATTTTTTTGCAAAAAATAAATAGTTGCAAAAATTCTTTAGTCTGGGTTGTACTGGCCACACATGTTTAGGGATGCATTTGAGTTTTGTAAAAAGTGTGAGAATTGTCAAACATTGGGGGGAGTCACTAGAAGAAATATGATGCCCTTACAACCAATTTCAATTCTTGAAGTTTTTTACTATTGGGGTTTGGATTTCATGGGACCATTCCCTCTGTCTTTTGGGAATATTTATATTCTGGTTGTAGTAGACTATGTCTCTAAGTGGATAGAGGTTGTTCCTTGCAAAAAGAATGATCATCGGGTAGTTCTAAAATTTTTGAAAGAGAACATAGTGTCAAGGTTTGGTATGCCAAAAATTCATCAGTCAGTAAAGCTTCCAAGGAACAAAGCACTTAAAAAAAACAAAACTGCATAACCCCAAGTGTGCATTGTGATGGAATTTCCAAAGTTAACCACTAAAGTCCATTTTAAAGATTCATCAATTTAGTTGATAGCATAACCCCGAGCTTTGCCCTAAAGCTCTAAAACTTATAAATCTGATTAATGGCATGAACTTTCGAATTACATTTTGAAGTGAAGTTAAATTTTTGCTTTCATGATCACTTTAGTTGCTAGAGGCCAGCAAAAAGCTAGTTGGGGGTGTGATTAAGTGAAGAAATTGCAGTTAATGAGTATTTAAATTAAGACCTTTAAATCTGAAATCACTACAAATACTCATTTACTACTCATTTCTGTTAAAAGGGCATTCTGAAGTCCATAGGAAAGGTTAAAGGGGTAAACTAGTCTTTACACACTTAAGTACCCTTAATGCCTTCACACTTCACCTAGAGAATTTTCTGTTCTCACATCACTCGAAGCCTAATCCTCTACTATGTGCTTACAGATCCTATATTCTAGAAGGCACCAGATGGAATTGGAGAGGAATCGGTTGAGTGCGCAGCGATGGATGAAGGAGTGAGGATAAAAGGAGAAGGAAGCACGAGGAAGGGGGACGGTTTTTGCTACGGAATGCAAAAGAGGATTTTAGGGTTTCTGTTAATGTTCAAAGTTTTGTTTTCTTGGATGAATGTTGTTCTTTTTATTTGAAAATAAAGGAATTCTGATATGAAAATAGAGTAATTTCTGAATCCTAAGTCAAGGGGAACCATCGAGCAGTGTTTAATCTTTAAGGTTTTTGATTCTCGAATGTGGTTATTTGCATATCTGTAAGTTTTCTTTATCACTTCCAATTCAAGCAAAGTAAGAATGAGTCTCTACCCTACTTGATCTGTTGTAGATTGAATGCACAATAGATGCTTGAAATGTATGAACCCTAGATTCGCCGCATGGTAACCTGTCTTCAAATCAATGATTTCCAAGAACTAATTAATGTGGCAATTATTGCAAACGCCATGTATGAAGGCTTAGTTACCCTACTAGCTCAGAAAGAAAGAGAGCTAGCCCATATGCTATCAGTGGAAGCTCAAATAACGAAAGAGTGGTAACTAAAATGGGTGGGGGAAAAGACATCATGATTGGGGAACAAAATGCCAATTTTGTTACCTGTCTGTAGAGTGTGGCAAAAGCATGGAGGCAAATACAAATGTGCTAGTGGGACTTATGTCGAGTGTGGCCAACTGGGTCATCTAAACAAAGACTGCCCCTTTATGCCTCAGAGCAAGTAAAGCTACCGCTAGCATGAGTCAGACGCTGACAACATACCCAATAAGTGGAATGTGCGGTAGAAACCACGGAGGAGAGTGCAGACTTACTTTAGGACTCTGTTTCGGGTGTGGCCAACTAGACCATTTGATAAAAAACAATCCCAAGGGAGCTCAAAAGAATGTGATTATTCCCAACAAGAGTTAGACACCGCCCACCCATCGATATTGCGAGAAGTGCGACAAAAACCATACCAGAGAATGACGAATCGCTAAGGGAACCGGCTTTAAGTGTAAACAACAGGTCATACAATAAGAGACTACCGACATTTCGAAACAACAATCATCACTGGTATCTCTCTAGACCCTTATATCTTTGAGCTTAGCTAAAGATTTGTTAGACTATAGTAAATAGTAGTATTTGCTTTATGATTAACATTAGGCAATGCCAAGCCATCAAGGTATGTAGCTTATACGTTGTTTGATTCAAGTGCGTCACTGGTTTTAGTGACTACAGCATTGCATGAGTGTTCTGTCTGCAAGTCAAATTGTTACCCAGGAGGTAAGAGTAACAATTCTCATTAGGACTACTACTACTTGTACCGGTGTAGACATAGAATACCCCTTCGAAGTAAGAAGAAGGATATTGAAGGTCGATTAAATAGTATTCTACGTAATAGAGTTTGTTTTGATTCTAAGGATGTACAAATGGAACTAATTATCCAACATAGAGGATGCGATTAAGTTTTGACCTAAAAAGTAAGATAATTGGGAGAAACTTTTGGCCTTAGTAGGATTACTTATAATAGTAGTTTCCCAACTGCCATTAAGTGGCCTCTGGCGAAGCACTGCATTTGTGGAAACATAGGTCACCATTATATTGGAGACAAATATGGGAAGAGTAAAATCTTGATCATGAGGTTTTGTGTGAACAATAGGAATATATCCTTTTGATTACGGTCAGGATAAAGGACAACACATGTTGAATAGATGAACTACACCAACCATATGAGACAAAGCCTTGAGTTTAGATTAGTAAATGAATGACTATCAAGGTACCACCTATAAAGAGGAACGTGAGGTAGTAAAGAAAGTAGATTCAGTTGTGTATGGAAAAAAAATTTCCAACTAAATTCCAAGAACCAATGATGTGTGTCATGTGTATTTTTCCTAAGGAAGTGTTTTGGGAGATTAGCCACCTAAAGTTTTAGATTCGGAGAGTAGGCTAGTACAACCCAATCTACCTTATGGAAGGACCCCAGGGCAAGTTGTTGATTGGAGAGAGAGAGAGTTAAGCAACAATAGGTTCATATTGGTGAAAATAAATGTGACACATGACTCATCGAGCAACAAGGAAAGTAGTGACCTCGCATAGGAAATGATACAGTGTCTTAGACGGTTAGCCTAGAACTTGTTCCGTTTGGGTATTAGGCATGTGAGTATCTTCACTACTTGTTTATAGTAGTTAGTTACATTTTTATATATGCGCACTCAAACATCAAGGATGAAATCTTCTTTTTAGAAGGGGAGGAGGATGTAATGACCCAAAAGAAATTCAATACATGAATTTCCTTAGACCTTAAAAATGTCGTGAGATCGCAAAAGAATTTCATGATCGAGTGATCTATTAGGTTTTATTTCGTTAGTGTAGTTAGATCTTGATCCCTTGTGGCGATAGAGTTACCTTTATATTTAATTAAGGCACTTAGGGGTAGAAGTTTATGAAACGAAATGCACCATTAGCCACAAAAGAATATTTAAAATTTTACAATGCAATAAAAAGTTTCGAGATTTTTTGGATGAATAGTAACACCTGAGAGAGTGCCACATGGCAACTAGTTCAAACAACTATCAAATCGCCATGTAGGATGTCCAAATCCACTTAGGATCACTATTATTACTTTTTAGTTAGACACATGGCACAATCCTAGCCACTCATATGAATAGGGTTAGGAGACATGTCAAGTGAAGGACAAATGTGATGAAATGGAGTGTGTTTCAAGCCATGTGATCATGTCTCTTAAGCCAAACACTATTCCATCCAACCAAAATACTATTTGGTAAATCAAAGATGGTTTTAACTTAATAAAATCTCAAATCATTGGAAGCCAATTGAAACCCTAAATCCTTGGAGTAAACTAAAACCCTAAATTTGTTTTCCAAACCCTAAACCACTTGGTTTTGATTAAGTGTTTTATCATTTCGTTAAATCACTTCCTCATGTAATTAACCATTCAAATCCACACTCTTACACCCTCACTCACTGTCTTTCATCTTGGTAATTATATTTGACCAAGAAAGTTTGCATTGGACTTAGCCCTAGCTGAAACCCTAATGAAACCCCATTGAAACCTCAGATTGAGCCCATTCGGTTAAGCCCAACTTTGGCCCAACCAAAAGCCCATTTTGGCCCAAGCTTCTTGAGAAAGTTTCTTCCCACTTTCAAAGCCATGCCTAGGGTATCATAACACCTCATGATTGACCCCAAATAGTGGTTTGATGGCAAGCCAAAATGACCCCCATCAGCCCCCATCACTTACTAGACTCAAGCAAAACAACCAGCAGCATTTCAACCCTTTTCTCCTCCACTTTGAAAAGAAACCTCTCCCATTAAAGTGTCAAAACCTAACCCCTAAGTCAGCCCCTCCAATACACCCCACGCCCCTTACAATTTCATTCCACACTTAGCCACTTTTTACTTGTTTAAATATAGAGCAAACCGAGAGAGAGTTGAGAGGCATTTTTTTAGGCAATTCCATTCTTGCATTCCAACCCCCTTTTGATGGGTGAAAGTTTGGTTTGATGATGGAAAGTTCTAGGTGTTGATAGTTTTGATGTTTATGTGAAACTTTGAAAGTTTTTGGTGAAATGATGAGTAGATTTTGATATGGTGAAGTATTAACATGTATATGCAACTTAGGATTGGATTCAAATCATGTTAGTATTTTTTATGAAAGATTTTTGCATGATTACAAAGTAATAGAAAATGATTGGCTCAAAATAGTTTTTGTTTTGGAGTAGTTTGTGATTTTGGCTCTATAAACTTAATCCTATGGCTTTGATTTTCGTATATGATGTTATTGAGACTTTGATCCATGGATTGAGTGTTTATTTTTGGAGAATATTGGTTTAGATCTTTGTTAGAATTATGTTGAACATCCAAGAGTTTGGTTTAAGCTCAATCTAGAGGCTCTCAGGTATGATGATTTGTTTTGATAAAATATTTTCCATGGCATACTATATTTAATGCTTACATCTAGTTAGGACTTGAATGTGAGGTATATGGTTATGTTACCTATTGTGCTGATAAATATTTGCAAGTGGACAGAATCATAACTAGTAAAGTGTTTTAAAGAAAATGGATGTCAAACCCACAGGGAATAATTATGCTATTGAGTATTGAAATTTACTAAATTAATTATTATTTGGAAAATCGAAATTTGAAGAATAGAGTATCTAAATTAAACTGTAGAAAATAGCATTAAAATAAATATTTTAAAGATAATAAGAATAGATCTAGAGTGTTTGATTTCACCTATCAAATCCCACACAATTTATTCTTCCTTGTTATAGAATTTCAATTATCTCAAGTTGATGATAAAAATCCCTTAACTATTCAATATTTTCTCTCGAACAATACCAAAAATATTTTCAACTAATAACTCCATATTTCTATGTGAATTTAACTAATTGGAGACTCATTAAGTTCTTTGAATTTTTCTTAAAAATACACTAATCATGATAAAATATCTCTACTTTCACTCAACTAATGGTGCTTAATCCTAGAGCTCTAATCTCACAAATCACCTCTCGATCTCATTGGGATTCAATAGATCGAATAATAGTTAGATAGAAAATTACAAGTATTAAGAATAAGGAATAAACACTCAATCACGAAAATATTGAAAATATTGAAAATAAAATAATTTAGAATATAAATTGTGTGTTCAATGCTAGACTACATCAAAGTTCTAAAAAAATGAAATTAGTTCATAATGAAATTGAAAATAGCAAGAATAAAACTAGTGTTCTTCGTTGAAGTTGGTTGGTGAAGCATGTGACTCTCGCCCCTACCCTCCAGATCTGCCTCTTTGAAAGAAACTCAAAGAATAAACTCTGAAATATTTTTACTCTAAACTTAGCCTCTGGTCTATTCATCCCACAATATGGGATTAAATAGATGTCAAAATTCAAATCTAGAAACAAGATAAATGAGACTACAATCTAGCCTAAAAATCTGGAAAATAGTTTTTAAAGATAAATGTTAACATAAAAGATGTTTATCCCAAGACAAATGAGATTATCTAAAATGGAAGATTTAGTGATATGCAGCTTGAATTGTAGAGCTCGGGAGGATTTGGTCGCCAACAGATTGATTCCAGAACTCGAAAGCACTGGGTAGATGCCGTGTGCGCTGAATATAATTAGTCTCCTCGCCTACTGAGAGGAAACACTCCTAATTGGGATGATAGAACCCTCTCGTCAATCGTGAGGAAAGACTCCCAATCGGGATGATAGAACCTTTTCGCCAACCTATCAAGCTGTAAAGCTGCTCACCTTTACTAGTTGTTGTCCAAAATGTCTTTTAGGTTGGTCTTTTAAGTTGGTCGGTTAGACTAGTCGCCCAATCTAACCACCCAGAACCTTGTCACCAAGTTTTCGTGCCCAGGAGGTAAAATCTCTCACTTATCCCCTAACTCTTGTCGCCAACTCTAGTCACGAATTTTGGTCGCACCTTCTGGTCATGAGTCTTCTCACCTAAATCTCCTCGACTCTCTTTAAATCTCACTGCCTCTCTTCTTTTGTACCAAAATGCTCTCATTTTGCACTAAATCTTCTCATTCCTTCAAATCCAAGAAAATAAAGAAAAATATATAGAAATAAAATAAAATCAATAGTATTGAAGGAAAAATGAAACTTTTTCATAAATAAAAGAGTAATAAAAATCATATAAAAATCACACTTATCATTACCTTAAATTCTGTTGCAAAGATCAAGGATCTAGTCACTTTGATTCAAATCCAAAGCATAATATACTGGATTTCATGGTCGTTGTGCAAAGTGATTGTGTTGAGTTGTATTTTGTGTTTTTTGGTTGTTTAGTCAGTCATGATATCACCTAGTTTTGAATGATTAGCATGTTAGGAGAGTGTTTATGGAAATTTGGAATCCTTGGAGTTGATTTGGAAGTATTAGACCAAGAACATCAAGAGTTGGTTATATTTGACCTTATCTTGATGTTTTGGCATTTTCTATAATGAGTTAAGTTTTTCATGAAATGTGTAAATTGATGTCTTATCATGGTTTTATAACCAAGGATGTGATTTTTGAGAGTTGATAAAATTGGTTTAAGTATGTTAGTATGTTGGAAGGTCAAGTAGCAACAAAAGTTTGGTTTTTGGCCTATGAGTGGTTCGGCTTATGCATGTTTCTCATAGTTGTGTTTGTTTTAAATTTTTATGAGTTGATATTCAATGTAGGATAAAACTTACATATGGAATGTAAATTTGGTAAGTTTTGGAGTTTATATGCAAAATCCTTATTTTTATGGGCAAAATTGTAATTTCTCACAAGTAGAAGGGTAACTTTGCAATTTTAACCCAAAGTTAGTATGTTTTAGTTTTATAAGAATATAGTGAGATATTCTAACCTTAGAAAAATATCTCATTTTAGTTCTCACTTATTTACGCTTCATTGTACGTTACGCAACATAACTGTAAGTTAGCTTCTAAGTTAAACTCGGTTTATTTAAGTATGTGTGGTGGTGAATCATCACCTTGTCTACTGCGGACAAGGATTAGGTTTAACAGTAGATAGAACAGTGGCGGCTGGGGTCCAGCGTCGCCTGGAGAAATGAAGATTATGAGCTAGAATGCATGTGGACTTGGGAACTAAAGGGGCATTCGAACCCTCTGTGATTTGATTAAGAGGGAAGGTCTTGACATGTTGTTCTTGCAGGAAACTAAACTCACGGTTCGTGAGTTCGAGAAATGTAAGTACAAATTAGGTTTTTTAAATTGTTTATCGATTGGCTCTTGTGGAAGGAAATGGGGTTTAGCAATGCTATGGGGGAGGGATATAGATTTATCTATTATCAATTTCTCTAATTTGCATATCGATGTTGTGGTTAAATGTGATACTATGAGAAACGAGTACTGGTTTTTAACTAGCATATATGGAAATCCATACTCGAACCTTAGACACTGAATGTGGGATTTGATTAGGTCATTATGCCGAAACAATGGGGATCCTTGGTTGATTCTAAGGGATTTTAATAAGGTCTTACATCATCATGAGAAGAGGGGTGGGCAGCCTAGTCCTGAGAGGCAAATAGCATCTTTTAGGGAGGCGGTGGAAGAGTGTGGTTTGAGGGATTTGGGTTTTAAAGGCTCCTTTTACATGGTGTAATCATAGAGAAGGGGCTCAGTGTATCAGTGAGAGGCTAGATAGGGGTCTGGCCAACTCTGAATGGTGGCACATGTTCCCTAATACTATTGTTACTCATGGATTGGTGGCATATTCAGATCATGTCCTTATATGGGTGGATTTGGAGGGGGCAATGGAGTTTTCAAAAAAGAGGAAATGTTTAAGTTTGAGGCTATGTGGGTGGGTGAGCCAGTGTGTGAGGATATTATCAAAAATACATGGGGTAGATGTGCTTCTTAGACAAAAATGAATGAGGTGATGGGGCTAATAAAGTCTTGTGGCAATCAGTTGGCTGTATGGAATAGGCATTCTTTTGGTCATGTGCAAAAAAAGCTCCTTCAAGAAAAACAACACATGTTAATGCTTCATGAAAAGGATCATTTGGGGACCAATAGAGAGGAATTTGATTAGGTGCGGGATGAGGTACAAAAATGGATTGAAAGGGATGAGGTTATGTGAAGACAAAGATCAAAGATCTTGTGGCTCAAAGAAGGTGATCAAAACTCAAAGTACTTTCATATGAAGGCTTTTCAAAGGAGAAGGAAGAATAAGATAGGGAAGCTTCAGGATGATAATGGGGTTTGGCATGAGTTAGAAGGAAGGGATAGACTCATCATTGATTATTTCAGAAACCTATTCACAACTTCAAGTCCTAGGGGTTCACTGAACTTTTTGGAGCCTCTAGCTGGTTGGGTGAATAACAATATGAATGAGGAGTTGTGCAAGGCTTATTCTGCAGAAGAGGTAAAGGCAGCACTACAACAAATGAATCCCACAAATGCTCCTGGTCCAGATGGCATGTCTCTAGGTTTTTTCCAAAAATACTAGAATGTGGTGGGTGAGTCAGTGACTTCAGCAGTCTTGGATGCGTTAAATACAGGTTCTTTTCTAGCCTTTTTAAATTATACATACATTAGTCTCATCCCAAAAAAGAAGTCCCTTTCAAAAGTTTGTGATTATAGGCCCATTAGTCTATGTAATGTGGTTTATAAATTGATTGCAAAGGTGTTATCCAATAGATTGAAATCTGTTTTGTCTTGTGTTATTGGGGAGAGTGAAAGTGCATCCGTCCCTGGTCGTTTAATTACTAATAATGTTCTAATTGCTTATGAGTTAGTCCATTATCTAAAACAAAAAAAAACAAAAAGAGAGGAAAAGGGGGGTTTATGTCTTCAAAATTAGATGTGGGTAAGGCATATGATAGAGTGGAATGGAGTTTTATAAAATCAGTTATCAAGGTTATGGGGTTTAACCAAAAGTTTATTTATATGATCATGTACTGCATCAGTTCTTTTCTGTACTGATGAATGGTGATCCAAAAGGGCTTATTGTACCAAGTAGAGGATTGAGACAAGGGGACCCTTTGTCCCCTTATCTCTTTCTTATCTATACTGAAGGCTTGACTTACTCTATTAAAGGAAGCTGGGCTGAGAGGGGAGATCTCAAGACTGAAGATTTGTAGGGGTATTCCAAATATCAATCATTTGTTATTTGAAGACGATAGTGTCATTTTTTGCAAAGCTGAGGTAAGGGAGAACAATAGAGTGCAAGATTTCTTAGAGAGATATGAAGCGGTGACTAGTCAAAAAATTAATAAGGAAAAAACAGTCATGGTGTTTAGTGGAAATGTCAGTAGGGAGGTTAGAGAAGAGATAAGACTACTGTGGGGAAATAGTGAAATCCAACAGTATGAAAGGTATTTAGGCCTTCCACCAATTGTGGGTAAGTCAAGACACCGAGCCTTTCATTCCATTAAACAAAAGGTTTGGCAAAAGTTTCAATGTTTGAAAGAAAAACAACTATCACAAGGTGGGAAGGAAATGCTATTAAAGGCTGTGGCTCTCTCTATGAGTTGTTTTCTATTACCATCAAGCTTGTGTTTTGAGTTAGAGGATATTATGTCTAAATTATGGTGGGGACAGAAGGGAGAAGAGAGGAAAATTCATTGGCTCAGTTGGTCTAAAATGTGTGAGCTGAAGTCATGTGGAGGGATGGGATTTAAAGATCTTAAATCTGGCTCTCTTGGCTAAACGAGGATGGAGGCTAATCAAGGATGAAAATTCTCTGATTTTCAGATTGTTAAAAGTTAGATATTTTCCAAATTCTAGTTTTTAGCAAGCTGGTTTGGGAAATAATCCATCTTATACTTGGAGAGATATGTGAAGCAAAGAAATGGATGTTTACTAGTTGTAGATGGAGAATTGGAGATGGAAGAACTGTAAGAATTTGGAGTGATAAGTGGATACCAGGGCATGCTGAGCTAGTTTCAAAAGGGGTGTTTAGACCAAGTGATACACAAGAAAACTTGGTGGCAACGCTTATTGATAATGATACAAGAATGTGGAATGTAAATAAGCTTAGAGCTCTCTTCAATCCAAGTGTGGTGGCTGATATTCTTAAAGTAGTGATCTGTCTAGGAGTTTTAATGGATAGCAAGATTTGGGCACATGAGAGAAGTGGATCCTGAGAAGTCGTTACAAATTCATCAAGGCAAGACTGAGCTCTAACAATGCAGAATCCTCAACAGCTGGTACTCATCAGGTTTTATGGAAACAGTTATGGAAGATGAAGGTGCCAAGATAAAAATCTTTGCTTGGCGCACTTGTAAAGATGGGTTCCCTACAAAAGATAATTTGTTAAGAAGACATATATTAATTGAAGGGCAGTGTTGTTTCAGTGGGTTTGAGGGTGAGGATCTTCACCATGCTTTGGTCAGCTGTGCTTGTATTCAGAGTGTATGTAAAGAAATGTTGCCAGACATTGTTATTGATGCTAGAATGAAATTTTATGAGGTTGCATTGAAGTTCTGTGAGGGCGTATCTAAGGAGAAGCTGCCACTTTTCTTTTGTGTGGCATGGAGTTTTTGGTATAGAAGATGTTTGTAATCTTTTTTATTAATGAAATTTCTTCTCCTATAAAAAAAAAAATATATGTGTGTGGTGGTAAGAATACATTTTCATAGTTATTATGCTTATTATAAATTGTAATAATATACCATACCATGTCACTTATTACTTACTATACATGTTTAACTGTTACAAGCCATGAAATGCCATGTCATCCATTACATGCTTATTTGTTACATGAAATGAATGCTATGTTACAAGCATTAAGTATGTTCATGAAACATTTTTAGGTCATTTGGAGTCTTTTATTTTTATCATGACCTCAGATGTTAGGATGCGGTGTTATCCTGGTGGATCTCATTTGTCGACACTGGAGTGTTTAAACTAGTTTGTGGAATTGCCTAGTTGACAAAGTAAAGGAAAAACTTCGAATGGGACTTAAGTAATTGGTTATCGGAGCAAAGTCAGGCACCCAATGCAGGTGGTGCCAGCTACATGTTTAATAGTTTTATCAGTTCAATTATCATGGCATACTCACTACTGGTGCAGATGCCTATAATGTGATGTGGTACTGGTAGAAGCCCACGACCCCTGGGGATTCATGGAGCATCTATAGTTCACTTTTTATCAAACACGTATATGTTAGCAAGGTCTCATTGTTCATGTAAAATAATGCCACATTTATGTCAAGTCATGTTATTTTCAAGTCATGTCATGCACATCCGAGTTCATGTCATGAAGCATATATGTCAGTTACTGTCATACATGCGTATTCATATTGTTCGGGTAGCTTATGAGTTTTACTTGCTAAGATTTTATAAATCTCACTTGGTAGTCCCAACTACATTCCCCTCGGAATGGTAGAAGTTATGACAGAGACAATGGAACCAAACTAGACGAGGATAAGAATAGGGTGGCCAAAACCAAGTGGTTCAGAGTTCACAGTGGATGAACATTTCCAACTGATAGACTTTAATATGGAGATTATCATACATTTAGTGAGTGGTATTGAAGGAATTTCAGGGGGTAATCCTGAGCCCCAATGGATACCATATTGTGAAAAGTTTCTCACCTTTGAGAATCGCTTTATATTAGTTAAGCATTTTCTGAAAGTCAATTCAATGCTATTGGATGAGATCGTGGAAATTTCGAGAAGTACAGGATAAGGATTAGGATCTCAAAACATGTACTAAATATTTATCTTTCGAGGTTCAAGTGGGCCCATGTTTTAGGGACCCTACTTTTGTTTATGAATGATCTGACTTAGTCTTTTGAACGAATTTTGTGATTATTTGTTTATGTAGAGTTATGATTATGTTTTGGGATATAGTGTTTTGGCACTTGTGTATTGCTAAAAAATATATTTGCTGCGAATATTGTATACTGTTATATACATGCTAGATGCACTACATCTCTAACTGTCATGAACGAGGGTATGTGACCTTGTGTTACATATCTTGATACTTCATGCTCCGTCAAATCCCAAGTGAAACCTATAAGCATCACAAGCATTGTTTAAGAGTCCTTGCGCACAAGATCCTCTTGGGTCACTTCTTGGTCAGTCTATCTAATTCCCTAAAATAGCTAACTAAAAGACTCCTAGCCAAAAACACCCTCTACCCTTGTACTCCACTACCGCACCACTCGTTGTCCTGCCCCTCCACTAATGCCTAAGCATATCCCCTAAAAGTGCTACAGGTACAAAGAGATTACACATAAGTAATCTTACAAACTGGCGTGGTTTCATTTGATCTGTTAAATTTACTTTATAATAAAAGTAACTTTATGATTTGACGAACCATATCATGTCACGTTAGTTTGTGAGATTACTTTTTTATAATTCTTTTGTGGCTAAAGAATTTATCATATTTTAATGGTATAGAGGAAAGATAGGTAATTAATATTACAATGTGGAGAGTATTACATATAGAATACAAACTAAAATATTACATAAACCAAAGTCTTATATTATTACATAAACCAAGGCCAATGCACTAAAGACTCCTAGCCAAAAACACCCTCTGCTCTTGTATTCCAATACCTTGCCACTTGTCATCGTACCTGTCCACTATGCCCACGCAGATTCCCTTATCTCCACGTAAGACATATTCCCTTTGGACCCGGGTGGTTGGAAAGTTTCATGTTGCCTACCTGCATTGTTGAATACGATGTATATTTATTGGACATTTATTGTGTTCAGCGTTTGGATTCACTGTAGATCATTCTACACATTGTGTTTGGAAGCGTTTGTAAATCTGTTGCACATATATTGTTTTATCTTACCTTGAGGTCCTTGTCATGTTGGAAGGAAGGGAAAAGACTTCCCAGTTTGGATTCACAAAACTATCTCATCTCATCTCATATCATTTTATTATTATAATTTTCTCAAACTCCCACATAAAATATAATAAACAATTCAACTTTTTTTAAATTTTAAAATAAAAATTATATTAAAAAATTATATTCTAATAATATTTTATTCAACTTTCAACAAAACATCTCTTCTCATCTCATTTGAACTACATAACCAAACGAGGCAAGTAAAGAACAGATGCATCTTTTTCTTTGTTGCTGTATAGCAATCATCCCTAAGGTTTTATATCAACATGTGCTTCCCTGTGTGGGTTTGTTTCTATGCCTCTAACTACTTGACCAAAAAGATCAGGAAACAGTATTTTGAAAAAATAGTGAGATGGAGTTTAATCAAGTTGTCTGCACTCACGTTGCAATATTTAGCCAATTAAGCTGTTTCCTGCACATACCATATGTTGTTTCTTTACATAAAAATACAGTTTTTTTCTTTCTTGTTTTCTTGTATGTGCAGGATATATATATTTATATTTCAATGGATGGCAGTCAAATGCTATAGATAGTTATTTAAAATATATAAATTATCTTGAGGACTCGATAGGCATATGAAATTTGATAATAATGCAGTTCATTTTCTTTTTTGTCTTCCTGTGCGCATGACTTTTGACATGAAGACTTATAGCTAGTGATCAAGTCAAGAAAGCAGCTAAAGGAGCGAGTCAAGAAAGCTTCTGAGGATCAAGATTGTTGGCACTTCCAATATTACTGTCTCCATATCAATATTCTTGCTTGAGGATATATGTCACTGATGCCAAGCCACAACTCAAGTCAATGATCTTATGCCACTTTTTTGAATTCCCTAATATCATTATAAAATCAGACCTACGTTTTTGGGGAATTTTTCAATAGCCCTGTCACTTGAAATCTTATTTCTTTTATATTCAGATTTGCACCATGCCAACATATATCTTAAAGCAACTTTTATTCAATGGTGTGAAGTCAAATGCTAGAAAGTTCATTTAAGATAAACAAATGACTATAGAAACTCTTTTGCTTTATGAAATAAGAACAACCCCTTGTTTTACCTTTTGGTTGATATATCCTAATTATTTGTAATGTTGGAACAGATATCGTTTTGACTTTATCACATACAATATCTTCCAAGTACATGTTCTGTTCTGTTTTTTTTTTTTTTTCCTCATGTTATTGATTTTCAATTTTGCTAAGAAAATAAATGAAGGCTTATTGAATATTGATATTTATTTCTACTTTCACCAGTCCTTAAATGCAGATTCCCAGTATGTATTAGTTTAAAAGAAATAACTTTAAGATTTTGGATTGAAGGCTTTTTGCCCCTCTTAATATTCAGAAATAAACAGAATTAGCTGAAAACAGTTACAGTACTACTCATTCATCAAAAAATAGCCATAAGGTGATTCCTTATGGGAAGATGCCATTGATCCTTTTGCTTGGGATGGTGTCTTATCAGTAGAGACTGTTGCAGTTTTTACCAAAGCCTTCATTCCTTTACAAGACTTCATGTGCGAATGCAATTTTTCTGGCTTGAACGACTTTCCGCATTGTCTGCATTTAAGTAAGAAGCATTTTGTTTCAGTTTGTGGTGTTTATGCATTCATTCACAAGCCATGAATTACAAAATTCAGCTCAATCCTCTTCCTTGAAATTCCACCGGAAGGGACCCGGCTTATAACTAAATATTCCCCTATGTAATCAAAACAGGCATTCTATATGGTTATTTACTTTGATTAAAAAAACCAACTCATGATGATGTGTATTGGTTCATCTTGCTATCGGGTAGCTGATTGCAAAGTGGATTGTTTTAATCCTGATTGTACTTTAAGGGATGTTTAGATGTAAGATTTCTCTAAGAATATATAAAGATATCAGAAAACTTTTCAGTTTGGGTCTTATGGAGTTCTTTGAAAACTGTTTCTGCTTTGTTAGTCAAATTTGGTTTTGTGTGAATGTGTATGGACTGAGAGCATGAAAATTTAGAAAATTCCTTGTTCCCAAACAAAGCCCAGCAAAGTATAACAGGAAAGATAGTTTATTTCAACAGAATTGATAGATTATGAATATAGATAGAAACTAAAATTTTAATAAAGAAACAATATAGTTAACCCAACATGATTTGACCCCTGTATTAGTGGACGTCATAATCCACCTATTATAAACTTAAAACATTTTTCTTTGCAGTTTGATTGAAGTCTGTTGGATCTTTGACACCAACTAGATTCCCACTCATTGAACACTTGGCATTTGCCTAACTCTGCAGTGACTCTGCTTTCCCCCATATCTCATTTGATGATTCTGATCTACAATAGGATGGAGTCAGCCTGAATTTCTGGGCTTCTTTTTAAGCTCCCAATTCAGGCTTGGGAAGTAAATCATGGTGAAAATCCCGAAGGTTTTGTTCTTACCCTTTAACCCTATTTATAACAAATGGACATTCGATTCAATTCACTATTATACCATTGGTATTCACTGAAATCTATTTCTAGCAAGAGAGATTTAGAGTCACTTACGAGCAATTTGGCCAAGCCATTGGTTTGTAAGTACTTGAAATGGCTTTTTGTTTAGGAAACTCACTCTGCTTCTTCTTCTGTGAATCCTCTCCTCCATCATAGTAGCTTTTCCTGCACCACCAAGTTCATGCAAAATCAAACAAAGATATTAACAAAAAGCTCTTTTATTGTTGTAAGATCTTTTATAAAACTAGCAGTTCTCAAATAAGGATGCTGTGACCTTAACGTACCAAGTATTGTGCTGCTGCTGCTGTTGTTTTTGTTGATGATTTTCTTGCTGCTGTTGTTGATTCCAAGTAGTCCCAAAAACCCTTGCAGACCCTCCCAATCTCTCTCCTTTACGAATCTCAGCCTCAATATTGGGCTTAAAGGAAGATTTGTTTTTGTCAGCTCTATTCATCATGATCAACGCAGCATCATTGGTATCCGCAGCACCACAATTAATCAAATTGCGTAGCATGCTCGAAGCTCCACTCGAATAGCTCTTACTCTTTGTAAATGACGATGGAGAAGGCGATGCCTTTTCCGCCTTTTCCTTCTTGTTGCTGCTCTTCATTTTATTCTTCTTGCTCGGTGGTGTGGAACAAAAGGAAGAATCTCCGAGGTTTTCACCTTGTTGATGCATCTCTGCTTCGAGCTTTATTGACTCGTTTGTTAATGTTGAACTATCTGAGCCAAATAATTGGGATTCTTCATTGATTTCAGAAGAGAAATCTGTTGAGGTATTTGTTTCAGGGTGCCCTTCAAATGATGCTACTTTCGATGAATGTCGCTGCCGGGGTTGGTCTTCCGCATGAACTTCGACAGGCTGCTGCTGCTGCTGCTGCCTTTTCAATATGGAAGCTTTGTTTTCGCTGTGTGAATGATGATCTGTAATTTGGCAGCAATCAATTTGAATTTGAACGAAAAGGGAAGAACTGTAAAACGAAAGGATGGGAGTGGTCAAATTGGACTAAATTCAAACAAAATCAGAAAGAATCTTTGAGACTTACCAAAAGGGGTAGAGACAATCTCGGAACCTTTGAGAATATATTCAATGTCTGAGATAGGAGTGATAAGGTCATCATCCAGCAAATCTTGCCAAACATAACCTGTCTTGTACCTCCTGCCATTTTCAATTCAAATGGCAACTAAATATCTCCATAAATCAGTCCTGAAGAGGAACAATATATGGAACATTCATATATATACCTTTTGTAGGACCAAGCGAAGGCTTCGGGCATGTCTTTTCCTCTCAAATCCGCAAGCCACCTTTTAACATCTTTTTTTTTTTCACAGATATGAAGAAACAGATCAATACCCATTAATGAAAAACCACCATATTTGACACAGAAAGCTCGAGACAGACTATGTATTCACCTCGTAGATAGACGCCATTGTTGCGGTTGAAATGCTGAACCCGAATAAGATGGGGATGCTCAACATGACCCATGTGACTCAGAAAGTAAACGATGTGTATGCGCCTCACTTCTCCTTGGGCCTCCATTCTTCTTCTTCTTCTTCTTCTTCTTCTTCTTCTTCTTCTATTGCTGCTGCACTAAGACCCGCACACCAGCACCAGAAACAGCAACAAGGAAAATCCTTTTATTCTCAGGCAAAAGTCTCTCAGATCATTAACCAACAAAAATTCAAAATATAATATTAAAGATGTGTGTAAGAGAGGGAGGGTGCATGAGAAATCCAAGAGAAATCTTTGTCTCTCTGCCGGCCTGCTGCACAAAAAGCCGGGAACAAAAAATATTCCTCATGCTTGATTATAATAATATGATAATCAATCAATATTATTGATTCATGCAGTACTGCAGTGCAGTGCAGGCCTACCTACACAACTATATCTATATACATTTATATATATGTGCAAGGATTGTATAAAATAATCCAATAAAAAGACAACTTTCTCGCAGAAATAAAAGAATGAAAGAATCATTGGTAAACTCGAGATAGTTACCAGTTGATTGCTTTCCTTAATACTCACACTTAACTTTTCCTCCCCTTCTTCACTATGCAGTCTTTGTGTGCGTATGTGAGAGGCAATGTGAAGGATTTTAGGACCACAATATATGGAAGATTGACCAGATTTAAGAGCAGCTATATAGGGAGAGAGAAGATGCCAGTTTTGCCACCCGCCAGCTTTATCTGATTTCCCGCTATTTAACTAACTAATAACATCGAAAGAAGGAACTTCCAGAGATTTTTTTAAGATAATCACGGCGGTTTTTATATTTTACCATGTCAATATATTAATATATATATAATATAATAAATTAATTATGATCTAAATTTAAAGAAATGTTTGGTCTACAAATAAATAGATTCACAAAATTAAGTTTACAAATGAATTCGGTTACATAACGTGATATATTAGATTGTAAAATTATTTATATATATAAAAAAAAAAAACTAGTTATATATCACATTTAACCACTTGATAAGTTCGCGACTTAGCATTATAATCGGTGCAACCTCTTACCTCTTTTAGGATTATTTGTACAAGAGTAATGGTACAGTTCTAGAGTTTGCAAATTCTACATATTTATTTATTTTTAAAATGTGAGGTCTATCATTAAAAAGATAATTTTTTTTTTTTATGTGGATTCTATATTTACTAATGTTTTTCAAAATAAATGTGTAGGACTTGCACATTAATCTAAAACTATAAATATTAATTCTCTAAAATCCTTTCAAAAATAACTAGGGGTCATTGGTCAATAAGGAAATCCAAAAATCCCAAAAAATGGATTGAGTGAGCAACATTAATTAATTATTCTATAATAATCTACTATCCACAATCAACATTGGCAGCTTGTATAAAGATATTCCAAAGTCTCAATTTATTTTCGTAGGAAGCCTTTTTAGCCTGTAACATTATTAAAATTATTCTTAAGAATGTCTTTTATATATATATTGACGACTTACCGTTCAAATATTTTATAAGGCCTATCGTTTTCATCTACTTAAATGTTTACAACGACAATATTTATGTAACATAAAGAGGTGAAGATAAGTGTGTATGATTGGTAAGCTAGCAGATTTAAACTTGCCTAGACATTGATTATATAAAAAATAGAGACAAATTTGGATATAGGTGAACGTCTTTTAGCTAACCCATTTATTAATTTGACATGCAAACAAATTAAAAATGGGTTGGTCCAACCTCATCAAAGTTTTTGCTCCCATTTGTTCATATAAATATATATATTATGCCATTATCGTATGGTATTTTGGTAGGACGGTTTCTATAATTTAATTTATACCTATAATTGGTTGGTAAAATCGCTTAATCTAAGAACAAGAGGAAAAGAGCAAACATATATAACGGTTCAGACAAGACATTAATAATGGAAACATGCACCTAATTTTTTCATTCATTTAATAAAGAAAATAAAGTCGTATGTTCTGAATCGATCTAACCTATTCACGATGATGGGGTCCTTAATTCATAAATTAACACCAATCCTATAAGAATTAATGGGATCAATTTTGTTTTTTCTTAAATGGTATGCCTCTATCTCATGTTAGTCAGTTTTTACGTGCAAGAGTACTAATACTCGTCTCGGTTAAGATTATTCTTATAACCAAAGTGAGACGTTTGTTATAAAAGATGTTTATTTTAAGAGTAATGTTAAATACAGTCTTAAGTATGTAAATCTTGTGTACTCCATTGGAAGCTACTTGCATTCCCTAACACTGTAAATACCATCTCTCTTATTTTAAGTAAGCTTACCAAAATTTGAGTAACAAAATGATTTTGGCGAGCTCGCTACAAATGCTCTTATGCGACCGCTAATGGCTAGTTACATCCTAATTAGCATGTTCCTATATATCTGAATATCTTATTAATGACAATTAATAATGAATAAACATAATTTACCAAGAAGACTATTTAAAAATGAAAACAAAAGTACAACATACCTTTCTCGGGATTATATATTACCCAAAAAATTGGGAAGTCTTTATTTTTGATCCTCATAGACAATTTGATAGGAATATTATTATTCATCATTCATACCCACTACGCACATTATATTTTTTATTTTTTATTTTTTTTAGTTTTATTCTTCTTAAGTTAATTAAATTTTTCTACTGATCATTATTCATATATCACACATTTGGTAAAGAAAATAAAAATGTGATGTGTGGCCAGAGATGATAAATAGAATTTTTTTTTTTCGGTAAGTACCTTCTTCTTTTATATAATATATATATATATATATATAGAGAGAGAGAGAGAGAGAGAGAGAGAGGGGACAAAGGTGTTGTTTTATTGTTAGAGATGACTTGGGTGTGAGGTAGTGTTTGATGGTGAAATATATTTTATAGGAAATATTCTTTATCTCGTATATATATAAATGTGCCGTTGCAGATGAAGCTCAAATCTGCTTACTGACTGGTTGAACCAATAAATGGATGGATTCTCTTTGCTGACTATTCCGTTAGTTGTCTGTAATTGGATACTCAATAAAGTGGTGGGATGGGTTAGGAATGCTTAAGTGTTGGATTAAAAAAGATTTTAACAAAGTAAAATTTAAATAAAGTTTAAATTGATATATATATATATATATATATATATATATAGATGTAATAAGTCAGATCTAAAAGAACCTTTTAATTACATACACTACAAAAAGTCACATCAAATTACAAACTTAATTTTGTGAAATATTTTTTGTTAACCAAACATTTTTCTACTGAAAAACGGTAATGGCCTTGATATCCTAACCCTCCCCCGCCTTCCGTAAATTCATAATAATAATTAGGTGTTCAGTCTAGATTTAGATAATCCCCTAGTATAACGTCCCTAGGTGTTATTTATAAATAAATTATTATATTATTATATTGTATAATTGTCTATTGTGGTTGATTATATTATATTATGCGAAATTTATGTCAGTTTTTAAAAAAGATTTAAGATCATTAGTTGTTTGATACTTTCAATTTTGTCTCTTAAATACGTTACTTTTAAAGCCCAACTAGGGTTTTAGCATTTTATTAAACCATGACTCAAAAAGTGACCCGTCTCATGGAGCCCGACTTGGTTGTTGGAGGAATTATGTCGAACCTAATGCACTGAAGGTGTAATGCCCACACGCCCAGTCGTTTGCCACTCATCATTTTATCCTTCTTGCCGCTCTTCATCGTTGGGAACCATTACATCAACCGTGGCTGATAGGCCGGATCAACCAAGCAAGAAGAGCAATGCTGCGAGATTTACCTTGGAGTTTGTAATGTTTCAAAATGCATCCTTCACCACATATTGTTATGTCTTCAAGGGTCGCTCGGCCTCATCCGTGATCCGTCCAAAGACCATTGATTAGCCTTTCACATCGCGGTACTACGCATTACACGTATGTAACACACATAGATGGCATCGTGTTTTTCTCAATTTCCCCGAAAACCACAATGGAAGTGAGACTAATCGTTGCCCAACATCCTTAGCACTACCGAGCTGCCCTTACACCACCACCCATCAAGCCAGACCATGAGACAAGGGTTGGAAGCCACCAACGCACATATGAATGCTTTCCCAACGTTTACAAATCGCGCTTGAGCCACCTCCATTCTCAACCATCACTGACCACCATGTGAACACCTCAGCTACCAAGTGAGTCTTGTATCCTCCACACCTATAGCCCAGTCCTTGACTTTCATCGTGAGTTGTTTTCCTTACATGAGATATATGCTCTATTTTGTTAACCAAAAACAAATGAAGACGAAGGCTAAAATAATGTAGCCCTGCCGTACTAAGCCACCTCGTAACCATGCAGTTAGTTGTAGCTGACCATCGCCCAATCACTAGAACAAGAAATAATAGAGGAAGAAAACCTACCATACCTTCAGCCCCACGTACACACGATCACCCAAGGTAAGTTTTTTGTTGTCCTCTCAAATTCATACTAATTCCATTTAGTCTAATTCCATAATTATTCACATAAATATTAAGAATAAACAAAGACACGTACTATTTCCCTTAAAAAAAATTTACAATTATTTTTCCCTTAAAGAACTCATAATAACCTTTTCACCCCTAATTAAAATACAACTAAAAGACCGAAGTCGAAGGGTTGAGGAAAGACCCCAATCAGAGCATTGCAAGCAACAATGTTGATGCTTTTGTTGGAGTTTTCCAGTGTACTACATCAATGTCCTCATTTAAGAAAATCAAGAATATAGCAAGACGGCTAGGATCGAAAATTCTTAATCTATGGCACCAAGTGACACATGCACCTACGACAACTCATGGGGCCCACGTGTTAGGGGGATGGAGGTAATGCGAGGCTTATCTTGGAGTTCAAGGCCCAAGGAAGTAGTCGATGACGCGTGTATAGTAGTTGGAAGTGTGAGTTTGTAGAGGCGCGTGAAACTCACACTCGAGTTAAACGACGCATGTGCTTCACGTTGTAGCTTGATGGCAGTAGTCCTAACGTCTTCTCGAATATTAATAATCAAGGAGCTCAGTGGATGGGCATGTATTGTCTTTTGATGGCTAGAAGGTGGTGTGCTAGTATAAAACTAATACGTTGGCATGTTCTTATGATAAAACTTAGTCTAATTGAGTTGTAAATATATTAAGTAGAGTCTAGGTTGCAATTGGAACAAAAGTGCAAAGATTGCAAATTTGCAATACTTGATAGACCTATCCTAAGTAAATTGGTCATAACTTTTGATTTCCTTTTTGTATCGAGGTGATCTTAGTGGAGTTGGAAAGCTAACTCAATTATATACAAATTCAAGATCTTCAAATTACAACGTTTATGGGATCAAAACAACTAGACAGAAGGTTCACTCGACACTCGCTCAACAATTTACTTGAATTCTGAGATTAAATTTTTCATTAGGGTTTGGATGCTCTAAGTGGTCTGCTCAAACTCTAAGTATATATAGAATAAGATGCACAACTTCTAAGTTGTGAAGAGAGGTGAGAGTTGTCATTTCATTATATTCTTAAGAGAAAATATTCTTAAGAGAAAATCTCAAGGAGATTCATTGCGCATTGAAGATCTATTATCTCTTAATAAACAAACCTCCATCATATTGTACTCATGTTTGAGTATTGCTGAGTCCATTAGTGTGGACATGTTCATTGGCACAAACGATTTTTTCGAGTGGAATACTTGTGGTGTTACAAGCAAGATTTAGTTACTTCAAGGGTCTTGTCAAATTTTTCTAGATTGGTTGTAACGAACTTAATTTCTATAGATTTTAGGTAGTGACTTACACCTAGAGTGATTTTAGGTTTTGAAAATGTTCTTCGAATGGGTTTCCATTTCATTACCAAAATTTATGTGTTGATTATTTACTATGATTTGTTTGATTGATTATAAATTTAAATGTTTCAGTAAATTTAGAAAACAACTATTTACCCCCTCTAGGTATATTTGGGATCTGAACCACTAGTTTTTCAATTTGTATTAGAGTAAGGTTTACTCCATTAGGATTCAGTTTATGAGTGTGATCCTACATCAAGTGGTTAAAATGGATAGATCCTAATCCCTTTTGTCAGCCTCTTACTTTGATGGCAGCAACTATGCATATTGGGAAATCTCTAATGAGAGCTTTTCTTAAGTTAATAGATGAACAAGATGAACGATTGAGCATGTGTGATCATAGAAAAATGATGGAAAAGACCTATATCAATTGTTGAGGGTGTAGAAGTTCCCAAAGATATCAATAGTTGGTCTAAAGATGAGATCAATGAGTGTAATTGGAATAGTAAAAGATTAAATGTGATCTTTATCGCTATTTCTTCTAAAAAATTTAAGAAAATAACAATGTGTGAAATTGCAAAAATGCATAGGGCATATTAGAGGTCACTCATGAAGGAACAAGCTTAGTGAAAAGTTCTAAATTTCAAATGTTGAACGCTACGATTTAGGAAATAAAAATGCTAGATGATGATACTTTTGATGATTTTTATGATCAACTCAATGATATAGTAAATTCAAGTTTTAAATAAGAGAAAAGACCCCTGAAAATAGGATAGTTAGAAAATTTCTCATACTTTTACCAACGATGCTTCGACTCAAGGTCACAACAATAGAGGAGAGTAAAGACTTAGATAATATAAGGATTGATGAGTTGTTAGGTTTTCTTCAAACCTATGAATACACATTGCCCCAACCAAAGAAAAGTAATTCTATTGCCCTCAAAACAATTAGAAAAGAGTCTAATTAATCATCTAACGGGTATATAATGTGTGATGAGGATATAGCTTTTTCTGTTAGAAATTCCAAAAAAATGTTCACGTCTAGAAAGGGTAAGAACCAAGAAAAAAATAAGAGAGTGTTTTAGAAGGTTAGGGGAAGTCCTAATTCAACTAGCAGAGATGAGAGTTTCTAAGATAAACAATAGAATCTCCAAGGATAAGGTACTATCGAGTATAAAATGTCGTGAGTGTCATGGCTTTAGACATATTCACATTGAGTGTCCCAATTACAAGAAAGCCAAAGGAACAACAATAGCTTCATTGAGTGACAATGAGTTCGAGTCAAGTGACTCATTTGAGAACCCTTCTTCTGAGGAAAATTTCAATTTCATGGCTTTAAGTATGAGAATGACCTACAAGCAATATATGAAAAGTTTTATGAGGAGTGTTTTGAAAAGAAAAAGGTCAACAAAGCATATCTTAAGAGGCTAAAGTTATGTGAGAACGAAAAAAAAAGCTTTCATGTTTAATCAGATGACTCATTTACTCTTTGTGATAATTTTAAATTTGGAATTTATGTACTTAATAATTTTGAACATGAAAAAAATCCCTTGATTGTTTAGTTGTATGATTCACATGCTTTGATTGCAGCACTGAAATTTGATAATGACATGTTATTTGAAAAGAATAAATTACTTGAGAATGGATTGCATAATTCTAAAAATTATTTCAATAAATTCTCCAGTAAAGTGATATACTTGATAAATTGTTGGAAAATCAAAAGCATGCTCATAATAAATCTAGTCTTGGTTTTGTGAATGATTGTTATTTTGTACCTTCTTCTTCCAATCTAAAGACATATTCTAAAAAGAAGGTGAAGGCTATTACACCTTCAATTGATAAAGGCAAGAAGGTTGTTGTTTCTGAGACCAAGTTAGCACCTACTCCCAAGATACAACCTTCTCATAGATTTGTCCCTACTTGCCATCATTGTGGCAAGATTGGCCATATTTGGCTTAACCGTTTCAAATTGAATCCCCTTGGGCATATGAAAGACAATTTAAGAAAAAAATTGTTGGAGTTGGTCAAGAATATGAGTATTTTTTTAACAGGTTGCATGACTTAAAACAACTTAGTTCTAAAACTCAAAAGTGTGCATCTCTATAGAGAATTTGGATTCTGGGTTCCAAAAGTTGACAGCATTCACCCATTGAGGGGAAGTGATAATGGCCTTACCTAGCATTAAGGAGGCAACATATACTTAGGATTACTCTTAATGCTTGATCATATATTCTAATACACGCATTTTAGTCTTTCGATTGTTTTGCATTTTTTCTTGTTTTATGTTTGCATTGCATCTATTGGTTTTTTTAATTATTATTATTATTTATTTATTTGCATTCATAACTTCTATCAATTATCTTTTAATGAAAAATTAAAAAATGAAAGAGATATTTTTATTGTACATGAATGAGATCAATTTTCTTAGTGGAATTACTTTTGATATACTCACTGGACGTATATTATGAAAAGAGTATCATGTTTTAAATATTTCGAATTTGATCATAATATGTGTATTGCATGTAATTTGTGTTTTGCACCTCACAATGCACATCCAATCGAATTGATTGATGTTTTACCACTTATGTGAGATTTTGGAGAGGAAATAAGAGGTGTAGGGAAACATAACTTATGGACAGAATTGATCATGGGTTAGATGATATTTACTGTAGTATACTCATATTTTCTTAAATAAAAGTGCTCAATACAAAATACTTTATAGCACTTTTCCAAAAAAAAAAAAAATGAGAAAATTAAATTAAAGCACTTGTATGGAAAATGCAGGAAAATGCAAAAGCTCAAAAGTGATAAATGCCAAAGCTCAAATGTATGGTTTGACCTTCTATTCCTAAGAATTTTTTTTTTTTGTTGGTACTAATGGTTTCATGTTATAGCCTGACCCCACTCACGCTATTATGGCCATAAGCTTCTCAATTGAAGCGGGATCCACTTACACGCAAACACTCATTACATTTTATACCAAATAGTGTTACTTGTGTGGTTTATTGAGATATGTTGCCATTTTGTATATGTTGCATTTCTTTGAGTGTGATTAAATTAGTTTCATTAAATGTGCTAATCAATATCATGTATATGTTTGCTTTAATTTTCTTCTAACTTCATGTCTTCTCAAGTATTAGTGACTTAATACATTTTGACATGGTACTTGAACTTTTTGTATCACTTCATATGAGTTGTTAATACTCTCATTTCAATGCATATTATAATTTATCATAATCCTTTTTCATATTGCTGCAAAAAAGGGGAGAATAGTGAAATACTTAACTCAGGGGGAGTTGTACGATCTAAGAGAGTCAGATGATAGACATAGGAGGAGAATAGTTGATAATATTGACATTATGTTATACTGGTATTATGTTCTTATTTTTGTTTATCTCCTATTATCTATTTATTCTCTATATGTTGATTGTTTGTTGATGATTTTAGAACAATAGGTTAAATTTTCTTGAAGGCACTTTGGCGTTTCTATACATAGAACTTGTTTAGTCCTATTTTGGGGGGTTTGTTAAAATTAGACTAAGTTATCTATATTGGTTAGAGTTTTGTCAAAGAATTGAAAAATGGGAGATTGTTAGTGTAAAAATAGTATGTTCCTTATGAAAAAGCTTAGTCCAGTTGAATTGAATTGTAAATATGTTAAGCAGAGTCTAGGTTGCAATTGGAACAAAAAGAGCAAAGATTGCAAATTAGCAATACTTGTTGAGATCAGAGTATCCCAAGTAAATGGTCATAACTTTTTATTTCCTTATTGGACTCAGGTGGTTTTGGTGGATTTGAAAAGATAACTCAAGTATCTACAAATTCATGTTTGACAAGGATCTTCAAATTCCAAAGTTTAGTGAGTTGAAATAGCTGGACAAAAAGTTCGTTTGATACTCACTTGATAGTTTGTTTTAGCGGAAATTCTGATAATTAATTTATCATTAAGGTTTGGACTCTCTAAGTGGTCTACTCATGCCTTAAGTATATATAGAATAATATGCACAACTTCTAGTTCGTGGAGAGAGGCCAAAGCTGCCATACTCATTGTATTCTTGAGAGAAAGCCCTAAGGAGGTTCATTGTGCATTAAAGATAGATTTTCTCTTAATAAACAAACCTCCATCATATTGTGCTCATGTTCGAGTATTGCTGAATCCATTGGTATGCAAGTATTGGTTGATCAAAAGGATTTTCAGAGTTGCCTGGTGAGGAGATCGAGTTAGTGCTTATGATGTAACTATATAAAGGTTGGTGGTCTAAAGCTAATAGGATGCAGAGATCAAGTGGGATACTTGTGGTGTTACAAGCTAGTCTTACAAGTGGTTTAGTATTATAAGTGTTTCTAAGTTTTTTGTAACAAACTTAATTTCTATAATGGATTTTAGGTGGTGATTTATACTTAGAGTAGTTTTAGATTTTGAAGACATTCTTCCAATAAATTTCTACTTCATTATTAAAATTGATGTGTATTTATTGTGATATGATTGATTGATTGAATGAGTAGAAATTTAAATAACTCAATAAATTTAGAAAACGCTTATTCACCATCCTCCGTATTTGGGATCTGAACCACATATTTTTCATGGTGGATCTGAACATTTCCAATAAAGAGGAAAGAGAAAATTAGGAGAAAAAGTGAGAAATCTATGGACAATAGAGCTATATTAGAGTAAAAGAGGGGAGAGAGGAAGGGAGGTGCCAGGCCTGCCCCCACCCATGATGGAAGATGTTGGTTTTGTTTAAAGAATTAGGAGAATTTTTTTATGAGAGAGAGAGGGGGGTTTGTTTATTGTTATTTGTCTGTTATTTATTTATTGATGTCTTTCCACTCCTAGGATGAGCCGATCTACACTGGGAGAGAACAAGAAGATTGCCATGACAGAGAGAAGAGGGAGAGAAAGGCATGGCTAGGGCAAGATAGAGAAATACAAGGAAAATGGGAGAGATGGTAGTTGGACAGGATATTTTTTAATTAAAAAATTTATGTCCAGTCACTTTTTCACACTTCTTGCGCACTCCACTAATGTGATTGGTTGCGTAACTTTTTTTTAATATAAAATAACTCTTTTATTCAATCATATCAGTGTAATGTGTAAAGAGTACGCATAAGTGATTATATGTAGCATAATTCTTTTTGAATAAAATATTCATTTGGTCTATTTATAATGCAAGGCCAAATATGACCCGTGGTAGATTACTGTACCTCAAAGTCATAAAATTATTTCTTTGGCTAATCCAATGTAAGTATTTTTTAGATAAATGAGGCAAATATATGATTTTAATGCTATATGGTTAATCCAACACCAGGGCTTTAATGTTCGGCATCCATCACCCCCCTAACATCGGTGCAGTGATTAGGCTTTCCAAGCCCATTAAAAAGTATAGCCTGATAGGGGCATGAAAATAAATTGATGGATAGCCTAACTAGCATAATATGTGGGCCAAGATAAAGCCCTATATGATGGATTGCTACCTCGAAATCAGCCCAAGATCTTGATATGGAAGACATAGGAATAGACGTGTGATTTCCTAAGAGCCCCTGAATGAGAGGAATTTTGTACAAAACACAAAGTATTTTGACAAAAACATCATGTCCTAAATTTAGTGAGATTGAATTTTGTGACAAGAAATTCTATTTTCAAGCTAACGTGTAGAATACAACTAATAAAGTGCTTGCTTCACACAAATAAATTAGTCAAATAAATGCCTAGTAAAATTAAGTGACCTACAGCATAACACTTAACCTCAAAATGAAAATCTAGAGTTCGAAACCTCGCTCCTCAAATATATCAAAAAATAAAAATAAAATAATAAGTGACCTGCGTGGGTAAGCCCATATGACAAGCATTGGAAACTTGGAAAACAATCTCTATTGACAGATGACTCAGAAGTATATGGCCCTTTTCTAATAGGGTATTTTCCCTTAAGGTTTTTAATTACAGAAAATCAATAAATTTGGTGGCCTCTTTCTTTTCTTTTTCTTGTATTTTCTCATTCCCTCCCATGCTTATTGCTTAATACTTATCTCATTGAGCAATGAATATGTTGACAATTTTTTGCATCTTAAGTTACGATTATATTGTTTATTATTCATTCATATACATAAAATAATTCAAAGTTATGTTGTCACTTTCTTTAGACAAAGTGAGTAGTGTTCTTCAGTATTAATGATGGCTTTATCCCTAGGAAAAATTATATTCTTAATTCAGTACGTAAAGTACATATAATAAAGTGTTTATATCACATAATTTAGCTTAGAAGATAAATATTTAAATTTAAATTTTACAAATTAGATTTTATAATTTAAATGACATAGATGGTATGCTCTATACACCGACTTGATAATATAATACTCTATTATCAGTGTGCAAAAAGTCAACATAAGTGGAGTGGATCCTCTTTTTATAGGGCTCTTCTTTTAGTACAGTTTGGATAGTGAGATGAAATTAGATAGTTTTATATGAAAGTTGAATAAAATATTATTAGAATATTATTTTTTTAATATTATTATTTTTTTAGAATTTAAAAAAATTGAATTGTTTATTATATTTTATGTAAGATTTTAAAAAAAATTATAATTATAAGATGAGATGAAATGAAATTCTTTCACTATCAAAACTGTACCTTAATTTTGCTAGGCATAATAAATATTTAGAATGGGGGAAAATTATGATATTGCAACATTTGTCAGATGACTAATTTTTCCTTTCTTTCAACTTTAAGTATTTTGACTTCTTCCCAGCATTTATTTGACTGATTTATTTGTGTGAAGCAAGCACTTTATTAAATTCAATCTCACTTAATTTAGGACATGATGCAGTTTTTGTTAAAATACAGTGTTTTGTACAAATTGAATTTACTCTAATTTTGAACATTTAACTCTCTCTTCTTTTTTTTTTTTTAATTTTGATCATTTTAGTTATCTCATTAGTAAATTGTTATAAGATGAATAATACATTCATAAAGAGATTTCACTAAAATAAACTCACAAATTGATGTAGTTTCATATGAATTTATAAGACGTTAATTCTACTTTATAATAAAAATAGTTTTACAATCTAATGTATAATATTAAGACACGTTAATTTATAAATTTACTTTTATAAAATTTAACGATGGTATGCAACAATTTGCTTAAAATGCCATGTGCTAAAATAAATGAAGAAATAGTTTTTTTTTTTTTTTTTTTTTTTTTGAGAAATAGACTTCATTTCATTAAAGGAAATCCGAAGTTACAAATGTGACTTATCAATACAGGAAAAACCCAGACTATAAGTCAACCTACGCATCTGCTCTGAAGCACCCCATACATAAATTTCTTTATGACGGACTTTGTCTTAACTTCTATAACTCTCTCTGATCAAACTAGGTTTGTCAGAGAGAATCACACTCTGTAAAAACAGAGCCTAAAACGACTTCTTTTCAAAAGAAAAGAAGCACTAACACCTCCCATCCTCCCTAGGAGGAGGAGTCCTACCACACCATCTCCTCCCAAAAGAGGAACGGGACTTGACCACTATGGACTCCAAAAGAGTCCACTAGCCTATTGCTATTATTAATGCAGTAAACTAAATACAGACAAAAAGGAAAAAAACAACAAAAAACACTACAACAACCACTAAACAAAGCTCAGCAGAGTTGCAAAAACCAAAAAACAAACACACTACAAACAGAACCCAAACAGAGACGCAACCAAAACAGGATCGGGGTGGCGCGTGGGGGGCACGCGCCACACTGGGGAAATAGTTAAATTAACTAAAAGTTGGAGTCTTTTTATGATCCCCGGGATATTCTCCCTGACCAATCCCCATTGAACTGGTAGGGTGTTTTAAAAGAATAGAATGAAAAAGAAATAATATTATTAATAAGTATATAAATAATAAAAATGAATGTAAATGAACATTTTGGAACATCATTAGCATTTGCCCTTAAATTTCATTTTCTAATATATAAATTATACTTTTTTTTATTAAATTCCATTCCATTTTCTCCTTTAAAACAAGTTGTAAGTGATTGCGTAGCGTATGATCTAGGCAATGCTTGGCTTGCACGACCCAAGCAACACCTAAGTTGTCCCGAGCAGCAAGAAGGTGCAAACTATGCAATGCTTGAGTCATCCCAAACGCAATCTGGCATTTTTTGAGGGTTAGGTTATCCAACCCAGCATTTTTAAAAAAATATATATATATATTTTTATTTTGTATTTTTTAATTATTTTATTTAAAAAAAAAATAGATGATTTGAGTTAATATATAAATAATAGTATTTTATAGATTTCATTAAGATGTATTTTAACGTAAATAAGTTAATAAATATGTTTGAGTGTATAAAGTAATTTGAAATAGATTTAACTTGTTATGAAAAGTTTAAAAAATAATAGATCGTATCAATAATTGATTCGAAATAAATTAATATGATCTCTGACATCCAAAACCTTGTATATCAATATGGATCAGTCTAACCGAAAGGCAAACTCCATTGACTTTTTTAATACTCAATCATTTTAATCTTCCGCTCCAATTATCCTAAAAAGGAATTTAGACCATGATCCTGGTTGGGAGGGTGATCAAACCTCATGATCATGTTAAATTGAGTAAATATATATATATATATATATATATATATATATATATATATTTTTTATGAATTAGTGTTCAAAATAAGATGAAGATGATTATATTTTTCCGTTAATAATATAACATGGTAATAATCACAACAAGTACATAGAAAATAATAGTGCTTGAGAACCGGGGCGAGCACACGGACAACATGAATATCTATCCAATCCAAGAGAGCTTTTTTTTTTTTTTTTTTTTTTTAATTTAACTAAAATCATTTCATAGCTGCAGAAGTTAAAAATGGCTTGAAAATCAAATTTAGAATATTGAAAAAGATGTTAAAATGGATGCAAAAATATATAATACAACATTATTCAACTTACTCTTATAAAAAATTATCTCACTTTTTCTTCTTCTATTTCTCCCCTAATAAGCGAAAACAAGAAATCGTAATTATATAGCTCATTTTTTCTCGTACAGCTACAACACTATCTCATTGAGGCTTTTGTTAGGGACCTAGGGGCTAGGGTCATATCTACTTCGAGGTCATTCCTCAAGTCGTTTTACATCATTAGTGGCATCTAATATATTAATGGAAGGGGTGACTTCAACAATTCAGGAAGTGAAACTCAATGCTGGATGTGTGAATATATGACCAGACTATCATGAATAGAAATGAGCACACAAATTAATAACATTCATCTAATAATGGACATGCAACAAAACAGATAGACATTTAATAGGTAACAAGCCTTCATCAAATATCGGGGATACCACACATATAGAAATTCTCAGCAAATTCATTCTTATATTGAATTATAATGAGGCATAATAACATGAAAAGAATATCAAATAATGCAGTAATTATCAGATCTTTTATCTTTATCTTGTCTTATCCCAAATTTTCACATTTAACATGGTTTAGTATTCACGGTATCCTGTAACTTCACGACCATGGGCTCCAACTCTTGGTGTTTAAAATTGTAATGGGCTCCAACTTTTACTTACAGCAAATGCCAATGCTGCAGTGCGGACTGCCGAACCCTTAAGATTTATTTTTTCTTTGCACCGATTTAAGTTCTTCTATATTTTTTTTCACCGCACTCTTCTAGTTGAAACTCACTTCTATTTTACTCCTACAACTGTGGATCAATTAGAAACAAAATAAGCAAGAGTATAAATAACTTTGCTGATTAAGAGCGCCAATTCCTAAATTCATAGATATGGTAATTGACATAATTTTTTTGTTTGTATTTACATAATCTTTTTACAATGAGTGATTAATTTTTAGTTGAAGTTTCTAGTTTATATTTATCGACAAATAGTTATATAATTTTATTTTAAACGTGCTCATGTCTTTATCTTGTTCAGTTGATCTTGATGCTCTTTTAATTAACCCATACCAAATAGAACATCTAAAACTTATACTTAGAAAACATGTATTTTTTATTTTATTATTATTATATATATGTGTGTGTGTGAAGTTATGTCATGCTTTTTATAAAAAAGTTTACATGTACCTGTCATTTTCTTCTTCCTTTTTCTTTCTTTTTCTCTCCCCCTCCCTATTTCTTTCTCCTCTCTTTGCTTTTCTTTTGTTCTATTTTCTCTTGCCCCGACCCTCACCTTCTCTTTCTTCTCACCTCTCTCTCTCTCTCTCTCTCTCTCTCTCTCTCCTGTCACGGAAGCTTTTCTGGCACTCCTAAACTATTGGATAGGTTGGGTGGTATTTTGATCGCTCATCTTCCCTTTTTTGTTCCTTAATAGACAAGATTTCAGTTGCAGGAAATATATTCCTTGCAGTCGGACAATCTTGGCATAGTAGCTGCATAAATTAATCCATCAGGTATTACAAATACCGTCAAGAAACATGAAACTCACCACTTGAACAACCGAGGAAAAGTACTTGTATCCCATGTGAGTACTGTAGGAGGCAAAGTGCTGATACCCTAGGCAAGCACCGCAAGAGACAGAGTGTTTGCACTCTAGGTGAGCACCACGAGGAGTCAAATGCTTGCATCCCAGGTGAGCACCGCGGGAGACAAACTGCTCACACTCCACACGAGTATCTTGGTATAGGTGCTCGTACCCCCATCGTATTGTATTATTCCATCCTATCATCATTTTTCATTCTTTCGTCCTAACTTTTTTTTTCCTGCCCTATCCCAATTTTCCATTCCATTCCATTTGTCCGCCCAACTTTCATTTTTCCATCTAATCCGAATTTTTCCATACTATCTATTGTAACAAACTATTATTAATATATTATTTATGCATAAATTCTAATTATGTGAATACTACACAACTGCAAAGTAGGTGTTTATGGTTTCCAGGTATTACATGTGGAGAGTACACCTTCTACATGGTTGACTTGGCATGACTTGATTTGCAAAAGAATTTCTAAAATTAAATCTCTTATAAATTAAGTCTTGTCATCTAAGCGGTATGTAAGATTTTTCCTCCTCACCGACGTCAATGTGTATTATCCACAACGATTTATAAGTAGAAAAACTCTAAATTTAAAGACAATGTATATCCATTACATCAATATTGTTACACGAATATTATAATGGTGGTGTTACAAGTAGCATTATTATTCTGTAGAAAATGATAGTTGGATGGTAAAATGTTCTATGTCCAGTTTGATTAGATGACGTATCTCTAGTAAAACGAGTTTTTTTTTTTAAATGAAAGAGATGCAAATTCTTGTAAGAGAGCAGAATAATTATTTACGGACAGGAAGGTCCATTTTGTTGATCTTGAATATATATATATATATATATATATATTGATCGGTATATATATATATATATATATATATATATATATATATATATATATATATTGTGTTGTTCCACATCCTTTACTTCATCCTTTCTTCATTTTATTCAATTCCTGTTTATGTTGGCACCACCCCGGTTGTAAAGAATCCCAAGGACCGTGTCTGTAAGACCCGTTTTGCTAGGAAAACCGTTTAGGGCATGAGTGGGTAGATGGTTGAGTGACGAAATGTAACAGAGATATGAGTGACGATAGGATTAGTGAGTGTTAAGTTTAGTTTTGGTTGATTTCATGATAAATAAAATGTTTAGATCTAATTCGTCTATTAGTTCTAGATTTAGTATGCCTCCTGATATCATTAATGAGGAGAACTTTTCTATTTTAGAAACTGATAATGTTGATTTTAATAAATGGAATATTCTAAAGATTGATGTTAAATCCAATTACAAAACCAATTGGGTTCAGTCTGCTTTTAAGATTGAGTTCAATGTTATAACTAGTGAACAAACTTATGCTATTTCTAAAACCCATGAGAAATGTTGCATGTTTAACAGAAAATCGAGTCAAAATTTTCTGGTAAAATGTTACAAATTTCTGCATATTGGTTTTGTTCAAGTTGTTGTTAAACCTCTCATAAGGAAAGACATCAATGTTTTGGTACTTCTTTGTTTGCATGATGCCAGATTCAATAAATTTGAAACCAGCATTCTTGGTATGATTTAATTTTCTCTGTATAGTGATCCTGTCCATTTTGATTGTTTCCCTGATTTAACTCTTGTTTTGGATGATCTTAACATTATTAAAACGTTGAGTTTAGATTTTTTGACATCTGGGTATGATATGGAAGAAGGTAGCAAACCTCTTACCATAGTTTACCGTATTTATAATTGAACATTAAAAACTAAGTTAAATCTTAAAATTATTTTAAAAACTTCAGAAAATACAACTTGGGTTAATTATATTTTGTCCTCTCAAACTTTTACTCAATTCACAATATGCCTCTGAAACTACTAATTGCATCAAAGTGGACCCTCGAACTTTCAAAACTTCTCAATCCCCCCATTCCGTTTACCAGCAACGTTAAATATAACAGAAATCCACTACATGTGCTGCTCAGGTGAATAACATTCACTGTAAAGATGTAATTTTAATCTAATTTATTATCATTGACCATATAAAATATAAAATAATATATGCTATCAATTAATAATAAATCATAAATCATTAAATAATTTTTTTTATTAATTTATATATGGTTAATAAATATCAAATAATTTCATTATGTACATAGATTATTCATATTTGCTTGTAACTTAAGTATAAAATAATTTTATGTATGGTTAATGATTAATGATTTATTATTAATTGATAGCATATATTATTTTATATTTTATATGGTCAATGATAATAAACTAGATGAAAATTATATCTTTACAGTGAATTTTCGTTAGATTTAATGCTGATGGTAGACTAAATGAGAGATTGTGAAGTTTTGAAAGTTTGAGAGTCCACTTTGATGCAATTAGTAGTTTCAGAGGCACATTACGAATTGAGTGAAAATTTGAGTGTACAAAGTGTAATTAACCCATACAACTTTGTTAATTTAGAGTTTTACTCCTAATGCTAATATTCAAGTTCCAAAAATGATCCAGTGGAAAGATATTACTCTTTTTGATGGACTTTGGAATATGAAGTTCCTCCCACCAATATTTCAACGGTACTGTCAAAATTAGTTTTGATCAACCTTTAGTTAACAACAAAAGGATAAATTATTTTGCTGGAACCAGATGTTCCTTTGCCAGACTATTGCTGATAATCCGGAAAGAAGAGACCAAAATCTCAAAAAATTTCTAGAAGATTCAGAAAAAACTGTTAAACATGATTTAAATCTGAAAGGCATCTCTACCCCCTCTCAGGTTACTTCTGCTTATTACACTACCAAGGATACTGACGTATCTAAAAATAAAGCCATAAATGAATAAGCTAATAAAGAAGAGAAAGATGTTTCATCTTTATCTCCAATAGCTCTAGATATGGTTGCTCTTATTCATCACAGACAGGTTACTGTTATTAATAGAGTTTTTGAAATTGATTTAATTGCTTTATATAATAAATATAGTTATGTTAAAAAGAGTGATAAGAGAAAATCTTATCATGCTATTTTTTCTGATTTTAGAAATTATGTGTTAAAAGGAAATGGAAAGAAAAATGAATGCCCTACAAAAGCATATACTTCTAAGTTTAGTTTAAATGTTGTTAAAACTAATTTTATCAAGAAAGAATGAAATACTGTGGTTAAATCTAACCACCCTTCTTTAGAGACAATTGTTATTTCTCATAAGGGAGCAGAAATAAACACTTCTGCCTTTAAAGCTCCCAATGTTGATCTCAACGCCAACGCTACCACTTTTATTGAAACAAAAAAGATTATTGACCAAAATAATTTTGTCAATCATATTCTTCATGTCATAGGTAAGCAATTGAGCCGTATTAAAGAAAATGTCGAAAGTCATATTTCTACTTCGACTCCAAAAATTGAAACCTATTGAAAACTTTTGATTATTTTACTAGAGAATAGGCAAGGTCCCAAGACCAAACAAACCAACACTCTTGATAAAATTAATCAAATGCTCGTTGCTTTAAAGAAAGAACAACCATCTACCAATGCTTTAAATAGCAATGACAAGGAAGTTGTTTCTGGTTTTTCTATAGAAGAGTCTTCTGATACTGATTCTTTTGATAAAGATATTCTTTTACAAAAAAAGAAATTTTCAAAATATTGATTTGGAAAAACCTGGGATTAAAATATTTTCTTCAAAAAGGCTAAATCCAATGAGTCTAATGAAGAATTGGTATCCTAGACCAACTTAACCTGATTTATAGTTTGAAGAAAGATTTTTTCAGACACAATTTTTTGTTTCTTCTGACAAACTTTATGAATGGAATATTAATGGATTATCTGAATAAGAAATTCTCAGTACCATGGATAAAATGTCCATGGTTGTAAATGCTTATGTTAATAACAACAGTCTTAGTCAAACTGAAATAGTTGATTTATTAACTATAGGATTTTCTGGTATGCTTCGATATTGGTGGGATAAACATCTACCAAATGAAGCAAAGGAAACCATTCGAAATGTTGTTAACTATAATGATGAAGGTTTACCTAGTTTTGACACAACCATAGGAAAAGTCATCCCTAATGGTGTTAATACTTTGATTTATACTATTTTTAAACATTTTGTTCGAACTCCCTCTAACATTACTAATCATATTAGCAATATTTAAATAATTTGAGATGTCGTCAAATGTCTGATTATAGATTGTACCAAGATGTTTTTACCTCTATAGTTATGCTTAGGGACGATAATCATAAGCCTTAAGAAAAAAAAATTATTGATGTATTACCTCATTTATTTGCTCATAAAGTTAAGGATGAACTTACTGAAATCTCGGGACTCCTTAATTATATATGATAATTACACTTATGGTGATATTATTAGTACAATTAAGAAGCTTGGTATTAGTATGTGTAATGATAAAAAATTACTTCATCAACAAATGAGGAATAATAAGAAAACCAAATATGAAATGGGACAATTTGGCCTTCTTCCTATTGCTCCTTCTAGACAAAAACACAAATACTCTAATAAATTTAATAAACCTTATACCAAGAAAAGGAGTCATAACCGTGATGATTTTTATAAAAAAAATTCTAATTTTTACAAAAAAATAATCATTTGGTAAGAAAAAGAGTTTTCAAAACCGTCCAAAAGGAAAATATTTTAATTGTGAAAAATCTGGACATTTTGTCGATAAATCTACCGAAAAGCTCAATAAGTTTAAAAACAGGCTTAATCAATTAAACATTGATGATAATGATCGAGAGGATTTGTTTCCTCTCTTAGAAACAAAATCCTCTATATCATCTTATAGTAATGAATTCAATTCAAGTGATTTCGAGTATCACTAAGAAACTGACTCTTCTGATTCTCCCAACAATAAGCTTGGTTGTAATGATTCTTGTTGTAAACATTAAGGTAAAACAATCAATGTCTTAACCAAGACTGAAGAATAAGAAAATCTCTTGTTAACCTTAATTAGTCAAATTACTAATCCTGAACCCAAAGAATAATATCTTCATAAGCTCAAAAAGACGATGGCTGGCCAAGAACTTGAAACTTCTAAATCAAAAATTAGTTTTCAAGAAACTTTGGGAAGATTTGAAAACAAAAAGCCCAAATTTTTTTTTACTATTGATTTACACAACGTGAAGTTGTTTTTATTAAAAAAGAAATTGTTGAACTTAAAACTGAGATTAACAGTCTCAAATTTGAAATTAATTCTTTTAAACAAGAATTATTATGTTTGAAAATTGATAAACAATTTGATCAAGATATTAAGTCAAAAGGAAGAAAAAGCTTTTCATTCTGAAAAAAAAAATCAAATTTGCTTGATCCATCATACTATTCCTCCCAAGTGATTTTCTTAAGTTACTATTATTGTTTGCCATGAATATGAATTTACTGTGATTGCTATGATTGATTCTTGTTCAAATATGAATTGTATTCAGGAAGGAATAATACCAAGTAAGTATTTTGAAAAATATACTGAAAGATTATTCTCGACTAATGGATCTTAGATGAAGATAAAGTATGAGTTAAACGCTGCTCATGTCTGCCAGAATAATGTTTGTTTTAAAATTCCTTTAGTCCTTGTTAAAAATATGACCGACAAAGTCATATTAGGGATTCCTTTCATTTCTTCTTTTTACACATTCTTTTCGGAAAAGGATGGCACTACTGCTAACCCTTTTGGTTAGAAAATAAAGTTTAGATTTGCTTTAAAATTTTATATTGATACTGATAAAAGTTTGAAATATTTATTCTATGCTAAAACAAAACATTTGAATTTCCTGCAACAGAAAATCAAATATAAAAAGATTGCTGAATAATTATCTAGTCAATTATTACAGTCAATGATAAGTAATTTTAACAAAAAATTGATTGATGATGTTTGTTCTGATCTTCTATATGCTTTCTAGCATAGGAAGAAACATATTGTTGCTTTACCTTATATTAAAAGTTTTACTGAGAAAAATATTCCCACCAAAGCTCGACCTATTCAAATGAATAGTGAGACTTTATGATTTTGCAAAACCCAAATACAGGATTTACTTGCTAAGAATATTATTAGACATAGTAAGTCTCATTGGTCTTGTGCTACTTTTTATATCCAGAAAAATGCAGAAATTAAGGGAGGGACACCGCCTAGTTATTAATTACAAATCTTTGAACAGAGTTTTAAAGTGGATTAAGTTTCCAATCCCCAATAAGAATTATTTGATTCATAAGCTTAGTGATGATGTAGTGTTATCCAGTTTGACCTGAAATTAGAATTTTGGCATATCTAGATTAGTGAGTCAGATAGATATAAGACTATCTTTACTATCCTATTTGGACATTATGATTGGAATGTAATGCTCTTTGGACTGAAAAATGCCCCTAGTGAATTTCAAAACATTATGAATGATATTTTCAACTCATTTACCTATTTCACTATTGTTTACATTGATGATGTCCTTATTTACTCAAAATCTATTGATGAACATTGAAAATATTTGAATTCGTTTCTAGATATCATTACACAAAGTGGTCTTGTTGTCTCTTCTAAGAAAATCAAATTGTTCCAAATCAAGATTAGATTTCTTGGTTATGATATTTCTGAAAGCAAAATTCGACCTATTAGCTGTGCTATTGAATTTGCAGACAAATTCTCTCAACTATGTCATTCTTGACAACATCCAATTATAGAGATTTCTTGGTTCTATCAACTATGTTGCATAATTCTATAAAGATATGAGAAAATAATGTTGTCCACTCTTTGAAAGACTACATTCCAACTCTCGCCCGTGGACCAAAATTTATACTAATCTTATTAAACAGATCAAGATACATGTTAAAACTCTTTCATATCTTGGTATTCCTACTTTTGTTTCTTTCAAAATTGTTGAAACAAATATATCAAAAATTGGTTATGGTGGCATTTTGAAACAAACTATTTACCAGATTCACCCGAACAAATTATTCATTTCCATTTTGGAATCTGGAATAATGCACAGCTTAATTATAGTACTATTAACAAAGAAATTTTATCTATAGTACTATGTATCTTTAAATTTCAAAGTGATTTATGAAATAACAAATTATTATTACTTACTAATTGTAAAAGTACTAAATATGCTTTAGAAAAAGATGTTGAAAATATCGCTTCTAAGCATATTTTTGTCAAATGTCAAGCTATTTTAAGTGTTTTTTTATTTTGATATTGAATATATTAAAATATCTCAAAATTCTATTCCTCATTTTCTTACTCGTGAATTCCTACAGCAACTATGAGCAAGAAAAAAGACAAGGGGAAGAAGATTGTCACTCCTCCCCTAATTCCTGACATAAAACTTATTAAAAATGAACCTGCTACTTCCCTTGATATTGCTAACAGGTTTACTACGCTTGGTAGTATCCCTACTATTAAACCTGCTTTATTTTTTGCTGCTCTTAGTACAATCTAGGATCTATATGCTAAGCCCATTAGCTCCACCCAATACTTTCCTGTTTCAAAAACCGATTATATCAAGAAGCTTTTTACCTAGAATCTATTTTACATAAAACCAAATCGGTCTATGTATATAGATCCTTTTAAAACTGCTTCTAGTTATTTCCCATAATTTTCATTGGATTTTTGAGAATCCTGCAAAAAACCTTCAATACTACTCTTCTATCTTGTTCCAAACAGAATCCCTTATTATTAAACCCATATATGATAAGACTGATAAAACCAAATTAATCTATCACAGTACATACATCTTGAATATTGTTACTGAAGAAAAATGGGGAACCCATCCCTCTTCTTCAAAAAAACTCTCTCATTCTGATATTGTTTACTGTCACTTTGACTACATTGATGCCTAGTTCAAATTTATGATGTTTTAGACTCCAGAGATGACACACTCTTGGTTTCTCAATTTTGACAAGAAATTCAAGACTGATTTCCCTCTTTGGTTCTTGAGATGGTGGCACCAATTTGGCCATATTCCTGAAGTCTTTCCTAATAACCTTCAAAAAGTTATTGAGTGTTTTGCCACTGTTTTCAAAATGGATCATTATAATCAGAAATTCTCTTACTTCCTCCATTTTGAAAGAAATACAAGGTTCCTTGGATCTTAAAATGGAGTTACGAGCTGAATGGAGATATACTGGTCCGATATTGGTTCGTCAAATGGTGGGAAAGATACACAGGACGTCATTGATAATGTCGTTAGAGATTTTCCTCAAACTGCTCCAGATTTCAAAATCATTGAGAAATTCTCTACTATTAAACAATGTTCCCTACCTGGATACCCAATTACTCAGGCCACTACCTCTGCTAAACAGATTGCTAAACCTGCTGCTTTCTCCACTACATCTGATAAATCTAATAAATCTTCTAAGTCCAAGAAGACGTCTATTCTCCAAGGACTCAACAAAAAATATTTGATTTATTTATTGAAGAAGTCCTTCCAAGACGACAATGATAATTCTAATAATGAGTCTAAGGCATTCTCGGAAGCCTCTATTGATAATATTGACCCTTATGATAACATATTTAAACGTGATCCAAAAATCACCCCAAGGCTATCTAGTGATTGACCTTGAAATGATGAAATTATTGACGTTGGTACAAGCCAACAACACTGCTGAAGACCCATTGATTCCCGCTGATGTTTCCTGCAAAAACAGAGATTCGTTCTGATTGAACTCTTGTTTTTTAGTAATTTTCTTATTGTTCACCACTGTTCATTGTACTTGTATTTACTATTCACTATTGTTGAAATAATTGAAAAGGCTCCTCCTTAATCTATAAAAGGAGAACCTAGTTTCAAAGAGGATTCTCTTTCTTTTCTCCCATTTCTCCCATCTCTCTTTTATACTACTTGTTCCTCATCGTTCAACTTCTTGATATATTTTGTAACTTATTTTGAATAATGATTATTTCTACATACACAACTATTTCTACTTACATTCATATTCTCTTTATACTTACCATTTGATTCTAGTTATCTGATCTTGCTTTCATTTTCTTTGCTAATTCACTGCACTATTACTCCAGTTATCTGGTCCCTACTTCAACTCCAATCATTTAGTCATTTTGTTTATTTCTTATCTTATTTATGTATATGTTCTCTATCTTATCTTTATTTGTATTACTTCCGCAACGTTTGGTATATATATATATATATATATATATATATATATTTCCGTTATGAGAAGCGCCTATCGCGCTTCTACAAGAACGAACAGTAGATTTTCACATTCCGTTTATTAATTACTTTAGTGCATGTGCTTCCGTGTAGTTTAGGAATATATTTGTCTTTTAATATCAAAGGAATGGTTTTTATTCGTTTTGTTTCTAAGCTTCCTCATTTTTTTCGTCTTCTCTCTTCCAACTACAGAGAGAGAGCCATGGTTGAAGAGGGGGAGAGAACCAGAGGAGAGGAAACGAGATCGAGGAGAGCATTTATGCATCTTCTCTCTTCAGGTTTGAGGATTGTAGATGGATTTTTTATCTCCATGTTTCTTGACAAAATTGATGTTTTTTTTTTTTTTTTGCATGCAGTGATGAATGATCCAAGATCTGATCTTATCTTCTTATTCGTTTGTGCTTCTTATCTCTTTAGGTTTGTTTTATTTTTTCTTCCATTTTTTGTTTTCTTCATCTTATTCGTTTGAGGTTTTTGGTCTCGAGGTTTCTTAACAAAATTGATGTTTCTTTTTTCTTTTTTGCTTTGCATGCAGTGGTAGATGATCCAAAATCTGATCTTCTCTTATTATTCATTTTTACCTCTTATATCTTCAGGTTTGTTTTCTTTTTACTTCCATTTTTTTTTCTTCATCTTATTCGTCTGTGGTTCAACCAAAAAAATATAACTATATAGACGAGGGCAAGGCAGATGCAAACACAATCCCTTCAATTTTGTACAAAAACGGAAATTTGTACAAATTCACTAAATAAATAAGGAAATTCTTTTCTCTAATTGCACATGTACACGAAAGGAAATTCTTATCTGTGATTGCAGGAGAGAGGTGGGCAGCAATGAGAGAGAGAAGCCGAGGGATGGAGTGGTGGTCGGTGGTGGTATGGCCTTGTGCTTGGGCTGTAGAAATTCAAAGAGGGATGAAAGAGAGAGGGTGACTGAAAGAATAAGGGCATCCATAAAGAATGAGGGCGACTGAAAGAATGAGGGCATCTTTGAAAACATGTGTAATAAAACTGTAATTCTTCACATTCTTAATTATTATTTATATAATAACTTTTACTATTATTTTTTTTTTAAGGAAACAGACTCGTTTCATTAATGATCCGAAGTTACAACTGTGACTTATCAATACATGGAATAATCCAGACTATAATTCAAACTACGCCTAAGCTCTGGGGCTTCCCCACACACAAATTACATTGTGGTGGACATTGTCTTAACTTCACTAAAAACTCTCTCCTAACAGAGAAAGCGTTCTGTAGAACAGAACTTAAGGGCCTCCTCTATCCTCTCAGGGAGGAAGAGTATGGGACACAGCTATGGATACTAAATCCAATCGCCTATTTCTATTTTATTTAAAACTTAAAATTAACATAAAAACTACACAAACACCATTAACAACTAAACAACTACTAACTATCAATTAAACTACATAACCACAAGCACTGGTGTGACCTTCCCACCGCAAGTATCGGCATCTCAAGCCCTGATGGCACAAGCACCCAGCTTACGCACGAACACAACAGCCTCCACTGCGCAGGCCACCCCTGCGTGCGAGCACTGGTCGTACGATCACCAGTCGTGACATTGCCCACCACTCTCGAATAGCTCTTGCCCCAGATTACGTCCGATCCGAAGGCACAACACCTTACTTGGGTCAACAAAAGAACAGATAAATAGAGACCAAACACCAACAAAGCACTGAAAAACAGAAAATCACAAAATCAAATGAACAGTGCTTGGTGAGTCGGCAGTGGCGCGTGCAGGTACTGGTCTCTCGGGAGGAAAACCGACGGTCAATCTTGGAAGCCCCGAAGGTAGGGAGCCCAAAGAAGCCGAGCGTGGTGTCAGCAGAGATCTCCTCGGTGGCGTGTGATGACCACGCGCCGACGGGGTCCACAAATTTCATCCCGAGCGTGCTGGCTACGCACCGCTCCGATGGATGCCAGATTTGGTGGTCTTGAAGATCGGCGGATGGGCGTCATCCCGGTGGGGCGCATGTAGAGAGTCAATGACTGGAAAGACTCGAACGGCACTCCTCCCTTATTTGTCCTTAAAAAAACACACAAAAAACCAAAAAGACACACTACAAAGATAAGTAAATGGACAGAAGGGAAGGGAAGGGGGAGGAGCCGAAGCTCCTACCCCCGTTCGTCGGTCTGGGTGGACGAGGGTTCAGAGAGAAACGGTATGGTTTTTTCTCGAGAGAGGGAAGGAGGACGTCTCTCTTCTCCAATAGTTGTAACTTTTACTATTATTTAAGTGGCTAGAATGGTTCCATACAAATTATTTGGTTTCCATCTGATCATTGTATTGCAATATTCTAAGTAGTAAAGTTCAGATCTATATAAGAGGCATTTGGGTCTTCACAGATTTGTTCTGAAGTCACATGCACAGATAAGACCTTTCACCTATTTACATACATTGTACGTATGAATTAACCGAGCATAAATATATATATATATATATATATATATATATATATATATATATTCTAAAACAATCCTAGCTATGAGCACACATTATTTGTCATCTGATTAATTTACTTTTTTGAGCCTTCAAACGACACGTACAAAGATGTGGGTAAAATAGACCTAATTCTTATAATTTTACATAAAAGAGGCAAGATATAGATATGTATATAGCCAGCCGATGGGCATGATCTATATATGTTTGTTTTGTGAATAAACAACCATATCTATTTAAACCAAGCAAACTTGCACATCAATCTCTGCACATTTCTCCAGTCTTTTAAATATTAGAGAATCCAATGCTTTTTGTACCCTTCATCCAGCTATATCCCTCAAATATTAGAGAATCCAATGCTTTGAAAACCAACAATACGTGGATTGTGGAGTGGGTGGGACATGCATATAATGGTATTATTTATTTTCTTTTAGTCGCATGCCTTTTAACTATTTATGTAATGATGCAAGTCAAACAAGTTAAAACACAATCATGAAATATAATTACGTGTAATCATGAAACACATCAGGTGTGAAACGGCATTTCTTTTTTTTTTTTTGGTTGTGAATAAACAACCATATCTATCTAAACCAAGCAAACTTGCACATTGATCTCTGCACATTTCTCGAGTCTTTCAAATATTAGAGAATCCAATGCTTTGAAAACCAACAATACGTGGATTGTGGAATGGGTGGGACATGCATATAATGGTATTATTTATTTTCTTTTAGCCGCATGCCTTTCAACTATTTATATAATGATGCAAGTCAAACAAGTTAAAACACAATCATGAAACAAAATTACATGTAATCATGAAACATAATTATATATGTTTGAGATAAATATATATATTTTTCACCGAGTCCATATTCTGAAAACTAAAAAGGTCACATGGGTGACTATATCTAAGCAATAATAACAAGAAAACAATGATCAAAAGTAATGATGATGAAAATATTAGCAAAGATGAAAGTAATAATGATCATGATGACCTCAGCAAAATTAAACCAACATTAAGTATTCAATAAAGTTTTGCTTCAATATCATATTTCTGTGTCGTGTTGTATTCAAATTAGTCTCTAAAAAGAACAAGGAAAAGTGGTGAATTTTGAGTGCATTATTTGTCTTCTCGGACGTTGATCATGTATCAATGATTTTGCCTTATAATCATGGAGGCTCTTCCCATATCATGTCTCTATATCATGTTGTATTCAAATTAGTCTGCAACAACAATAAGGAAAAGGGGTGAATTTTGACTGCATTATTTGTATTCTCTTTCCCTAATCACAAAATTTCAGAGTACGATAAATGTTGTAAATCAATGGAGTCTGACAAATGTCATAAATCAATGAGTCTTGGGTTTTTGATTCGTGCTGTAAAGCGCAAATTGACAAATGCTTAAAGCCTCGAGCTCTACCCTAGGTCAGCTTTTGCAGAGCCTTGAAGCCTCTGGGTCTATATTTAAAAAATCATTCTCACCCTTCGAAATACACATAGAACAATTTCTCTGCATTTATCACATTTCTCACAATCTCTCAAATGGCCAAGCAACATTCTTCCAATAATGTGATTTGAATCAGGAACCATTTATGCCTCAACCACTCATCTTTAATCCTAAGGCCATCAACGCCGTGATAGGGGTTGAGATGCATTTTTCTAACAGAATTGATACTGAGGTTGTTACAAGATCGAGAATGCTTAGCACTCAATATGCTAGCGCTATTACGACCATGTCTCGTAGAACACTGTCACGGGATAGTGAGGTTGATCAATTTAAAATTTAAATAAATAAGTTGCAACAAAAACTTGCCAATAAAAGGAGAAAGAATAAAATATTAAAACACAAAAATAGGGAGTTGAAGAAATATGTGGGCCGTATGCTCAAGACATGCAACCACTCATAGACGAGCTGGAACGAGAGGGGGTACAAATACAAAGTGAACAGCAGCGGTTAATAGCAGAGATTCAGCATTTATTAGAAATATAGGGATAGTCTACAATTAATCTCGCTGATTTAGCTAAATAAAATATGTACCCAGCATATCCTGTAATCTGATAGCTTGTCTTGTTCTATTTTCATCCTTATAAAATCAGTTTTGAGTTTCATTTCATTTGTATCAACTCTATTTTGTTATCTGAAATCCATACATTCTCACTTTTTAAGTTTTCTCTTTAATGGCTCAGCAATTTTCTTCCAACAATACCCTTTTTCATTATATGGGGTATTCTGCATCTTGGCTACCAATTATTTATACATCCACCATAGGTGCCAATAATCTGACTAACAAGTCAGATGATGATGTCATTTATGAACTGGTGAGTCTCGGTACTCGATAATCATCAGCCATATTTGCATTTTCCCGGTGATTGCAGTCCATAACTCATGAGGTTGAAAAGCTTAACGAGAAAATTTATGAACTTCAACGACTTGTTCATGAATCTAACAAAAAAATAGGAGACTTTAGGAGAATAAGGATTTAAAATCCTTACTTGCCTCTTCATTTTGATTTCCTGCTCCTTTAAAAAAGGATAATATGTCGACTTATGAAAAACAAGAGCGCTTGAAAAGTGAAGCTAAAAGTCTCAAATTTTTGTAAGTCATTTGAGATTATGAAATAAAAATGTTTTCATGCATGCATCATTCCCATTTATCTCTAAACTATGTATACTCCTTTTATCTCTCACCCAAGACATGAAAAATCAGTTCAAACCACATAAATAAAATTCAAACAATTGAGTAGCAAATTTTTTTTTTTTTGCTAAACTAGGCAACGTGTTTCTCCTGGGATACATGGAATCAGAAATGAAGTTTTGTCTTTTGGTTATCTTTCCTTGTAGCCTTGGACGTTGATCATGTATCAATGATTTGATTGCATTATTTGTCTTCTCTTTTCTTAATCACTACCTTTCTCTTTTCCTTTTTCTAGCTAGCAAAGAAAAATACAGTAAAAAGATACTTAGATATATATATATATATAAATAATCAAAGAACAAGTGAATTTTGCCTGCAAGATTTGTTGAGTACTCTTTTTAACATAGGCAAGAGTTGTGTCCACAGAATTCATAGACAAAAGTATTGCAAATTAAAAAATGTGATGCACATATGGTTGATCATGGACCCCATTTTAAAAGGTGTAATTATGTTCCAAATAAAAAATAAAGAGAGTACATCATCTATACAAACTTACAAATAAAAAATATTTTTCACAAAATATTAAAAATTTAATACGAATCGACACTGATGATGAAAAAAATGGAGTTAAAGTGTCTGCATCGAGTAAAAAGAAAAAATCGTAAAATTTGGAACCCGAAAAACTTGGAATTTGACAAAATATTTTAAAACCCAGAGCTGCCTGGGTCTCGACAGATATTATAAAATTGAAACCATCTGGATTCACAAAAATAAAGCGGAAAAGCCTTGAGCCTTTGAATTAGGATCCTTAACAAAATTAAAATTAAAGATAAAGTGGAGAGATATGGATTCTCAACAAAATCTTAATCATGTAAGTATGAAATGCTTTGATAACAATTTTATGCGTTCCTTTGCCAGCCAAGTAATTTCTTCCAATAATATTTTCAATTTGAATCAGGAACCATTTCAATGGGAGGGAAATGCCAGTTCAATGGGAGACGTCGATTGGGAGGAGGACGTTGGTTTATCTGCCTCCTTCGAAGGCAGTCATAGAGATGACAAAATGCCTGAGAAGAATGTTGGCTCCAGTAAGGCTCATTTTTCCTTTCATCTATTTTTGTTTGCATGTGCTTTGTTATGTATGTGTCAGATTCTAACTTTATTGTGCTTGTGTAAAATGTTGATGTCCTGGCGTCTTGGATCATGGAGGGTAGGGCCAGTCTGGAGTAGGCTGATGGCTACGCCCGATCCTTGGAGGTTGAGTTTGATTCGCTTCGTGAGGAATCATCCAACCTTCAGTTTGAACTTCTCTGTGTTGAGAGTTTCCACGCCTGGGACAGTTTTGTTCTGCATGTGGCTGATCTGGAAAGGACTACTACTCGGGCAGAGGTTCTGCGTCTTCAGGGGATGTTGGAATCCTCTAAACTCTCGAGGGTTGATGCTGAGAGGAAGTCTAAGGAGGCAGCTGTTGCTTTGGCTTCCTCTGAGAAAGAGCGCGAGAGGGTGGCTAAAGAGTTGGCTAAAAAGAAAGAGGCATTCTGGAAGGAGCTCCATGAGAAGGACACCAGGATCACTGAGCTGCAAAGGGAGTTGGTTGAGGCTCGAGCCACCTTCGACAGGTATAAGAAGGAGCATGTTGATGTTGACGCTCGCCAAGATAAAAATATGGCGAGTTTATTGAGAATGTCTCAAAAGTTGAACAAGTCGAGGGAGGCACGAGGAAGATTAGATGTTGAGCTAATTGCTACGAACAACGAGATTGTCTGCCTGCATCCCCAACTCTCCGCCGCCCGAACTATCTGGGATAGGGCCTTTGCATATAGGTATGGCGCGGGGTTGGCGCGTTTGAAGATGCACCTACTGACCATCTGACCTAAGGAGTCTCAACTTGAAAAACTTCTAGTTTGACCCTAACGCTTGTCAATATGCTGATTCCATAGGTCGGGACATAATGCCAGATGCTTTCCCAAATGAAGATTGTACATAGCATTGCTCTAATTTTGAAAGTGAATTGGCTACTTTTGAATTGGCTACTTGAATAAAAGGCTAGATCAATATTTCCCACATGCTGGTCAATGCATCATTACATACCTACACAAATTAAATCATGGACCAAATTTAACAAATCATGCAATTGAGCCCGTGCACAATTGTCTTATTAAAAATGACAAATTTTGATTAAAAAAAAAGTTCTATTTCAGTCAATAGGGACAATCCTTCATTAAATAGAAAAAAGTACAATTTTGATAAGGATATTATTGTAATTTTGAAAATATTTAAAGACAAAATTAACTAGGCTTACAATGTAGTCCCCAAATAGAAACTAAACATAGCATTGCTCATTTTGATAAGTACAATACAGATCTCAATACCCCTCACATCATGCTTTCTCTAAACTTACTCTCTTATTCTTTTATCTTCTTATATATCATACACACACAAAATTAATAATAATAATTTTCACTTTCCAGTTTTTCCCCCCTCGTACATCTATATTGTATTTTATGCTTTTAATTAGTAATTAAAGGGTAATTATTTCTACCCTAACTTTTGCTGGTTCGTGCCCCTTTTATTTCAAAAGTGAATTGGCTACTTTTGAATTGCTTACTTGAATAGGAGGTTAGGTGTAATACCCTACTTCTTCCTTCCTTATGACGTAAGCAATTACGTCAGATGCGATAGCCTGTTTACTCCTCTCTAGTGACTAAGAGCCACGTTATGTGTGCCAGACCCCAATGGCGTGTTTTAAAAGATATTATGTAATTTATAAAACTAGTTTTGTGTTTTAAAGTTATGTGTATTGTAAATGGAAGACTCCTATTATTATTTAACTAAAAAATATTTTAAATAACTCAATTATATTATCTTTGAAGAGCTCCAAAAATATTATAATTGTGGGAATCATTTTATATAAATGATTCCAGTTGTTTAAAATATTATGTGATCTAAATAACGATGAAATCTTTATATTAATTTAATGGTTTTATTCTCTTAAATATTTTAAGTAAGACTTCATCATTTTATAAATAATGAAGGAATATTATTTTAAATAATATTCTATCTTATTTCCTCTCAATGCTTTTAATCAAGTTAGCTTTTACATATTTTCAAATCAGTATTTAAGGGTCATCGTAAATCGTTTTATAGACCCCCAGACGATGGGTTTTAGGATTAAACTCCAGCCCAATCTCTTTCTCCCTCACTTTTCCCTCCTCTCTCTCTCTCCTCCCTTTCTCCCTCTCGGCTTGCCCAGTACGCAACCCCTTTCGTCCGAATGCTCCAGCCCTGCGCCACCGTGCGCTTGTGAGCCTCACCGCCCATACCACCGGCCTCCTCTCCCTCTGGGGAACCTTCTGGTACCGGCAGCTCTCCCTCACGCTTGCCCCTTCTCTCTCTCGGCCATGCATAGCCCGAATGGGCTTCACGTTCCAGTGCCGCCATGCACCGTCCTCCGGTGCCACCACTCCCACGGCAGCCTCCCTGCCACCGACCGGCCCCCTCTAATGAGCTCAGCCCCTCCATGCAGCCACATTCCTCCCATGCACGAGCACAAGCTCCTCCATGCACGGATTCATTGTGCAACCCCCTAGTGCCATCGTGCACGGCCATCTCGGCCACCAGACACCACCATGAGACTCCCCAGGTCTCCCCCTTCCTCCTCCCGTAAACCCACGGACAAATGTCCCCTCCTCCACCTCCCGGTGTTCCTCTCTCTCACGCACGGGTTAAGCCCGATCCGCCGCCATGCGCCACCACCCATGGCGAGTGACCACCCTCTCCGACACCCTTAGGCCACCACGAAGCTAACCCAACCACCCACGGCCCCGATCTGCCACCCATGACCCCACATTTTCTCTCACTCTTCCACGACTTTTCCTCCCTCACAGTGCACGACCAGTCCCTTTCTGCCACCGTGGACCACCGCACGACCACCATCGAGCCTCCATGACTCCACCAACAACCTCCTTTAGCCTAGCCCAAGCCTAAACCACCACTTTATATGGTGGGTAATCACTGCACGTGATGGACAGTCACTGCGCGTGACTGACCGCCACTGTACACGGCTAGATCTGCCGTGATACGCTCCATTGCCATCATCATCAAGGCCACCTTAGGCCATTCCAAGACCACACCTAACTATCCAAACGCCTAAACAGTCATTGTACGCGGTGTAGCCACCCCGTACGCTCTTTCCGACGTTATCGCTATGACGGTCAACGAGCGATGCACGAGTTAACCTGTCGATGGTATAATTCTCTATCCCTTACTATTTATATTAGATACTAGCTAGTTGACTAGATTGTGGACTATGTTGTTAATAATTATGAAGTAGCTGTGTAGTATGGTGGTGTAGACTGTGACGTGAAGTGTTGGGCGTAGTTGGGATGTGTGTTGTGTAGTGTTGTGAACTGTGCTGTGAAGCGTAGTTATAGTTATGTGCGGTAGTGATGATGTAGCGTAGTGCTGTGAATGGAGTATTTGCGGAGTATACTCCATGTGATGAGACGATGCACCATATGGCTCGTGTGCCATAATGGTGATGTGGCAGAATGTCGTAAATGGAGTACACGTGGGGTGTACTCCATGTATTGGAACAATGCACCATATGGCGTGTGTGCCATAATGGTGACGTGGTGTAGCGCTGTGAATGGAGTACACATGGAGTGTACTCCATGTGGTGAGACGATACATCATATGGCGTATATGCCATAGTGGTGATATAGCGTAGTGTTGTGAATGGAGTACACATGGAGTGTACTACATGTGGTGAGACGATATACCATATGGCGTGTATGCCATAGTGGTGATATAGAGTAGTGTTGTGAATAGAGTACACGTGGGGTGTACTCCATGTGGTGAGATAATGCACCATATGGCGTGTATACCATAGTGGTGATATAGCGTTGTGTTGTGAATGGAGTACACGTGGAGTGTACTCCATGTGGTGAAGCGATGCACCGTATGGCGTGTATGCCATAGCGGTGATGTAGCGTAATGTTGTGAATGGAGTACACATGAAGTGTACTCCATGTGGTGAGACAATACACCACATGGCATGTATGGCATAGTGGTGATATAGCGTAGTGTTGTGAATGGAGTACACGTGGGGTGTATTCCATGTGGTGAGATAATGCACCATATGGCGTGTATACTATAGTGGTGATATAGCGTAATGTTGTGGATGGAGTACACGTGAAGTGTACTCCATGTGGTGGAGCGATACATCATATGGCGTGAATGCCATAACGGTGATGTGGTGCAGCGTTATGAATAGAGTACACGTGGGGTGTATTCCATGTGGTAGAACGATGCACCATATGGCGTGTGTGCCATAGCGATGATGTGGCGTAGTGTTGTGAAGGGAGTATGCGTGGAGTATACTCCATGAGGTGCAGAGATACACTGTATGGCGTGTCGCAAAAATAAGGGTGGTTGCGTAGTTGATAGAAAAAGAATTTGATGTATGGTGTCGAAAACTGTGGAACAATATCCCGAAGTGGTTGTGAAGTTGGTTGTAGTCCAAGGCGACGGATGTCACCATGTGACTGGCTTATAGCCGGGACTAAGTGTGAAATGGCTAGAAAGTATCAGAACAGTGCAGCGGAAGCATGATTGGGCAAAGTCATGAAGTGACGTGGTCGATCATAAAGTTGTACTGTGATGACCTAGGATGTATGTGAGGTAATGTGACAAGGTCACGGTGTAGCTTGGGAACAGTCTCGAGCTATATGGCATGACGTAAAGTGTAGTTATGAACAGAGTCCCATCAGTTAAGTGTTAGAATGAACTGTCATAAGCTTCGGGTAGCACGAAGAGTAGTGCTAACCGGATAAGAGAAGATTGGTATTGGAGTATGGCGTTTGCCCATACGACCCGATGACCAATGTGAGATATGTTGGTTTTAGGTGATAAAAGGGTAAGGTACGTGTGTTGTCTGGCTAGACACATGTGCCGGACGGATTTACCGTATATAATGGGTAATCTGTCCTAAGTATGATGACACGGTACTTAAGCCTCGGAGTGGCTTAGAGCCGTGTGATGTGTATGGATGGTCATGAGAAGTAGAGTGAGCTAAGATACGTGAAGGTAATGATGAATGTACTGTCTAAGAATGAGATGCGTGACTTAGTAAGTCTAAGTCATGAGTCGGAATGTGGTTAATAAGAAAAATAAGGTGAAGGTCGTAGTGTTTTAATCCTAAGGCGAATCATGGGTTCACCCTTGTGAGTAAGCACTCGAAGTAGAACGTTAAGGTTGAAGGAAGTAGAGACCGTAATGGGTCTTTAAGGGTTTTATCATAATAAAGGACATGAAAGAGCACGGGATAGAATGAGAGTGTTCTAAGTAAAGCATAACTCTATTTCTAGTCAGTTGCTTATGCACTAGATAGAGAATAACATCAAGGTTATGTATGCATGTAGGTTGTCATCTGACACACGCATGAATGGACTGTATGGTATGAAAGTAGCATGGAATCCAGGTAAGTATTACGTTTAGACTCTTCTAGAGTTTTCTAAAGATATGAAAAAGAAAATGAAAAGCTTTTCCTTGTAAAAAATGAAGAAAAGAAATGCTCTCCCTTTTCAAGGGCAGACGTTTTACGAAAAGAAGAACGAAAAGTAATGTCTTTAAAGTATAAGTATGTACAACCCTCTTTGACAGCCCCTGTTCATGCACCCAAAAGTATTAATTGTATGCATGTGAATGGATGACTATACGTAGTATCTATTGTATATATTTTCAAATAAAAGACAATGCACGAAAAGATATTTTCAGGCTCTCGCCCCAAACGACGTTTTCTCACGAAAATAATGTTTTTTCACAAAAAGACGTTTTCTCATAAAAGTATGAAATGAAATGAAAAGAATGAAAGGCATGCTCATGCACATGAAATGAATGAAAGCTGCAGCTCTCTAGAGCTACCATAAATGAATGAATGTAAGAATGAATGAAAGAAAGGCATGAGCATGTATGAATGTATGAAGCTACGTAATGACCATATGAATGAATGAATGGGGTACCCAAATGAATGAATGGACAGATTGTAATGCCAGGTAGTAGTATCTGGTAGTGCATCCAGTACTGCATCCCTGACGGAATGAGATTCCAACCCGTGACCACGAGCGAATCCATTGGCCATAGGGCCGCTAACCTTAGCACGCGGGGCATAACAGTGTGCACTAGCCTATGAAAGTGAAAAGAAAAGAATGTATGAATGCATGACATTCTTTAAGAAATGAAGGCAGTGACGGGGGAAAGTTTTACGAAAAGAAAAGCATGTTTAAGGATGAAATCCCCCGTCTAATAATGTTTATGAACGAAAACATGTATGCATGTACGTATAGTATGTATGGAATGATGAATGCATGATTGAAAACCTATGTTGTTATATTTTAACCGTATGACGTAATGCTTACTGAGTATCCGACTCATTTTAGTTTTTATGTGTGTCCCTCCCTCCACAGGAATTGAATGAGCAGTATGCTTCAGGAGGGACACGGCCAAAGGGGAAGAGCACGGAAGTCTAGGCATGAGGGTTTTAAATGCATGAAAGGTCATTTTTTTATTTTAAAGATTTATATTTTTCACTCTTTTAACCCGCAAACCCCTTTTATTATAAAAGCATAATTTGTTTTATAACGTAGAGTCTTGCACCCTGGGAAGGACAGTAAAATGTTTTAAATCGAACGGTAATTTCTATCGTATTTTTCAAAATATTTCTTAAAAAGACCCACCTCAAGGACGGGCGTTACATTAGGTCAATGTTTCTCACACGTTGGTCAATGCATCGTTACATACCCACACAAATTAATCAATAGCATTGTCCTTTGTTTTCTACAGGTTGTAAATCTATAAACTCAACTAGCATTTCTGAAGGAATTACATGCAATTCAAAACTTTCTCGATGGTTCTATCAATACAAACCCTAATGAAAAGTCCTACAAAATACCTTCTCACCCAGAAGATGGCCAAAGTTGGTTTGAATAAGAAATGATCAATTACATGATGCCATAATTCAATACAAACAATATTTCTAATAATCCTTCAACAATTCCATACAACGAGAATGTGTTCATGGAAAACTCTTTTGGAAATTACGGAAGTTCACTCAACCCTGAGGAAAATGCCTCAAATGTTTGCTATGAAGAGGTTTCGCATTTCGTGTCTTCTCTTGACTTGCACAAGAACAACATACAATGGACTCCCCAAGACGCTAATCATGACCTTCAGTCAGTTGCGTTTGGCTATATGTAGCAATATTCCTAAAGAGAGTACGGGCCTTAGCACAAGAGATCGACGAGTGATTAAGACCATTTGTCAATTCTGAATTACTGCTACATGCATAGCTTGAATTGTCCACTTTGTTAGTTTGATATATACTACTTTTCATTCAAAAATCTAATTCTCTCATTGTGTCAAAAATTTAAGTTTTTTTTTGTCATGTCATTTAAATAATTTATTTATTTTTTTAATTACCGACGTAAAATTGATCAATTCTCAACATTTTTTTAAATATGAAGATGGGAAAGAAAGGCAGAAGCTTGGAAAACTCGAGAAAGAACAAGATGAAATATGAAGATCATTGTGTGTTCTGAAGTCTTTTGGTCAAAAGGTTGGTGAAAAGAGGCGTGTTCTTAACTGTTGGATCAAGCAAGTGGGAGCATGTATAGTTAATACGTGGAAGAAGCAGCACCAATTCTATCTATGAAACAAAATTACCAATAAGGATTTTAATATTAGTTTATTACTCAGTAGCCGTATGTATTAATATTGACGGAGAAAGAGAGAGACAAAAACTTCTATTAAGTGGTCCATTTAATGGGTACATAAATGATTTAAATGTTGGGGCCGCATTCCTTTTTCTATGAGTGATAATGAAAATACTTACCTCTACAATGATTTAAATTCCACCATGGTTGTAGAGAGTGTTTGATATTATCTTCATTTTCATAAGCTTTTACAAATATGATTGACTATGATTGCAAAAGACAAAGTTGGTCATTCCTTATGGTTTGATTGTTATTTTATAAGAAAATGATAAAAAAAAAAAAGGCAATAGAAAAAAATAATATATATATATATATATATATATATGAATATGTAATTTGGTCAAAGTGAACACATGAAAGATAAAAAATCTAAAGGGTGATCAGTGTGACCGACATTGCTTATTTGTAGGCAAAACAAAAAGGACAAACACAATTGATCAGGAATAACTTTATCATAAGTGCTGAAATGTGCAAACGGTAACTTTTCAATGTTTATCCTAAAGTTAAATGCTCCACTTGATTATTGATTGCCACGTCATAGCCATAGATTAGGTTGCCAGCTCCATATTAACACTTGTCCATAGTTGAATCGACACTCTAATCTCTTCAATTAATTGACAGTATGTCAGTACTATTCCGGCTAAAGTGGTGAATCAATTTATATATAATTGAATTATTATAACTTTTCGCCGTCTTTTTCTTTCAAGATTCTTATTCTTGATTTTCTTCAGGTTGGTTGCTGCTATTTATTAAGGGTTCATATTTTACTTGCAGTTTTTTACTTTTTTCACTCACACTTTCTTGGTAAGTACTTTCATATCCAATCTCGACATTTATATTTCGTTTATTAAATTTATCATTTCTGATTTAGTGTTATGATGCCTTCTAAAAGTTTGATCCAGTTGCATGTGTTTGGCTTTGTTAGTAATGAATTATGAAATTCTTCCAATAGGAATCTCTACGATGATTGCAATTAATATTCTCCCAATATTATTTCCTGCATGTTTAATAATCTGTCATTTAATTTATTGTGTTCTTTAATTTTTTTTGCACTTCTTTAATTTAATATTAGGTTTGTTATACTTATGCATTTAATATGTTTGTATCCAAACAGGTTTAAAAATGAGGACAGTCTATACATCGGTGAAGGATATCACTCCAAGTACAAAAAATTAAAAAATCAAAATGCTTGCTGCAGAGAAGTCACCCAAATGAACAAGCCAACGCTCACCAGTGAAGTACCAAAACTTAACATTAATTGATCAAGAGGTATAGTATTTGTTAACATATATTGTCTTTTCATTTTTTATTATTCTAGAAAGTGAGGAGGATCATTGCTTCTTTTAAATCCCATCCATGTATTTTTTTTAATGATGATTTGCTTTATCTTTTGCTGTTGCATTTTTTTTCATATTATACAAATGTTAATGATGTTGCATTTATTTAGTTATCTTTCTAGAACACATTTTGAAAAAAGTATAGTTCCTTTTAAAAGCTAAAAATAATTTAAAATCGAACAAAATTGTTATAGTAAATTATTCATTAGATTTTTTTTATAATAAATTCTTCATTACAATTCTTTATATTATCCAGGGGAATTGACTGCAAGCTACAATATTTGGTAATGATATTGACTCCCGAGATGACACCTTGCACATTTTTTGGTCATATTACATCAGTAATGCATTTGTGAAGGCATTAGATCCAAAGCATAAAATTGAAAAACATCAATATCAATGGATCTTAAATTCTAGAAAGTTAATTGAGGAAGTTCCAAACGATGAAGGACAATTGGAGCTACCAAAATACAAGCTTGTTCCGTTCAGTGAATTAGAGCCTTATAAAGACACAAATGCAGAGATAGGTAATTTACTTTTTATTTTGGAGTATTTAATTATCAATATATTAACAATTTATATTTTATTTATCAGATATTTTAACTGTTGCAATCCATATTATACCATCTAAAGAGATAACCTCAACATATGGACCAACAACTATTCAAGAAATATATGTTATTGATCAAAGGTAAAAATATTTTTTGAGTTCCCGGCTCTTTTACAATTACATTTCAATGTTAATTTTTTGCATCTTCTGCTAATTCCTTTTTTTTTTTTTCCAATTTTGTAGCTTAAACTCCATATGTTTAACTATGTGGGGTCAATTTGTGCAAGATGATGCCAAAAAATCTCGAAAATAATTATGACTAAGCCAATTATACTTTGAATAAGGATAACAGTTGGTTCTTATAATGGTATTTTTTATAATTAACAATCTTATATCTTTTTTATACTGTATATACTTGCATTAATAATGATTTCTATTTCCAATTAAGGATTATTAATTTCATCACGTCCATCAAGTACATTTACAATCAATCCTCTTGTTCCTGAGGCAACTTTATTGCAAGAGTAGTAATTCTCACAAATTAGCCATTATTTACTAATGCATTTTTGTTATATATACTTAAAATGTAAGTTTTCTGTCACTTAAATGCTGCCATCTCTATATTTTTCTTTCTTATATTGTTTTTTTTTTTGAATTTTAAGGATTGTGATTAATGATTTGTTACTTGAAAGTATTATTGCAAAGGGCTTGAAATATCCATCTACATCTCTGTCTTTTGTTGGTATTCGGGAAATAGTCAAGAATTGCGATGTTGTTGAGCTGATGAAAAATTTGCAGTCCATGGCGGTAAAATCCTATTCTTAGTAATAAATCTAAATATTTACATAATCATTTCATCTAAAAATTATTTCTGATATAATGTAGAAAGCAAAATTTTGGACAAAGACAAAGATAAGTGTGGTTAACTTGTGCCAATTGTTTTTTTACATGTCATGTGTTGGTTGTAACAAAAGAACTGGGTATGAATATAATGAAAGCTTCATTTGTTACCATTGCAAACACCAAGCTATTTCTCAATTATGTATTTTTCAAATTTATTTTATAATTTATGACAAATTTTAATGTATACTTTTTATCAATTCTAACTTAAAATGATATTTTCATTGCATTTATAGTGCTCGAGCATATGTTGAACTTGACGATGATACTGGAAGAATAGATACTGTAATGTTTGGTGAGATTGTAGAAGAAGCATTAGGTTGTACAGCAGTTGAGCTTATGAATTATACTGACGAGGTATCTTTTTTTTATTTTTTGTTAGTAAATTGAGTTTGAAATAAAAATAAAAATAAAAACTATTTTTTACTTTTAAGATATTTACTACATTGTCTATAAGTATATTGAGGTTTATATAAAAAATAAAACTATTAAAAGCAATTATAATAAAAATCATTTTAATTGATTTTTATATATTTGTGTTATGCCAGTTTTAGTTTTATTTATAGCATCCATAATAATTTAATTAAAAACATTCTATTTTAAGATTTCTGTTAATTTACAATGCTTCAATTTTCAGCATATAAGTTGTTTAGGTTTTTATTAATTATGCAAAGCTATTCAAAATTTATTTTGTATGAACATTTGCAATATATAGAAAATCTTGTAGAAAAAGCTTTAGAGAAAGATTGGATGATTCAACTTTATGTAAATCCTGACCAATTAAAGCAACAGAAGCATAAGAATTTCAATGTCCTCTCTATTGATGTTGTACAAGATAACACAAATGATGGATTATAGTAGAATGATCAGAGAAATCTTGGTTATGCATTCTTTGAGTGTGGTGGCAATGATGCTATTTTTATTTGTCTATATTATTCTAATGTATCTTGATTTTAATTTTGAACTATTTTTTTTTTTGTTTTTTAATGTATCCAAATATGTAATTATTATATTTACCGACCTATCATTATCCAAAGATATTTGTTAAAATTTATTTTTTTTTTCTCTATCCATTAAATTATTCATTAATCAAGTTTTTTTTTTTTAAAAAACCCAAATTATTTGTGTAAAAAACCTATTTAACCCAACTAAGCAAACATGCATTGCACGTGCTCCTGACCTAGTATATATAATAAGTGATCAATGATATCAAGGAAAATGCATCCATTCATGAGATTAGATGCCACCCTCATCGAGTGCACAAATTGAAAAATTACTTATTGTAAACACAAAAATGATTCATTCTTGACCATATATCATTGTTTGAATGACCTTAAGCCTTGGCCCATCCAATATTCCACATTTTTTAGCTTCAAAAGATAAAAGTTAGGAAAAAAAAAAGAAGCAAAGCGATTTACGTATCGCATGCATCCCTCTTGATTTTCACGTGAGTTGCGGCTAAAGAGAAGTTATTTATTTTTCCCTTTTTCAAAATCTTCAAGATTGAATTTTTTTTTAATTTATAAAAACACTAAAAATAATTTTCTTTAAACAAGTTTACAGTCTTAACCCAATACATAACATATTGGAGAGATTTTTTTTGGTAACAAATAATATGAGTTTTTCTAATCTCAATTAATATGTTCTATTCATTGCAAATTATTTTCATGTTCATTGGTTCCTATAAATTTCAAGTTTTTTATTCGGTTTATTTTGTTTTGCATATATTGTTTAAAAATATATTTGTAGTTTCCTTTATTGCTCTAGAAAAATATAAATCAATGGGTCCAAGACTCGAATTAGATCAGTTACTTGCCAACAAAAATCCATAAAGATTAATTAATGGTCAGATCAAGGGACACTTCAGAATTGGAACCTATAGATGATTTTGAATAGTTGACGTTGTGATTCGTAATGAATTGTTTAAAATTTTTAATTTTTTGAATATTCTAATTTGTTTAAGAGAAATGCTAGTCTGTTGCTTTATTTTATCTCTTCATTTTGATTGTTCATATATTTAATTTTTTTTAAAATTTTTTTAATGATTAAGAAAGTGACTATCAGTGTATTCGTTATTTTTTTTAAAATGTTTAAATATGTTTAAAAAATAAAAAGTACAAAAAAAAAAATAAAAAAAAAGTACAAATTGTACTATACACATAGAGTGGACATGTCCGGATGGCAGAGTAACACCATTCTTTGTTTAATTCATGACACAATTTGTTTTGACTTATTAAAATTTTAAAATCTAAAAAATGCATGTAGAAAACTATTAAAAGTTAAAACTCTTCATAAAAGTCCCAGCTAGATGGTTTTTGTTTTATTAATATTGGTTTATAAATTAAAGTTTTAGTCACAAAAAGATTTCACTTATAAAGTTATAAATTAATGTGACTTGATGTAGTTCGTTAGATTATAAAATTATTTTTATTATAAAATAGATCTAATATATCATATTAAATTATGTAAATTTATAGATTTATTTTGTAAAGTCTTTTTGTCACTATACTTCTCAAAATAAAAACAAAACAAAACAAAACGCGAAAGCCAGGTATGTGACGAGGATTACATTGTGATTGGCCTGCACGAAGTGGTATGTCGCCTGCGACCCAATAGACTTTAGGAGCGGCATTTAGTATTCAGTTCCTGCCTGCCTGCCAACATAAGGGATTCCTAATAGTCTAGTCTTTAGTAGAACAAGAGCAAAGCTCCAAATCACAACCAAACAAACATAAACAGACACAAAAACAAGACCAAAGACTACATTTCTGTCCTAAAACAATAATTGCATTAGTAAGTTATGGTGGAAAACATATTCTAACACAACATGATTTGTCATACAAAACAACATGATTTGTCATACAAAAATTTACTTATATTTTATTGAAAAATGATATTTGAAAAAAATCACTTTTTTTTAATAATAAATCTTACTTTTTTTTTTAAAAGAGTGCACGAGATATGTATATTCTAAAAATTATTCAAATTCTGCCCTATCAACAAGTAGCTTTCATATCAATTTGTAAGTACAATAATTGACTTTAAATTTGTTTTATATAAATTAAATTCTCTTAGTGATTGCTTAGCCACAATCTTGAAAATTAGGTCTCATTTATTTTTAAAGATGAAATGAGATGAGATAATATGAATTAAGATAAAAGTTAAAAATTAAATAGAATATTATTAAAATATTTTTTAATATTATTATTATTTTGAAATTAAAAAAAATTAAATTATTTATTTTATTTTATATAAAAATTTAAAATAATTATAATAATTAAATTAAATGAGAGCATATGTGTTGTGAAAGGACCGAGGCATTAATAAACTATCTTGCATTAATAAACTCCGTTGAAGTTAAAACCGTCCCATCTCATAAGTGACTTCTTTTTAAGTCCTCTTAAGTCCCATCTCATAGGTTATCTTGGTTTCAAACTCCCCATTGGGAATATAAAAGTCACCTCAACAAAGCAGCATTGTTGGAAAAATGGAGTCGATGCTTGTCATCATACGCCTAGCATTGTGCTTATTGGCACTCTTTCAACTCTCGTCTGGCTCTGGAATCAACGTGTGGCCAAAACCAAGGACCTTCTCATGGCCCAACCCTCAGGCCACGCTGCTCTCACCTGCCTTCACTTTTGCTGCTCCCAACCACACCTTCCTCTCCTCCGCCGTCGAACGCTACCTCGGCCTTGTCCACACCGAGCACCATTTTCCCCTTGTCAACCCCTCCGTCAACCTCACCCCCTCCAACCTTCCTCCTCTGCGCACCCTTTCCATCGTCGTCTCCGACCTCAAAGCCCCGCTCCAACATGGAGTAGATGAGTCCTACAGCCTCTCCATTCCCACTTCGGGGCCAGCTAAACTGACGGCGAATACCGCGTGGGGTGCCATGAGGGGCCTCGAGACGTTCTCGCAGCTCGTTTGGGGCTATCCCCCTGTGGTGGCGGTGGGCGTGTACATTTGGGATGCTCCGCTCTTTGGGCACCGAGGAATTATGCTGGATACGTCTAGGAATTATTACCCAGTGAAGGACATATTGAGGACAATCGGGGCGATGAGTGCCAACAAGCTCAACGTGTTCCATTGGCACATCACGGATTCCCATTCGTTCCCGCTGGTGGTGCCGTCGGAACCTGATCTGGCGGCCAAGGGGTCTTATGGCCCTGATATGCAGTACTCCCCCGATGATATAAAGACGATTGTGCAGTATGGTTTGGAGCACGGCGTTAGAGTTCTCCCGGAGATCGATTCGCCCGGTCAGTTTCCAATTTCCCTTGCTGTCATATTTATCATTTTCTCCTAATCTTTTTTTGCTTGCTCTCCACCTCGTTGGCTAATACATCCATTGCTGCCGTATGTCAGAAGGAAATCTGTTAATTATACGGGCGAATAATAATCAGATAAGGATACTTTCTGTTGATGCATTTTTCCAACTGTTACTGAGCTCCGGCCATGTCGGAAAAATGCATCAACATGAAGTAAAATTAATCATCTTGTTTGGTTAAAATTAATCATCCATTTCAAGTAAAAAATTAATGTCTTGTTTGATTGTATAAAATATGCGACAATCTAGTGTTTAAATGGACTGTGTCTCTCAGGGCGTTCCCAAAAATGCCCAACAGAGTCTAAAGTGGGAGATGAGAAGGGATTTGCTTGTCAGTGGGGGGCTTTTGGAAAGACACAAAAGACAGGCTTTTGGAACCCTTATCTCCCCGGTCTTTACTTGTGTCTCTTCACCTCATGCCCTTGTTCTATTTGGTTGTAGAAATATGCACCGGGAATGTGCTTCTCAAAGCGCTCCCAAAAACACCAAACAGAGTCTAGAGAAAGAGATGAAAAGGGCTTGGCAAATCTTGTCGGTGGAGTAAAATCCTTTTGGGAGTTCACTCCCTTTCCCGAATGGAAGGGGCTCATCATCGATCTCCCCCATTTTAAATTAAATTTTGTCCGATGGCATCCGATTGTAACATCTCTGACCTCATGCCCATTTCCTAGCTAATATAATAATAATAATATCCAAAGCTTCTTTGTGCCGATTGTAAGTTGTATCCGTCCAGAGAAAGAAAATTGTCTACTGTGTGTAATCCTCGTGTGGTTTGATTGAACGCTTAAAAGTGTTATTTTTACTATGCAGGCCATACGGGATCGTGGGCGGAAGCTTACCCGGAGATTGTGGCATGTGCAAACATGTTCTGGTGGCCTGCAGGAAGCGAGTGGGCAGACCGGCTTGCCTCTGAACCAGGAACTGGCCATTTGAACCCCTTGAACCCCAAGACGTACCAAGTCCTAAAAAACGTCATCCACGACGTGGCCGCGTTATTCCCAGAACCATTCTTCCACTCCGGAGCAGATGAGGTCATTCCTGGTTGTTGGAAAGCCGATCCAGCCATCCAATCCTTCCTCTCAAATGGTGGAACTCTCAGTCAGCTCCTGGAGATCTTTGTCAACTCAACTCTCCCTTATATTCTATCCCTTAACCGAACCGTGGTCTATTGGGAGGATGTTTTGCTTGATGACAATGTCAAGGTCCCAACAACAGTTCTTCCAAAAGAGCATACAATTTTACAAACATGGAATAATGGCCCTAACAATACCAAGCGGATTGTTTCTTCTGGGTACAAGACCATTGTGTCATCTTCAGACTTCTATTATCTGGATTGTGGGCATGGTGACTTTCTGGGGAATGACAGCCAATATGATCAACAAGGAGCTGATGCTAATTCTACAAATGGTGGCTCATGGTGTGGACCTTTCAAGACATGGCAAACCATATATAACTATGATATAACATATGGGTTGAGCAAGGAGGAGGCCAAACTTGTGTTAGGTGGGGAGGTGTCACTGTGGTCCGAGCAAGCAGATCCTACAGTTTTAGATGCAAGGATTTGGCCTAGAGCTTCAGCAATGGCGGAGACACTCTGGTCTGGTAACCGGGATGAGATGGGTATGAAGAGGTATGCAGGGGCAACAGATAGGTTGAACGAGTGGAGGTATAGAATGGTGCGAAGAGGTGTCAATGCTGAACCGCTTCAGCCACTTTGGTGCATTAGGAACCCTGGAATGTGCAACACAGTTCAAGGCTTCTAGCTGGCTATTTCTTTCTTGTATGTTAAAATTGTCAACGACCTTGCATCTATTTCTTGGTCAAGATAGAAGAAAAAAAAAAACCCGAATCTTGAATTTCTTGCTTCCTCTTGTAACGTTGCCCATAATATTTACTATGGAGATCATTTTGAATTTCTTGCTTCCTCTTGGAGGTTAAATTGATAATGAAGAGGATTTTTATCTTTCAAAAGCCTTATGGGTTGCTTTTGATTTTTCAACTTTGATTTTGTTTATTTCTTCTATATTGGATGAAATTTCAATGGCAATAATTTGAAAAAAAAAGTGTTCATTATTTTTTGAAATTCTCAGTATTTTGCTGTGTTGGTGGTGTTAATTGACAATGGGATAGATTGAGGTAAGGCTTTCGAGATTATTAACTTTGTTAGACACAGATATAAGATTTCTTGCTTTTATTTTGTTCTCATTTTTCTTAAGGTCCATTGGCTGTGGTGAGGATTTCTTGCTGTGCAATATTATCAATATTATGCTGTTCTGATGTTTGAAAAGATTTCAAACAGTGTGGATAATGAATTCCTTTGCAAACAAAATTTCTAGTTCCCCTATTAGAATAGTTGGAATAACAAATTCTGTGCTCTTCAACAAATTATTTTATTACTTATAGGAATCTACACCATATATTGCTTTCTAGAAGTATTTTACTTTTTAACTCTCTTGTAAACTTATATTTTGGTTTAAAGATTATCCATTACCGCCCTGTTGCCATCCTTATCACACCCATATATACACTTGCCTGATATTTTATTTTACTTTTCTTAATTCTATGATATCAAGCGTTTATCTTTCATATAAACTTTTGCATATACCATGGAGTATATAGCTAGATTGTCTACTGAAAGACATTGAGTTCACATTTTGGCCTTAATCATAATAGTTCTGTTGCCGTTTATGTCTGTAGGTCAGACTAACTGATGGGGCTTCTCTTTATTCATTTTGTCGATCATTGTTGAGGAATGGTTTTCCAGAAGAAGTCAGGTTTCCATTATTAGAATGGGGGTTTCCCTTTCTATGCATTTTGAATTCTGCCATTTCTTCTGTGCTTTATTTTTTTCTCTACATGACATATTTGCGACAAAGCTTCAGGGGATATATTTCAATCAATATGGACCAAGTCACTGTTATATTGCAGTGGAATATTACACCATAATGGTATTTTTCATTGTCGGATATTTAAGGTACATATATGATGGTAGAGAAAAGTGAAAGTTGTGTGGATTTTTGGAAAAGGTGATGGCATGTGTGCATATAGGCTAGTTGAGTTGATTTTCAGGATAAGCAAATAATGATGATAGCATATTTGGAGGCATAATATGCGATCTTCTCTATGCCCCTTTCATTCCTCATCTTCTTCATTTGGAGATCTACACTGTTCTTTTGCTTTGAACTGATCTTTTGTAGACTTCATTCTAATCTTGGAAACATGCATATATATTCCACTAGTGGTTATGAATTTTCTCTTTCCTCGAGCAGCTTTGCATTAAATCAAGTTGATAGCCTTCTTTCTTCTTTATTTTCTCTCCTAGTCCGAAAAAGATGAATATGTGATCAATTATTCTACGTACAAGCAGTTTTGTGTACCAATTGGGTACCGATGGCTGACGTGGCTATTATTATATTTAAAAAAAAAAAAACACGAAACCTGAAGAGAAGAAAGACATACATGGCAAGAAAGAAAGACCCAGAGGCTAGAGTTGCTTGCAGAAGAAATCTCAAGTAGAAAGTAAGTTGAATCCGAGGACATACACGGAAGGCAAGACCCAGAGCTACTTGCAGACGCCCAACTCCTCCATTTCACCATCAGATCTCCTCCATTTCACCATCAGATCTCCTTCATTTCACCATCAGATCTCCTTCGTCAGGTAAAAGCAATCTCCCCCTTCGCCTTCTGTTGAAAGATATTTTGTTGAATGCTGAAATGGAACCCGTATGGCCCGAAGGAATCACTGAGCTCAAACTCTTCTCCCACATTTACTGCATTTTCTGTTAAAATATGATGGGAGGCTAAAAGTGGGTTCCTTTCGTTTGCTTTATGTTTTTGTTTAGGAATGATCTTTCGGGTGCTGTAAAGGGCAAATGTAGTGATAGAGAAAGGGAAAATCAAAGAGAAAATCCCGAGTAGCCCTTGTAAAATTAAAAAATAAAAAATAAAAAGATCACCCTGATTTTGTGTTAGAGGCAATATGTGTTTTAGTAATGGCAGCCTGTCTAGAGCTCAGATTGCGTTTTAGTGATGCAGCATGTTTGATGATAGTTGGGAATTGTGAAATTTGGGAGTTTTTTGTTTGTTTATGCTTTTAAGATAATTAAGTTTCAATAGTTTATTTGAAAATTTTTCAAGTTTTTAGTAAAATCTGCCAATTTGAATGAGTTTATGCCAATTTGTGTGAATTAAATTACTTGTAGTCATCAGCCTCTCACTTCTCTTGGGCTGGCAATGGTCCAGTTTCTAAAACCAGTTTCTAAATTATTTGACTGTTTGCAAGGGATGCTTGAATTTCTAATGAATGGTGTGGTCGAGGAACTGGGTTCTCCATGTTTGGGTGCTGCATGCAGTGGTTTTCGTTGCTATGAAATGGTCCTTATTGAAAATTATATGTTACTTGCTGTTGGGGTTTGGTGTTTTCCATTTTGGAGCTGATGAGGATTTGGTTCCTCATCTTCACTTCCAGACTTTTTAGAACTCAATTTATGCCAACAAATACCGGTGTATATCCAATGGCAATGTTAAATAAACTGAATTGTTAATATGCCCTTTTTTTATCTGTTGTTAGCCGCCCCGAAACATCACCGAAGTGTTGGACTTTAGTGGAGAACCCAAACTGGCACTGCAGAGATTGAGACACAAGAAAGTGTAATGGTTTTTGTTCCACTTCGTCAATCACTCTCTCTATTTGACTTTGTTACATGTGGATAGTTTTTAACTATTATATTATGTTCACAAATGCAACTTGTGGTGGATGGAACCCAGTCAGATAGCTTGTCTGGGACACAACTGTGGCTATAAGTCAATGTACTTGGAGAAGTTGGTTGGATGGATGGGAAGTTGTTAAAAACATGTTGATATATTGTTAGATGTAAATATATTCTTTTTGGGACTATTGATGTTAAATACTTCTTTTTGGATGGATGGGAAGTTGTTAAAAACATGTTGATATTTTAGCTCTTTTTTATATTCTTTTACTTGGAACATGTTGCAAGGGAAGTTTGTGGAATCAGGGACTTGAATGAAGTTCAGAGTTTATGCTACTGAGTGTAGGAATTTTAAAAACATTTGTGGATGGTCTCTTTTTGCCATGCAATTTGCCATGATCATTCTATAAACAGGTTTTAGTACTTTGGAAATCATATTATTTCCAATTCGATGATCAACAGATTTATTGCTAGTAACATGACTGACCTGTGGGTCTAATGATCAACAATGTTTTTTTCCAGAACTTTACAATGAATGCAAGTGATCCTGTCTTTGTTTAAGGAAAACAATAGTTGCTTATAAGTTATTATTATTGTTATCATTATTTTCATCCAAAGCATGCGAGGAAGTTGCGCTCAAAGCCCACCAAAACTAGATACGTAATGCGTAGTAATGCACTTTGTTTACGAGTTAAGTCAGCATCTTTTGGAATATATCGTGCATTGCACGGTCAAAGATATATGATGCTATGATATTCAAATAAATAGAATGATATACTATAGCCAAGGCTTTGTTACAAGTAATGCTCATCCTATCCAATAATCCCGAAGCTAGCTTTTTAAATTCTTCCCTCTTAATAAATCTCTTGACATCTTTCTCCTCCATCAGACACTCAATATTTAGAGGTGCCTCTGGGTTTGCTTCTCGCATGCTACCCTCTGCCTGATACATGTCTTGATATTAGAGTACACATCAATACGGTATTGCTCTTTAAATTTTGAAGCAAAATAAGTAAACAAAACTTCATCAAAATCTCGCCCTCCCAAGCTTATGTCAAAAGTATGTGATAATATCCTCATATGTCCAGCCTCAAATAATGCAATAGAGACCTGGGTATCACAATGATCAAATGTCAACAAATGCAACCTAAGTTGGTCCAGAGCTGGGGAAATCTGTTTTATAAATTCCAAAACTAAGTGCAGTAGCAGTACAGTCATGCATCAATCTCAAAGGCTTTAACCCAGCAATTGTCGCAGCATTCAAATATGCACGTCTCTGCAAGTCCATAAAGTATGATGGGATCCCGATTACACAATCTGAAATGGGCATTTCCAAACGTTTCTCTGTTATCTCTTTCAAATGAGCAAAGAGCATTGCCAAAATCTGCACTAGCGTAAATGTATGGCTCTCACCTCGGTACGTCAAGTGAATCAAAATGCCCCCATTCGGACCTTCAGAAGTTTCAAATGGCAGCTTTTTTAGCTCATTCTGCACATCCACATCTGAGAATTTCCTGCTAATTAGTCTTTTGACCTGAGATATTGTGGATTTTAGATCCCATAAACCGTTGCTTCTCCCCAAAACGTACCACAGCCGGGGTTTCACATTTCGATTTATCATTCAACAAAACATCAATACCCCTTTGCTTCACCACGACAATAACACAGTTCTCGTTTTGAATATCAAATCCCACCACACTCATTTCAATTGATTTGGTTTCAGCGCAAACCAAAAAAAAAGGCAACTTGATTAAGTCCGAATTCTCACTTTCCCTAACCAACCAACTCAAGACTTTATACCTTGGATCTTTTCCACAAACCTTAAGTTTCCCTACAACAATATTCAAAATTTAAACAAGAAAACATAATGGTGAGAATGCCCAAGCCTAAACCAATATCCAAAGATATGTAAACTCACTCTACTCGAACCAAAGATATTTTCAGTGCAAATTAAAAATTAAAGGGTGTTGAAATTATTATAGCCATTCAATCCGAAGCCAATCAATTAGCATACATCTAGTGACCTCACAACTATTAAAGCCAAAACAAAAAGACACAGAAACTAAAAAATTTCTTCCCATTTTCGTAGCAACCAAAAACAGGACAAAGTTCTATCTCACAAGCTAATCCATAAAAATCCAATTCAAGAAGCAATAGAGAACTTTGCCTTGTTAAGAAGGACGAATTACCTGATTCAGAGACTATTTTTCGTCAAAAAATTTCACGAATTACCTAAATTCAAAACCTAACTTTTGAAAACCACAAAATCAAAATATATCCACAACACAAAATTAATCAACTGCATAATTATCTGCTATAGAGAGAGATACCGGTGGATGCAGCTGTGTTCGCAGGGAAGAGCCGCAACGAAGGCATGTAGAGAAGATTAGGGCTCGGACCAAAAACTGGAGGTTAAATGAAAAATGGGAGCTTTTAGGTGGAAGAGAGAAGAGAAACGATACCTGAAGAGAAGCCACGTGGAGAAGTTTGGGCAGAGAAGGCACGTGGAGAAGAGAGAAGGCACGCATGCGGAGGGGAAAAAACCAGAGAAGAGAGAGGGCACGAAGAGGAAGAGGAAGACAGAGGGCACCCTTCGTTCAAAACTGTGCGTTTTGTCAAAAAATTTCATTTATCTTCAGATCCTGCCCAAACTTCAGCTCATTCACATAAAATAAAAGAGCCGTGCTATGCATCAGCCCCTGTTCATGGGCTGATGCATAGCACACTTGATGTGTCTTTATGTGAGTGGTTTAGATGTAAGTGATTTAAATAATGTGAGTAGTTTAGATGATGACACATAAGGTGTGTTGTGGCTGCTCCTCAATAGTAGGCTGATGTAAAGAATTTTCCAAAATAAAAAGAGTTGTGCTACGCATCAGCCCCTCTTCACGGCTGATGCGTAGCACACCTAACGTGTTTAACTTTATTTTATTTTATTTTTTTTCCTCTGGTGCAGAACGCACCATCTTCTTCCTCACCTCACCTCTCTCTCTCTTCCTCTCTCTCATCAGCTCACTCTCCACTTTCTCTCTCATCCCTCATCGTCTCTCTCTCTCTAGTCGGGTCTCTCTCTCTCCTCGATCTCTCTCACATCATCTCTCTCATCAGCTCTTTCTCTCTCATCAACTCTCTCTCTCTCATCCTCTCTCTCTCCTCGACTCTCTCTCTCATCTTCTCTCTCTCATCAGCTCTTTCTCTCTCATCAACCCTCTCTCTCTCTTCATCTCGGCTCTCTCTCATCTCTGCTCTCTCTCTCATCTCTATTCTCTCTCATCCTCTCTCTCCTCGACTCTCTCTCTCATCCCGGCGCTCTCTCTCAGCTCGGCTCTTTCTCATCCTCTCTCTCATCCCGCCTCTCTCTCTCATCCCTCTCTCTCTCATCTCCCCCTCTCTCTCTCGCTGCCCTCTCTCTCTCATCTGGGGGAAATTTCGAAAAAAAGAAGAAAAGAAAAGATGAATAATTTCAAATGAGAATCGTGTGGTGGGGAGGGTGCCACATTAAGTGTATGAAATGGCTGATGCGTACAGGGGCTGATGTATAGACTTTTTCAAATAAAAAATGGTTCGTTTCATTAAATTGATCCATGTCAGCACCTGGGTGCACTTCGGTATGCAATTTCGCTTGGCTTAAGAGTTTTCCATATGCAATATGTTTTTTGAGCAATCTTTTGTTTGATTACAAAATTTTGATTTTAACACAAATAAATTTATGTCATTTATTTTTTAATTAAGATCTATCTTGGGTCTTATCTCTTGCTGAAGAACTGTAACACCCCGCTCCCCAATAAAGATATTTTAGAATTTTTCGGAGAGTCAGTGTGCTACTACTGAACTTGACTAAAACTTTTTCTTTTAAATAACGAGCCAGATGCAAAAGATTTTCATAAATAAAATATAATTTAATTAATACTTAAAATCCAACATAGAGTTTGCGGAAGCATTAATTAAAAAAAAATATGGAAGTCTCGTGTGCTTATCAAAATAATTTACTTAAATCTTAAATCATAAAAGCTAATCATATCATAATCTGTCTAGGCCTCTGTCTCGCCTCCCGGGGTCAAGTCCTGTCCTACAGTCTCATCTTCATAAATTTCATCATCTGGGGTGGTTTAAAAACATGAAAATAAACTAAAATGAGTCGAATACTCAATAAGCACACATCATACAGTAAACATAATAAACATAAGGTTTCTTGAAAAACGTGCTTACTTATAAATACATACGGAAATAATATGAACATGAACATTAGCTTATCTTTCACTTGTCATAGGTCGTTACCCACTGTTGACCCCCGTGAGTTAGAGTTAGCGAATCTAAATAGATTCTGATTCCTCCCGTGGCCACGGGTTGTGGAATCCATACATAAGGAAGACATACTGGGTGCACTACCAGCATATACGACCTGGCAATGCAATATGCCCATATCATAGGTACCGTCTTCATATCATAACATAGGCCGTTACATATCTTATCATTCATATTTCATCATAATCATACTTGCATACTTATCATATAATAGATTTCAAAAGAAATCACATACATACTTGTCATATCATATCATAGATTTCAAATGAAATCGTATTCTTTCATAACATGTCGTGATGCATGACTTCTCACATAAAATCATGATTTCTCATAAATACTTTAATGCATAAATCTTCACATAAAATCATGCATGGCTTTTCATAAATTATTTTAATGCATAACTTTCACATAAAATCATAAATCTTTTGATGCATAATTTTTTTCATAAAATCATGAATTTTCATAAATAACTTGATGCATAATTATTTACATAAAATCATGGATTTTCACATTTTTATCATGTTTTGGGTACGTAAAAAGGGGCTTCCAATAAAGGGCATACATGCATAATATTTTTATAAAAGACATATCGTTTACCGTACATACGTGTAAGGGTATGATCATGCTACTTATCTTGCGGCGCTAATCCACTATTTTCGACGCGTAATCCACTATTTTCGACGCCTATAAAAATAAATACGAATTTGCATAAATTTCTAATTAATCATATGAATTTATTTAAAACCTAAACTAATAAAATAGTCTATATTTCCTAAACCTAATTTCTAACTAAATCATTGACTTTAATTAAAACATACAATACTAAAATAGCCTATATTTTCTATAAGCTTCTTCACACTAAACTATTATCACCCGGAAATCTTTAAAAGGCAGAGTTATTTTTTATAATTTCTATTAAACAACCTAAGAGCTTAGTCTACGGCTTGCATGAATTCGGACTGGACTTACATGAGGGGTGAAGTGCAGTGTTTATCCGAGAACAACTAGTGGGGCTGAGCAGCGACTGGAAGTGGGAGGGGCGTGGTGGTGCTTCACGGCGAGCTGGGCGATCACTGTGCAACTGAGAGTGATGAGAAAGAGACAACGTGATGAGAGAGAGAGATTACGGGAGGGTGATGAGCACTGCATGAGGGAGTGCGACGGAAAGAAACAGTGGGGGAGTTCGGCGTGGCTTACCCAGGTGAGGACGACGAACTTGGAGTGGCGTTCTGTGTTTGGTTTCGCTCTCTGTGCAGGCGGCGATGACGTGGAAGAGGCTGACTGTTGTGAGGGCTGGTTCGTGTAGTTCACGGTGGAGATCACACTCTGTTTTTGGTGTGAAAAATAGGGGATGGTTAGTTCCTTATATATTGCTTGTTTTTGGTTTGGCTGGGCAGCGAGGTGATCAGAGGAAGGAGATTCAACGTGGTTTGCTTGGTTTCGGCAAGGTGGTGCTGTGGGTTCCTGGTGGCATGCAGTGGTTGCTTCCTGGACGTGCACTTGGGCTGCGACGTGGTTGTACTCGGATTGGGCAGGGTAGTTGTTTCCTGGACGTGCACGTTGGGCAGAGTGGTTCCGTGATGGAGAGGACGCACGGGAGTTGGTTTTTTTTTTTTTCTGATGCAGCAACGCCACGGAAAGTGACGCCAAGTTTCATCTTGGTTTGGCTCGTTTGTGGCAGTGGAGTGGTGGTTGAAGAGGGTAGCAACGACTATAACTTGGTGGAGGGTTTGATAGAGGCTGAGCCACAGTCTAAGCATGCTACGAACGTACATGCGTGGGTGGAGGCGTTGGGCTGATTTTTGGACGGTGTGAAGAACTGAGTTACGGTGCTACGGCTTGATATTTTGCAGGAAGTATGTATATATATATATAAGTGATAAACGTGCTATGTGCAGGAGAGGAAAACATGTGTATATATTTATAGAGGTGGTAAACGTGCTTGCGGAGGCAACGGCCGCGATAACACCATGCATGAAGAGGTAGACGGGCAAGGAACGTGTATGTGTTTAATAGCCGGAAAGAGACGTGCATGGCTTGGAATTTATGGAAGTAAATCCGGTAGTTAGGAGTATTATTAGGTTTTGTATTATGAAAAGGAATTAAGAAGGTAAAAGCATTTGGAGTCTTAACACTTCCGAGCGTGGACTTAACAGAAATTAAAATAATACTAATGGAGTTTAGAGATAATAATAATAATAATAATAATAATAATAATAATAATAATAATAATGGAGGCTTAACTCTAAGTTCAAATTGAAATAATCTATTCGATAAATTCTTTTATGGACTTTAACTTATTTATCGAGCCTGATAAAATTATCCGTAATTTATTCTTAAAAAAATATAGGATCGGATCGTCACAAGAACACCATTATATTATTTTCCTAGTGCTTAAAGGCACGCTCTTCCTTGCTGTCCTCATGTCTTTGTAGTGCCATTTAACATGAATTTAACATGAACCAGATCACACCTATTGTCTGCTTAAAGGGTATTTATTGTGATCCTCTGCTCAAATAGTTGACAATTTCAGCTTAGCTAAGAAGGGTTGTCTGCCCTAGAACCATCCTAGTTAACAAAAGAGAATTTAGTTTCTCCCTTGGTGACTTTTGACCAATCTAATAAAAAAACAAAAAAAAACAAAAAACCTCAGCGTTCCGATGTCCCATGTTAGGCAATTGAATCCAAGACTTTTGCCTGAAAATCTTTCTTCCATCCTGTAAAGGTCTCCATAAACCTAAACTGCTTCTACCTCTTCTTTGGCTATATCATGGACTTGTCTATGAAGAGTGCCCAATCTAGCCTTGGCCAGCTAAACCCTACCTTGAATACTAGAGAAGTGGACATTATTCATATCTTTTCACTTTCTTTCCAAATTTTCAGCTAGGAGCAAAGCTGGAACATAGGAGATTGGATATCTTCCAACCAAACTTGAAAACAAGTGGTGATGAAAGTATGTGTCCATAAAAAGCCTAAAGGTGTTTGGTGAATTATCAGGCATGAAAAAGTGTCGATGTCATATTTTCTTTCACACAAATGGTCTTTATGCATTGCGTTACAAGTGATTTGGTCTGTCCAACTTCAACATCTACCTTTATATGGTGATATCATCTTTATGATTGAAATTTATAGGACTACTAGTTCCTTCAGCTTGATTGCTGAGCCAAAAACTTTGATGGATTCCCCTTCCTCTTCTATCCTCAGTACCAGACATGAACGCATTCAAGAATTATTCTTAGTATTAGTACTTGTGCCCAAATAATCAGTGCTTGTGGGCCAGAATTTTACAAAAAGAAATCAATAGATATTTAGGATATAATTTTTTTATAATATTTGAATATAATTTTTATAATATTTTTTTTGTTTTGAGATTTGTAAAAGTTGTATTCATTTTTGTGTTTTGTTTTGAAATTGGTAAAAGTTGTATTGATTTTTGTGTTTGAATAATGATTATATGAAAAAGTTGAAAATTTGAAATTGAAAGGTGTATTGTGTTTGAGTGATGTTTGGGGATGAAGTTGTGAGAAATTTTGAGATACTTTCATGTTTGCCAAACATGCCCTTAATCATTTTTTATTTTCCTGTACATCTATTGATGTGAGGTCATTGCTGTTTAATGCCAAACCCTGATTCATATAAATTTTTTGTTTTTTTGGGGTTTTCCTTAATTTGATGACACAAAATGATGTAATTTATTTTTTGAACTGAGGACAGGGCAGTAAGTCAGCCCACTTTTCTGAGTTGTCACTGGCATTCTCAGACTGATAAACATAGATCCTTCATAACCATACTGTAATCGTGCATCATTTGAAACATGTAGCTGTCTCTATAAGGTACCATATATTAACATTTTAACTCTGCAGACCATATTCAGTACTTTGATGCTCTTCGATAGTAACACACACTTGCAATGCCACCATATGACCTTGGTTAGTCTTGAATTAAAAACCAATTGTAGGTGAAAGCATATAGTATTGCAGCAAATATTTTATTATCATATGTTATGGATGATGCTTGGATATGATAAAGTTGTTATGCCATGGCATATTTAACAATTTCATAACATATTCAAATAGATGTACAAAAACATTATTTTCTCTAATATGGACATGTTTCAAAATTGAGAACCTTCCGGGTGGTTTTTATGCTTTGAAGAGGCTTCAGAGAAGGGAGGCTTTTTTTTTTCTCTCTCTTTAGTTTCTCAGTTGAAGGTTTTGATCTATTGTAGATTCTCTAACTCCTTCAGTCTAACTTGCCTGTTTCTGTTATCAGGACTAGAAATCTGTTGAGCATTTATTGTCTCAAAAAGAAGTGGAACTTTACTGGATTCTGTGGGCATCCTGAACCTCCAAGGAGAAATCTGTCTTGGGAGCTATTAGCTTCTTTCGAGCCTAAGAAAGGGGAGGCTTGGTGTGTTGTTGGTGATTTTAACAAGATCTTGATCCAAGCTGAAGGGGAGGGGGGGTTAAGCTTTGAGATGAAAAGGGGATGAGGCAGTTTAGAGATGTTATGGTAAAAACAAGTCTAACTGATTTAGGGTATGTGAGATGCCCTTTTACTTGGAGTAATAAGCATGTGGACCACACTTTTACTAAAGAAAGGCCGAACAGATTTGTAGCCAACCAAGAATGGAGAGAAATGTTCAAAAAGGTGAAGGTGATGGGTCTTACAACTATTAGCTCTGATTGCAGACCTATTATGCTTATTGTAATGGAATCCTTTGCTAGTGTTGATAGAAAGGGGAGAAGATTCAACTTTGAAGCTTCTTGGGTGAAAGATAAGGAGTGTGAGGAGGTTGTGAGGGGTGGATGGAAAATTCAGGGCTATAATAATTAGCCTTTGAGTAAGATCTAGAGTCTGCTAAAATCCTATAGTGGCAAATTGAAGGAGTGGGCCAGAGCAAAAGAGAAGGAAAGAGGTAAGGAGATAGACAAATTAACTGGGGAAATAAAGCAATTGCAAGACATCGAGGGGCCAGGAAATGTTGAGGTGATCAGAGGGCTTCAGAAACAGGTGGGGGGTTTTGTTTCAAGAGGATATGAAATGGAGACAGAGAGCAAAAAAGAACTGGTATAAACTTGGTGATAAAAACACCAAGTTTTTTCATGCATGTGCCTCTCAGAGAAGGAAGAGAAATCATATAAAAAAGGTGCTGGATTCTACTGGTAGGCTGTGGGAGGAACAAGAGGAAATAAAAGGGGCCTTTTTATAATCACTATAAACTAGAGTACCAGACTACTTTCCCAACTAGGGAGGCTATTGAGACTTTCCTTTTTGCAATGGAGCACATCATTACAAATGAGATGAATGAAGACTTGCAGAGAGAGTTTACCAGAGAAGAAGTGGAGGAAACAATACATCAGATGGGGCCTCTGAAATCTCTAGGTCTAGATGGATTTGGGGCTTCATTCTATCAAACCTATTGGAAAGTAGTGGGGACAGAGGTGACTGAAGTGGTGCTAAGTTTTCTTAGAGGGGATGGCAGGTCAATGCCATTTTATCACACTGATGTGGTCTTGATTCCTAAGGTAAAGGAACCAAAAACAGTGGAGGATTTCAGGCCTATAAGTCTTTGCAATGTTTTCTATAAAATTATGCAAAGACTCTAGCAAACAGATTCAAAGGAGTGCTTAATCATGTGATATCTTTGAATCAAAGTGCTTTCATACCTGGGAGACTCATCACAAACAACATAGTGGTTGCTTATGAGATTCTTCATTCCATGAACATGAGGCAAAAGGGCAAGAAGGGTAGTATGGCCTTAAAACTAGACATTTCAAAAGCATACGATAGAGTTGAGTGGAGTTTCTTAAAGGCAGTGATGGTTAAAATGGGATTTGGTGAAAGATGGGTGGGCCTAATAATGTAGTGTGTGCAGTCTGTTTCCTATGCCATCTTGGTAAATGGAAAACTTGGTACTGCTATAGTTCCTCCTAGAGGGTTAAGGATCTTTATCTCCCTACCTTTTCCTTTTTTGTGCAGAAGGGTTGAGTATCCTTATAAATCAGGTTGAAAGAAAGGGGGAGTTCAGAGGGGTTGCAGTGACTCGAGGAGGGATAAGAGTCACACATCTGCTTTTTACAGATGAATGTTTGGTGTTTGGCCAAGCTACATGGCAGGAATGGATGAAGATTAAAGAGCCGCTTGAGATTATGAAAAAGCATCAGGGCAAAGTCTGAATAGGCAGAAAACATCATTGTTCTTTAGTTCTAATATAGATGAAGATATTAGGAGGAGAATCAGAAATGATGGGAGTGGGGATCTAGAACAGTTGTGAGAAATACTTGGAGTTGCCTGTGATAGTAGGGAAATCACAATATAATACTTTTAGAGGAATAAAGGACAAGGTGTGGAATAAAATCAGTAACTGGAAGAATCTTTTTCTTTCCCCTTCTAGGAAAGAAGTCTTGCTGAAGGTTGTTATACAAGTTGTGCCCACTTATCACATGGATGTCTTTAGGCTCCCTGTGAAACTGTGTAAGGAGATTGCTGCTTTAATGGCTAGGTTCTGGTGGGGATTTCAAAAAAAGGATAGAAGGATTCAATGGAAGAGCTGTGCGAAGATGGGGGCTGCAAAATCAGAACGGGGGGGGGGGGGGGTTGGGTTTTAGGGAGCTCAAAGCTTTAATAGTGCTCTTCTTGCTAATCCATGCTGGAGGGTACTGACCATGCCAAATTTAGTTGCTGCTAGAGTACTCAAAGATAAGTATTTTAGATACACTGAGTTACTGAAGGCAAAATTAGGTTGTGGGCCTTCGAAAATATGGAGGAGTTTGTGGGGGGTCTCTTGACTTAAGGAGGGATTAGTGTGCAAAGTACGGAATGGAGAGAAGGTGTGTATATGGGAGGACAAGTAGGTTCCAAAACCTACTCAGTTTTGTATTCAATTTCTAAGAGTAGAGTTAAGGGCTGAGGCTAAAGTTAAAGAGCTGCTAATTGATGGAAGGTGGAACCACTATCTGGTAAGAAACATACTGATGGAAGAGGAAGCTGAGATAGTTTGTGGCCTACCTGTAAGTCCAACTAATGCACCTGATAAGAGGATTTGGGCTTTCACAATAGATGGCTTATATAGTGTGAAATGTGGTTATCATAAGGAGAGGAATAGAAGAAGAAGGGCAAAAGGGAGTTCATTAGAGACAAAAATGAGAAATGTGGTATGGACTAGACTATGGAATCTTAATACACCTGAGGTGGTTAAGATGTTTATGAATTGTTGTAAACGGTTTACCCACCAGATTGAACCTGTACAGTAGGAAAGTGGTGGATAACCCATTGTATCCTATGTGTGGGAGGGAAGATGAATCAGTACGTCATGTACTGTGAAGCTGTAGTGTAGCAGCTGATGTTTGGGCTGAAAAAGCTAGCCTAGTTCAGAAATGGCCTCAAGTGGATGGGGACTTCATGGACCTATGGTTGATGTTGTCTGAGAAGTTGACAAGTAAAGAGCTAGACTTGGTGGCGACTGTTAGGGGTAAAAATAACTCGAAAAACCGGTCTGAACCGGCTTGAAGCAGTCAAACCGGTCTCTGGAATTGAAAAACCGGCTGGAACAGATCCGATTTTGATTCCGGACATTTTTGGCCCAGATTGGACCGAACCGGTTCTATTTAATATATATATTTTAAATTATATTTTTAGTATTATATACATATTTTATATTTTATATAATATTTATATATAATATATATAATAATATAAATTATAATTATATATAAGATAATGTTATTATAAGTTATAAAATAAAAGTTTAATCTTAAACATTAAAATTTAATTGATCATATGCGTTAAACATAAAATATATATTAAATTATTAATAACATTTTATCATAAGAAGTAAAAACAAAAAAAAAAATACTCAAATATTATTACTAAATTTTGATGGCCTAATAAATTCTCAATATATATTTTTTTGATAAGTACATAAGATATTAGTAGATTAGTAATACTAATATATATTAGTATATAATTTATATTAATTACAATTTACATTTTATGACCTAATACTAATAGTCTAATACTATCACTATAGTCTATAAATAATATAGTTATAATAAATTAAACTCACTATAACAATTAAAAAACTCACTCTAGCTATAGTTATACTTATAGTCTAATATAGATTATAGTTATAGTTATACTTATATAGTTATACTAAATCACTATAACTAATACTAATATATAGCTATACTAATACATAACTAATAGTAATAAATAGCTATACTAATAGTCTAATAGTAATACTATTATATAGTCTAATATATTATATAGCTAATACTAATATATAAATAATACTAATATATAGCTATAATAATAGTCTAATATTAATACCATTATATAGTTATACTAATCACTAGAACTAAATCACTATAGTCTATAACTATATATATTTAGTATCAATGTATTATTATAGTATAACTAATCACTATAACTAAATCACTATAATCTATAACTATGTATTAAATGTATTACAAATATATATAAATTATAATTATCAATTTCCCAAACCATCTGAAATTTTTTTTTAATGATCATTTAAAAAAAATGAACCAAACCAATAGGAAATGGCGCCGTTTCCTCTCCAAGGACCAAGACTCCAAGTCTCCAGTTTATACGAAATTCGAATAAACCCTAAAAACTAAAAAAAGAACAAACGTGAAGCAATGCCCCTCTCTTCCTCACTTTCCACCTCTCTGCCTCTCAATCTTTGCCCCCTCATCTATGTTTCTCTGTCTCATTCTCTGAGTCTCTGCACCTCCCTTCACGGTCGTCGCACATCTCGTCGTAGGCCCCTCTCTCAAGTCAGTGTATGTAAGATTACCGATTGTTGAAGAGGATTTATTACTAATTGCATTACATGTCATCTTTATGCTTCTTTATTTTTAATCTTTTCCCCAAATGAATTTGGATATAATATTTTTCTGATTGTTTGGCCTGAATATTTTTCCCAAATGACTGGGGCATGCTTGATCTTTTCTGATTGTTTGGCCTGATTATTGGTGCAAATTATATTTTCTGCATAGAATATATGCTTGTTGTGCAACCTAGATAGAATGAGATTCTATCACGTGTAACGGTTGCAAAAGATATTTTTAAACTTTATTTAAGAGAGAAAGACAAGTTGAAAAGTGCTCTTAAAGGGTAGCGCATTTGTCTAGCCACGGATACATGGATATCAGTGTAAAATTTTAACTACATGTATCTCATTGCATATTTTATTGATGAAGATTGGAAAATGCATAAAAGAATTATCAGTTTTTGTAAAGTGGAAAACCACAAGGGTGAGATACTAGATAAAAAAAATCGAAATGTATTTGCTTGTGGGGGAGGCCCAAAATATTTAAAATTACACTCGATAATGCAAGTTCAAATAATAGGGCAGTTTCGCATATCAAAATAAAGACAAGGAATAGAAAAAATACGATTTTGGAACATGAGTTCTTGTATATGAGATGTTCATGTGCTCATATCTTGAACTTGATTGTCCGGGATGGGTTGAAAAAATATGAACAATTAATTGCATGAATTAGAGGGGCTGTGAAGTATGTGAAATCATCTCCACAAAAGTGGAACACATTTAAGCAATGTTGTGATAGTGAGGATATTACTTGTAAAAGTAATGTATGCTTAGATGTAGTAACTCGTTGGAACTCCACTAATATGATGTTGGATAGGGCTAAAAAGTTTCAAAAAGCATTTCAATGGCTAGAGAATGAAGATTCGGGATATGTTAAGAGTGTTGGGGAGGATGATAGTAAGGATGATGATGGTGTTAGTGAGTTGGGTAAATGAGGGCATCCAAGTTAGGGTTTCCAACCATAGATGATTGTGATAAGAGTAAGTTGTTTGTAAAATTTCTAAAACTTTTTTACGATGCAACCTGCATTTCTTAAGGGCCAATTATGTCACTTGCAACTGCTTTGTATTTGAGCTAGTGACAATTCAAGTTGCAATAAATTTGGAGTGTGGAAGAGCCTTATAATTTGATGACAATGGCATGTAGTATGAAATCTAAATGTGAGAAGTATTGGAGAAATTTTGAAAAATTGAATCTTTTGTTGTATGTTGGGTTGGTTCTTGATCCTCGATATAAGTTCGAAAGTTCTTATGTTAGTGGATCAGGTTAAAGATGCATTGACTACTTTATCTGATAGTTATTGTGAAAATAACGGAAGTGATGTTGGGGTATAAGATCAAACTATGAGCCAATCAAGTGAGGAAAGGGCTAATACTATAGGTTCAACTGCAGGGGTAGGTCAAGGAGATTTCAGATCATTTATCTGTGCACAAATTAACTAGCGTTTGGAGTCAGAGAATTCTTTGGAGAGTAAATCTGAACTGGAGAGGTATTTATCCGAAAAATGTTAAGAGGATGATACAAAATTCGACTTGTTGACTTAGTAGAAGGTTAACTCCATTAGATACGGCATGCTTTCAAGAGTTGTGCGGGATGTTTTTGCAGTTATGATATTTACATGGCCTTTGAGACGGCTTTTAGTACAATGGGTTGAGTACTTGATCTTTTCCACAATAGCCTATCTCTACTTATGGTAAAAGCTCTTATTTGTACACAAAATTGGCTCCGTTCTTCTGCCCCAATTAACATTTGCATGGATGATGTTGAGGAGTTTGAGAAATTTGATATAGATACGTGTGTTCATTCACATTTTCTGTAATTGTCTCTAAAGTGTATATCATATTAGTAATTTGTTTTAATTATTATACTTGTTATTTTTTTCCCTTTTCTGTAGAGCTCATGGAAGACTCATGGAGTTCTTCAAGACCTACTTTGTTGGTTGAAGATGATTAAATTTAAGGTAGGTCAGCTTGTATAACATCTTTCCTTAAGTTTTTTTTTTTTCATTTAATGTAATTACTAACTTTTTATTGGAATTAACTGCTTGATCTATTTTCATACAATTGCAAGGTTTGTTAAATAGACTATTGGAGTTGTTGGCTTGGTGCATAACTATTTGTTCTAGTTGTAAAGCTTTTTATTAGATGTTCTTGTAATTTGGACTTCTAATTTAGATTTGTAATTTGTTGGACTTTTGGTTTGTAATTTAGACTTTTGTAATTTGTTGAACTTTTGGACTTTTAATTTAGACTTTTTGACTTATTTTATTCCATAGCAGATTTTTCTTTTTATTGCAGTTTTTTTTTCCAGTTTTTGTATTAGTTTTATTTATAGGGCTTGTAGCAGATTTTTTTTTAGTAAATCAGATTTTTGAAAAGTAGTTTTTAGTAAATCAGATTGTTTTTTGTAAAGCATATAATTTTTAGTAAGGCAAATTTTTGAAATAGTAACAGATTTTGGAATAAAAGTATATAAAACAGATTTTTTTTAAGCAGTTTTTTTTTCTTTTATAAACAAAATTTTAATGAAAAATTTACATTTAAAAAAAAATCGGAAAAACAAATCAGACCAGACCAAAAACTATTAAAACCGGAGGTATCAGTTTAGGAGGGTAATTGGTGTGTAATGGGTTTTGAAAAATGCAAAACCAATACATACCGGTTTGGTTCTAAATTTTATCCAAAACCAGACCGGACCGGACCGATTACAGTCCTAGCAACTGTGATGAGGAATATGTGGTTGAGAAGGAATGTGTTTGTCTTCGAGGCAAGATTTAAAGGGCCATCTGAGCTATTCTTACAAGCTCAAGACAGCCTTACTGAGTTTGAAGAAGCTAAAGTTGGGGGGGGGGGGGGGACAACAGGGGATTAAGGGTACAGAGGAAAGCTGCATTGTGGAGGAAACCTAGTAGGGGTTATGTAAAGGTTAATTGGGAGCCTGGATGTTGGGAATAAAAGAATGGGGGTGGGGGTTGTGGTGAGGGATGAAGACGGTGAAGTGTTGGTGTCTCTGTGTAAATCTGTTGCAGGTATTAGTACCCCAGCTGTTTCAGAGTTACAAGCTTTGTGGAGGGCGTTGCAAATATGTGCAGAACTGAATTGGCCTAGGGTCATCTTTGAAGGCGATGCTTTGGTGATTATACAATCTGTAAATAGGCAGAGCTGCTATTGGGAGTGGCATGGACAGATAGTTGAAGACAAAATCGATTTTATATAATAGAGTGAGTTGGTCAGTACAACATACCAATAGAGAAAGTAATAGAGTAGCTCATACTTTGGCTAAATTGAGTTTAGGTATAAAAGATGAGGTTATCTGGATGGAAGGGGGCCTTCAGGTATTAGCTCTTTTGTAATACAGGATAAGTCTTGTAATGTTTCAGAATTGAGGTAATACAGATTGAAGTTTCTGTTTCAAAAAAAAAAAAAAAAGTTACAAGCACATTGCAATGATAATATTTTGTGTACAGTTACAAATTTTATACAAAATATTAATTTGTCTATTAATTATTTATATTCAAATAAGTTAAGTGAAAAACTCCGTGTTTTCTACCCTTATTAAATATAAAAATGATAACTGTTAATGTTTGTTTAGCATTAGTATTAAATTATATAAGTCAACTTGAACTTATGTTTAATTAATGGGTAACATGCATGATCTACTTAACTCATTTTATAATTAAATTTTATTGAGTTAATCTGGATATGACCTATTTGAACCGTTAGCCTGCTTCAACCTATTTAAACCATTTCAAATATATGGGTTGAGCCAACTTGTATATTTATTTTATAACTCAATTAATATAATTTCATATATAATACAAGAATAAATATATAAATAATTCATAATTACAATTGAATTCATAATAAAATATTTTATTAAGAATATCTAAACCAATAATATATAAGAAAACTAATATTTTCATAAAATAAAATTACATATTAATAAAAGAATTTTAATAGTTTGAGATATAACGTAGTCAAATACTAATATTAATATCACAATTTTTTTTTTTTTTTTTTATAGAATAGGCATAGCCTAAGAACAAAAAAAAAACATATAAGACTAAATATCTATTAAATTTAAAAATAGAATTTATTTGTGTTATACGGATTGATTTCATGAGTTGATTCGCAATTGACCCATTTATTAATCATGTCCTATCCGGTTAATCCGTTTTGACCCAAACTTATTTGTATCAAACTCAAACTCGCTTATTTCGTGTCATTGTCATGTCATATATTGTGACCTCTAATCCCATCCTACAAAGTAAGCATCATGTTAAATTAAATAAACCCAGGTGGTCTCTGCCATCAATACCATGGCTTAACATGCTTGCTAATCTTCTGGAGAAGCGTATCACTGGAAAAAATAAGACCTCCCCCTCCCTCCAACCATCAGTCAGAATACGGTTTGAGGGAGACAGAAGACTGGTTAAAAGACCCACTCTGTATCCTAGACCGGAATCAATGTTAGTCATAGCAAGCAAATACAGATCTAACTCTTCTCAACATATCCATACCAAGAAACTGTACAGCAGGCATTTCATTGCAAGCTACAGGGCCTTCCAGTTGCAGGTTTAGGGACAGCTTGGGGAAAGGAGTGGTGGACCATGATATTAATGTCATCAATAGCATTAGCTGATGCTGCACTGACCTTCGCATTTTGCTCTAAAAGCCGAACCAACGGCAAGAATATTTCCATCCTCGCTATATCCCTATTTGTCTGAATATGAAAATTGAAGGAAATTACTAGTTAAATGTAGGAGGTACATCATGGAAAAAAAGTAGCACTAAAAGCATTCCAAACATCCTTCAAGGACATAGTAAGCTGTGAAAACATAAGTAGTTTACTTCAAAAAAGTAAAGGGATCATAGGTCAATGTTCATTTTAGTTTTTTATAAGTAAGAAAAGGTCAATGGAAACATATATAGGTGGAAGTTGGTCAAGGAACTTTTTGCATTCTTACATTCACTAGTCCAGTGAGTTGAACTAGGCTTGAAGGACTGACAAATTCTGATGTTGTCGCTTTGGAAAAGGCTCATAATTTTTTAGAAGTGCTATTGTAAATTCTTTTGTTAATTTAATAATCTAACTTTTTTCAAGTTTTTGATGATATGCATTTGCTGAAGATGAAGATTTTACTTGGTTCAACTTTTCATTGTGAAAACTGAAAGTAGAGATCTAACAAAGTGGAATTCCATGCTTCTTTGGCATCTTTGCAATTGGTTTTAGCAGTTAAATCAAGCAAATGATAAGGAACTGTTCTCCATTCGTCTGGCTTGTTAACTATATATTAGTCAAGTAAAGTTCTTCCTGAGATAAGAAAGAAATCCTATCTAGGGTGCTTGAATAATGAATTCAAATATGACTTGGTGTATTGGGACACAATAGGCTCTCCAGGCAATGCTAGTGATTTGCGTTTAAGGTTTGGCCTTTCAAACCAGGTGCTGTCCGAAGTGGTTGTGGAGTGAGGAGGGCTGGACCATAATGTGGTAAGGACATCCTTATGCACTGATGGGATTCCACCAGCCATAGGAGGGCATCTCTGCGCCATAGGTATGATGCTAGGCCTTGCGAATTCACCACCATAAACATAAAACAGAAATGGTGCCATCCTTGGAGTAAAATCCAGGTATACTAGATCTATTAGAGAGCTTACTAACTTGGATTAGACATAGTTGACTAGATGTATAAGAGATCTAGATCTATAATGTTGTGCATTGTGGACGTAACTGAGGATTCTTTATGAGGTTTTTTCCTTTTCACAGAAGAAGCATGTCAAGTTTCATGCCTTCTTTCTCAGGAAGAGATTTTTCCCCCTAGCTACAACATTCTAGTGATAATTCTTGCGAGCATCCAGTTAAACAGATCTACCATTTGCAAATCAAGGAGCATAAAGACTAACCAAATGGTGCCTACTCACTAAACTCGACTTGTGCTCAATTCAATTAATCGTGAACATGAAATTATAATCTACTATTAAACGATACAACTTGTACAAAACTCGACTTCACTCGTATATATTAGAATGTGCACATATAAATTAATAAAAATATGTTAAATTAATGTAGTTATTATATGTATATAGTCTATTAAGTAGCAATATATATTAAGAATATATATATTAATATATATGTGCGTTTGCATATATATATATATATAATTATAAGCTCAAATTGTAATATTCTATTAATATGATTTTGATATTTGACTAGAACCAAAAAAAAATTGCAATTCTGATTCATCTAATTTATTATCTCATTTTTTTTTCTTTTATTATATATGTATTTATTGAAAATTAAGAAAATAAGAAACTTAAAAACTTCTCTAGTCAAGTCGAGCTAAACGCAAGCTGGATTTTCTAGAAATCGAGCCAAGCTCGAACAGTCTCAACTTGCCAAACTCAGCTCGAATATAGCGATTCAACCTAACAAACCCTACCCCTCCCACCTTCCAGAGAGGTATAGATAGTGGATTCTACATGGCTTACAAGGCCAACCATACTTTCTCAATATAACACACTCATGTACTGCCACTTATGCGCAAATAAAAGTTGACTAACAATGGGATAATGGCAAGTCTATTGTTCAGAATATTACCTCAACTGCAAAACATGCCCATATTTTGTCACTCCGAGCTTCCCTCACCCCCTTCAAGATGGTCAAACCCAATCCTCTGATTATTTAGCTATTTCTAAAAAGAAACCCCGTTCTTCAAAAAGCATCTGTAATAATAAAAAAAGAAGAAAAAAAAAAAATTGATCAGTCCTTTAGAAATTAGACAGAAGTCTCAGGTTGGTAAAATGTCAGTCACTACCTCCACAAGCATCTGACGAGGTTGATTCAGATCCTCAACTGTGATGGGACAGGCCATGGACTGTGAGCCAATCTCATATGCCCATGTCGTTCCTCACTCAAAATTGTCTTTCAAAAGCAGTTCACCTTCGTTACTAACAATCTGTGCATTTCAGGCAAGGAAATTCCATCAGAAGACTCCCAATATATTTGTCTTTGTTTAGAGCATAGAATGGTGTAAAAAATTGATGGTGAGAGAGTAATTCCAGCTCTAAGATTCACAGTTTAAATTAGTTGATGTAAAGGTCTAAACAATATTCATGGCATCATCATGCAGCACTGACAAAAAATAACAACACTACATGGGGGAAATTAAGCCCAGCTCCCAGTGCCATTGCACGTGACAACATTTTGCCATGCAAATGAAGACCAGATTTTCCCACTAACTCCACACAGGCTTCCCAAATAGATAGACAAAGGGTAAAGAAAGTTGATACTGCCCAAACCTTGGAATCGCCTGTCTGTTTTAGTTTGTCTGCATGGCTTGTGACACTTCGCAAGAAAGGCATATGCTTGATGGTGCGCTCAAGCAGGGCATCTATGCTACACCGTAGACCACATTAAAAGAATAAAGGAGCATTATTAGCAAATCCAGCACACAGACAAACACAAAATACTACTACTACTACTACTAATAATAACAATAACAACAACAAACAATAATCATTACTTTTGCACCATTTGGCACAATTTCCCGCAACTCTTTCACACAATCCTGGATCATTTGGCGGTCCTTTGGCCTGGGCCTTGGATTCTCCCCAGGTTTAAGCCTTTTGCGGTTTAATTTATTGATTTCATCTGGCTTCTTAGAATATGCCGAAGGCACACTACAATTGCGCTTCACATTATTATCCTACTCAACCCATGAACTGTAAGACCCATAAATGGGAGTCATTCGAGAAAGGTTTCCAGCATCATCCTTGCTATAAACGGGTCTAAAAGAATTTGTTTCTATAGTCCCCATATTTCCTAGAGGCTTAGAAAGGTCAAACAACTCCCTTTGCACATGTTCAGGCATTCTAACCCCTCCATGGGTGGGAGAACTACAAGGAACAGAGGAGCTACTGATCTTGGTCAATGATGTCCTACAAGACACATTATCATCTGACCTCTGCTTGGAAGCAGAGTGAGCCCCAGAGACCACAGCATCAAGAAGGTGGTCACTTCCCATACCAGAGAAGATACCGCTCTCCCATACTGCTTCAATTACCGAATAAAAATCTGCACTAACATCCTGCATAGCTTTTAACACTGAAGATTCACCCATATTTTGTGAATTTGCATCTGAATCATTAGCAATGAAATTATTCTGGATGTCATTAAGTAGCTTATTTTTAAATTCCACGCCCAAAATATTCGATAAGTCGTCCGCTGATTGAGGGTGGGCACATGCATATTCATGTTTAACATTTGTACATGGGGTCCGATTTCCATTATCACAGTTCTTGTAGCAAGCGAAAAGATCTGGGATATGCTCAATCAAAGACACATGATTGTCTGGATGGTTGTACGGGATCTCAACAGCTTGATACAAATCAGTATCTATCTTCAGTTCCCTTGGTGCCAACTCATTTTGATTATGCTTCACAACTGCTGAAATATGTCTTTGAACTTTTCCTAATATCATGTCACCAGTAGTAAATTGATCTGGCAGACCATGTAAAGAAACCCCCTCTGTTTTAGATGAGTCAGCTGCTCCATCTATAATGGGAAGAGAACATGGATCTAAGTTTGGCCTTGAATGATCATTGACTTCACCATGTAATTTACTTTCTTCTTACAAACTAGTGACAGAACGAAATGGTTTGGATTCAAATATGAGTTGAGATAATTTGTGAATAATAGAATAAAATATTATTAGAATATTATTTTTTAATATTATTATTGTTTTGAAATTTGAAAAAGTTGAATTGATTATTATATTTTGTTTGAAAATTTAAGAAATTGTAATGATAAGATGAAATGAGTTGAAGTGAGTTTTGAATCCAAACCACCAGCCCAGTTGAGACATTTTTATGGTACTCAATGCACTTGAGTTCTTATTAAGGTGATCTTGAACATCAGAATTACAACTGAAATGAGATCTTGAATTGTGTAAAAAAAACCGATGGTTCAGCCATGCATCATGATTTGAGGGGATCACTTCAGCTCCAATGACTTCATTCTCTAGTTGGCTGTTTTCAGAGAAGTTTGGTTCCATCATGGGAGTAGCTTTTGTTTGGCAATGGTAATCATAAGACTTGGATAACATTTGGGTCTGGTTAGGATGTTGAGGTTTTTTATTTTGAATCTCTCTTATTAGAGAATGAGCCGATTGACCAACAAGCCTTGAAGCCTGAGATGAATTGCTTTGCTGGTTGCAGTTGTTAATCATCAAAGGTGAGGAATTTGCCAAAACATTACTTTCAGAAGGGTCAACAGATACAGGCACTCCAAAACTAACTGGAAGCCCAAGTTTCTCAGCAGAATCTTTCATTGTATAGTTGTCAGATATAAGAGCACCAGGACCAAACCCTTATTGCAGGATCGAACTTCTCACGTCATTCACAAATCCAATGTTCTCCAAGATCTGAAGCAACAAGTATAAACATCTTAATTTAGGAACTTGAAAGCAACTGACAGAATCTTCAAAATAGAAGAACGCACTAGAAATTTCAAGATGGAAACATGAAATCAAGCACAGGTATATTATATTAGTTGCCATTACAATTTTTTTTCTTTCATAAGGTAAGATTGTATTAATAACTGAAGAGGATGAAAAATTCACAAGTATACACCAGATCCACCTAACTAGCAAAGGGAAAAGGTGCTAAAATTCATGGAAAGTAGGAAAAAAAAAACGCTACACTGATGATGTGAAGAGATCCACTTCCCAATCATTGGCCTAGATAGCAAAATTAGCACACCAATGGAGAGAATAATCTGCATCCTTAAAGTGTGCAATTTGGAACCACTCCGAGAATGCATCTTTTAATGGTAATTATCACACCACACATCATGCCAAAAGCGGATCTTGGACCCATCTCCAAGCACAAATTTAGTAAGACGAAAGAACTCCCAACCCTGTCTAATGTTCTTTTGATGCCCAACCCAATAGACTCATGCATTTCAAAAGAACACCAACAGCCACCCAAGCTACTATACTTTGTGTCCACAAGCACCCTCCATAGACTTTCTCCCTCTAAGCATATCGAGATAGCCAATTTCCCGAAAGAGCTTGGTTAAATAAAAAAACTAGTTTTTCTCACCCCAACCCACCTTCTACCACCAGCAAACACACTGTTCTCCATTTCGTAAAATGTTTCTGATGCTCTATCCCTGTGCCTCCCCACAAAAAACTGTTGTAGCTTCTGAAAATGGTTTGCAAATCTAAAGATGATTTGTAATACATTAGGAATATGAGATTTCTCCAACTTGAAGAAATTTGTGTGGGCTTTGCACCAGATACTGCTTGCAACAGCAACAATGTATAGCTGATGGCCATTCATGTAAAAAACTGTTATAACCTCTTTCAACTATAAAATGGAATCGCTTCATCAATAAGATTTATTTGTTTGACCACAGGCCTAACTACATTTGACGCAGTAGAATATGACTATTTTTCAATCGGAAAACATCTACAGCTCTTCCCCAATAAATTGCTTTATTTTTTTACCTATCAAAAAATAAATAAATTGCTTATGTTCAGAATGCCAGTTGAATTGACTAGCCAACCAAACCAACAGAATGCTCATTGGGGACACCTTTGAACCCTCAATAGAAAAGCCAATTCTATGGTGGTATGCGAAATAGGCATGTGGAAAGAAAAGACACTGAACCTTAAAGGTAGACTCAAAACATGTTACAGGCCAAGTGTATTCTGTCATCATAATTCCTAAAAAGCAATATTGTTATATTTGAAATGTCGAGACCAGTTCATTGTGGTATTTTACAACATAGATGTAACCAAAGGGCTTACATCTGTCAAACTCAAATAAGAAATAAATAGGAAAATACACGTAACCCCTCAAGTGGTAGTTTGAGAAGTTCGGGTACATTGCCTAAATAAATAAATAGGACATACAGATAAAGAAGAACCAAGTTGAACAACACCATGCGGAAGAATGGGAATAACCACCAGTGTCTGCAACCAAATGCAAATACAGCAATGAAACAACAAAACAAATACTATACAGAGATGAACAGAATATAGATATAGGCGGTTATCAGATCTGCATCCCAGCTGAAAATTGGTGATTAACCTCGTTTAAAACCTAGAAGCACACATAAACTAAGAGTTACATTAAGTACAAACACTAAGGGCTTGTTTGGATAGTGAGGCAAGAAGAGATGATACGGTTTTAGATGAGTTGAATAAAATATTATTATAATATTATTATTATTTTGGAATTTGAAAAAGTTGAATTGTTTATTTTATTTTGTATTGAAATTTGAAAAAATTGTAATGATGAGATGAGACGAAATTGTTTCTCTATCCAAACAAGTCATAAAACAAATACATATAGGCTTTTAGCCTTACAGTGAAAACTATACTCATGAGGATTTTCACCCACCAAACTCAAAATTTTGTTTTGCGCACTAAATGGAGCCGTCAGTGCAAATATACAGATTATAAATAAAATGTTCACCACAACGGAAACTAGAAAGAAAACTTTTTTTTATGATGCGGAAACCTAGAGACCATGCAAATACACGTCTTTTACCAGGTTAAACTCCAAATCCATGTAATGCGTCCAAGGCACACGGTTCAAGTAAATCATCGGCTTTTCCCGATGGAATGTGGCCTCTAAAAATTATTTGCACCTATGATTCAAACCTTAGACCTGAGGAGAGCATACACCAAGATCGCTTTCGTACTTGAGTCAACCCCAACCCCTAGGAGTTATGAAAGCCTAGCTACTCAAGTTTTAAAAACATGTTATCCCGATTAACATCAAACTCTCTTCTAGTCAATCAAGAAGTGGAAATTTTATTTTGTACCTCTGGTGGATGGACAGCCCTGGTGTAATTGTTTGAAAGAATCCACTGATGGTTTCCTGTAATTGCAGCTCTCCCTACAATCCTGAATAAATTAGAAAAGAAGATGGCACCTTATAGGCTTAGTTGCAGGAAAAAGCAAGTAGAAACTGGGAAAACAAAAGAGGCTTAACCTTCACCCACTACATTAACTTGATTATTTATCATCATAACATTAATGATCTGCTTGAACCTCATGCTGAGAGGAACGAATTTCAGGAGAATCCCAGGATCCCTCCCATTCTCCAAAGGTCTCAGATCCAGAAATGTGAGGAGCAGAACAAGATAAGGGTTCATGATAACAATCTTCCCAAATCAATAGCCTGCCAAGTAAGAAATCCGATTTCAAACTCAAATATTAAGAGCATCATCATTTATTAGAAGCCAAATACATCAATCCTTTTTTCTTCTACCATACTTACTGATCAGCATCCAGACAGACCATGGCAGAAGCAACTGATCAGTGAATTACACTCTCGTGTGCCAATGATAAAAGGTAACATAGTTTACTAGACGCAAGATGTGACGCCCCAAGTCCCATGTACAAAAAGTCTCGGGAATCATGACATCAGGATGATGAGAACACGGTCACGCATCCCAACGACAAGTGCTAAGTGTGTGCAACAAATAAATAGTGCACAATAAAATACTCAGCGGATAATAAATAAGTTAACTAGTACCAGAATTTTAGTTTAATACAAATATCCAAATACAAACCTCTTAATACAAAAGCCAAAGTCCCATAAAATAATATAAGTCTGAAAATAAAAACATAGCACGAATGATCCCAAATCACTCCTCCGGCGAAGCCAAATCCTCAGACTCGGCATCTGCATTACCATCAATATAATCTGCAGTACCATTAAATGGTATCACAGGTAAGTTATAATCCAATCAATCCTGAGATAAAAATACATTAAAGCAACTAACCATGCATGCACATGATGCAATATGCATGAAATCCAACACACGCCAAAAATCCCATTTGGCCCAAAAATATTTTCAATAAACATTTCCACCATTTTCCCAGAAAATGGCCCAAAACATTAACCATCATTTTCTCAGAAAATGACACACAAAAGCATATCCAACTTACGCTATTTTCCCAGAAAACAGTCATTTCCATTATCCCTTAAACCATATGCACCATGGTCTCTCCTATGGACCATCCGCACATCTTGACTGCATAACGAGCGATGCCCAGTTTTGCACCCAGTGCGTTCGTGGTCAGGTCCCGGCGACAATGGGATCGGACGAGTTTCATACCGACTCTGTGTCCCTTTTGCTAGCGGGGGGTAGAGGATGTCCTGGCCACGAACACACTAGGTGCGGAACTGGGCATCGCTCGTTATGCAGCCAGGACGTGCGGATGGTCCATAGGGGAGACCATGGTGCATATGGATTAATGGATAATGGAAATAACTGTTTTCTGGAAAAATAGCGTGAGTTGGATATGGTTTTGTGTGTCATTTTCTGAGAAAATGATGGTTAATGGTTTGGGCCATTTTCTGGGAAAAATGGTGGAAATGTTTTATTAGAAATATTTTTAGGCCAAACGGGATTTTTGGCGTGTGTTGGAATTGTTGCATATTGCATCATATGCATGCATGGTTAGATGCTTTAATATGTTTTTATCTCAGGAGTGGTTAGGTTATAACTTACATGTGGTACCATTTAATGGTACTGCAGATTATGTTGATATTGATGCAGATGCCAAGCCTGAGGATTTGGCTTCGCCGGAGGAGTGATCTGGGATCACTCGTGTTATGTTATATTTTTTCAGCTCTTGTATTTCTTTTGGGACATTTGGTTTATGTTTTGTTTTAAAGCGCTTTGTATTTGGATATTTGTATTAAACTAAGACTCTGGTACTTAGTGACTTATTTATTATCCGCTGCGTATTTATTGTGCACTGTTTATTTGTTGCACACACTTGGCACTTGTCATTGGGATGCATGACCCGTGTTGTTATTATCCTGACGTCACGATTCCTGAGACTTCTTGCACATGGGAGTCGGGGCGTCACAGTTGGTATTAGAGCAGTTCGTCTCTGGGTAAAGCCACATGTCCCTTAGGTGAAGTACCATAAATTTTTAAAATTGTGATTTAAAATCATTTTGATTTGAAGTATGTTATTTTTAATGGTTTCAATTTATTACTTGTTGTTATCTTTGATTGGTTTTATTCTATCCTATTTTATTTTATGTTGTTTTATTTTATTTTATTTGGGTGTTGCTTTTGCTCTTATTTAAATTTTGTCCGGAGACTTAAGTGGAGTTGAAGGTGATGCTTTGGCAGGAAAATGGTTAGACCAAGGAGGCCGACTGATGTGCCCGAGGATGAGTTGCCTCGTGGTGACGAAAATTATGCCATAGCCAGGGTATTGAACAGAATGACAGAATTTCTCGAACACAATTTTCAGTCGCCACAAGGAGATTTGAATAGAGCAGTGCAGGCTGGGTGCACTTATGAGCGCTTTCTAGTGCCTACTTTTACTCGTAAAGAGGAGCCACTGCGGGCTAGAAGGTGGATAGAGGACTTGGAAAGGACGTTTGAAGTTTGTGGTTGTACTGAAGCTCAACAAGTCTTATATGCAAGTTATATGCTACAAGGTAATGCAGCTGATTGGTGGAGGACCAAGTGAGAGTTGTTGGTGATGGAGTTGGGATCTTTTGCTGCTATGTCTTTGCAGCGGTTCAAGAAAGAGTTTGATGATCGCTTCTTTCCTGTTTCCGTGAGACGGCAAAAGGCATGGGAATTTGGTAATTTGGTAATTTGGTGCAAGGGAATATGTCTGTGGAAGAGTATGCCCGAAGATTTATGGAGCTTGGGCGATTTGCTACTCACTTGATTTCTACTAAGGAGATGCGAGCTGAGTGTTTCTAGGAGGGTTTGCGACCTGAGATACACAGACAAGTGGCTTGCCATCAGATTTTAAATTTCTAGCAGTTGGTTGACATGGCCACTATCGCAGAGTATGAGAATAGTTTTGTTGTGGGTTCCCCTCCAGATCAGAAAAGGCGGAGTTTTGCTGGTGAAGGCAGCAGTTCTGGGTCGCCTCAAAAGTTTGTACAAAGGATTGGGGCCCGTTCACAAGCAACCTCTAGGGTGCGTATTGGGGGCCAAGCCCCAGTTTACAGCAGGTGTAATAGAGCTCACGAGGGTGAGTGTCGTCAGAGTGGGACCACCCATTGTTATAAATGTGGCCAGTCGGGGCACTTTGCTCGCGAGTGTCTTAATCAACCTCAAGCAAGTCGCGGAGGTCATCGTGGTGGAAGGAATAATCAGAAGCAAGTAGTGCAAGCTCGGGTGTATGCTGTGACTCCCAGAGACATCGACTACGAGACGCCAGAGACCCAAGATGCCGGGGTGATTACTGGTAAGTGTTTAGTTAAACCTTTGGATTTGTTGTTTGGTGTGGGTTATTATTTCTTTTTGGATTTCATTGGTGTATGTGTTTGGTTTAGGTAGAGTTCGTTTGTATGATTTTTATGCTTGTATATTGTTTGACTCTGGAGCATCTCAGTCTTTTGTGTCTGCCTCTTTTGCACGGATGTGCAACTTAGTCACGGAGCCCTTATCGCAATCTTTGGTTGTGTCTCTTCCCAATGGAGAGATGGTGTGGTGTTCTAAAGTCGCGATGGGTTGTCCTTTGGATTTTGGTGGAAGGATACTTGAGGCAGATTTAATTGTATTCAAGTTGCTCGGATTTGATATTATTCTTGAGATGGACTAGTTGTATCGGTATTCGGCGTGTATTAATTGTAGAAGTCGGATTATTGGTTTCCAGCTTTCGGAAGGAGATTATTTGGAATATGTGGGAAGTAAGTTGAAGGCGAAGCTGACAGTTATATATGCAGTGCAAGCGAAGAAATATATAGCCTGTGGAGCTTATGCATTTCTAGTTCAAGTGGTGTCTATGCCATCCGAGAAGAAGTCTCTAGTGGATATTCCGATTGTAGAAGAATTTCCTGATGTGTTTGTAGATGATTTGCCAGGGCTGCCTCCAGTTCGTGAGCTGGAGTTTGCTATTGATTTGGAACCTGGAGCCGCTCCTATGCACAAGGCTCCTTATCATATGGCACCGGCTGAGTTAAAAGAGTTGAAGATTCAGTTGCAAGAATTGGTTGACAAGGGTTTTATTCAGCCTAGTACTTCGCCATGGGGAGCGCCTATGTTGCTTGTCAAGAAGAAAGATGGTACTCTCATAATGTGTATCGACTACTGGGAACTTAATAAAGTGACTATCAAGAATAAGTATCCGCTTCCTTGTATAGATGATTTATTTGATCAGTTTTAAGGAGCAGCTATTTTCTCCAAAATTGACTTGAGATCGGGATACTACTAGTTGAGAATAAGAGATAAAGATATTCCTAAGACTGCTTTTAGATCTCGGTATGGACATTATGAGTTTAAGGTGATGCCTTTTGGGTTGACTAACGCTCCTGCAACTTTTATGGATTTAATGAACCGAGTATTCCAACCTTATCTGAACTCTTTTGTGGTGGTATTTATTGATGATATTATGATTTATTCTCGAGACTTGGAAGAGCATGCTTGTCATCTTCACCTGGTGCTTGGGAAATTAAGAGAGCATACGTTGTATGCAAAGCTTAGTAAATGTGAATTTTGGCTGTAAGAAGTCAAATTTCTTGGACATGTGATTTCTCGAGATGGAGTGGCTGTTGATCCTAGCAAGGTGGAAGCTGTTTTGTCATGGCCACGTCCTTCAACAATGTGCAAGATTCGGAGTTTTTTGGGACTTGCCGGGTATTATCGGAGATTTGTTGAAAGTTTTTCTCGATTATCCGAACCTCTCACCGCTTTGACTAGAAATAATGTTGAATTTAATTGGTCAGATAGGTGCGAGAGAAGTTTCCAAGAATTAAAGAAGAGATTGACAACAGCTCCTGTATTGGCTCTTTCGGAGTCGAATAAGCCATTTGTGGTTTTCAGCGACGCATCCAAGTTTGGGTTAGGATGTGTTCTTATGTTGGAAGGATGAGTTGTTGCCTATGCATCTCATCAGTTGAAAGTGCGTGAGAAGAATTATCCTACTCATGATTTGGAGTTGGCAGCTGTGGTGTTTGCTCTCAAGATCTGGCGACATTATCTGTATGGAGAAGTCTGTGAAGTCTTCACCGACCACAAGAGCTTGAAGCATTTGTTTTCTCAGAAGAATCTCAACATGAGACAGAGGCGTTGGTTAGAGCTATTAGCGATTATCAATGTGAGATCAAGTATCATCCAGGGAAAGCTAATCTAGTTGCTGATGCCTTAAGTAGGAAGTCTCAGATAGTGGATGAGGCAGAGAGTTAGGAAGTCTAAAGAAACCATGCATTACAGTTTGGACAAAGATGGTATTCTTCGATTTTGGGATCGAAGAGTGATACCTCGAGATTTTGAATTTAAAGAGCGAATCTTGGTAGAAACTCATACAGCTCCTTATTCAATTCATCCTGGAAGCCCGAAGATGTATCGGGACTTAAAGAGGAACTTCTAGTGGGAAGGTATGAAGTTGGATATTGCTATGTTTATTGAAAAATGTGACACATGTCGTCAAGTCAAGGCTGAACATCAGAGACCTGCTGGTAAGCTTCAACCTCTCCCTATTCCTGAGTGGAAGTGGGATGATATCTCTATGGATTTTATAGTAGGTCTTCCAAGAACTCTTAGTGGGAAGAATTCAGTTTGGGTGATGTGGATCGGTTGACCAAGAGTGCCCATTTCTTGCCTATAAATAATGCCGACTCTTTGGATAAATTAGCGCAGTTGTATGTTAAAAAGATTGTGAGGTTGCATGGAGTACCCAAGAGTATTGTGTCGGATAGGGACCCGCGGTTCACGTCCCATTTTTGGAAGAGTTTGCAGACAGCGCTAGGCACTAATTTGAAGTTCAGTACTGCTTATCACCCTCAGACTGATGGTCAATCTGAGCGTACAATTCAGACCTTAGAGGATATGCTGAGAGCGTGTGTCATGGAATTTCAGGGAAGCTGGGAAAATCATCTGCCGCTTATAGAGCTCTCTTATAATAACAGTTTTCATGCTTTCATTCAGATGGCTCCGTATGAGGCGTTGTATGAGAGGAAGTGCAGGTCGCCCCTGTGTTGGGATGAAGTCGGCGAGAGGAAAGTAATTGGGCTTGAATTAATCCAAGAAATGCAAGGGAAGGTTCGAATTATAAGAGCTAAAATGGCAGAAGTGCAAAGTCGTCAGAAAAGTTATGCTGACACGAGGAGAAGACACTTATCTTTTGAGGAAGGCGATTGGGTTTATCTTAAAGTCTCTCCAATGAAAGGCGTTAAGCGCTTTGGTAGAAAGGGAAAACTTAGCTCGAGATATGTTGGTCCTTTTCAGATTGTGGAGAAGGTTGGGCTTGTTGCTTATAAAGTTGCGTTGCCGGATTATTTCTGGGATGTTCATGATGTGTTCCATGTGTCACCGTTGAAGAAGAGTTTTGGTCAACAGGAGCCGCGTTTTGTTGACCCGGAACGCATTCAACTTCAGCCTAACCTTACCTATGAAGTTGGTCCGACTCAAATTGTGGATTGGAAAGTGCAACGGTTAAGGTCCAGGACGATACCTTTGGTGAAGGTGTCATGGGGTGATCCATTGGCTCAAGATTTCTCTTGGGAGCGAGAAGCCGATATGAGGGAGCAATATTCGTATTTGTTTGGTTGACCCTGCTGGTATGTTTCTTAAGTCTGCTCTAACTGAACCTTATCCTTGTCTTAATCTTAATGTTTAACCTTACCAATTTCGAGGACAAAATTTTATTTAAGGAGGGGAGAATGTAACACCCCGTATTTTAGTGTATTTTTAATGAAGGATTAATTTAATTTATTTAAAGATTGATTATCTTGTTTTAAAATTATGGGAGTTTTTAAATATTATTTTATAATATTTTAAGTTGTGAAAATTAATTTTTATGTGTTTTCTTAATAATATTTACTATTTTGTATTTAAAGTGATCTTTAATTTAAATTAGTTTGTTTTTGGATTTTAAAATTATTATTATTTTAATTAAGCATTTCACTGCATTTGGATTATTTTATTTAGCTAGTAGTTTTAAAATCTTTTTCGCTGGATCATTTTTCTGACCCAAGATGTGAGGGTTGGACCTCATTTCTTTTCCTTCCTCTTTCTTTTTTCCTTTCTTTTCTTTTTCTTCTTTTCTTTCTTCCTGTTCGGTTTATTCCTGCGTAGCCTCTCTCTCTCCTGTGTGTTTCGGCCCTCAGCTCCTAGCGCCGCCGTCGGCAGTCCGTGGCCTTCACCGCCGGCACCAGTCGACTCCTCAGCTGCCGACGACTTTGCCCCTTCATTTTCAGGCCAGCTAATGCCGCCGTTAGCCTCCGCGGGCTTCTCTTCATCCCACTACCGCCGTTCGGCCACCATTTCTTCACCACCTCATTACCGGCCCTCTAGCAACCCGTTGGACCCAACCCCGGCCCCGATCCGTCACTGGTGAAGCTGAACTAAACATATCTCCGATTTAAGCTTTTTGGCCTTCCACCGCCGTTTCGGCCTTCACCCACGGCCAATCATCGCTTCCACTAGCTTCACCACCTTCCATAGGCCCTACCCTACCGTTCCCTAGCTTTTGTTTGACCCCGTGTGAATTTGGGTATACTGTGTATTTCGGCCACAATGTTTTTACATTGTGGAGTTGCTGTTTTGGTGCTTCCAACTCCTTCGTGATCCTTCGAAAAATATATAATAGCACTATAAGTATTTCCTAAACAATCTTTTGAGATTTAAATATATTTTTGCACTAATTGATTTCATTGTGTTCTGGTTGGTTTCCGGACTGAGTCCGAGGAGTTCGGGGGTGGATGGATTGAGGATGAAGAATTTGTGTGTTGATTATATTGTGATCTGGTTGGTTGTTGGAAATTGTTATTGTGACTGGTTGGTTATTAGATATTGAGGTTATGTCTGGTTCATTGCATGTTGCACGCATATTCATGTTTGTAAATTGAAAACTGGGTTTTCGTGTAATTGCATTCATGATCATGTGGATATTTTGAAAACTGGGTTTTCATGTGTGGATTGGATTTTGGGTGTGTGTATATCATGACCCCAAGCTGAGATGGGGCATTATCTCGGTGGAGCTCCTCTGGTCAATTGAGAGCGGAATATACTGAGTGACGTCCCTTGGGTTGTCGCCGGGCGACAACAGGATCTGACGAGTTTCGTGCCGAATCCTTGGCCCTTTTGCTGGCAGGGGCTAGAGGATGACATGGCCACGAATGCACTGGGTGCGGAACTGAGCATCACTCGTTATGCAGCCAGGACGTGCGGATGGTCCATAAGGGAGACCATGGTGCATATGGATTAATGGATAATGAAAATGACTGTTTTCTGGAAAAATAGAGTGAGTTGGATATGATTTTATGTGTCATTTTCTAGGAAAATGATGGTTAATGTTTTATTGAAAATATTTTTAAGCCAAATGGGATTTTTGGCGTGTGTTGGAATTGTTGCATATTGCATCATATGCATGCATAGTTAGATGCTTTAATGTGTTTTTATCTTAAGAGTGGTTAGGTTATAACTTACATGTGGTACCATTTAATGGTACTGCAGATTATGTTGATGTTGATGCAGATGCTGAGCTTGAGGATTTGGCTCCGCCGGAGGAGTGATCTGGGATCACTCGTGTTATGTTATATTTTTTCAGCTCTTGTATTTCTTTTGGGACATTTGGTTTACGTTTTGTTTTAAAGCGCTTTGTATTTGGATATTTGTATTAAACTAAGACTCTGGTACTTATTGACTTATTTATTATCCACTGCATATTTATTGTGCACTGTTTATTTGTTGCACACACTTGGCACTTATCATTGGGATGCGTGACCCGTGTTGTCATCATCCTAATGTCACGATTTTTGAGACTTCTTGTACGTGGGAGTCGGGGCGTCACACAAGAAATAAAGGCTGAATAGAATTAAACAAAGGGTGACAAATTCTTATTTAACAGAGTAATCCACAAATTTCAGTCAAATACACAGTGGGTTTGGGTTTGTCCTTTTTTTTTTTTTTTAATAAGTAAGAAAATAATACACAGTGGGTTTGTCAAACTACTATAAATCTAATTTTCTCCCATTTTTAAGGACAAAACTGAGGCAAGCGAAACAAAACCACCCAAGGCAAGGAAATAGAGACACCAGATTAACGAATCAAATACAAGATAACAATCAACAATCAGACCAAAACATACCAACAGTAACTTGGACAAGAACCAAATTCACAAACCCTATTCCTGAAAGACCAAATCAGATAATCTTTCTACTACTTGTAATACGAAAATTGAAAGCCTTTATTCACTATTTGGAATAATCTTTAAATTAAAGGGGAATAATTCAAAGTTTTGAATACCGTTTCGGTGACCCGTTTTGGTTAAACCACTATAACGAAATATTTCGGTACTGGTACATTTTCGTGTATCATTTCAGAATGATCCATACATTGATAAATTATTTATATAAACTATATTATAAAATAACAACAAAATAAATTATAAACTCAATAATATTTCTCAATACACAATGGACTCAGAGTCTGAAGAGGGTGATAGCAAGGGCCTCCATATTCACTAATTCCATTACTACCTTCCATATTTTCTTTTCGAATTCACTCAAAATTAAAGAAATATTGTATCTTTTTTGGGCACTTACTTGATTTTAATTTATATATAAGTGATTCTAAAGTAATTAGAGTTTGTTGGGTGCAACATAAATCAAATCTAACAGTAAAAGTACATACTTTCCTAGAAAAAGATCAGAGTACTGGATCAACGTCCATGGAATATCAAGGGATTCCATATGTTGATAAGAGATTGGCCTCCAGGTTTGAGCTTACAAGAGATTGATTTAAAAATGTCAGTGTTTTTGGTGGAAATTCATAGGCTACCTTTAGAGTTATTGACAAACCAAAATGCTGAAAAAATAGGTAGGAAACTAGGAAACTTTATCCAAGTTGAGAAATCCTATCGCCTTGGAATAATCTTTAGAAGATACATGAGAGTACAAGTTGAGATCAATGTAGAAAACCCACTCCCATATGGGTTTCCCTTTGTAAGGAAAACAAAGCCTGCCACATGATAAGCTTCAAATATGAAAGGTTGTTTGACTTTTGCTACTATTGTGGCTGCTTAGGACACATTCAACAAGTTTGTCCCCTCCTCCAAACACAAATAGAAGTCACAAATTTTTGTCCTTAGATGAGGGCAGACAATTTAGCCTCTAGAAGAACCCCTCACTTTGCACAAAAATATGAACAACAATGTAGTCAACATACTGATATGGTGGCATTTGGAGAAAGTGCAGTAGGCGTGTCAATATCTCATCAACCATCACCAACAACAAGGCAATTTTTTCAACAAACCACCAACAAAGTGAAGGAAAAAGTGAACTATGAGAAGGAATGTCTCACTGTTAACCAGCCTCATCTTTGGGGATAGAAAACATATGTAAATCCCCACTGCATTCAACTTGATACTTGTGGTGCAAATCGGCATGAGCATGGTAGCCAAACCTGTATGAGCATGGAATTCACAGAGTTGCAAAAAGTCACACGTGGCAAGCATCCAACTCAGCAGAAAAAAAAATCAGGAAATAATTAAGGATAGCAGTGACTATCACTTCTGGCCTCCTTTGCAAACCCAAACAGTACAAACAGATCTACCCTTCACATTAGTCAAGACAATCCAGCCCCTTCAGGAGAAAAATGGTGATCTGATAGCTAGCCACAAGCCTGCTACATTTACTCTTTGCCCACAAAATCTCCCACCCATCACCTCACCTACATTTAACACCTTCTCAGACGTGAACAACCCTTCTGAACCCAACCTCTTCAAGCAAATCATAGCATAGTTTGAAAAACTCCAAATCCTAACAAGATTGGATCCAAAACACTACTCAATATCACTTTTAGTAAGCCCATCAGGAAAGTCTTGTTTTGCTATCAGGCCTAACCCAAACATCATCACCAACATTGAAGGCCAAGACCATGATAGCTGCTCCTCAGATTCAACCCTAGAACTCAATTTGTTCTTCCCCCTGCCAACAAAAATACACAGACCATCCAACCATCATTATGCAACACCAACACAAACAAGGTTAACCATTGCTTAAGTGAATCGGAACTAGGATTGACTTAAGAGGGACAAGGGGACTTGAACTATCTTGGAGAGAACTGGAGTGCAATGCTAGATAGGCACAAACTTCAGATAGAGGAAGGGGATGTCCCAATTGCTAGATACATTTAGCTTGCAAAGAGAAAGAGGAGTGATGCATATGTTAGAAGATCCAAAAGACTAAAGGTTTACCTTATCAAAAAGAAGAACAACCCCATGGTAATATGTCTCAGACTCACTCTTTTCTTAAGGCTGAAGTGGCAGGGCCCAAGCTGCCACCAAATCAGATATGAGGCTACTATCATGGAATTGCAGAGGCATAGCCTGACCCCATGCAATCAGAAGCTTAAGGGCTAACATCAGGAGTTATAATCCTGATGTTGTCTTCATCTTGGAGACAATTATGATGCATGTGAATATCTTTACTATATTTAACAGGCTAGGTTTATCAATGTATGTAGATGTTCCCCCTACTGGTAGAAAATGGGGGTTTTTGTTTTAATGGAAGCATGGCATGGATGTTGAACCAGTACTTGTTAATAGTATATAATATCTCTATTTGTGTATTCTAACCCCCCCCCCCCAAAACCCATGGCTACTTAATTAATTTCTTGCTCAAAAAAATCATAAATGGAAGTTTTGGGATACTATGAATCAAATTGCTAATAGTTTTAATGGTCCAATTCTTGATATTGGTGACTTAAATTCCATCGTGAGCCAAAATGAAAAGATAGGTGGGAGACCTTTTGCGTGCTACACTCAAGGAAATGGGCTTAGACAATATTTGAATTGCATTGGTAAAATTGACTTAGGGTTCCATGGTCCTAAGTACACGTGGACTAACAACAGGCAAGGTTTTAGTAATATTAGGGAAAGGCTTGATAGTGGAATTTCCAATCACTATTGGATGACCCTCTTCCCCAATGCCACACTCCACCACCTTCCTATTAGTTCCTCACCCATCATTCTGGATACTGCAGGAAGAAGTTAGCATAGACCATCCTTTAAATTTGAAGAGTTTTGTATGAGAGACCCTACCTGCCAAATGGTTATTCAAAAGGCTTGGAACAATCAATTTATAGGAACTCCCAGTTTGATTTTCTATATGAAATTGAAAGAAGTTAAAAGGGCCCTAAAAATCTACAACAAAAGCCATTTTGGTCATATTCAAACTGCTATTAGAAACCTTACTCATGATCTATCCCAAATCCAATCAAAAGACCCAACTTTCCAAACCACGATAAAGGAAATGAGATTAAGGAAAACCTGAATGAGCAATTGAGAAGAGAAGAGACTCCTAGGAGACAAAAATTGGGCTAAACTAGTTAACCACTACTAATTTGAATACCAAATTCTTTCACATGTCTATTACCATTAGGAGACGTACCAACTCCATAGAGAGTCTCAAGACCAATCCTCAAACATGGACAACTGAGATCCCTGTGATCCAAAACAAATTCATTGAGCATTTTAAAGAAATCTTCACAACCACAAATCCAATCATTATCAATGAAATGAGTGACCTATTCCCTGATAAGATTTCTGACATGGAGAACAGTTTCCTTTGTGAGATTCCATTTGACATTGAAATTCTTTCCACTCTGAAACAAACTCTTTCTAATAAGGCCCCTGGTCTAGATGGCTTCACTGGGATGCTTTATAAGCATTATTGGGGCATCATTAAAGAAGACTTCAATTCAGCCATCAAAATTTTTTAAATCAATGGTAAGTTGCTCAAAGAATGGAACCAAACACACATTGAACTAATTCCAAAGAGTAATAGCCCCAACACTGTCCATCAATTCAGGCTTATAAATATTTCAAATGTCTGTTACAAGGTCATTACTAAGATCCTGGACAATAAACTGAAAAAGATCCTGCCCAAAATCATCTCCCCTCATCAGATAGCATTTGTACCTGGGAGGACTATTCAAGAAAACACCATCATGGCTTAAGAAATATTCCATCTCATCAAAAGAAAAAAGAAAGGAAAACAAAGGCTAATGGCTATAAAGATAGACATGGAAAAAGCCTTTGACTTTATGGAATGGAATTTTTGTTTAGAATTATGGAGAACCTTGGCTTCCATAACAAGTGGATTAATTGGATCAAAGATTGTATCTCAACTGTCTCTTACTCAGTGATTATAAATGGCAATCCTTGTGGGTTCTTTCAGCCTTCTAGAGGTCTTAGGCAAGGAGATCCTCTATCTTCATTTCTCTTCATCCTTGGGACTAAGGTTCTCACTCAATTAATAACAAGAGAGGATAATCTTGGACAACTTAGAGGGATTTCAATTGGTAGACATGGACCCAACATCTCCCATCTACTCTTTGCAGATGATCTCATTCTTTTTGGCAAAGCCTCTAAGAATAATGCTCAAAAGTTTTACAACTGTCTGGAAAAGTACCCCCATTGGTCAGGACAAAAAGTTCATATTACAAAGTCCTCCATTTAGTATAGTAGTAACACCTTGCCTCATATCAGAAGAGAAGTGAAGGATATTCTTAATCTCAAGACTGCCTCTTCAAATATCAAATATCTTGGTCTGCCTCTCCTTTTCAATGCTACAAAAAAGGCTCATTTCGAGGAAATCCAAGAGAGGATAATTAAAAAATTGGCAGGTTTGAAGGCTAAGATTCTCTCCCAAGCTGGTAGAACCACTCTAATAAGATCTGTAGCCAGCTCCATTCCTTCTTACCAAATGGCCACTTTGTCTATCCCAGGAGCAGTAACTCAATTCATATATAGCTCCTTCATGAAATTTTGGTGGGGGTTTCCTCCTAAAAAAAACACAACTTCAGTCCTAAATCTTGGAAATCTATTTGTAAGCCCAAATACGTAGGTGCTTTGGGGCTTAGAAAAACTTCTGATTTCAATTATGCTCTTATTAGAAAATTAGGGTGGCAATTGATCAATGATTATGACAATACTTGGAAGAGAATGCTAACTGAGAGATACCTGAGGATCTCTTCTTGTCTCACTACCAGCTCTAAACCAAATGACTCATGGATCTGGAAAGGGATCCTAAAGCAAAAAGATTTCTTGAAAAGTAATGTATACTTTCAAATTAACAATGGTGTCAACACAAAGGTTTGGACTTTCCCTTGGATCCCTACCCTCCCCTCATATCAACCCAGTCCAAAACTCTTATCCACTTATAGAGAGCCTTCTCTAACAATTTATGAGCTAACAACAGAAAACCCGAGAAGATGGAATATCATTCTCCCCCAAGCCCTCTTTCATCATGAAACAGTGGTGGATATTCATAAAATTCCCCTTGCTCAATTTAACTTCAATCAACATAAGGACAAGATTAGGTGGATGTATCATAGCTCAGGTAAATTTTCTGTCAAATTTGCTTATGTTGCCCTCTCCATGAACCATGAGCAAACCAACCACTTAGATCAATTCAACCAATAGAAAAAACTTTGGAAAATTAAGATCCAAGACAGACTCAAGTTTTTCTAATGGAAAGTAATCCATAACATCACTCCTAGAAGGAATAAATTGAGGTGGGTCACCCCTATGAGTGAGGAAGATATCAAATGCCCCATTTTCAACACTGAAAAAGAAACTCAAAATCACATTTTCTTGAGTTGCCTATTCACTAGAATTCTGTGGAGGCAATCCCCATGGCCCTTAGATATTACTAGCTATGCTAATAGGGATATCAAAAATTGGATGAACTGTATAATCTCTCCCTCTAGGAGTTTGAATATTCCTAATAATGATGAGCATCACTTTCAAATCTTTGCCATCATAGCCATGGATAGTATTTGGTATCTTAGAAATAAGGTGGTTCATGATTCCATCCAGCCAAATGTTAGCAATTTTGTAAATGGTACCAATAAAACTTTCAAAGAGCATTACTATGCTTTGGGCACTAAACAGGTTAATGACAGCTACCAGTGGAGAGCTATTCCTAGTGACCATTGCATCATCACTTTTGATGTTGCGGTTAGAGGATCAGGCAGTACAGTAGCTGGCATCTGTAGATTAGAAGATGGATCAACAATTTTTGTCTAGACTGAATTCACTTACAATCAAGACCCTTGCCACAAAGAAGCAACAACACTACTTATAGGAGTAAAGGAAGCTAAGGAAAGAGGCAAAGAAGGATTGTTATGGCAGGTGACTTATTGCTCGCAATTCAAGCAGTCAATGATCCAGTAGTAACATCACATTGGATTATTTAACCTATTATTAAAGATATAAGATCGCTCTAGGAAAATTTTCAAATTCGGCAGACCAGAAAAATTCATCCAAATCTGAATCAATGCGTGCATTCAATTACGTAGTGGGCAGCATCCAATAATTTCTTTGGAAGCATACCCCTTATCTCCATCCCACCTTGGCTTCTAAACTTCCATAGTGGGAAAGATCCACCTAGGTTTTGATTTTTTTTTTTGAGTCTGTAAATATTGGCTTGTTGAATTTGTGTTTGTGAGTTAATTCTGGTAATGGAATATGTTTTTGCTGGGAAAAAAAAATTCCTTACATTTTTATACGATTTGGAATAACATAATAGAAAACTTTGATTCACCATACAGATCTTCTCTATCGTTAATAGAGAAACAAACTGAAATAGTGTTACGGGCTGAGATTGGAACTAGAGTGGATGTGAATGGCAGATGAGTAGAAATCTCTGATGTGCGAAGGAATGAAAGGGGGAAGATGGCAGTTTAGTTAGTTGGTGATTTAATGATATGTTGTCATTTTCATTAAATAGAGTGTTGTCGTTGCGTCATTTTGTATGTAAATCAGAGGTAATAAGTGAACGATGCCGTTTGATAGGAAATAAATACAAAATTGTAATTAAGAAGTGACTTCATTTTTGGTGTGATGTGTGGAACTATTGTAATGGTATATAGAATGTTGTAATTTTAATACATATAAATACACCACAAGCTGGGAAGGAGGCCAACTCTGAAATTCATACAACTCATTTCCCTCTCTTCTTCTCTGTCTCTCTTTCTATATATATATATATAATCTCTCTCTCTAGTTCTGGCTCTTCTTGGAGAGTGACTGCCTCAAAATAATCATTAGCAGAAGGGTCCATTACAATTGGTATCTGTTGTTAAGAGCCATGGCAAAGGCTACTCGATCTTATGCTCAAGTTGTGGATTCGGTAGACCATATTCAGCAGTAGCAAGAAAGGCAAGAGAAGCAGATTGAGAACATGATTACAGTCTTGGTTCAGCAGCAGAAGGTTGCCAGGGTGGATCGGGAGAATCAAGATAAAAGCTTTTCTTAATTGTTACAATAGATTTCGAGAATTTCATGTAAAGCTTCTAAAGGGAATGGGCAAACATCAAGAAACTCAGACATTTGTTCATAATGGGGATGTTAATGATGGTGTGGGTGAAGTCCATTATAGAGACTTGGGTGAATGAGGATTTAAAAAAAAAAAAGTTAGGGCCCCATGTCCAGTAGAGGCCCCTACCTCATGTATTATTAGAGATCCCTCACTTATGGCGGAGGAACACCGTGATTACAAACATTTAACCATTACAAAAAAAAAAAAACAATAATGCCCAAACCAAGGTGATAGCCCAAACCCCTAAACCAAAAACAGAATTGACCTCTCCAAACAAAAATTCGTGAAAAGCAAACCTCATTTCTCTCTAATAAAAGGAATTCCCAAGCAATCCATACGCAACAATCCTCTCAACCAAGATTGTAAAATTTCCACACCAATAAAATCAATAGTGAGTCCATGCAAACCTTCTTTCGCCAAAAAATCCGCTGCCATATTTGCATCTCAGAAAATATGCCTAAACCATACATTGAGCTCATAAACAAGTTCTTTAATCTCCTCCCAAAAATCCTAAAGAAACCAAAGTCGACAAATACCAGAAGCAAGCCAATTCATGACAACCATCAAATCCGATTCTACTAAGACATCCCGCAAACTTAAACGTTTGCATAATCAAAGACCATCAAGTAAAGCTCGACATTTTGCAATAGTATTAGATGCAACGTCGTAGGAGTGTGCAAAACCTGCTATAACTCTACCATTGGAATCTCGGATGACCCCTCCACCCCTGCCTCTCTCGGATTGTTGCAAGCACCACCTTCTACCTGCCGGCGGCAAGCTCCATTTAATAAACGAAGCTCTTTTTTTATGAATAGGAATAATCGGGTGATAGAGCATTTACTAAGGGTATAAAGCTTGATTTTTCAAGACATGGGTGAAGTCCATTGGCTTAGATTTACAGGGCTAATCAATATTTTCTATACCACCAAGTACCACCTGGGCAGAGAATATTTTTGGCCTCTTTCACATGGATGATGAAGCTTTTATATGGTTCTAGGATACAAGTGAAGCTAGAGGTTTTCATTATTGGGAAGAGTTTACTCAAGCTGTGCAAGTCAGATTAGGGTCATCTTCATATGATGATCCAATGAAAGCTCTTACAAGAATCAAGCAAATTAGTTCTGTAACTGCTTATAAGGCTAACTTTGAACTAGAATTAAGGGCATTTCTGAGAAAACCAAACTAAGTTGTATTTTGAGTGGCTTAAGAGATGAAGTGAGATTACCAGTGAGGTTGTTGAAACCCACTTCCTTAAATGATGCTTTTGGATTAGCAAAATCCAAGAGCAATACATTTGGAGTTCAAGGAGGATGTGGAGAAATAATTCTGCAAATTTTCATTAGCAGAATTTTGAGTGGGGATTGTCTAAAAGTGTACTTGCTGGATGGATTTTGAGAACACCTAAAACTTTGCCTATTGTGAAGTTACCTTATCAAAAGGTATCTGAGACCCAAATGCAAGAAAGAAGGAAGACTGTATTTATTGAAGGGCAAAGATGTTTTGAAAGTTGTGGCAGTGAACCTAAAATAGACCAGGAACCAGTGATTGATAATGCAAATGATGAAGTTGAGGAATGTGGGGACATTGCCTCAATTTCCTTCTAGGCCATTGTTGGCACTCCAAATCCTAAGACAATGAGGGTTGTGGGTCCAATTAACAAGAAGAAAGTTGTTATTTTGATTCAGACTGGTAGTACTCAAAATTTTATGGATACTGTAGTGGTGGCTAGATGTAATTTGTCTATGCAAATGGACCACCCTATTCAAGTGAGGGTTGTCGATGGTGAAGTGTGGAGTAGTAAAGGCAAGTCTACATTAGTTGGAGTACATATGCAGGGTACTGTATTCACTATTGATTTTTTCACACTAACTTTGGGAGGTTGTGATGAAATTTCTTAGGGTACAGTAGCTTTTGCCATTAGGGCCTGTACTTTGGAACTTTGTGGAGTTAAGAATAGACTTTTCTTATAGTGGAAAGGTAGCTTGTCTCAAGGGTCTTATATCTCCTAAGACTGACTTGATTGATGATACGAAGATCTCTAGTATTTCTAAAGTGGGGTATAAAGGATTGTGGTTACTGCTATTGTCCATTGAAAATAGCCTATTTGAGCCTAATACTTGTGTTAAAGTTTCTAAGTTATTATAGAAGTAGAGTAAGGTTTTTATTGAACCTAGTAGCTTACCTCCCCAAAAGTCTTGAGATCATTAGATACTTCTGTAGAAGGAGTCCCTACCAGTCAATGTAAGGTCATATCGATATCCTTATTATCAAAAAATTTGAGAAGATTGTTAGTGAATTACTGAAGTTTGGTGTGATTAGACCAAGCTAGTCCCCATTTTCTTCTCTTGTTTTGCTAGTAAGAAAGTCAAATGGGTCATGGAGGATGTGTATTGATTATAAAGTGTTGAATGAGACTACAAATAAAGACAATTACCCCATACCTGTAGTGGATGAGTTGCTGGATGAGTTATTTGGCTCCACTGTTTTCTCCAATTTGGATTTGGGATCAGGTTATCATCAAATCCGTATGAGAACTGATGACATTCATAAAATAGCATTTAGAACACATGAGGGGTATTATGAGTTTCTTGTTATGCTATTTGGACTCACTAATGCTCCCTCAACATTTCAAGCCCTCATGAATGATGTGTTCAAGCCATTTTTTAGACAATTTGTAATAGTGTTTTATGATGATATCATTATTTATAGCAAGAACCTGCAGTCTTATTACATCTAGCCACTGTCTTGGAAACATTGGAGAAGAATTAGTTGTTTGCAAAGAAATCAAAGTGTCATTTTGCATGTACAAAGGCCAAGTACTTAGGACACTTAATTTCTACGGATGTGTGAGAGCAGATCTAAAGAAATTGAATTCTATTGTAAGCTGGCGAAGTCCAAAAATGTAAGTCTTTAAGACGCTTTTTAGGACCAACAGGTTCTGATAGAAAGTTTCTTGGAGGCTATGGTCAGATAACTACTCATTTGATAGCTTTGTTAAAAAAGAATGCATTTCAGTGGTCTTCAACAGCAACAAATTTTGAACAGCTAAAACAAGCTATGACTAATCATCCAATATTGTCTTTGCCACAAACTTTACAAAGAAATTTGTTATAGAATATGATGCTTGTGGGGTTAGAGTGGGAGCTATCTTGATGCAGAATCAAAAATCACTAACCTTTCTCAGTTACGCTCTTAAAGATAAGAACTTATTGCTTTCTACTTATGAAAAAGAATTATTAGCCTTGGTTATAGTTGTTAAAAAGTGGAGACCTTACTTGCTTGAAAGTGCCTTTGTCATTAGAACTATAATCACAGTTTAAAGTATTTGTTAGAGCAGAAGATTGGTACTGCAACTCAACAGAAGTGGATCTCGAAGCTATTGGGTTATGAATTTTCTATTGAGTACAAAAAAGAAGCTGAGCACAAAGTGGCAGATGCATTGTCACGGAGGAACATTTAAGATGATTCTACGTTGATTACTGTTGTATCATTTCCTACTCCAACCTGGTTGGAAGAGTTGAAGAAGGCTTATCTTGAAGATCAGATGCATAATTACAGTTTAGCTTGTTGCAAAATGGCTCACCCTCTACTTCTTCCTTTACCTTAAACATGGTCTTTTCTTTAAGAAGGGAATAATCTATATTCCAGATAACCATGAATTAAAAGTGAAGATTTTGCATTTTATCCATGCTAATCCATCTGCAGGCCACTCTAGATATCATAAATCCTTGCAGTGTACTAGAAGTGACTTTTATTGGCCAAGGTTGAAAAGTGAAGTAAAAAAGTACATTAGAGACTGTGAGCTCTGTCAAAGGAGTAAAGTGGAGAAGTCCTACTGGCTTGTCACGACCCTTACCTATGCCTCAACAAATTTGGACAGACTTGTTAGGGATTTTGTAGAAGGATTACTTGTTTCAAAGGGCTATTATGTTATCACGGTGGTTGTTGATAGATTTTCTAAATAATCTCACTTTATGGCATTGAAGCATCCCTCTAAAGCAGCATAGGTGACCTCTTTATTTTAGGATAATGCATCAAGTTGCATGGTATGCCCCAGAACATAGTTTTTGAAAGGGGTTCCACCTTTACAAGTTCATTTTGGAAAGAGCTATTCAAGTTACAAGGAGTAACTCTTTCTTACTCTTCTACTTATCATCCCCAAAGTGATGGACATACTGAGTCTATTAATAAATGCCTTGAGCCTTTTTCAAGAAGCTTCATAGGAGATAAGCCAAGGCAGTGGTTCAAATAGTTGACGTTGGCTGAGTGGTAGTATAATACCACTTTTCACACTTCTACCAATTTAACACTCTATGCGGTAGTGTAGCACCCTACAAGGCTATAGAATTATATATTAGGCCTAACATCTAATCAGGCAATGGACGAATTATTGAAGACCGGGGATAAGATTTTGGCCACCTTAAAACATAATCTACCAGCAGCTCAGGAGAGAAGGAGGTCTCAATCTGATCAGAAGAGGATTGAGAGGGAATTTTCAGTTGGAGATTGGGTATATGTTAGGCTTCAGCCTTACAGACAACATTCATTTGTTGCTAGCTGTAATTTCAAGCTTTCTCCAAGGTTGTGTGGACCATTTTCGATCACACATAGGATTGGTAAGGTTGCTTATAGACTTGATCTTCCTTAGCATGCTTCAATTCATCCTGTATATAATTTTTCTTACTTAAAAAAGAAAGTGGGGCAACATGTTTCACCTCTCTCCACACTACTATAAGTTGATATGTAGGGTAAGTTGACACCAGAGCCTGAATGTACTTTATAGCATAGGAGTAGGAAGGTTCACAATAGGAAGTTTTTGTGTAGTGGAAAGGAGCTAGAGTGGATGATGCCACTTGGGAATCCTATTAGCAACTTCGTGATAAATTTCCTCACCTTGTGGGCAAGGTGCTTTGAAGGGGAGGGGTAGCTAACGGACTAAGATGGGAGTTGGAATGGATGTGAATGGCAGATGAGTGGAAAGCTAATATGCGAAGGAATCAAAGTGGATGGCAGTTTAGTTAGTTGGGGATTTGATGATACGGTTTTCATTAAATAGAGTGTTGTCGTTTTGTGTCGTTTTGTATGTAAGTCAGAGGTAATAAGTGGAACGGTGCCATTTGATAGGAAATAAATACAAGATTGTAATTAGGAAGTGACGTTGTTTTTGGTGTGATGTGTTGAATTGTTGTAATTGTATACAAAACATTATCATTTTAATGCAACACGAGCTGGAAAGGAGGCCAACTCTAGAATTCATACAACTTAATTCCTTCTCTTCTTCTTCTCTCTCTCTATATCTCTTGCTCTTCTTGGAAGGTGACTACCTTGAAACAATCATTAGCAAAAGGATCCATTACAAATAGTAGTGAAATAATTTGTGAATAGTAGTGAAGTAGACTGAAAATATCTTAAAACACTTTAGTTCCCAAACAAGACCTAAGTGTGTTACTTTTCTCTCACTTTTTCCATAGGCAAACGAATATGTACTTAATTTTTAAAACTCAAGTGAGCCAAACTAATATGGCTCAACTAGCTAGCTAAGTTGACTTTGCACACTAGCCAAAACAAGAACAAAAGAAAAAAGAGGAAAATATCGAAGTTCTTATTTTTCTTCTCTCATTGACTTACTTAGGATTTTGGCATCCGATCTTCCAAAGCATAGCATCTTGAGCGCCTCTTGGAGCAAGAACCCTGTTGATGTTGTGTTTCGCGACCTGGGCAATTCCACGATTGGGTGATCAGAAATCGTTCCTACAAAGTTGGTGAATGGAGAGCACGAGATCCGTTGTATCTCAGATGCTTAGTCAGTTTTAATGTAGGTAAAGGGGAGGGAATATCTTAATGAAAGTCTGTAGTTGAGAAGTGTATATAAGTTAACCTTTTTATTGATCGTGGGTGATGCCTATTTATACCCAATGCTCTGGCCTTCATGGCAGGGGGTGTTGCTCAGTAGGCGATCGGATACTTATGTTACCCATCAGTTATGCTATTGGATGTTCAGGTATGATGGTGATAGCTCCTGACACAGGGCTTCTCCCAATACACTCTAAGTCCTGGGCCACATTGAATGCGACATGTCTTCCTCTCTAAGTTTTCTTCTTCCTCATTAATGTGGCCTATCTTCCTCTCTAAGTTTCATATCCTTCATTAATGCGGTGTGCCTTCCTCAGATATTCTCTTCTATCTATCATGTTTGAGTGGCGATATTTAGAGTCGGTGAGTGTATCTGTCCGTCGGTGATGTCATGTTTCCAGACTATCTTTTCTGTCATATGTTTGTTATGATTTCCCATCTACCTATCTTCTTTAGTTGGGCCTTTGAAGGGTCCAGCCTAGACCTCATATCCGAGCTAAGGCCTGGGTCACTGTTGATGTGCTCGGCTCGGCCCAGAATTTATGCCTGGGTTCCTACTCGAGTCCTTTCTCCTGATCTGGCCCTCGACCCGGGCCTTCTTCCTATTCTGACATAGAGGATAACTCCCTTCACAGTACCCAGCAAATTTTTAGCAGAGGCAAGGATATTTAGGCTTGGAGGAACAACCTATTGGGGTAGGTAAGGATGAAGAAATTGACCACATAACAGAGGCAACATGGCCCAGGTGTCCAAATCATGAAATAGAAATGAAAGCTTTGAATTGAGGAAGGTAACAATTTCAGTTCACTCAAGAGAGTTAAAGTTGTAGAATTGGGGCTCTAAGGAAGGATTCCTACTAAGATCTATAGTTTTAAGTTCCATAGGCTTAATATATAAGTTTACTTATACCTGAAGTTGTGGGTCTATGACTATAGGAAAAAAGAGCTTTGATTGAATCTGCATTTTTAGAATGTGAGACATTAAGAGACGAAGCTTTACTAGATTTTAAGGTATCAGATCCGTAGGCCTTCACTGCTAGGTAATATCTATTAAACACAAGTTTGGAAGATGAATATAATCAAATTTAGGGCTATAGATGTGTGACCTTAGAGAATTAATTTGGCAAATCAAGGAATAGGAGTACAACTAGCTATAAGGAATGACATATTGATTTGGTGGTGCAAAATGTGATTCAGCCAGGCTGAGAGTATGCTTGGATGGAAGTGTATAGATACTCATTTATTGGTCGAGGTGGTTTCAGACCTTTTGAGTGCATTACTCATTTTAGATGAGATGTGTGGACCGTAGATTAGATGGGGAATATGTGATGACCCCAACCACAGCTTCGGATCTCGCAGAGACTTGGAGCATCAAGACATGCAACACATGGTTACATATTCTCGTTCATGACAGTTAATATGCAATGCATCCTAGTATGCATAAGCAGTATGTAATAATCACACCAAAAATAAGGGTGTTAAAAATATTTGATGCCAGAATGAACTAAATATCCCAATGGTTAATAAACCATAAATAGGTACTTCCTCACTTAAGAGGTCTACATAAATTCAACATAACGTGGGAGATAGATTCTTCATTAAATAGAAACTACATAATCAGATTAACTCTCGCATCCACTTTATGGTATATAGAGCCATCACTATGAAAGTTAAAATCAAGTCCAGTCTCTTCTCCCAATCGGGCTCATCCTAAACCATCTGAAGCTAGCGATATATCATGCTCATCATAAGTTGGTCCTTGCACAACTTCTACCATTTTGAGGGAAACATGTCATGACTAAAATTTCATATCAAAATAATATATACATGTAAAACTCCAAATATGACCGAAAAGCAATATTTTGAATAAAACCTTTTATAACTCAATCCAATCCTCATTCTCATGCTATAAATCAAAGCCTAACATGTCAATCTAACACCCAAAAATAGATAAGGCAATATTACTTACAAAATTCATGGCCCTTGAGCTCTCAAAACTCAACTCACTTCAAGAACCTCACTCAAACTACTTGGTTTCAACCCGTCCTCACACTTTGAATGGTTTGCTCTCATGAACACCAAAGGAAAGCTATAGAGAGTTGTGTGAAGAATTGAGGGGTGAAGGGAGGTATTTATAGGACTCCATGGGAGGGTGAGGGTCATAACTTGGCCGAAGGGTGTGGGAGTTGATTAGTGGAGGTGGGTGGTGGAGTGTTGAGTGTAAAAATCCAATTGTGTCATGCCTTAGTTTGCTGAATAGTGACCTAAATCTTCATGATTAAACCTTGTTCAAGTGTTAGAAGAAGACCATCAGTGCAGTGGTTTGCATTGGTGTAAAAGCAAAACAAAAGAAAAATACACAAAGAGGCAAGGCCATAGCCGATGGCTTTGATCTCCAAAACTGTCCAGATTTGCTTCCTGTCTTTTCCCTATTTCTTGGTCTAACTTGAAGGAATTATTAAAACCATTTGAAAGCTTTCCTAGGTGAGTGAAAGAAGCATGAGTGGCTGCCAAGTGATCATATTTGTGCAGAAAATGAAAGAGATGAAGTGGGTGGTGGTTTAGCTGAGTGGTTCAAGTGTGCCTTTTCTTTGTGCAATTCGATTTTGTTGCCTTAGGGAGGTAATTGGACAAGCTCTCACTTGAGTGTTTTGAAGCATTTCCTAGGGAAAAAATGAAAAAGGTGGTGGTGTGTGGAGGTGAGGCAAATAAGTGCAAACATTCCTTGAAAAAGGAGGTGAAATCAGTTTAGTCAAGACCTCAAGTTCCTAGGTGAATAGTTGGTGTTTTGGTTTGTACACTTGCTAGGTTTGATCCTTAGATGAAATCATAAGTATTAAATGGGTAGAAATTCTCTTGAAAATTGTTTGAAGAAGCGTTGGTTTTGGGTGGTTTGATGAAGGGTCACTCTATTTGCTTCAAGTGAGCTGATTGGTGGTTTAGTTGGCATTCACATGCCTTTGGTTCATGAGACATGGGTTGGGTTAATTGTAACCTTCAAGGGTTACCTAAGAGTGATGCAAAACAAGTGTAAAAGACAAGAATTTCAGATCTTGAATCATGAAAAAAATAGGGTTTCAAGAAATCTATGAAAAACCATGATGTTTGAGTTACTATACATGGGTGAGATGAATAGTGATCTTAACTCAAGTTAAAAACTTCACCAAGGTTGAAAGGGAGCCATAGGGGCATGTGGTTGAGGCTTGGGTAAGATGAAAACTATTAGTATAGTGTATGTGGGTACCATTTGGAAGAATGAAATGAAATACAAGGCTTGGGCCTAAATGGGCCAACTATTTCATACTCTATGTGTGGGCTTAGAAGTGAATCTTTTTATGGGCCCCATGTCCAGATTTTTTGGCCCTTTCCTTGGCCTAAAAGTCCACTAGGGCCAATTTCTAATAACCTTATGCTTACTATGTTGGGCCCAATTTCTTATGTCCAATAAGTTAGGCCCTTAGTCTTGTCTCTAACAAGTCGGGCTTAAGTCTAGGTATCTCTCCTTAGCTCTCATACCCAAAAAGCTTGGGCCCTTATACAACTAATCTCTTAGGCCTTCACAAATCCAACTAGCCTTCAACCCAAATGACTAGCCCACTAATGAAAAACCTCAAATATGCCATGTGTTATTCCCTTATTGGACTCTTGGCTTCTTCTCTTCAAAATAAATGAAGTATTAAAATCTAAATATGCTAACTAAGTTGACAATCTAAATATGCTATCAAACTCCTAAAATTTGATATTTTCCAAAAATAATCCAACTTCTAATTAGCTAGGGTTATGTAACAGTTACAATGGCCAAGACCTAAAGAGCTTTTTAGGTAGGGTGTTACAACATACTAGTGTTTTTGTCAACTTGAATGGTGGAAATGTTGAAACAGGTTCTTAGTTTGATACAAGTGACCCTATGCGTCTCAGGACGAAATGCATGGCTCATAATAGCCCAACGAGAAACCCAGTTGAAGGGGATAATCAAGAGGAGCAACACCCTTCCTTGGATGGAGGACACGTCATGACAGAGGCTATCCATCAACTTGCATAAATGATTAAATTGCAACAAGAACTATTCCAAAGTTAGCAACAACATTTGTTGACCAAGATAATTAGGAAACATCACTACTCAGATCAGGGAACAATCCAGAGCAGGGTTAGGAAGTCGATTCTCTTCAGAATCATTTATACGATAGAAGGCACTGGAATTCGGGTCTCTGGTGCAAGGGAGTATGATGGTCAAATAGTACGCTATTCGATTTATACAACTCGAAGGATTTGCGCCTTATTTGACTACCATAAAGAATATGCAGGCACTAAAGTTTCAAGGTGGTTTAAAACCAAGGATCTGCCTCATGGTGACCAGTCTTGAAATCAAATATTTTCAAGAAATGAAGGCTTAGCTACCCCTGCCAGCTTAAAAACAAAGTGACCTAGCCCATATGCTGCCGATGGAAGCTCAAGTAACAAGAGAGTGATAACTGGAATGGGCAAGGGCAAGGAAACCTTGATTGGGTAATAAATGTCAATTATGCTACCTGTTTATAAAGAGTGTGGTAGGAAGCATGGAGGCTAATGCAGATGTGCTAGTTGGACTTATTTCGGGTGTGGCCAACTAGGTCATCTGATCAAGGACTGCCTTTCTAAGTCTACGAGCAGTAAAGCTACCCCCAGCAGGGGTTAGACATTGATCACATACCCCATATGTGGAATGTGTGGTAGAAAACACGGGGGTAAGTGTAGGCTCACTTCAAGGGCCTATTTCAACTATTGTCAGCTAGGCCATACGAAAAGGAACTATCCCAATAAAGCTCAGGGAAGTGAAGTTTCCCCCAACAACCATAGCAAACCAAAACGGAGGCACCAAGTACCCATTAGAGTGCACATTATCACTCCATAAGGGTTTGATGCAGACGTCCCAAGAATAGAAGGAGCTGATGTCATCCCTGGTATCTGTCTGAACCTTTGTACCTTTGAGTTTAACTATGGTTCATATTAGTACTGCTATATTAACATTAGGCAATTCCAAGCCATCAAGGTTTGTAACTTGTATGCTCTTGGTTTAAAGCTTGTCACTATTTTAGTGATTGCGGCTTCATGCTAGTGTTCCGTTCGTCAGCCGAATTGTTAGCCAGGAGGTAAGAGCATCAATTCACATTGGGAATACTATTGTTTACTACTGATATAGATATAGAATTTTGAAGTAAGAGAAGATATTTAAAGGTTGATTAAATAGTGTTATGCATAATGGAGTTTGCTTTGATTCTGAGGATGAATAGATGGAACACATTATCCAATGTAGAGGATGCAATTTTAGTTTTGTCTAGAAAGAATAGAGTAATTGGGAGGAACTTTGGCCTTAGTAGGATTTGTTTATGATAATAGTTTCCTGACCGCCATTAAATGGCCTCTAGCGATGAACTGAATTAGTGGAAACATAGATCGCCATTATATCGGAAATAAATATAGGGAGAGTAAAGTCTTGACCCTAAGGTTTTTCGTAAATAGTAGAAACATATTGTAACACCCCTCCTAAAGACAACTACGGATTAGATAATAGAAACTCATGACCCAAGTCAGGTGGAAGTAATGATCCTCAAGGAAAGAACTTTTTTTTATCATGATTTGGCAAAATAGCTTCCACCATTGATTTAGTAAGTATTTTCCTTAGAATTCTAGAGTAATGTAGGTTTTTTTTAGGAAATAAGTGCCAAGAGGTGAATAGTAGGATGACAAGTGGCATGAAGGAAACTTGCTACCTTAATGGGCTTGGAATTTAGTCCATAGCAAGCCAAGTGAATTAGTTGGATTTGAAGAAGGCCCAATGGTTGGTCATAAGGTCCAAGCTTAATAAGATAGAGGGCCAAGGAAAGGCCCAAGACTATAGACCTAACTTAGTAAGACCTAAGACTAAGGTCCAACTTAGTGAGCTACTAAGCCGTAAGGAAAGACCATTTCAAGGCTCACATAAAGGGTTAAATCTTTAGAAATATGTGGCCCAATAAATTGCAACATTTGGGGACAAAACTTAGAATTCTCAATTCACTATTGCTAAATGGGCATGCAAACATCAAACCATTGGTTTTTCTCTCTCTTAAAACCATCCCACATGCCCCTAGGTTTTGTATTCCAACCATGGTCAAATCTCTAACTTGAGTTTAGGTTTAAATTTCCAAAACCCCTTATCATTCCATGAATACTAACTTAAACATCATGATTTGCCAAGCTTTCTTCTAGTTCTCTTCATCATGATTTTTGATTTACAATTTTCATCTTTTCCTCTTGTTTTTCATCACTTTTAGAAAACCCTAGAAGAGTAAAAAAAATCCAACCCAAGTCATCTGAAGAAAAGGCATATTAATGCCATTGAAGCTCACCAAGTGCAACCAAACCACCCCTAGAAAAAGCCATTGAAACCATGGCTTTCCCACAACTTTGCAAAGTGATTTTCTTCAACTTATTCAACCCTTATAGTGTCACCTAAACCTAGAAGACCCAGACGTAATGTGGAGCCAAGAACAACTCCCATAATCACTCCAAGTAGGAAACTATTCCACCTAGGAGGTGAAGCATGCTAGCTGAAACCTCCAATAATTTTCCAAATATTTTCAAAACTAGTCCTTTTCTCACACCATTAGCATTCCCTCTAGCTCTAGAAACATGTCATAGAATCACCCTCATGACATGTTAGAATTCTTCCCGCATAATGATCAAAACCGATGGACACTTTGGTGATGAACCATGTACTCATTCCGGCTGAACCATGCCCATTCAAGCCTCTCTTCATTTTTTGCTTAAGCTAAACCAAATGACAACCATTCATACCTCAATACACACCTAGAAAATCTACTCAAATAGAATTTACTATTTCATCAAAACAGACCACAGAGATAGGATAAAGGATGATCAAAACAGGATAGCTTTGGAAAGCCAAAACTACCAACCATGCACTCGATTTCTCTTGAAGAAATTATGTGATTTTGGTTCCAACTCCTAAAATCATTTAACCTCTGCACCAATGGCCTTCATCTAGTAATTTTACATGGGATAATCAAGCGAATTGTTCAACTATTCAAGTTGAAAACTCAAGCATGCCTCCACCGCACACTTCACCAATCACACTCAGCTCACTTCAACAAAAATGTGTAGCCTTCCATCCATTTTCACCTCCACCTTCTTCAATTGAACCCAATAAATAACACTATTCATCCCTCACTTCTTCCCACACCTTCCTCAAGCATTTCTTTAGTCTTCTTGAGAGTAAAACACTCTTAGTGTGAGATAGGATTGAAACTATGAGGTTTGAGTGATTACCTTGGAGGGAATTGATTCTTAAGTGTCTCAAAGAATGAGAATGAAGATTTGATTGAGTTATGTGAGGTTGAACTTGAGAATGTACATTTCGGTTCAAATTTGGAGTCTTGCTTGTATGAATTGTTTTGGGATGAAACTTTAGCCATGATATGTCTTGATATGATATTACAAGTTTAGGTAATGTCTTGTTTGATTGATTTAAGGTTCATATTTGAAGAAAAAACATGTCATGATAGGTTTATAAATCAATATCTTGGGTTGATCATCTAAGCATGTTTCGACTTCCACTTGTGTGAGGTTATCTTGTGATTTCTTAATTAATTTTTCCAAAGCATGAGTGATAAACATTTGAAAACATGTTATCATCAAGATAAGAGTTAGATTACATGATTTATTTGGGCTTTAAGAGTCATATTTTGAAGAGAAGTTAGATACATCAAGAATATACTCAGTTTGAAGGTTTTGTGATGTTTTGATGTTGATCAATGCATAAATGTTGATAAGACCTAAATCTAAGTTGTTAATATGTCCTTAGGATCAGATCCATTATTTTTTTACTTGATAAATTTCAGTCGCACGTCCATTCTTGGAGATTATAGGCTTGAAATGACATATGATGTAAATCAAGTCATAATGCATGCCACAGGATGGATGAAATTAGTATAGTAGATGCTTGATTCTTGTAATTCTAAGATCATATATAGATTTAGAACATGGAAAATATAATGTTTGTGCAATTTGGTGAAATTTGGAGCCAATTTGTTAATAGTGAAAGTTTTGGGCCAAAATGTCAATTTCAAAAAATTAAGGGGCAGATTTGCAAATACTAATTTTTTATCCTAGAATTCTAACGCTAGTACGTATTTCATTTTAGTGAGCAATGATCCATAAAAGAAATCAAAAAGTTTGTAAGTTGGCTTCTAACATACTCTTGGATAATTTATTTATGATTCTTGTATAAACACCACATTCATGTTATAAATGTCATTTTGATCATGAATTGACATATAAAACATCAATGAGCATTGGCTACTAGCATACATGGCATGTGCTATGTTACTCTTTCACAAGCATGAAAGAATATTGTTTTCAGCATGTTGCATAAAAATGTCATTTTTGCATAAAACTTGCTACATGTTACAAAATAAACACATCATGAAATATTTTGTCTTAAAGCATAGCATGAAGATGTTTTATCACAACCTAATGTTAGGATGGGATAATATCTTAGTGGAACCCCTCTGTTCACTTTGAAGTGAATAAAAATGGAATGGTAAGTTGACAAAGAACCGTCAACGGGCTTTTAATGGATTCTTTTTAAAGAATACTAGAGCGAAGTCGTATATGGCACCTAATGCTGGCGGGTGCATATGTTATGATGATGAAATGTTTGATATCAATGCATTGAGAAATGAGTCTGCAGACAATGTAGTTTAACATGAGCTTCAACGTGAGTCTACAGACAATGCAGTGCAAATGGGGAACTATGATAATACCATATGTTATGTTATAATGGCTCTACTAATAAGAAGTGTGTACTTAAGAAAATATTCTCTATAAGAAAATGTGCATCAAAGCTCTTTTTAAAAGATGTTGAGGATCTGGATTGAATAGCAAATACATTTTTTTTGCATATCATGCATACATCTCATGTTTATCATTAGTCATGCATATCTTATCTCTGTGCAAGATGATTGTTTAACTTACTAAGATTTCAAGGAATCTCACTATGGTAGTCCCACTATCATTCCCCAGAATGATAGAAGTTGTGTCAGGACCAACCTTTGACGAACAGGATGGTCCTACACACCACTTGGCTTCAAATGATTGAGAATAAGTCAGATCCCAACCGAGAGATGGAGTTAATATTATTGCTCATAGAGATGGTCATGTTCACCTTGAAGTGTATCAGAGAGATGTTTTGAGCCACCTTATCATGAACCTTGTCTGTAATAAGGAGATTTATCTCCCAAATTTATGTTTGACTTATGCCTTACTATTTGGACAAGTAAGGCATTATCTATGGTTAAATTTCATGTTGGGATATCTTAGTCTATTCTGGCACAAAAGGTTTATGAGTCACCATTTTCTTCTGCGATTATTGCATATTGCTAGTCGCATACAAGAATGTATTGCATAATATCTGTCATAAACGGGGTTAAGTAACCATGTGTTGCATGTCCCGGCACTTCAAGATTCTGTTCTATCCCAATCGGAAGTTGGGGGTGCCACATATCCTTTTGTTTAGCGTTAGAATTAGAGACAGCTCATGTTGGATAGAAGAACTGTAATACCCTACTTCTTCCTTTCTTTTGACGTAAGCAATTACGTCAGATGCGATAGCTTGTTCCCCCCTCTCTGTAGTGTCTAAGAGCCTCGTTATGCGTGTCAGACCCCAATGACATGTTTTAAAAGATACTATATAATTTGTAAAGCTAGTTTTGTGTTTTAAAGTAATGTGTATTTTAAATGGAAGATTCCTATTATTATTCAACAAAAGAATATTTTAAATAACTCAATTATAATATCTTTGAAGAGTTCCAAAAATATTATAATTGTAGGGAATCATTTTATATAAATGATTCCAGTTATTTAAAATATTACGTGATTTAAATAATGATGGAATCTTTATATTAATTTAATAGTTTTATTCTCTTAAATATTTTAAGTAAGACTTCATCATTTTATTAATGATGAAGGAATATTATTTTAAATAATATTCTATCTTGATTCCTCTCAGTGTTTTTAATTAAGTTATTGTTTACGCATTTTCAAATCAGTATTTAAGGGTCACCGTAGATCATTTTAATGATCTACAGACGTTGGATTTTAAGATAAAACCCCAACCCCTCTCTCTTTCTCCCTCACTTTTCCCTCCCTTCTCTCTCTCTCTCTCTTCCCTCTCTCCTTCGGATTGCACTGCACGATACCCCCCCACGGAATGGCTCCAGCCCAGCCTCGACCATGCATAGCCCATTCGGGCTTGATGGCTACTGCACCGCCGTGCACTATTTTCCGGCGCCACCACTCCCACGGCAGCTTCCTCTACCACCAACCGGCCTTCTCCAGCAAGCCTAGCCTCTATCTCCCCGCCGGCTACTCCCCATGCACGAGCACAAGCAAACCCATGCAAGAGTTCACTGTGCAGCCCCCTAGCGCCGCCATGCGCGGCCATCTCGGCCACCGGACACCACCATGAGACTCCTCAGGTCTCCCCCTTCCTCCTCCAGTAAACCCACGGCCAGATGTCCCCTCCTCCACCTCCTGGTGTTCCTCTCTCTCACGCATGGGTTAAGCCCGATCCCATGCCATGCGCCCCACCCACGGTGGGTGACCACCCTCTCTGGCACCCTTAGGCCACCACGAACCTATCCGGACCACCCACGGCCCCGATCTGCCACCCACAGCTCCTCACTCTCCCACGACTTCTCCTCCCTCATAGTGCACGGCCAGCCTCCTTTCACCACCACAGACCACCGCATGACCACCACCGAGCCTCCATGGCTCCTCTGGCAATTCCCTTAGCCTAGCCCCTAAGCCTAAACCACCACTTTATGTGGTGGGTAATCACTGCACGTGATGGACAGTCACTGCGCGTGACTGACCGCCACTGTACACGGCTAGATCTGTCGTGGTACACTCATTGCCATCATCATCAAGGCCACCTTAGGACCTTCCAAGACCACACCTAGCTATCCAAACGCCTAAACAGTCACTGTACGTGGTGTAGCCACCCCGTACATTCTTTCGGCGTTACCGACTGTGACGGTCAATGATCGATGCACGGGTTATCCCGTCAATGGTATAATTCTCTATCTCTCACTATTTATATTAGATGCTAGCTAGTTGACTAGGTTGTGGAATATGCTGTTAGTAATTATGGAATAGCTGTGTAGTATGGTGGTGTGGACTGTGACGTGAAGTGTTGGGCGTATTTGGGAAGTGTGCTGTGTAGTGTTGTGGACTGGGCTGTAAAGTATGGTTGAAGTTATGTGCGGTAGTAGTGATACAGCATAGTGCTGTGAATGGAGTATACGCAGGATATACTCCATGTGGTGAGACGATGCACCATATGGAATGTGTGCCATAATGGTGACGTGGCGGAATGTTGTGAATGGAGTACAAGTGGAATGTACTCCATGTTGTGAGACGATGCACCATATGGTGTGTGTGCCATCGTGGTGACATAGCGTAGTGTCTTGAATGGAGTATACGCGAGACATACTCCATGTGGTGAAACGATACACCATATGGCATGTATGCCATAACGGTGACGCAGCGTAGTGCCGTGAATGGGGTATACGTGAAGTGTACTCCATGTGGTGAAACGATGCACCATATGGCGTGTATGCCATAATGGTGATGTGGCGTAGTGTTGTAAATGGAGTACATGCGGAGTGTACTCCATGTGGTGAGACGATACACCATATGACGTGTGTGTCATAATGGTGACGTGGCGGAGTGTTGTGAATGGAGTACATGCGGAATGTACTCCATGTTGTGAAAGGATGCACCATATGGTGTGTGTGCCATCGTGGTTACATAGCGTAGTGCCATGAATGGAGAATACGTGGGATATACTCCAAGTGGTGAGACGATACACCATATGGCGTGTATGCCATAGTGGTGACGTAACGTAGTGCCTAAATGGGGTACACGTGGAGTGTACTCCATGTGGTGGAATGATGCACCATATGGGGTGTATGTCATAGTGATGATGTGGCGTAGTGTTGTGAATGGAGTACATGCAGAGTGTACTCCATATGGTGAGAGGATACACCATATGGCGTGTATGCCATAGTGATGACGTAGCGTAGTGCAGTGAATGGGGTACACGTGGAGTATACTCCATGAGGTGGAACGATGCACCATATGGCGTGTATGCCATAATGGTGATGTGGTGTAGTGTTGTGAATGGAGTACATGCGGAGTGTACTCCATGTGGTGAGACGATACACCATATGATGTGTGTGTCATAATGGTGACGTGGCGGAGTGTTGTGAATGGAGTACACGTGGAATGTACTCCATGTTGTGAGACGATGCACCATATGGCGTGTATGCCATAGTGGTGGTGTGGCGTAGTATTGTGAATGGAGTACATGTGGGGTGTACTCCATGTGATGAGACGATGCACCATATGGCGTGTATGCCATAGTGGTGACGTGGCGTAGTATTGTGAATGGAGTACACGTGGAATGTACTCCATGTTGTGAGATGATGCACCATATGGCGTGTATGCCATAATCGTGACGTGGCGTAGTATCGTGAACGGAGTATACATGGGATATACTCCATGTGGTGAGACAATACACCATATGATGTGTATGCCATAATGGTGATGTGGTGTAGTGACGTGAATGGAGTACATGTGGGGTGTACTCCATGTGGTGAGACGATGCACCATATGGCGTGTGTGCCATAGTGGTGATGTGGTGTAGTGCTGTAGATGGAGTATGCATGAAGTGTACTCCATGAGGTGCGGCGATACATTGTATGGCGTGTCACAAAGATAATGGTGGTTGCGTAATTAATAGGGGAATAACTTGATGTTGGGTGTCGGGAACTATGGAACAGTGTTCCGAAATGGCTATGAAGTATGGCTGTAGTCCAAGGCGATGGGTGTCGCCACGTGACTAGCTTATGGCTGGGAATAAGTGCGAAGTGGCTAAGAAGTATTAGAGCAGTGCAGCGTAAACATGATTGGGCAACGTCATGAAGTGACGTGGTCAATCATGGAGTTGCCCTGTGATGACCTAAGATGTATGTGAGGTGATGTGACAAGGTCACGGTGTAGCTTGGGAACAGTCTTGAGCTAAATGGCGTGATGTAAAGCGTAGTTATGAATGAAGTCCCATCGTGTCAAGTGTTGGGATGAACTATCTAAAGGGACGGATAGCACGAAAAGTCGTGCTAGTCGGGTAAGAGAAGGTTGGTATCGTAGTATGGTGCTTGTCCATATGACCCAATGACCAATGTAAGGTATGTTGGTCTTAGATGATAAAGGGGTAAGATACGTGTATTATCTGGTTAGACACATGTGCCGGATGGATTTATCGTATATAATGGGTAATCTGTACTACGTACGGTGACACAGTACTTAAGTCTCGGAGTGGCTTAGAGCCGTGTGATGTGTGGATGTTCATGAGAAGTAGAGTGAGCTAAGATACATGAAGATAATGATGAATGTACTGTCTAAGAATGGGATGCGTGACATAGTCGGTCTAAGTCATGCGTCGGAATGTGGTTAATAAGAAGATTGGGACAAAGGTCCTAGTGTTTTAATCCTAAGGTGAATCATGAGTTCACCTAGTGAGTAAGCATTCGAAGTAGTACGTCAAGGTTGAAGGAAGTAAAAACTGTGATGGGTCTCCAAGAGTTTTATCATAGTAAAGGACATGAAAGAACACGGGATAGACGAAGAGTGTTAAGTAAAGCATAGCTCTATTTCTAGTCAATTGCTTATGCACTAGATAGATAATAACGTTAAGGTTATGTATGCATGTAAGTTGCCATTTGACACGCGCATGAATGAACTGTATGGTATGAAAGTAGCATGGAGTCCACGTAAGTATTACTTTCATACTCTTCTAGAGTTTTCTAAAGATAAGACGAAGAAAATGAAAAACTCTTTCTTATGAAAATCGAAGGAAAAGAAATGCTCTCCCTTTTTAAGGGCAGATGTTTTACGAAAAAGAAGAAAGGCACGAAAAGTAACGTCTTTAAAGTATAAGTATGTATGGCCCTCTTTGGCAGCCCTTGTTCATGCAACCAAAAGTATTAATTGTACGCATATGAATGGATGACTATACGTAGTATCTATTGTATGTATTTTTAAAGAAAAGACAATGCACGAAAAGACGATTTTCGGGCTCTCGCCCCAGACGACGTTTTCTCACGAAATGATGTTTTTCCATGAAAGCATGAAACGAATGAAAAGAAATGAAAAGCATGCTCATGCATATGAAATAAATGAAAGCTGCAGCTCCCTAGAATTGCCATGAACGAATAAACATAAAGAAGGAAATGAAAGAAAGGTATGAGCATAAATGAATGTATGAAGCTACGTAACGGCCACATGAATGAATGAATAGGGTACCCAAATGAATGAATGGGAAGATTACAATGCCGGGTAGTAGTATCTGGTAGTGCACCCAGTGCTGCATCCCTGACGGAATGGGATTCCAACCCGTAGCCACGGGTGAATCCATTGGCCATAGAGCCGCTAACCCTAGCATGCAGGGCTTAACAATGTGCACTAGCCTATGAAAGTGAAAAGAAAAGAATGTATGAATGCATGAAATTCTTTAAGAAATGAAGGCAGTAATGAGGGGAACATTTTACGAAAAGAAAAGCATATTTAAAGAAGAAAACCCCCGTCTACTAATGTTTACGAACGAAAGCATGTATGCATGTACGTATGGTATGTATGGAATGATGAATGCATGACTGAAAACCAATGTTGCTATATGTTAACCGTATGAAGTAATGCTTACTGAGTATTCGACTCATTTTAGTTTTTATGTGTGCCCCTCCCCCCACAGGAACTGAATGAGCAGTACGCTCAGGAGGGACACGGCCAAAGGAAAAGAGCACGGAAGTCTAGGCATGAGGGTTTTAAATGTATGAAAGGCCTTTTTATTTTAAAGATTTATATTTTCCACTCTTTTAACCCATAAACCTCTTTTATTAGAAAAGTATATTTTATTTTATAACGTAGAGTCTTGCACCCTGGGAAGGACAGAAAAATGATTTAAATGGGACGGTAATTCCCGTCGTATTTTCTAAAATATTTTGTAAAATGACCTACCTTAAGGACAGGCGTAACAAGAACTATGTCAATCATAAGAAAGAAGCATTGAGTTTAGATTAATGTCTGAACAACTCTCGAAGTACCACCTATGGGGAGGAATGATTCGTTTTGGTTATGAAGAGGTAAGCTAGTCCAAGAGAGACAGGATTCCTTGAGGAAATAGAGAAAGTGGATTCAATTATGTATGGATTAAAATATTTTCAACTAAATTACAAGGACACTTGAAGTGTATTATGAGTATTTTCTAAGGATAAAATTTCGAGATCAGCCACCTAAAGTTTTATGCTGCGTTTGGATGTTGAGTTCTTTATAGATTGTAGTGAATTGGGATGGTGGTGTGAGTTTTGTGGAGTCCAGCTAAGATGAGTTTAAATGTGTTTGGGTGTTAAGATGAGTTTATATGTATTTATGGAAAGTTGAAAAAGGTTGTGCGTCTCGTGTGTAAAGAAGTATTAAACTGAAAAAGGTTGTGGATCCCACGTGTAAAGAGGTTTTGAGTTGAGATGAATTTAATTATTTAAGAGTTGGGTGTTTGGATGTTAGACTCAGCTTAAAATTAGACTGAATTGAGTTGATCTCAACTGAGTCTATCAACCAAACGGGGTCGTATACTAGTACGACCCAATCTACCTTGTGGAAGAATCACAGTGCTACTTGTTGAATTGAGAAAGAGAGAAAGTTAAGGAATGACGGGATCTCAGTGTTGGAAATATCTATGGGAAATAACTCTTTGAGTAGTAAGGAAAGTAGTCACTTTGCTTAGGCAAGGATTCGATGTCCTAGATGGTTAGGCTGGAACTTGTTTAGATTAGGTAGTAGCCTTTATAAGTGTTATATTCTCCTTTTATATGGTAGTAGTTATTTTATACACCCATGAGATGGATAAAGATAGGAATGGGGTAGGCTATGAAAGGAAGGCTTTGCCTTATGAGGAGGAGTGTTATCTACCTCTTCACCTGATCATGTGGATGAATCAAGATAGTTTCAGGGTGAGGATGTCACGGGATGGAGCTGAGTTTAGTCAAGCAACTGAGGTGCATGCCATAGCCGCTGATCTTGAGCCTGAGACGTTATGATCATCGATGTTGTCTACTCACTGGGGATGACTACTCATTTAGGGTCATATGCTAAACAACGATGACAAAGAGGTCGAGCAGCATATTGAACTTGGGCATTTCGATAATATGATTTACGATTCTAACGATGACATGCTTTATTATATGCCTTAGCATACCATGTCAGTGGACCTAGACTCACCCCCACCCAGATCGACTAGCGACTATAACTTTAGTGATGGATAGTAGGCTTTGTGAGCATCATCTTCTCCTTTTGTGTGATAGTAGTTATATTATACGCATAGATTTTGAGGATGAAACCTTTTTTTTAGGAGGGGAAAATGTAACAACCCACCAGAAATTCAATGGATGAATTTTATTAGATCTTAGGAGCGTTGTGAAATCCCGTTAAGATTTCACAAATCGAGCAATTGCTTAGGTTTTAGTCTATCAGTATAGTCGATTTTCAACTCGCTATGGCAATAGAAGTTCCTTTTCATTTATTTGAGATACTTAAGTATATGAGACTAAGAAATGGTTTGTGTCATTAGTCTTAGATGAATATTTAGAATTTTACGGTGCAATATACGTTTTTCATTTTTCGGATGAAAAGTGCTCATAAATGCTTTTTCATTTATTTAGGGCACTTAGGAGTTGAATTTTGTGAAAGAATTGCACCACTAGGTTCGAATGATTATTTAAGATTTAGTTGTGCAATGCTTATTTTTGTCATTTTCAGAATGAATAGTAAAATCCATGATAGCACCATCTGGCATCCAATTCTGTCATTTTTTAAATCATTGTGTGGATTGTCCAAATCAGTCTATAGGTGTTTTATTTGAACACTTGGCAAGATTTTAGCCACATTTGGTGAATAGTTAGGATACTTGGCACTAAGAGGAACCATGAGATGGAAAGGTGAAGGAATGTAAGGAAACTCAACCATTGTGAACATGCCACCTAAGCCAAACACTATTCCATCCAACAAAAATATTTTTGGACAAATGAAAGAGGGTTTCTACCCTAATGAAACCCCAAACTTTTGAGATCCAATTGAATCCCTAAAACCATGGTGGAAGCTTCAAACCCCAAACGGTTAACCCTAGTGGTCTTTCTATCCAACTCACTGAGTCACCTACTACGGCACTCTTCCCTCATCTCCCACACTTGTTGTGTGGAAAGCATTGAGTTCCTCTCAATCTTTCATTCTCATGCTATGGAAATTGCAAACGTTAGAGTCAAGAATGGAAAACAACTCACAACACAATTAAACACTAGTCCACAATAGGTCTGAGACAAAACATATACTTTATTTGCTATCCAACAAATGAAGTACAATGATTGATTGATGCAATGCAATCCATACAAAAGCAAACAAAAAATCGGAGGAGCTGTAAATACATTGCCTATGGATTTTTTGTGAATTTATAAATGATTTAGACTTTTGGTAGTATGATGTTTAGCCTTTGGACTATACATTAACTTTTCCACTATGATCCATATATCTATTTCCTTACACACGCTTCCATGTGAACATTGTAAACTTAACTTGATTCGAACCTTAGGTATTGTCGATCGGCTGACACCTTTAGTACCACGTGTCCTCACCAGGTCCTTTACCAAGGAACTGGGCGCCACAACCTAGGTATTTGTAACATCTATGATGTTCTCAATGCTCTACATTGTAAACTTGCTTGGAACTTTTTTAGATGTGATTCTCGTTGGGCTAATTTCTTACACCACAAGTACATACCTAACAATTTTTCTTCTACTCACATTATGGCCAAACCTTATCACTCAAACACCTAGAAAGTCATTTGAAAATTCATTCCTATCATTCAACAAGAGATTCAATGGAGAATTCTTGAGGGTGCCCTCCCTTTTTGGTATGATAATTGGTCCGCGAATGGTTATCTTTTTCAGAAAAGTTTTCGTGTTTCTTCCCCCAACTTGCAAATCAAATAAATCTATACTCTTTCTAGGTGGAATTGGGATGAGATTCTTAGTTTGGGTGATCATTCTATCAAACATAAACTTAGACCATTTTCCATCTCGCTCAAGCCTAGCTCGGATATTAAAATTTGGAAACATACTACGGATGGACTTTTCTCCACCAAATCGGCATGGAATTTCCTTAGGGATGTCTCTCCCATCTTTCCTTTGGCTACTTTTATTTGGAATAAAACTATTCCCTTAAAAATCCCCATTTTTGTTTGGAAACTTTGGTACAATGGTATTTCCCTTGATGACAATATTCAGCATTGAGGTATCTCTATTGCTTCTAAAGGCAACTGTTGTTCTGTTGGTTTTTCAGAAACTATCTCTCATTTATTTTTGGATTGCTCTCTTAGCAAGACTGTTTGGTGCTACTTTTATAAAAATTTTGTTACACTCCCACTTCTTTTACTAGATGGAAAAGTATAGCCATTCACTGGTGGTATTATTTTTTAGGCAATAATCAACTTCATTTGATTGCCTCTTATTTATGCTTTCATTTTCTAGGAGATTTGGCTTGCAAGGAATAAAGCTAGGTTTGATGGCACCCAGGTTAGAAATCTCTCTATTATCTACAAGGTTAAAGCATGGTTAAGAGATCTCAACTTTATGCTCAAATTGAAAGCTATTGTGCCCAGCTCTAGTGTTCCCACCTCGGACAACCTCCATCTCTCTATCCTCATGATTAAATCCAGAAAACCTATCTTGGTCAAATGGATTCTTCCTCCCATTGGTTTGCCCAAGTTAAACATAGATGGTGCCTCTGAAGTCAATCTTGCTCCTGCAAGCTGTAGCACTCATCCAAAATTGGATTTTCCTCATTTATGGGTGTTGATACTAAACCTTTGCTTAACTTTCTACTCTGAAGTTGGTTCTTGCCATACATTATCAACTGTGAATTACTGATCTTATTGTTGAGTCAGACTCCCTTCTTATTGTTAATAGGTTCAAGAACAATTTATTGCCCCATTGGTCTAATTTCAATATTTGGGATGGCATTCCTCATTTCAAATGTGCATTCCACTTTGATATATTCCTTGTATATAGAAAAGCTAATACCTTATAGAATAGCCTTGCTTCCTTCGATGTAATGGGCAACATGGTAAGTTTTTCCTCCCTCTATGAATACCTATACATATGATTGGTATATTTTCTTTGGATTGTGCAAGAACTCCCGCATTGCATCATTAATTTTATTTTACCTTATCCTAATTCTAACCAGATTTTATTAAGAATTATAGTTTTTTTTATAGGAGCCTGGTTTTGGAATTTCTGTAACCCCTTGCACTACTTGGTATAAGGTATTCATCCATCATAAGTGAGGGTTAATCAATAAAATTAGAGTACCATCCTTTTCTATTAAAAAAAAAAAAACTTGTCCACAAGGCCATGGAGATATTCCATTATGATATGTATAAAATACAAACCTTCAAATCACTCTATTGCTAAAGGAAATTTTGGTTTTAATATTTTTTAAAAACATAGATCACTCTCTCTCTTTTTGTTACAAGGAAGGAGTTGGGTACTGAAGAAGGAGAAAACAAATTTTTACTAGCTTTTTTTTTTTTTGTTAACGAAACTTTGTATTTATTATCTTGTCCCATAAAAAATTTCTTGCAACTTCTTAATTTTGTTTTTATGCCTATTGACAAGGGTTTGTCCCCAACATAGTCCTAGAATTTATGGTAGGCTTAGGCACTAAAAAGTATTATCGATTACTCAACTCACACTAAAACAAAAATTCATTTTGGAGAAGATTTTTGTTTAGGACAAAATGAGAATCATCCCAAAAAATGAGATGTAGGGAAGAAATTTGAATTTCTTCCTTAAAAACTACGGAAGGCGTTTACCATTCGAATACATGTAATTTATTGTCCCTAATAAAATAACCATTCGAATATTGACCAAAAACATTCAAACAAAATAAAATAAACATTCAAATGGATATTATATATGGTCAAATGAGAATTTGGCGCGTTAAGTGACAAAATTTAGCAAAACATTGACTTAGCGTTCAAACAACATACAACAACGTTCGAACGTCAAGTCAATATTCGAACAAATATTATACATAATCGAATAGGAAATTGGTATGTTAAGTTACTAAATTTAGCGGGACATTGACTTACCATTTGAACAGATTATTATATTGTTTGAATGAATAGGGTAATCAATGCTCAAACATAAGATAAAGAGTTCATACAAAGATTTATTGCAGAAATATTTAGAGAGAATGGAGAAACGATTGAACGGTATATATTCTACTCAAATGGTGTATATTACTTTCGAATGGCAATAGAGTTTTTAAACTTTTTATGGCAACACAATACCTTACTTAATTGGGGATAAATATTTAATTTATAAAAAATTAGCAATTAAATAATATATATAATAGAAATCTATAATTAATTTAGAAAAGACAAAAACAATTCATAATTAAATTAAATTTACAAAACACAAAATATTATCTAAACAAAAAACAAAACAAAAATGCAAACAAAATATACAGACTACTACGATTCCAACTCTCTACACACATCCTCAAATGCACCAAGGTGTGTCTCTAGCATTAATCTCTACGTAAGTCAAATATGGCACTATGGATCTCCATACAGACTGCATCAATAACCACTGATGCCTATCCACGAATTTTTGCACACATTATATCTGCCATCTCCTCACGAGTAGATGTGCGTGATGTCTCGACCTACGTGGATGTCTTATCGGCTGATACTCCATGATCTCTCAGGTTTGCATCTCCCTGAGTATCAACCAACTCTGGAATAAGACACGTTCCTAGACAAGCTCTATAATATCTGGTAGGATTCTGGCATGTAGTAGAAATTGTGTGATCAGGATCCTAAATGGCAGTATATCTATCGTAATGTGCTAGGCCTCTGATCGAATCCTAGTGAATATATAACCCACTAGGTCAATAGGCACCCCCACGAGCAATGTGTATCATAAACTTCGTCTGATCCTTGTCAACCCCTGTCTTGTGCTTCCAAGGATCAATGTTGTTGGCGATGATCAAGTTCATGATCTTGAAGAAACTAAATTGATCTGCCTGTTTAATGCTTTTTGTCCCATCATAAGGAGGAGCATCTGGACCAACAACCAACTGCCTCACCTCATGATCAGAGAAGCCATTGAGTACATCTCTATTAGAGCCCTCATCATCAGGCTTCTCCCAATCACTTATAGCTAAAGACTCCTTGGGTGCTACGTTCAGATACGTTGTGTGCAACTGTGGGATACCAATGAAATCGGCAAGTCTATCTACTAAAAATATAACTAAGGCTCTCCGAAACAAAAAAATATATGCATGATCATCATCTCAGCTGGAACGACTGAGCTCTCTATAAAACTCTAAGATGATGTCGATATAGGAAACAAGGTCCCATGCTTCGTCCTTCTGGTCGAGATTGGTAACCAACCATGCTCGAGGAATATAGCTGGCAAGGAAAGACCCTCCCAGAGAAGATCCTGAAAATTAGAGATCTTCACCTGACATTCAAACAAAATAGCCATCTCTCGAACTGCTTCACTAGAGGGTTGTTTGGTTTGCCACACTTTTGTCCCCATAAGACATTGTCAACCTAAAATTTAAAAAATAAAATTAAGAAAATTAGTTATAAAATATCATACATAAACCTTACAAAATTATATACTAATTAATATAATTTAAAACTATTTTGTGTTATACCGTTCGAACAAATAATTAAGTGTTCGAATGGTACAAAAAAATTCAAACGATTACACAACCGTTCAAACGTTATTGAAAGCATAAACGCGTTCGAATGTCAAACATGTGTTCAAACACTTTTGATCGATCACTCAATCGTTCGAGACATGACTCACACCCATTCGAATGAATAAACCATCGTTCAAACGAGTTTTGGATCGAGTTCAACAATGGCCAAGTTAACTCGGTGGCCATTGAAATGAAAGGAATCCACCAATTCCTTTTGTTCTCCCACAAATAATACACATACAAGGTCGGGATGTGCCTAGAGGCATCCTGGCCTAGTGTTTTTTGGCCACCTACGGTGTATACTGATAAAAAATATTCATTTTCCTATTTACTATCAAAGATCAATGAAAATAACACGGAATAAACCTATTAAATGTTATTTATCGTGTACCTCTTGACTGGAAGTCGTATGTGACGGTGGCAGTGACACAATGATGAGGAAGATGGTTCAAAGGCAGGTGGAGCATTTGATGGCATACGTGGAGGGTTTAGAGAGAGAGAATGCAATTGATCGGGAAGTTCAGACATTGTTCAAATGTGTTATACCGTTCAAATGTATGTTTTACGTTCGAACGGTACTATTCAAATATTAAAATGAAACGTTCGACTAGTATTTCATATGAGGTATTGTTCATCATCAGAAGTAGTGGTATCTCCCATGAGTGGTTAGGACAGATGGAACTTCCTCATCTGCTTAAAGGAATCATCAGAACAAATTCATGTGGGCTAGCTCACCTTCGAAAGTGTTGAAGGCTTTGGTATGAGTGCTAAATATCAGTCTTGCGACATTTTGCTTGCCGCTTTGTTCGTTTCAGATGTTGTTTCTGTTAGTATTCTGGTTTGGATCGGTATTTTTGATATAGCATTTTTTGGTACTTGGGGTTTTTATTTTCTATTCTGTATTTTTGTAAAACCCAAGTACTTTGATTGTTACCACAGTATTCCTCCGTCACAAGTGAGGGATTCTTAATAAATGTGGGCGAGGTCACTATTAGACATGTGACTACCCTCTCTTCAAAAAAAATATATATGAGGAACTATTCGAACACCAATATTTACCGTTCAAAGGGTACCTCATATGCACTAATATACTACTAAGAATAAAGCTTGAAAATGATAGTATGACTCCCAAATATGCCCACAAAATGAGTTCACTCATATATTATTAGTTTTTTTAATGGTTAAGGAAGTGACTATTGGTGAATTTCTATATTTTTTTTATTTTTTGTAAATGTTTAAGGATGTTTAACCAAATTCTTAAAGAAAAAGAAAGTCATTTTCACTAATTTTGTATTGCACATTTGGTGTGCACCCTAGCATTGTCTATGAAGCTAGACCCACCGAGACTTGGGTCTCAATTGTGTCTACCGACACCTTTTTTGTTTAAAGATATAAAAAAAATGTATAAAAAAATAAAACATAAAATAAAAAAGACATTATGTCTTATCTGTAGAATTAGTCATACTACATTATGTCTAGCACAACTCTACTACTAATTTTATAGTATACTATACTACTATGTACTATACTACTACATAATATAGAGTATATTACTATATTATACTATACATTACTATCATATAATAATATACTAAACTATAATATACTCTACAATACTAATGTGACCAACCGCCCCCTTTTCTCTCGATTGGTCATGAGTCTCGTCTACACATTTTAAATATTGAAGTTGTGTTTTTAAAAAATAGCGGGTGATTTTTAAATGAAACCCAGTGTTTTAAAGTCTTCGAAATATGTTAAATATCCAAAATTATTTTAAATTGGGTATTTTTAGTGTTATTGAACCAAGCCTAATTTTAAAGTGAGCATTTTCTAATTTGAAACCCAAAAAAAAAAAGTTTTAGAAAATAATTTTATTTAAATGATTTTAGATCTAATATTCCTTATTTTATTTTATGTTAAAAACTCTATTTATTTAGATGGTTTTATTTCTCTTAAAATATTTAGTAAGTTTCTTTATTTATTTTATGATGAAAAATATTATTTTGGGACTAAGAAAAAATAAAGTTTGATTTTAAATAAAGTTTCATTTCATTTTCTACCTATTTTACTTAGTTTATTTCCATCCATTTAGGTAGTTAAATATCCATCGTTAGATTAAAATTAGGAACCCCTAGATGAAGGGCTAGGATTAAATCCATAAGGGAAACCCTAGATCCCTTCATTTTTCCCCTCCCCTCTCTTTCCCCCCTCCAAACGACACCCCCTCCCCCATGGGACTCTCATTTCTCTTGCACATCTCCACCACAGCAAGCCACTACTGTCACTAATGCTATCCACCAACACCACCCTCCCGACATCGCTGGCCCTCTCCACCTTTAATCCCCTTCCTCCCGTGGCTCCTCCCTAGCCCACATCTGAAGCCTCTCTCTTCCTTTCCCTCGGTTTTTCTCCACAAAACTGCCTAGCACTGCCAATTGCGCCACAACGAACAACCCCCCATGCCATCGAGCCACTGTGGGCTTTTTCCCCCCCAGCCCCTCAGCCCCTCACCCTCTCATCGACACACATACACACACACACACACACACACACTCTCTCTCTCTCTCTCTTAGATCCCAGCAGATCCATGTACCTCCACCGTATGCCGCCTCCAGCCACGTCGCCACCCACAGGCGCCTACGGCTCTGTCAGCCACCAACCATCGTCCACCATTGCTCCACCCCAGCCCCCACATCTCTCTCTCCTTCTCTGTTCCTTAACCCATGACCCTAAGTCTTCCAGCACCTCCACCAAGCCTCGCCGCAGCCACCTCCCACACAGTAACAAACCGTGAAGCCCAAGCTTCATCACACCCCCATGCCACCACCATACCTTAGTCAGCCCAAGGCCTTTGTCTCTCTCCCCTCCCTCTACCTCACGGCCTTACCACCACCATCGGGCAACAACATTTCCACTAGATGCAACCCCCATCCCCTACCACGGCCAGCCCCACGAAATAGCCCACGGCCTTCTCCACTCCACACATAGTCAGGACACCAAACCCTAGCTCAGCCCTCTTCCAATTTCCACCAACATGCATAGCCTAAACCAGCGGCTTTTATGCCACGAGGTCATGCAGGACAACAAGCGACGCAAGCTCTTAGCCCCTCATTATGGTATAATCTATATTCCCTTACATTTAGAACTATTGTGTTTGTGAAGCTGAAATTGAATTGTGTTGTGGATATGTTATATTGTGAATGGAGTAGTTTGTGATGCAACTGTGTGTAGTATGAAGTGCAGGGGAGTTAACGTTAAGTTGTAAATTGTGTGAAGTGCTGGGATTGGATGTGTGGTTGTGTTGTGGTGTTGGACTTCGTGGATCAAGGGAGGCCATGGTTGAGGTTATGAAGTTGTGTGGTTGTTTTTGTGAATGCGCGTGGTGTAGGTGTATAATTGATATGGGTGGAACTAGTATATTGATTGTGTTGGTTGTTATGTAGGGAGTTTGTTTGGACTTCGGATAGGGTGTGTAGGTGTAGTTGCATGACATGGTGTTTGATGTCATGGGTTAATGAAGTTGTAGCTGAGCTAGCAAACTTTTGTAAATGGGTAGGTTGTTGTATATAGAGTTTGCATGTGCAAGAAATTGATATTATGGGCAGCAACCATGTTTTTTAAATTAAGTTGTGCTCATGAGGGATTGGAGTGGGATGACGTGAACTAGTAATAATTATTGAAGTGATAAATGGTTGTAGTTTTATGGAGTTGTGATTTGTAACTCATAAAGGTTTGTGAATGTGTGGTGTAGATGGATAAATGGTATAGGCAGATTTCATGTATTGAGTGTATTATGCATGGATGGTGATTGTTGATCTTAATTGGATTATGTGTTGATCTTAGGTGATAAGGGGGTGTGACACATGTATGATGGGTGGATTGTATATGTATGTTTGATGGATTGTATGGGTATGCTTAGTAGACTTGTGTTATGCATTTGGACCTGAAGAAATGAATTGGGACTTAGGATTGCTGTTGAATTGGATTATGTACAGGGGAAGGGTATTATTTAAAGATTGGTATTGTGACTGCAGTTGGGTTTTATGGTAAAGTGGGTTTAAGTTGAAAGTTCATGAATAATTGTTGGAGATTAAAGTGAAGCATGAAAGCTCACTTTGTTAATTAGAAAATGAAGTTAGGATTTCTAGATTACAGTCTAGGCCTAAGATTTATGGCAAGTGTTATACCTCAAGGATTGGATGATGACATGTGTAAGTGAAATGAGATGGATAGTTAGAATACCTAGAGGTGTAAGTTTGTACAAATAGGAATATCGTGAAGGAGCATGCGATTAAATGGTTAAAGGATGATTAATTGGACGATGACTAGTCTTAGTGGAGGAAGTCTAAGTCAAGAACCAATGAGAGGTTAAGGTCATGAGGAAGAGAATGGACTAAGAGTTAGGGATAGTTTTCTTATCCAAGTTTTATGCCTAGCATTCTTTAAATGAAAAGTAAGTGACATGAGGTTGTGGATGCATGTAGATTGCCATCTGACATGCACCTGAACCGACTGGATGAAATGTGGTTAACATGGAGGTATTTTAGAGGAGATCCATCAAATGGAGGTTCATGGCTTTCGGTTGAATGAGGGTATGAATGACCCCGACGTGAGTGTTTCAGTGTCTAAGTATGTACTGGTATCGGTTTGTCTGGAGCATAGAATGATAATAGAGGAAGGAGAGGATCGAGACTATATAGATAAGAATCCGGTTGATTCATTATTGTTGGATGCTTTGGAACAAGAAGAGGGTGAAATACAAGTTTGTTTTGAAATGAAAATGGATCAACCATTACCTCATTTGGCCAAAGGAAAGGGTTGCCTTTTGGAATCTGATATGCATGAAAATTCAGAAAAAACTGGAAAAAGTGATGTAAAAACTCGAGGTTCTTTTAGGGTTAAAAGCAAACCCTCTCACCTTGATTTATGATGAGCTCTTTGTTATATTGGAATGTCAAGGATTAGGCATGTCAAAGAGGAGATTGAAATTACTAATTGGAAAAATAAAACCTAATGTTTTGATGATTGCAGGACCTCTGATTTCTCATTCGAGATTACAGGTTTGGAGAGACAGGTTTAATTTTGATGAATGTACGTCTAATGAAGCTGTCGGAGGCAAGTTGTGGTTGTTGTAGAAAAATGAAGCTAACCTTGTAGTTCTGGAAATGGGTGATCAATTCCTATTCTTTTGACTTTGGTTTATGCTAAGTGTTGTTACCAGAATCGGAGAAGGTTATGGCATTGTAAAGAAGATACGAATAATCTTAATTTGCCATGGTTCGTTGTTGGAGATTTTAATATAATTATAATGGATACTGAAAGATGAGGGGGCAGGTTGAGGCTTGCTTTGGCAATGGAGGAATTTAATTCCTTTATTGATGCAGGTGGTCTATTGGAGATGCAATATAGTGGTAACTCCTTGTCGTGGTGCAATGGCCATCATCGTCTTACTCGAAGTTGGGCTCGACTGGATTGAGTTTTTTATAATGTCTCTGGTGGCAATGAGTTTCCTAAGGCTCATATGAGATATTTTACATGGACTTCTTCCTATCAAGCTCCTATGCACTTTATGTTGGAAAGGAAAGCGGCTCCTTATGGTTTTCCTTCTTTTAAGTTTCAGCAAATATGGGTCAACATGAATTATTTTTCAAATGTGTATCTCAGTCCTGGAATGGTGCCGTTGGGGGCCTACACTATGCCGTCTTGTTACTAAACTTAAAAGACTTAAGTCAACGTTGAGGGTGTGGAATAAAGAAGTTATTGGGTGGACAGAGGATCATATTGCTCATCTAGAAGCTCGCATTATGGAGATAGAGCAGAGTATGCTAGAAAATTTTTCCCAAGAGGATGAGTTGGACCTTAATATATCGCAACTTGAACTTAAAGTTTGGATGGATAGAGAGGAGGGAAGGTTATCTCAGTAGGCGAACCAATCTTGGCTTTCAAAAGGAGAAGCATCAGCTAGCTTTTCTCGTTCGATGAGAAGAAGAAACCATACGCAGGTGAAGGAGATGAAGTTGCCAAATGGTTCTATCCTATCTACTTCTGAACATATTCATAATGGGGCACTCAATTATTTTCAAAAAATTTTGGAAGCTTGTGTGAGTCCAAGGGTGTCGAATTTGTCTGATTTGCTGAATGAAGTGATTTTGGTTGAAGCAAATGCAACATTGTGTAGTATCCCATCAATCCAAGAAATTTATGACGCCATTTGTTTTATTCCAGTAGACAGCAGCTCGAGACCAGATGGTTTTGGGTCCGGGCTTTATCAGTCCTGTTGGTCCATTATAAAAGAGGATGTGGTGGAGGTTGTGGTGGGGTTTCTTAGTGGTGCAATGCTTCCGTCGTTTTATATCCCGAAGGTTTCTAATCCGAAAAGCTTTGACAAGTTTAGACCTATAAGCTTGTGTTTGGTGTTCTACAAGGTATGTTCCAAAATTTTGGTTAATCATTTATCTCCACTTTTAGCCAAGATTATATCACCAGAACAAGGTGCTTTTATTAAGGGCCACAGTATATTTGAAAACATTAGTTTGACACAAGAGATCGTGCATGGGTTGCATAAAAAAGTTAGGGGGGGGGGATGTTGTGTTGAAGATTGATATAGCCAAGGCATATGATAGTATTGATTGGGGGTTTCTTATTCCTATCTTGAGATCTTTCAGTTTTTCTAAGCAGTTTTCTGGTCTCATTAGCCAGTGAGTCACAACCCCTTGGTATTCAGTGGTCATGAATGGTATTCTGAAAGGATTCTTTCAGGTGGTTGAGGCTTAAGATAGGGTGATCCACTCTCCCTATATCTCTTTATTTTAGTGGAGGAAGTTTTATCTAGAATGATTAAAAGGCAGGTGGAACTGGGCAAGATTACACCATTTTATCATCCTAGAGGGCTTCTATTATTTCACATCTTCTATATGTAGATGATATAGTGATTTTTGTGAATGGCGGAAAGGCATCACTAAGATATGTTTTGAAGGTGTTGAAGCAATATGAAGAATGTTCAGGTCAAGTGGTTAATAAGAAAAAATCTTCTATTTGTTTTTCTAAGCATATTACCACTTCTCATCATCAAATGCTACTTCGGTTGGCTAGTTTTAGTGAGGGAAGTCTTCTTTTTACTATTTGGGGGTTCCCATAATTTCTGGAAGGTTACCTTTCGTACATTTTGAAGGGTTGCTGAATAAAGTGAGGGATCGGTTAGAGGGATGGAAGACTCGTCTTCTGTCCAACAGAGCGGTACTACTTCTATTAAAACATGTTTTGCAAAGTATTCCTTTACATTGCCTTTCAATCTTGCAAACTCCTACGATTGTGCTTGACAAATTGAAGACATATATGAGTACTTTGTTTTGGGGTGTATGTAGTTGTAAGTCAAAAAAAAAAAAATGGAAGGCTTGGGATGATTTATATAGACCAGTGTTAGAGGGTGGGTTCGGTCTTTGAAAATTACAAGAAGTGCAATCTTTGTTGCACATGAAGTTGACGTCGAATCTTCTCCAAGGGAAATCGACTTGGGCTCAACTTTTTCTTGCTAAATATGTGGGTAATCAGCATATTTCTGTGGTTGATTCTATGAAGGGTTCAAAGTTTTGGAAAATGCTTTTGTTTCATCTTCCTTCAATTGCTCATTTTTCTAAGTGGAAGGTGAGAGAAGGAAATGTGTCATTCTGGAAAGATAAATGGCTCTCTAATGGTCTAGTTATTGCTCATCATTCTGTTAGCGAACCGCCGAAAATATTGTTGTCAAATTGCAAAACAGAAAATGGATGGAATGTTAAGATATTTGATCGTTTGGGGGGAATTGAAAAAACTGATCAAATTCTGGATGAGTTGGGCAGAGTTAAACCTCATAAAGATATTCTTATTTGGCTGTCAAATCCTCAAGGGAGTTTCTCAACTCGTAGTGCATGGGGATGTATAAGGGTTTGTTCTCCTAAAATTCCTTGGATGAAATGGGTGTGGCACCCATCTTTGTCAGGTAAAATGTCAATTATTATGTGGAAGGCCTGGTATGGTTGTCTTCCAGTTGATGACCGTATAAGGAGAGCTGGTATTTACATGGTATCCAAATGTGATTGTTGTATTTCAGGAAACTATGAGGACCAAGATCATATACTTGCCTTGGGGAATTTTGCCGAACAGGTATGGGGTATTTGTTCAAACTAGTTGGGCATGCCTATACTAGAAGGTCGCACTTAAAAACAAAGGATAGAATCCTGGTACAAGAGAGCAACAATTCACACAATGGACAATTGATTGGAATACTTCCCTCTATTATAACATGGAGGCTTTGGTGGTGTCAATGTAAAGCTAGAATGGAGGGGGTTCATGAATCAGTTTAAGTTATTTGGAACTCAATCAAATATTGGTTGGCTATTGCAAGTGAAAAATTGAAAGAGTCTTCCAAGTTTAACCATAGAGATGAAGAGACATTAAAGGTTTTAAATTTGCCATTTAAGCATAAAATGTCGAAGCCTGTTCAGATTGTAAAACGGTCTCCCCTCCCAGGGATTGGGTTAAGCTCAATGTAGATGGAAGCTCCTTAAGGAATCCAGGCCTTTAGGTGCGGATGGAGTAATTCGGGATCATTGTGGAAATTTGATTTCTGGTTTTTCTATGTCAACTGGTGTGCAATCTAATAATGTTGCCGAATTTATGGCTTTGCTGCAAGGTCTTTGAATTGTACGATTTTTGGGTCTGAAAATGGTGGAAATTGAGATGGACTCTATGTTGGTGATTGATTGGCTAAGGAAGAAGAGATGTGACCTCTAGTACTTGGAGGATTATTGGGAGGATACTTCATCTGATGGATGGTCTATGCTTACGGGTTCGGCATATTTACTGAGAGTGTAATTCCTTGGCAAATGGTTGTGCGAGACTCGGTGCTTCAGGGGTTTGCAAGGTTTGGAATCAAAGCTCTGAGTTCCCTTCAAATATCTAAGGTCTTTTTCGATTGGATAAGGGGGCATGTTTTTGCATTCAGTCTTAAGGACCTTGTATAGTGGTGTCTGGTTTACTTGGTTTTTGTCCTTTTCTTTTTTTTTTCTGTGGGTATTGGTTGGAAGGTTCTTGTTCTTTATTTGTTCACACAGTTTCTCCTCAGCCTTGATGAGGATGAATAATAATAAAGAGGCCTGACCTCCATCTTAAAAAAAAAAAAGCATGGAGTCCAGGTAAGTATTACGTTCAAGCTCTTATAGAGTTTTCTAAAAGTATGAAAATGAATGTTTTATGAAATGCTTTTATGAAAAATGTTCTTTTAAGGAATGAAAAGAAAGAAATGTTTTCTTAGAATGAAAATGTTTTACTAATATATGCTAAGGTATTAAGGTTTAAGTATATGTATGTAATGGTCTTCTTTGGCAGCCCCTTTTTACGCACCCCAAATAATAGTTGTATGCATGTGATTGGATGCTATGCGTAGTATGTATTATATGTATGTTCCATGAAATGAATGATGAGTAGGGGTGTAACCGGTCCAGTTTTGGTCAAATTTGGCACCGAATCGGTATACACCGGTTTTGTATTTTCAAAAACTGATACTGCACCGGTTACCCTCCTAAACCAATATTTCCAATTTTATCGGTTCCACTCTAATTCGGTTCGATTTTCTAATTTTTAATATATATTAGATCTCTAATCTCTTATACTTATATATATATATATAAATATTAGTAGTACACTAATACTATTAGTATAGTACTATTACTATATGTTAGTGATAATATACTAATTAATATACTAATGTATCTTAGTATTACTAATATATTTATCAAAATAAATATGTTAAGAATTTATTAAGTCATAAACTGTAATTAATATATATTTTATATTTAAAACATATGATCAAATAAATATTCATATTTAAGATTAAAATTTTATGTTAGAAATTATAATATAACATTATTTCATTTATAATTATAATTTATAAAAATTAAATATAACATAAAAATAATACATATATATTTAAAATTAATTAAAAATATATAAATATGCGAACTGGTCTAGTTCAATCCTAGAAAACATAAAACTGAGACCGAACCAGTTATGACTGGTTTTTAAAATGGAGGAACCTGTCCCAGACCAAACTGGTCCAAAATCAAACCTAACCAACCGGTTCAAGCCGGATTCCCAATTCTCTAGATTATTTTTACAGCCCTAATGATGAGCTTTTATGTTTATGTTACGAAAAGATGTTTTATAAAATTAATTGATGAAAAGGAAATGAATGAATAAAAGGAAAGGAAATGACTAAAAAGAAATGAATGTTTTAATGTATGAAATTATGTAACAGCCATAACTGATAAATGAATGATGGTATCGAAGGAGCGGGCAGATTACAATACTAGGTAAATAGTACTAGTAGTGCCCAAAGTGCTACCCCCTGACTGAGGGATTTCGAACTGGTAGTGCACCCAGTGTTGCCCCCATGGGCGGAATCAGGTCCAAAAGACCACTAACCCCAACACAAGGGGGCAACAATGTGTACCAGCCAAAAGAAAGTGATAAGAATAATTGAATGCTTGAAAGATTTTAGATTTATGAAGGGAAGTACAAGATGAGAATATTTTGAGGAAAGAAAACCTCTTTTAAAAGAAAAACCCCACCTTGTAACTTTTAAAGAAAGAAAACGTTTTATTTAAAGTATGTATGTGAGTGAGAATGCATGAATGAAAACTATATTAGTAAAATTTTTACGGTATGAAATAATGCTTATTGAGTATTCGACTCATTTTGTTTTTATGTGTTTCTCACCCAGGAATGACATGAGGACGAAGCATCAAGACAAACACAACCCAAGGAAAAGGTGATGGAAGCCTAAACATTTCGTATAGTATGCAAAACTCTCTCCTAGACTTATAAATGAAAGTTTTAAATTTCAACTGTAGAATCTTTTATATCCTGGGAAGGGAAGGGAAAAGTTTTAAAATGTTAGTAATTCTCGTTTTATTTTCCAAAACTATTTTCTAAAGTCTCACCACGAGGACAAGCTTTACAACTAAACTATACTATACTATACTATACAATATTAAACTATACTATACTATACTATACTATATTATACTATACTATATTTTACTATACTACACTACTCTATACTATATTGTACTATACTAAACTAATATTATTCTAATACTATACTATATAGTATGATAGTATATATGATAGTATATATATTGTAGTATATATATTATAATATTATACTATACTAGTTATTATTATAGTATTTATAATATATAATCATAAAGTATGTTATAGTATATAATATATATATATATATATATTATGATGTACCTCACTCGAACGGTAGAACCTTACATTAAAACTGGATAGGAACATTTGAATGTTTTTTTCCAGTGGCAAGTCAAGTTCAAATGGTGCTAGGGTTTTTGGTGCCTACTAAAATGGTAGCGAGAAATTCTCCCACCAATCCTTGAGCATCAAATAAAAGTTCAAATAGTACTTTACTACCATTCAAATAGTGTCACAAACATTTTGTCAGCGAGAAAATTTTCATGCCGAAAATTTTTTCACATTTGAACGTAAATGTGTGGGGTTAAACAATATAGATTTTAAAAGGTCGCGTAAGTGTTCACTTTTTTCGTCTGTATTGTCCATGATTTGTGAGGTTGTGTTTGTGAATAATCATTGTATTTTGAAGAGGGTATTTGTTGATACTGTTCTGTGTTTGAGTCTGGAAAATAGGTTGCAACCGTTCGAATAGTATTTGTTACCATTTGAACGGCAATTCTACGTTCAAACGTGAATTTCCATACAGATTACACAAAGTATTCTAATTAAATTACTAATTAAATTTCAAAAATTTATTTTAAATTATCACACAATAAAACATCATAATAATAAACATAATGAGTATATTAATACTTTAAAACATAATAGACAATAGGAGGTTAAATAACACAATAGAACAACATAGTAATAAACTATAACTATTACTTAAAAACATGCATCCAAGGGAATAAATATACTAATAAAAAATACTTGGTCATAAGTAGTTAACATAATGAGAGTAATTCTAATTAAAATGCTTAATAAATACTTAATATTAAATAGACATATATAAAATCTAATAATGTGAAATTTAAAATATTCTCAAGAATAATATAGCACAATGTATTCAATTTAAGAAAATCATATAGCACAATTGATTAGATTTAATAAAATCATATAACACAATTGATTATATTTAAGAAAATCATATCACAATTGATTATATCTAAGAAAATTATATAGCACAATTAATTAGATCTAAGAAAATCATTTAGGACAATTGATTAGATCTAATAAAATCATATAGCACAATTGACTAGATTTAAGAAAATCATATAGCACAATTAATTAGATTTAAGAAAATCATATAGCACAATTAAATCATATAGCAAAAAAATAATACTTGAATTACATAATTATCTATTGTTTGATATATTCTTGTATCCTGAATTGTTGTTGTGTATTACGTATCTTGTATATTGTATTGAAATAAACCTTAGAATTGTTCGAGAGTTATCAATCCAGTTGAACGGTTGATTGATAACTCTTGAATTGTCTAGACTTGACAGTTTGGGATTGTAAGATCATTCTCGCAAACTATCCAACTGTATCTGTTTGCCTCTGACATTATAATTTGGGTAGAGTCATCCCCTGTTGTTCTGTGGATATGCAATTCCGGTGATTACTCGTCGATGCACATGACTAAATGAGCATATTTGGAGATCTTTGGGGAGATGCTGCCGAAATTTCGTTGGACTTGACAAATAATAGTTGATAGGTTGGGGACTATGATCTTACAATCCTGAATGGGATAGGACCAACTACCCAGTGAAAGGAATAAATTGCAAAATATGTTAGATACATGCTTGCTTGTTGATGCCCACTTGACTATTTGTAATTGGGTATTAGGCATTGTTAAGAGTTGGATTCAAGTTAGAGATTGGTTGGGTGATGATTACAATGTATATACTCAAGGTGTTAAGAAACTATTGAAGTTTGCATCCTGTACAATTGATAATGACGGGCGTACTAGATGCCCATGCTGATAATGCAAGAATTTGCGTCCTCATAAGATAAAGTTGGTGAGAGTTTGCATCTGTTTGTTAAAGGTATTGACTAGGGTTATACTAATTGGGCCTTACACGGTGAACTATATCCAACGTCATTTGAGCCTACAAATGAAGAAGAAGTCATTTATGAAGATGTACAGCCAGATGTTGTTGGTGATGAATACGATGAGGATATGAAGCAAATGATATGTGACATTGGATGAAGGTTTATGAATGAAGGTGATACAGACACATCAAATTCAAATGATGAGGGTCATAATACTTTTGCACGCTTGTGAAATGATTCAGAGCATGAGTTATATCCCAGATGTAGAAGGCATAGTAAGTTTTCATTTATAGTTAGACTACTTCACACAAAATCCATGTGCCGATTATCAATTAAGATTGTCAATATGTTACTCGAGCTGTTTAAAGAGGCATTTCTATCAGGCAATATTTTATCTCACAACTTCTATAAAGCAAAACAGTTAAAGCAAAGACTTAGGTTTGATTCCAATGTAATACATGCATGTAAGAATGACTGTGTCTTATTTTGGCAAGAAAATGAGCAATTGAATAAGTGTCCCATTTGCCATCAGTCAAGATGGACATATGAGAAACAGAATGTGCTGCAAAATTTCATAAGCCACTTTCCATTGATACCTAAATTACAACAGTTATTTATGTCATATGCAACGGCTGTAGACATGACATGGCACTCATCATCTAGAGTCAGGAATGATGGTGTCTTGTCACATCCTATTGATTCTTAGGTTTGGAAAGAATTTGATTTGGAACACTCATGGTTTGCTGAAGAACCTCATAATGTGCGACTTGGGTTGGCAACAGATGAATTTAATCCATTTAGGAACATGAGTACTAATCATAATACTTGGCCAGCTGTACTTATGCCATATAGCCTACCATCGTGGAAGTGTATGAAGAATCCAAATTTCATTATTAGTTTCCCATTCCAGGTCTGAGATCACCGAGAAATGATATAGATATACACTTACAACCATTGATTGCATAATTGAAAGATTTGTGGGAGAATGGAGTCCTAACACTTGATTTATCAACAGACAAGTCGTTCAAAATGCATGTTGTCGTGTTATGGACAATAAATGATTTTTCCACTTATAAAAACTTGTCAAGTTGGAGTACTAAGGGAAAAATGGCATGTCCAATTTCTAACAAACATACACAATCTTAATGGCTTACGTATGGGAGGAAATTATGTTTTATGGGTCATCGTCGATTTTTACCTGGTGACCATAGATGGCGTAGAAATTCTAGGATGTTTGATGGCACTATTGAATGGGGCGCCCTCCACCATATTTGTCTGACCAATATATACTTGCACAATTGGTAGGTGTCAGTTGTAATAAATTTGGTGAAAAGCACTGGAAGAGAAAACGAATTGCAAATGAATTGAATTAGACAAAGAAAAGTATATTTTTCAAACTATCGTACTAGTCGACGTTAAAATTGCGGCATAGTCTCAATGTTATGCATATTGAGAAAAATATATGTGAGTTTGAATTAGGAACTTTTATGTCATATGAAGGCAAAATGAAGGATACATTAAACTCATAGAAGGATCTAAAGAGGCTGGGAATAAAACTATCTCTCTACATGCCGATTAGGTAGTATACGTTGTCAATAAACAAAAGGATTACATTTTTTGAATGGCTAATGAAGATTAAATTACCAGACTTTTATGCCTTGAATCTAACAAGGTCTATGCAAACAAATAACTAAAAAATTACTAGATTAAAAGTCATGATTATTATGTATTTTTACAATGTATCTTGCATGTTAGTATCTGTGGGTACTTAACGAGAGATGAGCACATGGCTTTGACTGAGTTAGGTCCATTTTTTAAATACTTATGTGGTAGAATGTTGAATGTAGAAGCTTTGGATGGTATGGAACGAAAAATTGCTATAACATTGTGTAAGCTAGAGTGTATTTACCCACCGTTAACGTTTCACTTAACCATTCATTTTCCAAGTGAGGCTCGACTTGCAAGACCAGTCCAGTATAGATAAATGTATCTCATCGAATGGTTCCTTGGAAAGTTGAAATGCACAGTAGATAACAAGGTCCGCCCAGAAGGGTCAACTGCAGAAACATATACTGACGATCAGTGGCATACATTTTGTTTCAAATACTTCCATGGACTTGGCACAAGGTGTGATCGGGCGAAAAGAAACTTTGATACTGACCAAGCAAGACAATGAAATGGGTTTTCTGTGTTTTCCTAGCACGTGCGTCCACTTGGTACAGCGCGTGGTTATGATTTGTGTTGAAGAGAGTTTGAGAAAACTCAGTGGTATATACTAAACAATTGCCCTGAGATAAAGAGCCACTTGAAGTAAGTTGTCGTTATTTGTTAATTTATATTGTAATTCACTTAAAAAAGTATAAGATTATAAATAATTTGGTAATCTTCAATTCTAGTGATCATATTAATGTGCTCAAAGAACTAGGAATAAATGATATAAACCAGAAACATTAAGAGGAGTTCTCAAAATGGTTTGAACAAAGGGTAATGATATTACATATGCGAGTTTGAATTACTAAAAAATATTATGATTGTTTATTTTTGTATGTTTATGTTTTATTCAATATGTAAGTTGTACAAATGCATACGAGTAAACTGGATAAGATTAAGGTTAACATTTTTTACAAACATACTGGAGATGAAGGTCAACTAGCAGCTTGGCTTGCATCGCATGTGGATGCTCTTATACAAACTTATGCACATTTGACTACGAGTTTATGGCAAAAATTCCCCCAAGATGTGAAAGAGTTTATCAAGAAGTGTTGTTCGGTAAAGATTAAATAATTGATTTATAATATTATTTAATATGTATGTGAAATATAGAATATGCAAGTGATAATTTCTTTATGTATATAATTTTTCAAGGATGACTTCAAACTAAATTTTGGTTAGAGAGAGGAGCGTAAGACTGTCGATGAGCTTATGTGTAATGCATTCTGCAAATATAAGGCGAGGTGTCATAAGCATTATAATAAGTTCAAGAACAAGAAAGAGGCATGCCAATATCCTTTTTAGGATGTCCGACCTTCCAATTGGAAAAAATTTTGTGACATGTTTGATATCATATAAGGTAAATTAAATGAATTGTTTACGTGTCCTATTTATAATTTTTTCTTCTTAATATTTACAACTTATATGCAAGAGCGAAGTTCTATAAACAAAAAAAAATAGATTGAAATTGAAGCTTTATCATCATGCAGGCTCAAGATCTTTCCATCGCCTCTTCAAGAAAGTAGTAATGCTATTTTATATTTTTTGTATTGTATATAGTTTGTTATTTGGATGTATTTTAATGGCTTTATATCTCAACAAATGTCTCTTATAGCAATTGTCAGATACCAATTATAATCAGACAAAATTATATGTTGAATCATATACTAATCGTAATGAAGAGTGAACTCATCCCGATGCCTGTGAAAATTATGTAAGTATCATTATCTGTTTTAATACAACATATTTGAATATTTTTGGTGATTTTAATTATTTCTCTTGTGTATAGGAAAGAATAGTTGCCCTATATGCTAAATCTGAGTCAAATCAAAATTGCTTAACAAGTGATGTTGAAATTTTTATACAAGTTCTGGGTCCACGTTCAGGATATTTGAGGTTGGGTCACTGTGTAAAGCCTTCTTGCTCTTCCTCATCATCCAGATATGCCTCCAACACATTTAGAGCATTAGAGAAAGCGAATTCTAAGATCGAGGAATTGAGTATAAGGTAGCATGAGTTAGAGGCTTAATTGGCGAAACAAACAAACTTGGAAAAGCACATGAAACAACAAAAACAACAACAATAAGAGTTCAGGAGAGAGATGCAACTCCAAATGAATATGCTTATGCAACAGTTTAGGCATCCAAGTAACTAATTTACATTATACATACAGATTTTGGGATCTATTTCTATACAAAGAATGCCAGTACTACTGTTTTATTTATTTAGTTCGCACTTATGAGACTACTTTTATGGGTACTGAACAAATTGTAATATATTTTTTAAAATATTATTATGTCTATTTGGTTTTTAATTATTGGCTAAAATAACAAAGTTACCGTTTGAACAACCTAAAATCTTTCGAACAATATGAGTAAAACTATTCGAACATTGATACAAAATATTCGAATGTAATCGTTATTAAACATTCGAATAACATTGGGAATTGTTTGAACGATAACATCAAACATGAAATTAGCATTCAAACGTCATCTCATAGCAAATCGTTTGATCGTATTTTAGTCCAATCGAACGTTTTACTCAATATGTTCAAACATATTTTACTGTTTGACCATCAAATTTTGTGTTCGAACGTTTTGATCCCATGCCAATTGACAATCAAACGGACTAGTATCGATCGACCACTCACGAAAATTGCATTCAAGGATAATTGACGATCAAACATAATGTTTGTACCGTTCAAACGTGATTCTGAGATGAAATTCAATCGTTCCAAAAAATAATGTTATATTCAAACGCAATCAAACAATTTTGTTCACTTTTGTCCCAAAAGATATTTTTTTAGATGAAATTGATATTTTCACCTCAAAATACCTTTTGGGAGAGTGTTATTGGAACAACTTTGAGACCATTTTTTACATCCTACGAAGTATTTTGGGACGAAATCACAGTTTTTTGGAATGAAAATTTAACTCTTTTGTTGTAGTGTCGTGGTACAATGCAGTATCGTAAGCACAGCTGGTGGCTATTTAAACAGCAAAAAAGATGGCTAGCTACATAATTTATATACCCGCAAATGAGAGGGATATCCGTATTATATATATAGGGAAGAGCGTGGACGGACGAAGATGCTTTGTAAAGGAAAACAGGTACGTAGTGATCAAGTCACAGCCTGGGAAAGGTCCAATATCATAAATTCTTGTTCTTTCTTTTTTCGTCGCCGAGTGTTAAGTGGGAATCAGGGACCGCATTGACCATAATCAAGCTAGCTAGCAGCTTCTTTCCATGCATGACGCCTGGTCTCGCTTTTCTTGGTCTTTGTTTATTGAGGAACGTACGTAGGGCATGCACTGGCCTCTACCATAAAGGTTTCTTGCACACGTGGCTAAGTCCTATTTGTTGATCTCTTAGGGACGTTGCTGTGTAGATAGATGCCTCTTCAAATTAATGCTATATTTGACACGACAATGACCCATGGAGAAGGACCGGAGAATGAATGAGAGCAATACAAACCATTATAATGGCCTTTTCTTTTACATTATTTCCATACATGGAGCACTATAACCATGTCTATTTGGTGCTGGTGGTGATTGAAATAGTGGGGTTTTTATTTTGTTTTAAAAAAAAAATTATTTGAAAGTTTGTTCTTTTGCAAATTAAATATGAGAAATAATATTTGTAATCTTATATGTAAGTTCCACACATTTCTTTAAAAAAAAAAAATAGATAAATCTAAGATCTATAAAATTATTATTTTAATGATAGACCTCATTTTTTTAAAATAAAGTGTATGGAGATTGCACCGTCTATAATTATATTTAACATTACTTATTAAATATAGAACCATACCATGCATATCACTTAGCATAACTGATATTTGTGATTCTAGAGAGTGCAAGACCCGCACACTTCTTTAAAAAAGTAAGTAAATATAAGACTAACAAAAAATTATTTTTAACGGTGGACAACACATTTTTTTAAAGAGAATATACACACCCTAAAATTCTATGCAGCATTACTTTTTTTTCTAATAATAATGGATCTCGAAATAAGGGGTAGTGTATTTACAGATCGATTTGATTGCTTTTATTATGCCTAATCAAGTCTAGGTTAATTTTCAAGTTTAACCAAAAACATGCTGCTAAAAGCCTAAACCAGTTAAACAGAATATTCCAATAATCCAAGTGGTAATTAAGCATTGTTTCCATATTGTCCGATCCTCACAGATGATCTTGACAGGTAAACAATTTTCTGTGTTACTTTTTCCAGGCAAACAAACGACAGAAATCAAGTAACACGCTAAGGTGCCTGAAATTTCTTGACTTTTGAAATTCACCCACAAAAGAAAAGAAAAAATAGAAATAAAGTAACATGAGATCATAAAAGTTGATAAACATTTTCAAAAGGGACAAAAAACATCTGGAAAGTATAATTAGAGCCAAAAGAATGATGTCCCACGTACGGGCAACTGTGTAAAATTCCCACGACCTTTGAAACTCCCTCTTTTCCTTAATACAATCTACATATATATATATATATAGAGAGAGAGAGAGAGATTCCTATTAATTTTAGGTCAACTACTGTCGACTATTTTCAAACCATTTATGGTTGAAATTTATTAGAAAATTCAGAAAAAGAGAGGAATTAAGAAAGTGATGCGTTAATAATTAATGATTCCAAATACATTAATTAATACCAATATAGTTAAAAAAAAAAATTAGATATCATTGCATGTTGGATGGCTATGGCATCATGTCTGCATGAAGCAGCTTGCGATCGAGTAGTCTTTCGCCGAAATGCAAACTTTATTATGCGGAAGGACGTAATATTTGAGTATCTCTTGATTTAGACAATAATAATATAATTAACGATATTAAGGTTTAAAAAGTATACATATTCGGGTTCCTTGCCTGATGATTTTTTTTTATACATATCGCTGAGTCAACTCCGAATAATAAAGCAACCAATAGAGTAAGAAAAATGTACTAAATAAAGAAAAAATATATTCTTTTATTTATTTATTTTTTCAATCTATTCATTGCAAGCTTCGTTTGCTTTTGTGTTTAAATATTTGATATTATATTAATTTGTTCATTAGTGGACTCACAATGTCAAAACCTCTTGACTCTCTATGTACGTACGTAAGAGAATCGATATATATATATATATATAGAGAGAGAGAGAGAGAGAGAGAGAGAGAGACCTTCTCAATTGACTAGATTGTATACACATTTTATTCAATGGACAATGCCTAGAAAAGCCTTGAAACAAGGCCTAAACTAACATAAATTAGCACGTATTGCGTTCGCACTATCTTCACATGATTCTCTTTCTGATCCGATGTTCTGATGGAGCTAATTCTTCGATGAAATGTCAATTCTTATGCCTTTATTGATTTATATATATAATCGTGTATGTATTTATTATTTCTTTCTTCAAAGGCATCGGAATGAAACCTTCGTATATTAGCCAAAGGAACAAGATTCTCAAGAAAATGTATAATCATGGCGAGTCCTGAGACTGGATACCAGGTGTCGTCTCTTGGTTGAGACAAAGGGACGAGATTCTCAAGAAAAAGTAATAATTTTTTTCAAAACATACAATAGCCTAGAGCCATTATTATAAGTAGCTCAAATCACATAATAAAATTGTTGGTTTGGATGGTACTTGAAAAATCTCAAAATTATATAAATAGTACAAATAAAATGCTTTTAAGTTATAATGTCTTATTGAGATTTGGGAATCAAACCCATTTTTGAAAACTAAGTAAAATAAGTTTTTGTTGTACATAAAGCATTCCCAACCCATTCCTCGTAACACTGTTTTTCCTATAGTTTGAGGCTTATTTTACGATTTTATTTAAAATCTCTCCTACATCCAAATCTTTATTTTAGGAAAAAAGTTTAGGAGATGAGTAGTAGTTTTTCAAATATAGGGAATCATTGTTCATCTCCTAAATCATCTTTTATCAATATTTTATTCTAATAAATAGAATAAATTCTTCTTCCAATCATTTACATTTTCTCTCATACTCATATTTATTACTATTTTAAATAATAATTTCAAAAATTATTTAAATAATTACTAAAATATAAAAAAAATTAATTTTAAAAATATTATCATCGCAAAAAAATTAATAATTTAAATTTTTGTTTAAAATATTCACTAGAGTAATAGCTCAAAACATAAAAAAAAATATTGAATAGTTAAGTTTGAAAATGGAAGTGAGAGAAAAAAGTAATAAAGAAATAATATAGAAATATTATTTTAATAGAATAGAGAAATGATAGATAATGGAATGTATGAGTTTTTGAAAGATGAGTAAAATTTAGGAAAAAATTTTAGAGAATATAGTTTTTAGCTAAATTATAGGAAATTTTATAGGGAATGGGATGAGAATGATCTAAGACAACACCCGCAAACTTGACACAAATCTGACATGTAATAATAGGGTTTGAAAATAATCTACATCAAGTCAACTTCAAATTGATTCAAATTTGCTCCGATTAAAAATCTGGTTGTGTAAGGTAAACCAAGGAGTTCACATATTGACACGTTTGACCTGATTAGTAGAAAAAAGGTTATTCTAATTGTTAATGCAATTTCTAGTTATGCTTGCAACGTGCCCTAACAGCCTACAACCAGAAAGGAAAACTCAGAGAACCCAGTGGGGGGATGCCTCAAATATCTGCAAGAAAAAAAGGATTAAGCTTTCTGAATGATTGATCAATGAAAGAATTCCTAGTACATACCTTGTAGGCTTTTTATAAGGGTTGAGGTATTCTACTATGGCAAAACCCCTTCAGAGACACGATTCTTAGTGCCTAGTTTGGTATGTTATTTTTTAAAGCACAATCCAATCATTGATAGCATCCATCCTGCCTAACGCGAAAGGGGACTATCATTTTAGGAGTTAAGTGGATAAAAATCATGAGAAGTGCTCCATTGGTCTAAGGAATTTGTAGCGGGTGATGTAGAGTACAGTTAGTCCAACATATAGGCAAGCAAGCACCTTATAGGAGGCTCGACTAACTCGTACTAGAGCGAGGTGGAGATGAGTGTCTCGACCATGGCAAGCGAGTTAGAAAAGTCACCTACTATTAGGACAATAACGAGAAGTTGAAGAGGCTGGTAAACTCAAACGAGATATAAGTTACCCATCCTAGGCGAGATAGGACTACTCGCCTAAGATGAGCAACGGTCAAGGACTGACAAAACTAGATATTAGAACTTTTCGAGATAACATGGAATGGCTCAGAAAAGTGACAGTACCTCAGAAGCCGACACTCCATCTGAAAGGTCACGCCCATTGTGACTCTAAAATGAAAGGTGAAGGCATAAAAATTCATGTTGTCTAGACTCAAAAGTATGGTCCAATGCCACATGGAGAACTCTCGTTCAAGGAAGGGCTGAGTAGTTGGCAGGCCATAGGGATGTGCAGACCATACCCTGGCCACTTGTCTCTGTCATCCTGTAGTATGACAGACAATGACGAAAAGACTCATATCCAAGCATACTTAGAGTAAAAGATTTTACAGAAAGGACATTTGACAATGCCACACTATTTAAAGGACCGGGACATGGGACAAGATCTCACTTTTGAAACTTTATCCACCAAGAACTCGTGAAGACAATTGTTTTGAAAAGCAAGGAGGGGAGAGGCAACAAAAGAACTTCCAACATAGGAAAGTAGGTTAGCTTCTAAAACAATACTGGTAATGTGGGATGAATGTTATGTGTATAAAAGGCATTGCATTGTTTTGTAACTTATCCCCATTTTACAAGCATGAATAAATATTTTAATTATTATATTTATATCTATATTTTCTCACTGAAATTCAATGCTTTCGATGTTTTAACTATTTTCAATAGCTAATACTGAAACCCTTTGTGATAACTCTTGATCTCAGACTAAGTGTGTTTGCTTCTATGTGATGAGTCAGTAGCATTAACATATACTCATGGCATGGGATAGAGAATTCTCCGAGACCATTCCTCGAAACATTACCACATACATCACATGAGAATGAGAATACCTCGTGGAGAGTAGGGTGGAGCGATATCATATTTGGTCACGCCTGATAGTCAGGATGTGGGATCCCCTAGCGTATCACATGGTGGTGTCCTTGACTTGGTTGGTAGGGTAGAAGCATCTGGTGCAACAAGTATCTTTGTGTGAGAGGCCTGTGTGGCGAATATCTATATGATGAGTACCAATGTGGTGGGAAATTGTTACTGAGTTAAAATGGGTTGAATACTAGTTTTTACATGTTTTATACCTATATGGGGACGGATTATTCCTTGCCATAATATAACTAAAATGTTTTCACATATTTTGCATAAAAAAAAGGGCAACGTCCCAAGAGTGTGATTCCTCATCCTGCCTATGTATATATATTTTAATTGAGAGGGTGATTCCTCGCCAAGTTTTGAAGATACACATAGCTATAAGAGTAAGGGTGATTCCTCGTCATGCATATACGTGTATGTCCAATATTTTTATAAAAGGTTTTCATAGCATCTTCAGTAGCATTATCTCTCATTAGTAGTTTATTCATAGCCTCCTAACCTATCTATGGTTTTATTCTTGGGACCATAGACTTTGATATAGGTTCATACCCCGGTTAAGAATGAGGGTGCCACCTACTAGCAGTTGGTCAATCACATGTTCAAAAATCAAATAGGAAGAAACATGGAGGTCTATATGGACGACTTGCTAGTTAAGAGTGGGACCCTGAAACAACACCTAGAAGACTTGAGGGAGACTTTCACAAGACTGAGGCAGTACCAGATGAAATTGAACACGGCAAAGTGTGCCTTTGGTGTCGGATCAGGGAAGTTTCTAGTATTCATGGTGTTAGAATGTGGACTCGAAGCTAACCCTAAAAAAGTGGAAGCTATCCTCAACATGGCCCCATCTCAAAACATAAATGTGGTGCAAAGGTTGGCTAGGCGAGTGGCAGCTATCAACAAGTTCATGTCAAGATCCATCGACAAGTGTCTGCCTTTCTTCAAGGTCCTATGAAAAGCACAAGTATGGGATGGCGAGTGAAACCTAGCGTTCAAAGCTCTCAAGAAGTATCTCACTAGCCCACCGTTCCTCGACCAACCCTAGTGTGGTGAGACACTAACCCTATACCTGGAAGTCCCTCCCCCCCCCCCCCCCAAGCTGCCTCTTTAGCTTTGGTGCATGAAGAGAATGGAGTCCAGAGGCCAATCTACTACACCAGCCAAGCGTATCGGGGGGCCTAAGCTAGATACCCCCGCATAAAATAGCTGGCATTTGCGCCCGTACTTCCAAGCTCACCCTAAAAAAAGTCCTCACGAAAACCCCCTTAAAAAAGGTACTATAACGACTGGACGCCTCAGGCCTGCTCATGAACTAGGTAGTGGAGTTGAGCGAATTCAACATCGACCATGCACCGCAGAACACCATCAAAGGACAAGTGCTAGCAGACTTCGTTGTTGAGTTTTCCAGTTTCCTGATAGAAAATGATATTGCACCTCCTATGAAGTCTTAGCAAGTATTCGTTGATGGCTCATCTTACCGGGCTGGAGGGGGAGTGGGAGTGCACATCGTTACATCCGAGGGAGATGAGTATAATTACGTCATCAAATTGGTGTTCAAAACAATGAACAAAGAGGCGAAGTATGAAGAGTGACTTCCAAAGCTAATGGTGGCAGGTTCTAAGTGCCACCAAAATCGAGGTACGAGCCAACTCTTAGGTAGTGGTCAATCAAGTGCAATGGGAGTTTACTGTAAAAAGCAAGAAATTGAAAAAATACTTAGCACTAGTAGAAGCCAAGCACCCCATTTCAAGTATTTCCAGATCTAGCAAGTGTTGAGGACAGAAAATCAGAAAGTGGACAAACTAGGGCATGAAGCATCCTGATAGAAGGACTCTCCCTTGCCAAAGCAGATAGTGATCCGAACTGTGGAAGTACTTGCTGTAGGGATCGAGGTAATGGAAATACTGCCTGAAGCCCTAGGTTGGGCGGAGAACATACTCAAGTATTTGGAAACTAATGAGGTGCCAGAAGACAGACACAAGGCCGAGAAGATTAGAAATAAAGTGGTGCATTACACTCTAATCAAGAGAATTCTGTATCGGAGGAGCCACTCGATAACTCTCTTGAGGTGTATCTCCCCGGAAGAAGCGCAATACATGTTAGCAGAAATACACGAAGGGATCTGTGGGATGACCCTAGGAGGAAAGGCATTGGCCGAGTAATGAGGGCGGTATTACTAGCTCTGGGCCCTAAGGGATGCCGATGAATATGCGCAAAAATGTCAGAACTACCTAGAATACGCCAAGGTGCCCCATTTCACACAAGAAGAGTTGACGTCAATTATGTCGCCTTGGTCTTTCGCTCAGTGAGGAATTGACCTGGTTGGCCTGCTTCCCAAGCAAAGGAGGAGTAAAGTTTGTGGTGGTGGCTGTGGACTACTTCACCAAGTGGGTCTAGACTTAGGCCTTATCAACCATCACGGTGAACAATATCATACGATTCCTATGAAAGATGGTGGTTTCCAGGTTTGGCATCCCGCGTACTATCATATTGGATAACGGGAGACAATTTGATTCTGATCATTACTGTAATTGGTGTCAAAAATTGGGGATTGAGTTCTGGTACTCATCCCAGAGCACCCTAGTCTAACAGGCAAGTGGAGGCGACAAACAAAACATTGATGGGAATGCTTAAGAAGTGACTTGATGACAGAAAGGGGGCGTTGGCAAAAGAACTCCCTGTAGTCTTGTGGTCCTACGGGGTCATAATAAAAATGCCAACTGGGGAAACTCCTTTTACCCTTACTAACAACCACGAGGTGATGCCGTCAGTAGAGATCGGAATCCTTACCTACAAAGTTTAGCACTTCGAGCGAGAATCCAATGATAGGCTACTAGAGGAACAACTTGATTTGCTGGAAGAAGTCAGACTGGAAGCCGAAATAAGAATCGCGGCCAACAAAAGAAAGGTCAAGAGATGATGGGAAGGCCCCTATGTGGTCACCGCCACTAACCTCCTAGGCTCTACCGACTCCGAGACTCTCAAGGGAACGAGCAGCTGCACCCCTGGAATGCCAAACATCTACAAATATTTTATTGCTAAGCTAATTTATCGTCGTAAATTTATATATTTCCTTGCACATGCTACATGCCCTAATAAAATAAATGTTGTGTTTCAATGGAAAATTTCAGGAACATAACGTAACCTACCAATGAACTCTCCACCAACAAAATAAACTTAGTCTCCATCAGCAAAGTCAATGAAATCCCCAACAATGTGATCTACATCAGCAAAATTAATGAAATCTCCATTAGCAACTTACCTCCTCGCAAGGCGAAAAGGACAAGTGTAATGCCTAAGGCTACTTTGCCCTTCTTGTGGAAGACTGTGGGTTGGCCTTTGGCCACCTGAAGACAAATACTTACCTTCCTCGTAAATGTCAACAGGAGGAACTAGGTCTGGTAACAGACTGCCCGAATGACTTACCTCTCTGCGGCATATCATAGGGAAAGGTAAGCCTAAAGGTTGTCTTGTCCCTCCCGCAGCGGAGAGCGGGATTATTCACACGACTACCTGAATAACTTACCCCGACCTCCGCTACGATGAAGTGTGAGATCAGCACTAGTCTGACCCAAACTTACCCTTCCTTGTGCTGTCAACGGGGTAGGAATGGGTCTAATCCCAAATTGCCCGAACAACTTATCTCCCCACGAATGATGATAGGTGAGCAGGTACCTTAACCTCCTCATCTGGGAGAGCAGGACCACCCCCCTGATGACTCGAATAACTTACCCCGACCCCATCACAACAAAGAACCAGACCAGCCACATCACTGCCCAAATTACCTCCACCGCAGGGGATCAAAGGGAAAAATAGGTCTAAAGGTTGCCTTATCCCTCCTGTGGCAGAGTGCGGATCAGTCCTTAACCACTTGAAGAAAAAAAATTATCTTTTTTGTAAGCATCAACAGACGGGAGCGGGTCCAGTAACAAATTATCCAAACGACTTACCTCCATGCAAGATACCAGAGGGAAAGGTAGGCCTAAAGGTTGCCTTGTCCCTCCCACAGCAGAGAGTGGGACTAGCCCCATGGCTACCCAAATAACTTACCCTAGCCTCCCCTACAATGAAGTGTGGGATCAATACCAGTCTGACCCAAACTTACCCTTTCCTACGGTGTTAATGGGCGAGAATGGGTCTAGATATAGATTGTCTGAACAACCTACCTCCTGAGAGAAACAAAAGGACGGGATGAGCCAAAGGCCGCCTTGTCCCTCTCTCAAAGGAGAGTGGGTTGAGTCCCGAGGCTACCTGAATACTTACCCCGATCCCACCTCGATGAAGGAGTGGACTAGCCATATCTTTGTCCAAATTACCACTGAGGGGGACAAAGAGAAGGTTTGGCATAAGGCATTGAAATTAACTCATGCCCTTAAGAGCAAAATAATGATACCATCCTTATCTTCCAACCAGGGATCAAATACAAATGCTAATGGAGGAAGATGGGTACAGCTCCAAACTGTCCAGACAATTTACCTCCCCACGGACCAAGGAGGCAAGTTGAGCCCGTGGCCGCCTTGTCTCCCCACGACGTAGAGCGGGATCAGCCTTGCGACTACCCAAAAAATAGATCTCCGCCATCATTGCTGCCAAAAGTAGCCCAGCATACTCATCCAACTAAGCGGGAAGGGCACGGAGTTAACTGCATGCCTAAGTAGAGCACAGTGACACAAAGTGAAAGGATAAAAGAATTAGGAGGTGTAAAGACCAACCAAAAGGCGAACAAAGATCTCCATCACTACGACGTTTGATAACTCCCAAGGTTACCTCTAAAAAAATTAACAAGGATGTAGTGAGGCAACTAATTGAGTCGTATTGTGACGGCAATTGCTAAAACGCCACCAGAAACCGCTTGCCGACTGAGGAGAGGCACGAGAAACTATTGGAGGAGGTGAAGATGGCAAACAAGAACAACCTGGCAGACAAGCTAAATAAGTAAAAGGGCGAGAATGAAAAGCTAAATAAGAGGTTTGAGGCCACAACACTAGAGAAGAGCAAGAAGATCTGCCCAAAAAGAACCGTGTGGCTTGCAGCCGATGAGAGTCCACTTTCAGCAGGCAGGATCGTTCCCAATGGGGCTACCATCGTGGGAGCTTAGGATCAGACCCTTCCTGAGAAAAGCACCCTCTCCAAGGACTTCTTATATGGAGGAAGCTCCCCGACACACATTACCCTTAGCACGCACTGAGGATTATGAAAAATGTGAGTCTTCATCCATTTTAAGCTGTCGATATAACCAAGGCACCATGCGTCTTTGTGAACACCACGGACATATGACAACTCCTCCTGCAGACTATGGATGGTAGCTTTATGGGCCTCTAAAACCCATCAGGCCTCAGCCTGTTTGGCCTTCAAGTCCTTCCTCCGCTTCCTTTCCTCCTCCAGGGTTTTTCTCTTGTCCACTAGAAGTTTGGAAGCCTCGTCGAACCGCTTATTCAGCCACTTGTTCATCCGGTCATCGGAATCCTGCCGCTGGCGCAGTTCCTGATTCTCAGCCTGCAGTCGCTCAAGCTCCAGCTAACAGTTGTCAAAAGATAGTTGCAACACCTCCCTTGCCTCGAAAGCATGCGCAACCTTGATGTGAAGAGCTCCGACTTCGCCATAGTAGTCCAAAATGAAATCTGCCTGACGCTCCAATGAAATCTGCCTGACGCTCCAACCCCTGCCATAGTAGTCCAAATCAAGGTCAAGAAAAGAAACAACAAAAAGTCTAATGAGTTTGTAAGTAAAGGTCTTACCCAAGCAAATAGCCTCTTGAGTATACCATCCATCTTGCGGATGCGGTCAACGCAGCTCGCCAAAGTCGTTGGCCAAAAGTTTGCCTAAACACATCGGCAACCTCCTCGCCATCCCCCTCATCATGTGCCATAGGCACCATGGCTACTTCAGGCAATGGAGTGCCTGTCATCACCTCCTTCACCAAAATAGCAGTCCCTGCCACTTTGACATCATAAAAGGAGACGACTTTGGCCAAGGGAGCTGTTTCGGCAACAACACCTTTAATCAACAACACGAAGTGAGGAAGATCCGCTATCATCGCCATCTTCTTGGGTGCCGACAGTTCAGACTAGTGAACAAGCGCCATTACAAAAGGACCCCTGGGTGGAATGGGAACGTTGTCAGAATCAAATCTAATGAAGGAAACCCTCTGGGGCCTTTTTCCTTTCCCCTCCACTAACTGCCTAGGGTAGCGACTGCTGGCACGCGACGTGACCAGCCTTATTGGGAAGCCTACATAGGAGTGAAAAGTGGTTGGGCGAGCCAATTACCAATGAAGGTTGTCCTCAGCCAATATAACTTCCAAAGAAACGCCGTCCAGATGCGCCTCCATCCAAGCTCGAACAACCTTGAGCCTAAAGCCTTGTTTGTTTTCAAGACCAAAACCCAAAACTTTGAAAACTTTCCATCCCATCATTACAACTTTCTCAAATCCCCATACAAAATAAAATAAACAATTTAACTTTTTCAAATCCCAAAACAAATATAATATTAAAAAATATATTCTAACAATATTTTATTCAACTTTTCAACTTTAATTTCATCTCATCTCATCTCTGAAAACAAACGAGGCCTAAGTGCCTCCTCTAGGGTCAGGCAACGACCCTTATCCCCATCTATGACGCCCCATATGGCGAAAACGTGAACAGGCACTTAATGGTTTGCTTGGTGGGGAACTCCCATCCATCGCCCAACAAGAAAAAGAACCGGCGACTATACCCATTCACAACGGTATGCCGCTCCTCTAACCAAACCAACTCCTGGACTGGCTGGAAGTCGTAGTTGTGCTGACCCTTCCTCAAAATGTTATGGGCGAGGAAGAACTCGCTCACTATGAAGTCTAGGTAGTTGGACCCAATCTCCTCTAACACACGACGCCAAATAACGTAGCACGAAACAAGAATCCTCCACACACTGGGAGGGAGCTAAGTGGGCCCCAACTCGAAAAAGGCCCATACTTCATGCACCGACCAACAGAAGGGCAGCCTAAGGCCACAAGGGAACATGGCGGGGTGCACCGCGACCTTGGTACTGAAGCCCTCAGAGTCTATAGCCCCTTCAGTAGGAGAGGTCACCACGAACTCCACCTTCAAATGAACCTTGTAGGTCTCCTTCAACGACTCCAGTTCGGCAGGGGTCACCACCGATAGCCATGAAAAATCAGCGAACTCTTCCAGGACGTCGCCGCCCTGGCCACCAGCGGCTCGCATATCATCAAAAGGAATAACCGATCCAGAAAGACGCAAAGATTTCTTCATGGCCATTAGTAACCAGAAGAAAAATAAAGAAATTGGGAGGGAAACCAGAAGAGAATGATGCAAAGGAAAGAGTCTAAAAAGGGGAAAGGAATGCAGAGAATAAAGTGGTAGAGGGAATAAGTGAAATGGACTACCACAGGGAAGGCAAGAGCTTTATATAGGTGAGATCTATGGTTGACCTCTCGAGGAAATACAACTCCATGTGTCTCACAAAGCACTAGAATCTCTCGATTGCTGCGATTTCAATAGAGTGTATCTGTTGATATGACTCGAGAAATAAATAACTATCTGACACGAGGTCATGATGAAGGGCCCCAAGAGGCCCCATTCAATGCTGAACAAAACCGTCATGATACAACCATCAAAGTTGAATCCAACCGTTGCCCAACTCAAAATAAAATAGGCTGAGCAGTCTTGTTGTACAAGGACTAAGGGAGTAAAGAAAGAATTTCCCTCGGACCTAGGAATTGACGAGATAACTGGAAGGGGATTTTTTCCATTTCACAAAACTCACTAGGTCTCGGCCCAATACTTGGCCACATGATCACCAAGACCACGCTTGAAGCAAGGTGCTTGCTAGGGAAAGGGACCAAGTGACTGACGGGACGGACCAGCCTTACATCCCTCAGCCACGCTCCGGACATGAAAACTTGTACAAAACGTAGTGAAAAATACAAAGAACCCTTGATCCACTGACATGGGGACATCGACAGCTCACAAAAGATAAAAGCAAGACTAGGGAACCACGCCGCATTAATGACACCACTACCGAGCTACACACCATATTGATGTTGCTGTTGCAGAGCCACACCGCATTAAAAGACTCTAACAGGAGGAATAGTATGAAGGGCACAGACTCCATAGAGACAGACACGATCTACCCCTCCCTCCCGACTCATGTTATAAATAGCTAGCCCTAGGTACAAGAAATTCTCTCTCATCTCTACACTTCCTCACTTATTTACAAACTTCCAAGAAAATTTATTAATTTTAGCATCGGAGACTCCCTAGCCCTAAGGCTACCCTCTCCTAGTTGCCTTTTTTCCTATCTTTTGTAGACTCAAGTTCTGAATACCTGAGTTGCCGGCCTTGCTCAAGCGCATGCAAAACACGACATTAACACTAGTCATATAAGGGTTTATTGTGACAACATGTTAGCTATAGCCATGACTAAAAATTATGTTTTCATAGTCACACTAACCATATAGACTATAGAGTTCAGACATCATTTCGTCCGAGAACTAATTTATAAGAAAAAAGGGGATTGTATTATTACTATGTATAAGAAATTATGTTCTTCTTAGAGAAATTATATATCTTAGACTTTTCCAAATTATGGGGGAGTTTTGGGATTTAATTTAGTACTTTAGACTTTTAAGAAATCATGCAATGCATTTAACACACAGCCTAATTATTTTTATAAACTATAGACAAAAAAAGGGCAATGGCATACGGTATAAAGTCATTCCCTTATATATTTTTCATATCTTGAAAGAAAGTCCTAGTCCCTACTCTTCGTTTTTTTCCCGAAATTGGGCGATGGATTGTAAACCGCAACTCTAGCTATTTGAGGTCTCAAGATAAGAAGTTTTGATTCATTTGGGTGGGTTAGCTTTCTAAGGAAATGTACACAATTTTAGTCGTGGTTAATTAGTTCCAAGTTAACATTATAATGGGGCATAGATTCAAATTGAAGCAAACTTATATATAAACAGATCAAGCAAGTTGGCCATCCACTCGTTTCTATTGAAAGGAAAATACTAGGGCATGGTAATTTGGAGAATAAGATGAGATGGAAATTTATGAATAATAGTGAAATAGTTTGAGTTAATATGTTTTATTGAATTTTGATAAATGAAAGAAAAAAGTTGAATAAAATATTATAAAGTTAAAATATTTTTATAAATCTATGTATTTGTTTTTTATAAATTAAATCTGCATCAATATAGTATTTAGTGTGTACTCCGTACTTGACATTGGCTTATTAATAGAATTTTTCTTGGTAAAATAACTTATGAAAGTAACATCATTTTATATAAAAATTCTTATTTTAAAACATGGTTATATAAAAATAGAATTTTGTGTCTGTATCATTACTCATAATTTCCTACGACACTGTCTTGGTCTTTCTTTTTGTCTGTTATTCTCTTTATATGTTAGTTTGTAAATATATTAATTATTGTTAAATATACTATATTTATAAAAACATATAATAAACAAATTACTTTTAAACATATTTTTTCCTCTCTCTATACTTATATCTAGTTTATATGATAAAATCCTTAAACTAATCGACATCACTATAAGTACTTTTCGTGTATGAGTGAGTCGTCGACGTAATGGCATTTTCTGATCCATGTACGTATGTAGTGGCATCACACACACGCATGAGTGGTGTTAGGGTCACGTAGACTTGTACATCTTTTTCTATCGAACAGTGTGAATTTTTTTATTTTTTTTATTTTTTGTTTCTATTTTTCTCAAACATTTTTAAAAATAATATAAAATTCACAAACTCTTAAAAAAATAGTTCTTTAATTATTAAGTAAAAGAAAATTCGGTTAAATATCTGTAGAAATCCTCGGTGATCTACATTTCTCTCTCTCTCTCTCTCTCTCTCTATAATATATATAATATAAAGGCGTGACGCGATGGATCATCGGTTGTTTCCAGATAGATGATACTTTGTGAATATTATATGATGGTATTCTATTATGGTGGATTCTCAGTCGTCATTCTCTCTGTTCATAATGGCCTTCCAATAAGCAGCTTGTTGATGTCAAGTGATTCCTTTGCTTCCTCCTTAAGCCATGCATTTTCACTCAGTCAGTGTCACTTGCCGCCTTGCCTAATTGGTTAAGATCACTTGTGCTGTTGTGCATTCCACCACCACCCCTCGAGTTAGTAGGCTATCGTGAGGCTTTACCCATCTTGCTCTGCATGAGTTCTTCCCCAATTCCTCGTTTGTTGAACTGATTTCATACAATTTTTTCTCACTAGCTATGAAGTCTGATTTCCAGTATTTTTATTAACTAGGACAGACCTTCCTATAATTTCAACTTTCTAGGGTTTTTAAGAGGGTAATCTTGTTACCAATCAAATTCTTTAATAGAGTGTATAAGTTTCGCTCATTTTTTTTTAATTTTTTTTTTTAATAGTGGACTCTAATTTTTTTTTTAAATGTGTACGAGATTTGTATATCTTAAAATTATATACACTCTATAAATATCCACCCGATTTTAAAAATGGAGATAGGATATTATATCGGCCGGCTGCAAACCAATGTTTTGAATACCGTACCGGATGCCGTACCGGTCGAGCCACTGGAACGAAATATTCCGGTACCGGTACCGTTTCGTCTACCGTTTCGGGATAACATTTCGGTGTATGAATAAATTATATATATAAATTATATTTCAAAATAATAGTCTATATATAAATAAATTATATATAGATATATAGATATATAAATTATAAATAGCCTAATCTGAATTAAGGGTCAAAAAATGAATTTGTAGTTTGAAAATATGAAAAAATAAAAAATAAGGCCGAAATATCGGCCGGTACCGGCCGGTACAGACCGGTACACAGGCCGGTACAGGCCGAAATATCAGCCGGTACGGCCGGTATTTCAGCCGGTACGGAACACAGGGTGTACCTGTACCGGTCCGGTGGCCGGTACGAAAAATACCGGCCGGTACGGTACGGTATTTGAAACACTGCTGCAAACCCCTATTTCTTATTCACATGGGCAATCCACCTAAACGTTTGCTTCAGGACCTGAGAAGTGAAGGAAATTAAAAATCTGCAGTCAATATCTTTTGATGCAAGAGAGCAGCTTTTTAGGCTTCAAAGTGATGCCACTGAAATATATAAATTTGGTCGGTCATCTTTGAGTGGGAATAACCAGAGTGCGGCAGTCCATCGAAAGATGTTTATTTGGCACATTACAAATCAGATATTATATGCTTTACGCGTCGTTTATATGTTCAGTTAAAATCAGATATGTTGAGATAATTTATAAATAGTAATGAAATATTTGAGTTTAAATAAAATATAAATTATTTGAATTAAAATATTTTATGAAATTTTGAAAAATAAAAGAAAAAAATTAAAATAAAAATATTATAAAATTAAAATATTTTTATAATATAATTAATTTTTAATATTATTTTAATTTTGAAATTTAAAAAAAAATTATTTTTGGTATTTTATTTAAAAGTTTGTGGAAGTTATAATAATTAGATAATGTTAGATGAAAAAATTGAATATTTGAAATTATAAAATGTTTGTATTTGTGGTGTTCGGATATTGAGATGAGATAGGATAAGATAGAATAAAAATATCTTTCTATTCCATAGTAAAAGGATAACTCACCATAAACATTGCCTTATTTTGCCTTATTTTCTTCTTGTTTGTAGTCCATAGTAAAAGGATAACTCACCATAAACATTGCCAATGCACAAGACATTCAATTAATTACAATCATAAAAATGCGTTTCTCGTTATTAATGAGAGTGTTCATTGTTCTAAAAGACAAATATTCAATTAATTACAATCATGAAGAGCAACCCCATGCATTGAATGTGTGCATCTTTTTCATCGAGTTCATTTTGAATCTGGCCTGATTATAAAACCAGATGGAAATTTGAAATTCCCATCAAGCAAGAAAGGGGGAAGAGCACATGCGAACTAAAATGAGTACCTCTCAAAATACAACACCTATACGTTTTTATCATCCTGTTTCTCTTACAAGCGAAATGCTAGAAAGTATAAACCATTGAGAGAGTGCCTTTCCAACATGGTTCTCGTCGGCGGGTCCCAATGGACATGGTTCCAAAAGGCTTTTCGGCTGCCTACAAATACCCACATTCCGCTCTTCTTTCTTTGCCATCGGCCTATCAGCCTCCACAGCCATTCCTCAAACATCATATTCATCATCATCATACTCGTCAACATCATCACCCTCATCTCCCCGTATTTCTTGCAGCTGGGTGGTGTCTCTGCAGGCCTACTCTCGTTGGATGCTTGTTGCTTTGCCTCAGGTAAAAATTTCAGTACCTCTCATATACGATCTTTTAGCTTTTTGCATTTTCCATCTCAGAAATATACACGTTTTTTGTGTACTTTGTAATTTGAAGTTTTGTTACATGTATGCTTTACCGCCCTCTGCTTTCGTTTCTCTGAATTTTTCTCACTTAAATACAGCCCAAGTGCTTGTCCTTCTCCTTCAACTAATTTCTGGAGATGTCAACTCCTTTGAGCAAGAGCCTCTGCTTGTCTTCGTCTCTCCCGATCAACAAAGAGGCTAAGATTATGGAAAAACAGGGCATCGTCACCATTCTTTGGTCAGACTGTGAAAGAACCAAAGCTGCTTCTCTCCGAAGAACCCTATCCGCAGATATGTCCTCCAAGAAATGGCTGGCTCAAAATGGGTTCTCTCAGGCCATGAAAAAGATCGCATCCTCTGAACAACTTTTGGTGTGTTTAGCAGATTCATCTTCCTCGTCAGGAGAAGAGGACTGCGAAGAAAGGAAGCATCAGCTCGAAGGGAAGGAGCAGAAGGAAGAGCTCGAGAAACCGGGACAATTCGATATATGGAGCTCGATTGTATCTCAAAAGGACAACCAGGACACACCAAAAGTACTTCCGCCTCCATATACTCACCCTCTTGCGAAGAGATCAGCGAGCTCTTTGAGCGGAAAGAGTCTCGAAATATGCACGGAGAGTCTCGGATCGGAGACCGGCTCCGACGGTTTCTCATCAGACCCATCATCGGAGACGGAGGACGTGGAAGAGGAAAAGGAGGAGGAGGAGGAAGAACAAGAACAAGAACAAGATCTGAAGGTGTTCTCTCAAGCTTTTGATCATAGAGAGGAATTGAGGGTGGCAAAATACCATTATGCTTCTACTGATCATAAATCAAAGCCGAAATCGTTCCCTCCACCTCTTCCTTCTCTCTCTCGTAGAGATGGGGCGTCTCTCCACATGCAGACACATCGAGACAACGGACGATTAGTCCTTGAAGCTGTGACCGTGCCTTCGCAAAACCAGTTCCACGCTGAACGGCTAGATGGCCGCCTTGTCCTAACTTTCCTCAGTAGGCCCTCGAGTGAAGATGCCAAAGATGAAAAATCGGTCGAGGGCGATCAGCAACAGGAGGAAGAAGAAGAAGAAGAAGAAGAAGAAGAGGAGAAAGTTAACAAAGAAGTGTTTGAAGATAAATTCGAGGACTTTGAGGAAGTTTATGACAACGACGAAGGAGGACACGTGGAGAACGAGCCGGAAGGTGAAGAAGTTGAGAGCTTTGATGATGAAAATGTACCCAAAGGAATGGAAATAGTGATCGAGAAAGAGCCAAAGTTGTCGAGTAGGGCGATAAACGTCCATGGATTAGCTCTAACGGTGAACAAGCCGATTAGAATAGCAGATATGATGAATCCTGCAGTGACGAAGTCTCTTCCACCATACCCACCCGTGGCTCGGCTCATGCCCTTATCACCACATGACGCAGCTTCCTCAACTGCTGCTGCAGCCGTAGTTTCTTTCAATTCTTATGAGTACTACTGGTGGGCCGAGCCTACTGCGAACCCAATTACTCAGCAATTACCAACATTCCTTCAAAGCAATGGAAACAAATCCATTATCTCTAAGATTCCAATGCCAAATGAGCAGCGAGAGCTCTTTGTTCTGAGAGGAAACAAAGGAGATTACTCGGGTCCTTTGGTAAAAGGCTGCAAGGAGCCTAGAAGATCTCTTCTGTTATGGGAGCCCAATTGCATTGCCACCTCCTGATCCATACATGCATCCTTTGACCCTCTGCATATTAATTTCTTCTGCATTAGTACTTGTTATTAATATTATTGTGTCCCTTTTCCATCAATCTTTGTTTGGCCAATAAAAGAAAAGGAACAAGAGAATTAAAAGACCAAAAAGAGAGATATATAGAGACGTCTTGGGAGCCTGAAAATTTCATGATTGATCGGCATCGAGATCTATCTCCTGTTACCTGCAGCCGAAGCTGAGATCTTAGCATAATCATCTTTGACTTGGTGGACTTTTCTTGTCTACGGTCTCTGCATTATGTTGGGTTGCTTTCCTTTAACTTTCCTTGCTTTTTGTAATTCCTAGCCAATGGAATTTCAGTATGAGTCATGTTTTTGTCCTCATTGCTCCTAATTTTGGAAACACCATGATCCGGTACCCCTGATATCTGCTGCTTCTGTACCGCCTAAGATTCCCAGTGTGGTGGATATTTCTCATGGAATAATGAAATAAACATGTGTATAAGTATAGCACTCTTTTTGTTGTCGTCTCTTCTTTCTGTTTTTTTTTTTTAACAACTCCCTCGGATCTTATGCTTGTTGGGATTGAAATTCTAAACCGATACTAATATTTGTCATTATTGGGTATGTAATATTAGTATTATTATAAGTTAAGTGCAGTTTGGATAGTGAAATGAGACGAGATGGTTTTAAATGAAAGTTGAAAGTTGAATAACATATTGTTAGAATATTATTTTTTAAAATTATTATTATTTTAAAATTTGAAAAAGTTGAATTTTTTTATTATATTTTGTGTAAAAATTTAAAAAAATTGTATTGATGAAATAAAACATTCTCATTATCCAAACGTTAATATTTTTTGTTAGTATGCAGTCTGATTGTTTTTTTAAAGATATTATGACTACTAATAAATATAAGTTTTAATTTTTTGTAAAATTATGTTAATCAAATCAAATGAGTTATACAGATTAATTTAACCTATTTATATTAAAAGGGTTGAAATGAGTCGTGTCATGTTGACCAATTTTATTAATTATTAAAATAGTCAAAATGGGTGACACTCAAGCTTAAAACTGACGTTGTCAGTGCAGTTTCGGTCCAAAATTGACGCCGCACCGACGATTTTTGGAAAGGTTCAGAATTGGCCAAACCGACCAATTAGGGGAGAAAACTGGCAGCCTCAATGTCAACATGAGTCAGTGCAATTCGTCAATCTGCCTTTGGTGTTGTTGTGCTGTTGGTGGGAAGAAGCAGACCTATAAAGGGAAGAAGAAGACGGGGGAAGAAGAAGAATGGGGGTTTATTAATCCCAAGTAGAAATAGAGGCATTTTACCTAATTTTTTTTTATATATATAAAAGTCATAACTAAAATGACTCTATTTCACTTAAGTACTCTGTTTCACTTACTTAAGTGACACGACATCGTTTTATTTACGTATAATATAAATATATATAATTGGCCGGTTTGACGGTTTGGGTTTGGTTTAGACCGAAACCGAATTGGCTGGTGTCAGTTTCCTTAATTTTATACTGTCGGTCGACCTTTACTTTGACGGTTTAGACCAGTTTCAAACTCCAACGGTCGGTTCGTGTCTGTGACGGTCGGTCCCGTCGGTTTCTGTACAGCTCTAGGTGACATGACATGACCCATTATCTGAAAATTAAATGGGTCATGTTAGGAATTAAATGTCTGATCCGTTTAGTTGAATGGGTCGTATTCAGATTGGTTCATATAATCGAATGTCCATGATTTGACACGACGCAAACACAACCTAAAACTCCATTTTAGAATGAATATGAAACTTGATCGTGTTTCCTTACGTTTGATCGATAAATATCGGTGGAAGGTGTAAATTCTGTTCAAACGTAGGCTTTCAAACAAAAATGTTCGCAGTTAAAAATTGCATTCGAACCAAAACAGTCGAACGTCCAATATTGTGTCAACATATGTTAGAACTAGTCTATTGGCAGGAATACTCCCTTTTGGGTGGAAGCTATTAAGGCAGCTTCAACAGATGCCTCAGCTAAGCCCATGCACTCTGGACAGACTCATGTACAACTGAGAAGCACAGTAGAGAAATCACCTCCTAGACACGTCATTTACAAGGAATAACTGATTTGAGTAAATTCTAGAACATTTTCTGTTATGCAATACAATGTAATTTCCAGTCGATAAATATCAATGTAAATCTGTACACAATAGCAAGGAATTACGTTTTGTAAAGATTCTCTGTTGGAATACAAGTTCTTTTAGGCTTTATGCCAAACACCTCTATTGCGTGTTTATTATGGTATCAAGAGCCTAAAAAGGACTAACGTCCCCTTTCTCCTACATACACAATGAGCTCAGGAAAGAAGGACACCCCTGAAAATCCCACCCTCCTCACTTCCGCAACCCATTTCATCACCCAAAAGCTCTCCATCGACAACTACCTTATCTGGAAAGCCCAGATTCTTCCCTTCCTTATGGGTTATCAGTTGTCTGGCTATATCAATGGCACCATCGCTATGCTGCCTCCCACCATTGATAATAAACCAAATCCCGCATATCAGAAATGGCGTCTCCAAGATCAACTCATAATTTCATGTATTAATTCCTCTCTCATTGATACGGTGCTTTCTCAAGTTCTTGACTGTAAAACTTCTCGTGAAATATGGTCGCAACTACATGGAATGTTCTCTGCTCAAACTGCCGTTCATCTCATGCAAACTCAATACAAATTAGCCACTCTAAAAAAAGGTTCCGATTCTATCACTCAATATTTTCACAAAGCCACCTCACTCTCCGCTTCTCTTGGTGCCGCAGGGAAACCACTTCCTCCCTCTTATTTCATCACTTATCTCTTAGCTGGACTCAGCTCTGAATACGAGTCTATGGTTACTTCTATTACCACTAGACCTGATCCCCTTTTTGCCTCACAAATCTACTCATATTTGCTCAATCAAGAGTCTAGGCTTGCTCATCAAACCGAATCTCTCTTGTCCAATACTAATCTCTCTGCCAATAATACCACTGTCAAGTCACCTTCTTCCTCTTATGGACCATACCGTGGCCGCAATCGAGGACCTTGTCATGGTCGTGGATCTGGTCACTCCAATCCCATCTCTCCTTCTTCGTTTTCTCCACACCTATCCTCTCGTCCCACATGTCAAATCTGTCACAAATCAGGACACTCTGCCATTTCCTGTTATTCTCGATTTGATCAAAGTTATCAGGCTCCACCACCTCCAGCCTTAGCAGCTCATTACACGGCTCTGCCCAACTCAGCTCCTTCCACTACCGACTGGTTCCCCGACACGGCTGCCACTAATCACTTTACAACTGAGTTCTCCAACCTTAACCTTGGCTCCACTCCTTATCATGGTCCAGAACAAGTCTACATAGGTGATGGGTCATCGCTTCCAATCTCCAACACTGGTACGGCTAACATCTCTTCTCCAACTGGCAAATTTTTACTCACTAAGCTTTTACATGTTCCTAATATCACACGGAATCTCTTATCTGTGTGTCAATTCTGCTTGGATAATTCTGTTTATTTTGAATTTAACTCTTCTGGTTTTCTTGTGAAGGATCTGCGTACACAGGCAGTGCTGCTCCAGGGACCCGTTAGGAATGGCCTCTACATGCTTCCCACAAATGTTGCGCCCCCTTCCTCTCCCAGTCCATCTCCTCTAGCCTACATTGGTGAATGAACTACATCACAACTTTGGCATCCCTCTTCTCGCCTGACCTCCTTTACTATTTCCAATTTTCAGCTACCAGTTGCAAATAAATCTGTGATCTATCCCTGCCCATCATGTGCTCAAGGAAAGTCTCATGCCTTACCTCATCCACCTTCCCCATCCCGATCACACAAACCTTTTGATTTACTATTTTTAGATGTTTGGGATCTAGCGCCTGTGTTGTCCACCTCCAGCCATAGGTTTTATCTTTCTATTGTCGATGACTACACAAAATATATTTGGTATTTTCCGTTACATGCTAAGTTTGATGTGCCTACCATTTTTCTTGCCTTTTTGCGATATGTTAGTAATTCTTTTTCCTCTAATGTCATTTCAATCCAAACTGATTGGGGCGGTGAATTTCGCCCCATTCACGCATTACTTAAAAAAATTGGCATTTCTCATCACATTACTTGTCCACATTCCCATGCTCAAAATGGCACCGTTGAAAGACGTCATAGACACATTGTTGAAACATGACTCTCCCTATTAGCTCATGCCTCAGTTCCCAATATATATTGGAATGAGGCATTTCAGACTGCTGTGTTTCTCATCATTAGAATGCTCACCCCAATTCTTCAAAACAAATCACCTTTCCAAGTCCTTTTTGGTCACCCTCCTGACTACACTTTTTAACGTATTTTTGGGATTGCTTGTTGGCCTAATTTACGGCCTTTTAATCGCCATAAAATGAATTTTCGTTCCAAATTGTGTATTTTTATAGGATATACTCCAGACCATAGAGGATACAATTGCTTACATTTATCCTCTGGCAAAACGTTTGTGTCTCGGGACGTCATTTTTTACGAAACTCAATTTCCATTTCACACTTTGGACAGCATGCCCATAAGCCCATCTTCCTCCATTTCCCAGCCCATTCCACTCCCCATAGCTCCCTCTTTCACTGGGCCTTCCTCACGCACTTCTCAGCCCACTACTCCAATTACTTCGTTACCCTCACCCAGCCCACCCACTCTATCCGATTCACCCTCTTCACTCGATCACTCCTCTTCCCCCATTACAAACCCTAATGTCCTGCTCTCTTCCCCTGCCACTTCCTTCCTCCCTCACCTCGACCTCCTACTCCACATCCCATGCTTACCCGCTCTCAAGCTCACATCCATCGACCCCTTATCCACTCTGATGGCATTGTCCCATGGCCCACAAAACCTTCCGTCTCCCTCACTGAAATTCTTCCCATACCTGAAGACCCTTCCTCTTTCACAGAAGCTTTCAAATTCCATGAATGGCGCCTAGCCATGAACACAGAATTCCAGGCCCTTCTTCATAATCGCACATGGGACCTTGTTCCACCTTCCTCCAGCTTCAATGTCCTTGGATCTAAATGGGTCCTCAAGTCCAAACGGCGAGCTGACGGTACTCTTGAGCAGCGTAAGGCTCGTCTGGTCGCCAAGGGTTATCATCAGCAAGTTGGATTAGACTATACCGAGACATTTAGCCCTGTTGTTAAACCTAGCACAATTCGGCTTCTTCTTTCTCTTGCCGTGCACCATAACTGGCCTCTCCATCAACTTGATATCCAGAACGCCTTCCTATACGGGGACCTGGAGGAAGACATCTATACGCAGCAACCTCAAGGGTTTGTTCACTCTGATTTTCCTTCTTATGTCTGTAAATTGCGAAAATCGATCTATGGCTTGAAACAAACTCCTAGGGCTTGGTTTTCTAAGCTCAGTACTAAATTGTTAGAACTTTGTTTTGTTGGCTCTAAATCTGATTCTTCTTTGTTCATTTACTCTACTTCTAGAAAATCAGTTTATGTCTTAATTTACGTTGATGATATTGTAGTTACAGCATCTCAACCATCTTTAATTTCTAAGTTTATATCTGCTCTAAGTTTGTCTTTTCCTGTCAAGGATTTGGATGCTTTACATTATTTCCTAGGTCTAGAAGTCCACCATGATGCCACGGATCTTTATGTGTCACAAGCTAAATACATCTCTGACCTCTTAACTAGGACTAATATGCACCTCTCCAAATCTGTTCATACTCCTATGTCCGTCTCTGATAAGCTCACAGCCTTTGATGGAAACCCTTTTGAAGACCCACACCTCTATCGTAGTGTTGTAGGAAGCCTTCAGTACCTTGCTTTCACAAGACCTGATGTCTCTTTTGCTGTCAACCGTGTTTGCCAGTTCATGCATTCGCCTCATCTTCCTCATTGGCAAGCTGTCAAGAGGATTCTTCAGTATCTCCGTCATACACCCAACCTTGGCTTACATTTCTCACCCACTTCCTCCTTGGAACTCACAGCCTTCTCTGATGCAGACTGGGCAGGGTGCCTGGATGACAGGAGATCAACTGGAGGTTTCTGTGTCCTTTTTGGGTCTCATCTTATATCTTGGGGATCTAAAAAGCAATCCATTGTTGCTAGATCATCTACGGAGGTAGAATATAAAGCTGTTGCTAATACAACTTGTGAATTAATTTGGATTCAATCTTTGCTAAAGGAACTTGGGATCTTCCTCACCACATCTCCCACTTTATGGTGTGATAATATTGGGGCTACATATCTGTCTATTAATCCTGTTATGCATGCTCGTACTAAACATGTTGAATTGGATTTTCATTTTGTGCGAGAACGAGTGGCTGCCAAGATGCTCAAAGTCTCATCTGTTTCAAGTAAGGACCAACTGGCTGGCATCCTCACCAAACCTCTTTCTGCTGCAAGATTTTCTGCACTTCGATCAAGCCTCACAGTTTTACCTGTCCCGCTTGAATCGAGGGGGGATATTAAGGCAGCTTCAACAAATGCCTCAGCTAAGCCCATGCACTCTGGATAGACTCATGTACAACCAAGAAGCACAGTAGAGAAATCACCTCCTAGACACGTCATTCACAAGGAATAACTTATTTGAGTAAATTCTAGAACATTTTCTATTATGCAATACAATGTAATTTCCAGTCTATAAATATCAATGTAAATCTGTACACAGTAGCAAGGAATTACGTTTTGTAAAGATTCTCTGTTGGAATACAAGTTCTTTTAGGCTTTATGCCAAACACCTCTACTGCGTGTTTATTAGAAGCAAATCCTCGTGCATAATAGTAACAATTTGATCTTAATTTGATTAATGTTTAAAGATGAATATTTTGAAAATGTCTTGATTCATTTTCAAAGAGTGTTTGAAAATGAATCAGACATTAATTGTTCATTTGACCAATTTCTAATATGTGATGCTCATATTTGGGGTGAACGGCCATTTTAATCAAAATAAATAAAAATACCAATTTAAACACAAAAAAATCCTCCATAATCAAATGTCTCAAATAATATTCCAAAGAAATATAAAGTTGAACACTGACCATGAATTTTCTCTTCAATCTGGTTATGCCACGCGGCACTTTTAATTTCTTGCTACTTTCGTCTAGTTTCACTCTCTTGTCGTTTATTCTTGATACCAACATGATCATCTATGACATTTGAAAAGTTAGGAGAATAAACAATTGAATCCCAAGAATACGGAAACAAAACCATATCTCAAAAATAATATTGACAAAATGACATTTGGCATAAGTATAACTAAAATAGTATCATAAACGGAAACAGATGTCATGTTTACTCCCGTGGCAGTTTATGCATTTTTACAATTAGTCAAGTAGAAACGAAAAAACCACTTTATCTCCAAAGTAAGTGCATTCTAGGGCTGTTGGTCGGGTACCTATACTTGGCTCACCAGAGTCCCACTTCTGGCGAATGGGCAAATCGCCCTCACCTGCCAGGTTGGGGCACTCTGCCAGCCCTAATTTCATCCACCCGCCCACTTTTACATATATATATATATATATATATATATATATATTTATTTATTTATATATATATCTTAAACAAAACGACGTTGTTCTAGAACCATTCGTAACCCATCTCTTCCCCATAAACAAAAACTCTCTCGCAGCCTCCATCTCTCTCCATCTTTGACTCTCTATCTCACTTTCTTTGTTTTGTATCTCCTCTCATTGTCTACAGTCATCTATCTGAGACTTTGTCGTATTCTTCATTGTAAATAGTTCATACCCTAAATCATTCCATTCATAAATTTGCATAAATTCGAATGGCAATCAGTTAGCTGCTAGACATCCTCTTCATTGTTCTTTTCCTCGCAAACGAAAACCCACAAGCTGCTAAATGGCCATGTGCCAACCCGCCCGCCAGTCCAGCCCAACAGGGCCACCCCCCCCCCCCAGAAACGAGGCCACTAGCCCAGGTGGGTGGGGGGGGGGGGTTCGAGATGGCCTATTGATCACCCTATGCGGGTGGACAATAGACATAGTTCACTTAGAAATAGAACATAAATGTTGGTACCAACATAATAACTTAGGCCACATTTTATACTTGTGCCAAAATAGAAACAAAGGCAACAATTATTACCCATGGTAAAGCTCATACCCAAAACAGAAACCGATTCTCGTAGTTTATTTTCAGGAAACAGCTCATCTCATCTTATTTTATCATTACAACTTTCTCAAATTCTTATATAAAATAAAATAAAAAATTCAACTTTTTTAAATCTCAAAACAAAAATAATATTAAAAAAATATATTCTAATAATATTTTATTTAACTTTTTAACTTTAATCACATCTCATCTCATTTCATCTCATCTACAAAAACAAATTATGAGGAATTTTTGGATACAATGCAATAACAAAACAGTGTAATAAATAGATAATATCATATAATCATATAATCATATAAAGAAGTCATATATATTCACATTCTATGCAGTACTAGAGAAACAAAGTAAAAAAATATTCATGTCTACACTAGTCATGACAACTTTCATTCCAATGTTCAGATACAGGCAATAGTGTAGAAAATAACCGGTCAGTTTTCATAGTAAAATATGGGAGTTTTTTTCTCAAAACTAACCTCAGATAATTTTTGGCGAAGTGCATGGTCTTTCCTAATACAACCAAACTTGTCTCACCAAGTAGTGGAGGAAAATCGGTAGAAGTCTAGACAAATCAATACAATCTGCAAGTTAATAAAAACAAAAATGCTAGAGTCATTGAATGTTGGATCCCGACAAATTTTTTTATTTATTTAGTGATTAAGAAAATGCTTTTTAGTAATATTGTGAATGTTTTTAAAAGAAAATGTTTAAGAATATAAAAAATGAATGACAAAAAATAAAAAAATAAAATAACATTTTTGTCCTTATTGGGACGGATCTTGGTGGATGTAGCACTGCTCTAATAAAAATGAAGTAACACCTTTAAAATAAGATCAAACATACTAAATAACTCCACAATTCCATCTTTCTAACCCGGCTAGTACATAACTTCGAGCTGACCCAAGCTAACTTCCAGGAAATTTGTCTATTCCTAGCCAGAAGTACTACTCCAATTGTGAATTCATATATATATTCCAGTATTTCATAAACACTTATTGCCTAACAAGGCAACCCATTTAATCAAGTACAATAACATGTCATTTATTGATTTACACCACAAACTCTCATCTCGATCATTTTGACAAATTGCATAACCACTCCAAACAACTCTCCCTTAATTATCAACCAAACGAATATATCCTTCAATTAAATGAACCTACCCCCATTAAATGAATCATTTGTCCAATAAATTAATGCTCAATATCTTATCTCGCGGCCAGATGCATGGTGTGATGACAATTATGGGATCGAGTATGTATCTTCATTTGTCAACTTCTCATCCCATCATGCACTGATCGATGCCTGCAACCGGGATGGAAGTCCTTGTGGCACACTAAGAAATATGATGATCCGGTCTGTCGAGACAATTATGACGGAAGCCTTCTTAGTACTTATCAATGTGTTTTAATTGTGTTAAGATATTAATTAAATAATAAAATCTACATCTAATTCCCGTCAGCTTAAGTTTTTTAGACAAATGATAATTTTACAAATTGTACCATTACAAGAAAACTGCTTATTTGTGACCGATTATTTCTAGCGAAAATGATTATTTTCTGTCAAAATGAGTGTTTTTGTCGCAAATAGTCGTTATCGTCGCAAATAATCCGTCACAAATACTTGTTTTTCTTGTAGTGTGTTACTTTCTCAAAGTACTACGGAGAGCAAAGGGGACTAATATATATGTTTGTAGAGGTTGGTGCTTTGCAGGTTGCCTAATGGCCTAAACTTTTGCACTAGGTTGCGCTAGGTGGAGTTGCAAACAGATTCTCAGCTGCTTATCAATTGACTGAAAACATGAAGGGAGATTCCTTGGACTGAGGGAACCCCGGGATAGAATAACTCTGATGATTAATTCTCTACAGATTGAATGTTCTAACGTATACAGGGAAGCAAACCAAGTTGTTGATTGGCCGGCAAAAATGGTGCTAGAGGTACATTAACAAGGGATGACTTCTATAAATCACCAGTAGAGTACTCTTAGGAATCAAGAGGCTTGATAAACATGGACCAGAGCAGTAGTGCCTGCTCTTAGAGTTCGTTAGAGTTGCATGTTTGTTTATGTTTTAGCTGAATAAAGTTTTTAGGGTGCCTTGGTTTTTGGTTTTGATGAATGAATATTGTATCAGCCAAGCTGGTGCCCATAGGAATTAGGTCTTTTACGATACCTTGATTTTTGGATTAGTTGTTATTTTGTAACCGCCAATTAGGTGTCCTTATAAGAGAAGTTATTTATTTATTTATATATATATATTTTTAAGGATTTCTAAGCTTTTGAGATTTGATTTATAACCGCTGAGAAATCGAAGTTGTTAGTGCGGTATTCTTTTGCCAAAAATAAATGAGTTGTTCAAGTAACTACTTTGGTAATAGCTTGGCAAATACGAAGTGCGATATATAATAGCAGCAACAACAGGTTCAACACAAACAAGTATGCCAGGGAATGCATGCAGGCTCCCAAAAGCAAATGAAGTGCGCGCATGACGGCATGCACCATATACAGTTCGACCGTTCACCCTACAAGCATCATTGAGTTGTTCTATGTCGTTTTTTTTTTAAAATTTATTTAGAAGAAAATTTTAACTCTCCACATGATACTATAAGCAGTTTCCATGTATATTTTAGATTATTTGAACAATTTCTAGATTGCTAAGTTATAAGTTTAAGATCACCTAGCCCCTGTCCATCACCTACGTACATATACCCGTGAAACTAATACCCCAACAGAAATTTTCACCATTGTTTGATCCTTATTTTCCATCAACTTAGGCCTAGTTTATATTGAGATATTCTTAGAATACCTCACTATTATTCATTATTTTATTATTACTTTTCACTTACTTTTTACTACTATTCAATATTCTATCATTACTTTTTTACTATTATTTACAGAATACTTAAAAATACCTCACTACCCAAACGCAACCTAATCATTCAATCATTAATTTTTTACAAGAATTAATATTAAATTTCATTAGGCCTTGTTTGTTTTCGAAAATGAGATGAGATAAGATGAGATGAGTTGAGATTAAAATTAAAAAATAAAATAAAGTATTATTAAAATATATTTTTTAATATTATTTTTATTTTGAGATTTGAAAAAATTGAATTGTTTATTTTATTTTGTATAGGAATTTGTAAAAGTTATAATGATTAGGTGAGATAAGATGAGATGAATTTGAAAAAGTTGAATTGTTTATTTTATTTTGTATTGAAATTTAGAAAAATGTAATGATGAAATTGAAATGAGATGATATGTTTTCTGAAAACAAACAAGGTCTTATAAACGTACTTTCAATTAAGGATGCATTTTGTTAGTCCCCTCAAGGACCAAGGTACCATTAGTGCATTTTTATTTTTTCTTTTTAATATTAAAAAAACACACAAATATATGACTAATGATAATTTTTTAAAACATTTAGAAAACAAAATGCACTAGTGACTTAGCATTTTACTTCAATTAATTATTCGAAAAAATCTCATTAAGAAAATCTTTTGCCGGGACAACAATAAAAAATCATTTCCAAAGGACCAAAATTAAGTCTTTTTTGATCGGCTTTCTTCAAGGAAAATAATGGGCCAAAACCTTTTAGGAAAGAAACCAACCAGCTCTCAACTCCTAAAAGCCACCACTTCTTCATGCGGTGGATAAACAAAATAGATATCGCATGCATGCATGCAGCCAGAATTAGGGAGAAAAGTCTTGCAATGAAAAGATTAAACTAGATCAGGTTTCATAATTTTTTCTGCTGACGTTGAGATGCAAATACATAAAATAATCAACGTGCATGAATGACGCAAACGATAATTATTAGCAACATGATGATGATCTTATATGCTTACAATAGTTTAAACTTTAACCTTTTCCACATGCTTATAGAATATCTCTGGTCTTTCTTCAAAATCAATAAGATCTCTGGTCTAGTCAAATGACATCACATGCATCTAATTTGATCTTCCCTTCAACAGATATCTCTTTGCTTTTTTTCATCGTGAAGTTTCCTTAATTAATGTACCACATGATATATATGTCCTTTTTTTTTTTTTTAAACAGAACCTCTTATATATCAATTAACATAGCTTGAATCAATACAGTTTGCCTCTTTAAAAACTTGTAAAACTATAAATTCTGGACATTCCTCAATCCATATATGTCCTTACACATGGCTGGAGCTGCCTCAGAAAATAATGGGCTTAAGACTTGGCTGCTTCTTACTCAATGTTCCAACCGAACCAATGTGTGCGGCCTGAAAATATTTGCAATCTGGCTATTACTGATTGCTAGTAATTGGGAGTCGCGTGGCCTAACCTGCATCGTTACGTACAATAAAGAAACACAAAACAAAACAAAAGATGTTAGGCTGTCAAACTTATGTCCAAGCTTTTGACAACCGAGGATATATGGTTTCTTGATCTAGATATACATGATATGGGAATTACGTATATATCTCGACCAACTCTTTTAAAATAACATAAATGTTTTAGTCACAAATAAATTACAGAAAAATAAACTTACAAAATGGTGTTACTTGATATGGTATGTTATGTTAGATTATTGTAAAATAAATTTAACGTATCACATGCATGAAATCACGTCAGTTTGTAGGTTTACTTTTATATAATCTTTTTGTGACTGTAACACTTCTTTTTATGAGATGACAGTTAACTTTCATAAATATATATGTATAGGTTTGTTATAAAATAATTGTAAAATAATTAAGTATATATTATGCAAAACTCTAGTACTTAGAGATATGCTAGAATGTGAAAGTTTTTCATTATTTCTGAAAAACAAATAATTAATTAATTAATAAAACCTGATAATTTTCCAACTCAATTCATTTTTTGTTGGAGAAGTCATAACTAAAATCATTTACAGAAAACTCAAATTTGTTGTGTGTGTTTTAGGGCAGCTCCCTTCGCCTCCTGGGATAAACTTTTTTTGCTTTGAGTTTTCGGGTACCAATGTTAGGGGTTCTTGCAAGGGGTAAAACCGTTGGTACTAGTCTACTTTGCATATGGAGGGCGGGGTGTATCTCGTTGGTAAAGAAGACTACTATATATAATAGGACGGCCATTACCAAGGATATGCATTTAGTTGCAAATGTAGAAGATAATACAATTCTTGCAAATACTGTGTTAGGGGTAAATATGCCATGTCCAGTTCACCCACTACAACCATTAGCAATTCGATGAGGGAAAACAATGGGAGGACAAGAGACGGCAAGGGCTGAGAGAGGAAGTGAAGTCAGACATGCAAATAGAAATGAAGAAGTGATATAAAGCTGACATTCCTCCTCACCAACCACTCCGAAGGCCTCAACAAGGGGCCCGGCTTTTCAACCCAAGAGAAAAGATCTAGAATCTGATCTGAGAGAGACTAGGTAACTTTCGGAGGGTTCCCTAAAAAGACTTCTTCATCCTCAATCAAGGAAACTCTAGAGCATTAAATTTTTCTAAACTGTACAGGCTTCTTCATACTCATCGACTTCTATTGTATTGTGAAATACGAGAGATCATGACAAACTGTACAAGTCACCTATTATGGTAGATTTGCCCTCTAAATATCCCATAGATGTAGGCTTTTATGCTAAATCTCATAAATCCGTGTCTCACACTTTATTTATATTTTATTATTCATTTATTGCTTATTCTCATGGATATTTTTTTTAAATAGTCGGTAACCACTCGCGGCGTGATTCTAGTTGCATATACATAAGAGCAATGTATCGATGCCCAAACCGCTATTGTGGACTTCTTGACCACACCATCATGACCCGAATCACCTAATCTGTGGGATGGGATGATTCTTTCTTTCATTCCAGCCCGTGTTGAGCACTTTTACGCATTAACAGAGTGCAACCTTTTAGCAATTCATTTTGAAGGAACAAAATCATTCCATACATCTTGTTTTCCATCACAATACAATATGAGCATTTTTGCACCTCAAGAGCACACAACAAACAATAATATGCAACTGGTCTTTAACGCTCAAATGGAGCCCCATTGGAGCCCAGCTTAACCCAAGGGACTACGTCTTATCAAGCACAAGTTTTCCGAACATATAGAGGTATTTTCTAACTAAGGAGATGTTTGAAAAATGATATGAGATAATAATTTTGTGAATAATAGTAAGATGATTTTTTAATAGTAGTGAGATAGTTTAAGATAAATATTTATTAGATTTAGGAAAGAGAAAAAGAAAAAGTTGAATAAGAAATATTATAAAGTTAAGATATTGTTAGAATATTATTTTTATTTTAGAATTTGAAATAGTTGAATTATTTTTTATTTTTATTTAAAATTTTGGGAAAGTTTTAACGCCTAGTTTAAAAAAGTTGTAATGATTAGTTTCAAAGTGTTTGTATTTAAATGATGTCTAGGAATGAATGAGATAAAATGATATTAGATTAGATGAAAACTTTTTTTAAACATCTCCTAATATTTGGTCTCTAACTTAGGGTTTTTGCGTTATTAAAATCCGAAAGTTTTCTTGAACCTATTGATGCAGGGGATTAGTGTTTGATTGTGTAGAATTGTCAGATTATATTCTATGCCGATGAACTACTTATTGGTCTCGTTTATTTTCATAGATGAGATAACATGAATTGAGATTAAAGTTAAAAAGTTAAAAAAATATTTTTTTAATATTATTTTTGTTTTGTGATTTGAAAAAGAAGAATTGTTTATTTTATTTTGTATGAAAATTTGAAAAAATTGTAATGATTAGATGAGATAAGTTGAGATGAATTGTGAAAATAAACAATGCCTAAGAGTGTTCTCTATTTTCTTAATTGGTAGTTTTATGGTTGGGGTATTATAATTTACCCCACCATAAAATAAAAAATCCAAACATTTTAGAAAGAACCAATTACAATATTATATTTTACTTGATTGCAAAATCAATTAATCGACCATTCCGATATGATTTCAACCAACTCTTGTAGAATCAAAATTGTATTTATTTTTAAAAATGATATTTATAATTATAGAGTGTGCAAGCGTTACACACTTATTTTGAAAAAAATGAGTAAATATGAGATTTACATGAAAAATTAATTTCCTAATAGTAGACTCTACTCTTTTTCAAAAGATCAAGTATGTGATGCTTGTATAACCTATGATTGTATTTAGTAGCATTACTCGAGTAATATTATTTTTTATCGTAAAATTTGTCATATCTCCAATCTTATTTTAATAATAATGGTAAAAAACCTAATGGATAAAATATAAAATTATTTAATTTAGAGAAAAATCATGAGAGAAATAAGTATAATGCAAGCACCATTGCCTTGATTTTGTAATTTAAAAATCAGTTATTTTCTTCATAAATAAAGATATTTGAGAAAAAAAAGGACGATATTTGAAGTCGAATTCATGAATTGCATTCTTATCAAAGCTATTTGAATTTATAATTTATTTTAAATTTTGATTAAATTATATATATTTTTCATTGAAAATAAATGATCTATTTTAATAAGTTAAATTCTCCTATTAAATAAATCATGTGACCGGTTTCAAAACCGGTTTGGGAAAACCGGTTTTGGACTTGAAAGCCGTTTCGCAAATTCGTCTTGAGTCGTCTGACGAAAGCTTTTGAGAGAAATCATTGGGCCGAAGCCCAATCCATTCAAGTGCCACGGTCGCAAACCTGAAAAGGGCTCGAAAGCAAACAGATTTGCCATTTGCCTGCGTTTGTTAATTCTTACACAGAGAGAGAAAGAGAGAGAGAGAGAGAGAGAGAGGGGGGAGAGAGAGTAGAGAGTTCAAAGCGTAAATTTAACGGACAAGGATGGGAGACGCAAGCATCGATGATGATTTGCTTCTCAAGAACTTCTACGCCGAAGTCAGCGAAGTCGAGAGGGACAACGAAGTCCTCAGGTTCTCTCTCTCTCTCTCTCTCTACAATTTTCTATATTTATATGAAAATTATAATTTTGTCTTTGTTAGTTTTTTCTTGTATTTCGATTCATCTATTGGATTTGGCTTTTGTGAAATTATTATTATTATTTATTATTGCTATTATGATTATGCATTCAGTGGGGTTTTCAGTTTATACTTGTGGCTAAATCCCTAAACTCTATCCTAAGCTGAAACATTTTGAATAATTGGTCTGATCTCAATATTTATGCTTTTAACAATTTTTATTCTTCGGAATCTCAATTATTCTGCATGCTGGAACTTGGTGGATGTACGTGAATTGTGTCATGAATATCATGAATCAATTTTTTTTTTTTTTTTGATAAGTAATAAGTTATTTTATTGATATAAAGGTAGGCATAGCCCAGGTACACTAGAAGTATACATGTGAATACACCTATTTAAGAACTAGAAACAGATACAAGGAAATCATGGAAGCTGAGGCCATTCAAATCAATAGCAATGGCCCACAAAAACAAAGTCTTCCAGAAGAAACTCCTAAACTCTTCCAAGGAGCGTTCCTTATCCTCAAACAGTCTCTCGTTTCTTTCATTCCAAATACACCAGAGAATACATATAGGGACCATCTTCCACACGGCTGCAATCTGTGGTGTTCCTGTGATCCCTCTCCAGCTTGCTAAAATTTCAACCACCCTACCCGGCATCACCCATGCTATACCCATTTTGCTGAGGAAGTGAGTCCAAATATCTCGAGCATACTCACAATGTAAAAGTAGATGATCCACTGTTTCACCATTGTTTCTACACAAACAGCACCAGTCCATAATAATAAGGCCACGTCTTTTAAGATTATCAATAGTCATAATCTTCCCTAGAGCTGCTGTCCATACAAAAAAAGCAGCCTTTAAAGGTGCTTTAGTCCTCCATATGTTCTTCCAAGGGAAAATGTGCCTTTGATACATAGTGATAGAGTCATAAAAAGAGCGTACTGAAAATTTCCCTTTCCTAGAGGGTTGCCATTCCATCATATCTTCTCTTGTGGCAGCAGTAGGAGTGTTGTACAACAAGTTCAGAAATTCTACCAGAACAGGCACTTCCCAATCATGTGCATCCCGAGTAAGGCTGATATTCCACTCTTGTAAACCTTGATTAATTCCCCGCAAGTCAGCCACCATAGCTTCTTTGTCCCGTGCAATTATGAAAATCATGGGATAAGCATCCTTCAAAGCCGTGTCTCCCACCCACACATCTTGCCAAAAGCTGATCGTACTACCATCCCCCAAACACAGCCGAATATTATTAGCAAAAGAGCACCAACCTTTTCGTATATGCTTCCATAACCCCACTCCATATGTCCCCCTACCTTCTTTAGAATACCAACCCCCCCTTTCGCTTCCATATTTCAAGTCAATCACCCATTTCCATAAAGCTTCCCTCTCATGATTATAACGCCACAACCATTTTCCTAATAATGCCTTATTGAAGGTCCTCACATTCCGGACCCCCAATCCACCATCCCTCAAAGGAGAACATACCTTGTCCCACCCTACTAAGTGAAATTTAAACTCCTCTCCCAACCCACTCCACAAAAAATCACGTTGGAGCTTCTCTATTCTAGATGCAATACATGCGGGGAGGGGGAATAAAGATAAGTAATATGTGGGGAGGTTGGATAAAGTACTCTTGATAAGTGTGATTCGCCCTCCTTTAGAAAGATACAACCTTTTCCACCCGGCCAACCTACGCTCAAATTTTTCCAACACCACGTCCCAAATTGGCTTAGCTTTGTAAGAAGCCCCCAATGGAAGACCAAGGTACTTCAATGGAAACGAAGAAACCCCGCATCCCAAAATATTTGCCAACCCTCTAATATTGCTTACATCACCAATCGCAACCATCTCCGTCTTGACAAGATTAATCTTCAACCCGGATACCGCTTCAAAACAAAGTAAGATGGCCTTCAAAGATTGGATATGCCCTGCGTTTGCCTCGCATAATAGCAAAGTGTCATCTGCAAACAAAAGGTGAGAAATAATGGTAGAGCCATGGATATCTCCCATCGAAAAGCCTGAAAAAAATCCTCCCTCTCCTGCCGCAGACACCATTCGACTTAGAGCCTCCATTACTAGAACAAATAAAAGAGGTGATAATGGGTCAGCTTGCCGTAGACCTCTCAAGCTATTAAAGAAACCCACGGGATCACCATTTACCAGCACCGAGAATTGAGCCGTTGACACACAATGCCTCATCCACTTCCTCCATTTTTCTCCAAACCCACATCTTCTCAACATATATATCAGAAAATCCCAGTTAACGTGATCATATGCCTTCTCCATATCAAGTTTGCATAAAATACCTGGAACTCCCGACTTGATTCTACTATCCAAGCATTCATTAGCTATAAGAACCGAGTCCAAAATTTGTCTCCCTCTCACAAAGGTTTTTTGAGACTTAGAGATAATCTTCTCCATGACCGTGCTCATCCGGTTGGCAAGAACTTTGGCAATTATCTTGTAAACGCTGCCCACAAGACTAATCGGCCTAAAATCTTGTACCTCTCTTGCACCAGCCTTTTTATGGACTAATGCAATAAAAGTAGCATTTAAGCTTTTTTCAAAACTGCCATAAGTGAAGAATTCCTGAAAAACCAGCATTACATCTTCTCGCACCACCTCCTAGCAAGTCTGAAAAAAAGCCATAGTGAATCCATCCGGGCCTGGAGCTTTATCTTTATTCATTTTCCTGATTACTTGGTATATCTCTTCCTCTTCAAAAGGTCTCTCCACCCAACCCATACTATTTTGATCAATGACCTCAAATGCTAATCCATCTACCGTAGGCCTCCATGCATGGGGTTCTGACAACAAAAGTTCGAAATGCCCTGCCACATGCTCCTTTATTGCAACATGATCTGAGGATACCTCTCCATCTATGTTCAAGGACTCAATAGAATTAAACCTCCTATGTGCATTGGCAATACGGTGAAAAAACTTTGTGCTCTTATCCCCCTCTCGAAGCCACAATGCCCTTGACTTTTGCCTCCATGAAATCTCCTCCATTAGAGTCAATCTTTCTAATTCAGAAATTACTTGATCTTTTCTATTGTTTTCATTCCCTACACCCTCCAATCTTTGTAACTCAAGAAACAAAGTCTTCTTTTGAGAGGTTACATCACCAACTACTTGTTCATTCCAAATCTTCAAGTCCTTCTTCAAAGCTTTCAACTTTCCAGCCAATACATAACTCGGATTACCCTCAATTAGGTATGAATTCCACCATTGTCTGACCAAGTCCACAAAACCATCCATCTTTAACCACATATTCTCAAACTTGAACGGCCTTCTACTCCCTTGAATACCATCGCATCGTAACATTATAGGAAAGTGATCAGAGCAGATTCTTGGGAGCCTTGTTTGACTTACATCTGGATATTGTTGCTCCCGCGAGGGAGAAATGAGAAATCTGTCCAGCCTTGACCAGATTTGATTATTAGACCAAGTATATTCACCTCCCATTAACGGTAAGTCCATAAGACCTACCTCGAATATGAAGTTCGAAAAATCCAACATAGCTTGATTTTGTCGTCCCTCCCCTGATCTTTCGCTGGAAAATCTTGTCACATTAAAATCCCCACCTATGCACCATGGGACCTCCCACCAAGAACATAGGCCAGCAAGCTCATCCCATAGCAGCCTCCTCTCACTGTCCAAATTAGGGCCATATACCCCCGCAAACGCCCATAAAAAATCATCTTCGGAATTTTTAAAATAACACCCCACCAAGTATTCTCCCACAAACTCCTCAATATTCTCCACCACTCTCTTATCCCACATAACCAATACACTACCCGAAGCCCCTTTCGAGGGTAAATATGACCAGCCTACATAATGACAGCTCCATAGGCTCCGAATAATTCTTCTAGTGATAAGTTTCAACTTTGTTTCTTGTAGACAAATGATGTCCATTTTCCATTGCCTTAATAAAGCTCTTATTCGAAGGCGCTTATTAATCTCGTTCAGCCCCCTAACATTCCAACACATAATTCTGGGCTTCATTTAACAACTTTTCCAGCCCTCCCCTTGTTTCTTCCTCGACTTGCGCTCCCTTCCTTTCCGTCATAATTAATGGACGACATCAACCTCTTCAGCTCCCTATCTGTTTTTGACCCTGCACCCTGCTGTCCTGCCTCTATGGCTATAATCAGTGCCTTAAACTGGTCTTCGAAGCCCTTACACAAAATCCCCAAGCAACTTTGAAGTTCCTCTACCTTTCTCAATACCCAATCAGAGGAAACAGTGGGAAGAACCATCCTTATTGGTGTAGGATCCACTCCTGCAGACTCCTCCTCCTTACTTGGATCAAACAACATCAATGAACCTTTCCCTTCCATCTCTTCCTTTTCCGGTGTACCCCCACTCTTCCAAACATCCACAGAATCTGGTCGAGCTCCCTCAAAGAACTCACTGTGGGCCAGGACTTCCCCCCACGCCCTTATCTGTGGCTGTCCTGTGGGAGACAACATATTCAAAGGCACTCCATGACTCACCGTGAGGTTCTGTGGCAGCCCAGATGAAGACAAGCATGCTTCGTCATAGATACACAGTTCTAGCCCTGAAGAAGACAAACCAACTTCGTCGTTCTCCCCCACCTCCACCACTGGCGATAGTAAAGCCACCGCCGAACCATCTTCTAAATCACCGCAACCCATCGTTCCTTTCTGTGCTAGACTCGACTAAAGAATCGGTCTCAGTATACGAATTTCGGGATCCTCCAGAGAATCCGAAATCTGGAATTTGGTCCGTTATCCTTCTTCCCCATCGTAGCTCCATCATCCACCTTCGTCTGTGAGACCAAAATATCGGGGGCTGAAGTAGTGATAGAATTGCTCAGAGGCTATGACATCACTGCCGGCTGCAATGCTTCCGTCGAAATCACCTTGGACGATGCCGTCGAAACCAGCACTACCTTCGACGACGCCGTCTGAGGTTTCGCCGTCCCCGACGTTGCTGACCCACCCCCCAATGGACCTGCTGCGATTTCTTCTTCCAAAGAGAATGAGACTGGTTCATGGGCTCGGGCCGCAAAACAGGCCCAACTCCTACCCTAACTGGGGCTTTTCCTTTGGGCCCACCATCCTGGCCCACTCCCTTCTTGTTCTCATTCCGTGTCTCCAGCCCACTCCCCAAGCCCGGCCCCTCTATCTCTTTTCCCAAAACGCAGCGTATTAGCCCCTTTACTTTAAAACTCATCTCCTCCAACGAGGCCTGCATATCCCGTAATTCCTTCAAAATCTTTACCTCTTCATGCCCAGACCACCTACCCCCACTCTCTTGTCTCTGATTAACACCCAAAACAGTAGGATTACCTACCCGTGGCAGACCTGCCTTGTCTGACTTTTGCACGTCTCGAGGTGACTGCAAAGCCTCCCTATACGATCGAGCCGACGTGAGAGCTACTGCCGATGAAGACGGAAGGACTCTCACCTGTCCACCTTTGCTGCCAACCTCCCTCAACACCACTGCGAGTTTTCTCCATCCCATCCCGTCTCTGCCTCCAGGGATGAAGATGAAACTCCTACTCCCACCCCCATTGTATACCACCAGAGACATATAACTGCCACAAGAGTTTGAACCTTGCTGCGCAACAAACACTCTGTTTCCTTCTCTATGAGCAGAGTAATAACCCTTACTACCATACTTTTGACAATCCTCCAACGATCTTGAAGCCCGATGCGCAGTATCCAAACCCAGCCTCAAGTTTTGAACTCCTTTCCAGCCCCTCTCAGTGATCAGCACTCCACTCCCATCTACCCGAACCTCAAACACCTTAGACTCAATTGCTAAGCATCTCACAGAAGGCATTTTCCTTCCAAGAGCACCCTCTAAAGCCACTGTCAAACCCCCTCAACCACCACCATCGTCAACGTTTGCAGAAAAAGATAGTGTACGGAGAGAAAAATAGAGGAGATAGTAATTCCTATATCTGGTATCTTCCTTCACTGATATTTGGTATATGTTGATTTCCAACTCCCAAATGAAGAAAAAGACAAAACTCCTACTATGTTTCAATAAAATGCATATCAAACATAGAGAGCAGCCTCAAAATATCCACCATCTAGGCCTCATTCTTCCTGATCGAAAGAACGCGTAGTCTGAGAAGAAGAAACCAAACAAAGTCCTAGGGGGAGGAATAAGCGACGGGCTTGCAATGAGACGTCCTTAAAAGCTCAAGGCTGCAAGCAACTTCTTTTCCCACCCTATTTTTGCCAATTCCTCTCACTGTCAAGGGAACAATCATGGCAATTAATGTTGATCTTAAAGTTTGTACGTAAGAATGACAATGGAGAGGTCTGAGACAGGCATTTCCAACCAAATTGTCGCGTGGTTAGAAATCACACGGCTGAACCTGCCCCAAAGGTGATTTTAGTTTAGCTATATCCTTGAATCAAATTTATTCTTGTGGTTTTCCTTCAATCTCGCCAGCAAGAACACAACCAGAACAGAATCAAGAATGTAAAACTCAAAATGCAAGGCTCAGAACCAAGTAAAAGAAAACCAAGAACATGGTTCTTTATTCTTGGAAGAGATTTTCTAGGAATCATTAACCTCCAAAGAATACTTCAATCCTTAACAAGTCTGAACAAAAAACTACTCTCGAATTTACAGTCCTTTATACAAGTTCTCTACTAAGAAAGTAAAATGCCGTCGTTATATAACATTTGATACAAAATGCAGCGCTTGAACCCTTCTCCATTCATACCTCTGTTTGTTATGAACCAATGCAGTGCTTGAACCCTTCTCCATTCATATCTCTGTTTGTTATGAACCCACTAGGTATAACTCACCCTTGAAAACCGGCTTTACAAGGATAGGGTGCCTAGGGGCTTATAAACCACCAACCAATTCCATACTTAGTCGATGTGGGATTGCAACATTGTTAATCTCCAAAACACACCGTTCCACTTAAGTTTCCCATGCACTGTTTTGCACTTCCATTCTGTTAATACTGTTGCCCCTTCAAAACGCACAGCACGACTTAATCCATATGGACCGTTTTATCTTTCATTCTGGTAATATCGTTTCTCAGCCTCACATCACAGATCAGAACTCCACTCCCGCATCCCAAACCGGTACTCCTCTTCTCAAGTTTTCCCTTACAATGAATCATCTTGACTATTAGTTTGATCTCAATATTTATGATTTAAGAATACATAATTATATAAGGGTTATCCCAATATTCTTAAATCATAACCCTTTCACCACTGGAGAAAGATAGCGGTCACACTTGAAAAATAGCTTACAAACATAATGTACATGGATTACATATCTACTTTAACCAATATTCCCTTAGGCACAGTCAGAGGATTTTATTTATCTGATTGGATTTAGATGGATAGAATATGACTTCAAGACATTAGAGAGATAACAGGAAAAAATGGTATAAATAGAAGATAACTATTAATGTCTGCATCAAAACTACTTCCATACCAATTGGCTCCTTGAAGGCTGAGAAAATAAAGAACTCACTGAAGGCATCAACCTCCTAATCTGGTGCTTCTATGATAAAAACTAACATTCTGCTATATATTTGTTTTACAAGTACGAAAGGCAATTTTATTAGATCGAATGAAATAGGCGAAGCCCATGTGCACAGGACGTATACAAAAGAAAACACCTAATTACATTTTTTATTTATAAGTAAACAAATTTATTGATCAAAGAATAGGCAAAGCCGTATACATAGTTCGAGAACAGAAAAAATACCTTAAGCTATGCAGGCACATTATAGACAAGAAAATCATATAAGTCCATGCTATTGAAATCAACAACAATGGCCCAAGTACAAAGTGTTCTAAAGAAAAAAACTTTCAGCTCCTCCTGCGATCTCTCCTTGTCTTCAAATGTCCTGTCATTACGTTCCTGCCATAGACACCACAAAAAGTCATGAGCTGAAGCTCCATTAATCACTGAAGCAGACAACCATTGCAATAAAGAGTACACAAAGATTCTGAATATCCTCCAAGGCGCACTCCTTATCATTGAAACACCACTTGTTCCTTTCCCACCAAATGTACCACATAAGACACAAAGGAACCATCTTCTACATCGCAGCCACTTGAGAACAATCTTATAGCCCATTCCAACGTGCAAGAAGATCCACCACTCTTAAGGCATCACCCAAGCCAACCCGATTCTACTAAAAACTCCATCTCACAAAGCCTTAGCCACCTCACAATGCAAAAGTAAATGATCCATAGATTCCCCATGCTTCTTACACATGAAACACCCCTCCATAACTATAAGGCCACGCTTCCTCAAATTATCCATCGTCAAAATGTTCCCAAGCGATGCTGTCTGGATAAAAAAAAAAGTAACTTTGGAAGGCACATGAGACCTCCAAATACGCTTCCAAGGAAAAGGAGGACTTCGCTGAACAGTCAACATCTTATAATATGACCAAACCATAAACTTTTTACTTCCCTTAGGCTTCCACATCATTCTATCCCTCTCGTTACCTCCAATACCCAGGGAATGTAAAAAGCTGAAAAATCTGAAAAAATCTGAAATGTCATGAAGTTCCCAATTCTGTACAGCTCTAGTAAAACAAACATGCCACTGCAAGGATCCATTCGAGTGGACTAACAAATCAAAAACAGATGCATGCCGATCATATACCATACAACAAATAGCCGGGAACACCCTATTAACAGTCCGATCACCACACCAAACATCAAACCAAAATCGGATCCTAGAACCCTCTCATACATCATAGCTGACATGTTTAACAAAACTCTCCCACCCTTTCCTAATGAACTTCCAAAGACTCACACCATAAGCCCCCCTAACCTGCTTAGAACACCAACCCCCCCCCCCCCCCCCATCACTCCCATATTTCTGGTCAATAACCTCCCCCCACAGCGACACCGCCCTTTCCGATTGATATCTCCATAGCCATTTAACTAGTTCTGTGTAGAGAAACTTCCGAGAGTGCGGTGCACGGGACCGAAGTTTACTCTGCAGGAGTGGGTCCGAAGGGCCTTGCCTTGGAAAGGTTCCCCGACATATATAAAAAAATAAAAAATCTTCATAGCCATTTCCCCAACAAAGCCTTATTGAAAATTCTCAAATTACGAACCCCTAAACCTCCAAACAATATAGGAGTACAAACTTTATTCCAACTAACAAGGTGGAATTTATTTTCCTCTCCAATTCCACCCCACAAAAATGCACAAAATTACTTCTCAATCCAATTTGTCACCCTTGCAGGCAATGGAAATAAAGAAAGAAAGTAGGTTGGGAGATTGGAAAGTGTACTATTAATTAAGGTGATTCTACCTCCCAATTCAACCAACCAACCTTTTTTCAATCTTCTCAACCACCCCATCCCAAATAGCCTTAGCCTTAAAAGACACCCCCAACGGAAGGCCTAAATATTTAATTGGTAAAGAAGCAACTTTACAGCCCAAAAAACTCACCAAACAATTAATATTCCGCACCTGCCCCACCGAAACCATCTCCGACTTACCCAAATTCACCTTCAGGCCCGAAACAGTTTCAAAACATAAACACAGCCCTAAGGCTTGAATCTGCTCACGATCCGCATCACAAAAAATAAGAGTATCATCTACAAAAAGAAGGCGAGAGTGTGGTAGTCCCATCATTAGCATTTCCCACCAAAAGAGGGGAAAGAACCCCCCCCCCCCCCCAAAAGAAAAAAAAAAAAACAACACAACACAAAAGTAGCCTCCACCATACGACCCAACGCCTCCATGATAATAACAAAGAGGAAAGGGGATAACAGATTCTCTTGTCTCAAACCATGAGAACTATGGAAGAAATCACATGGATTACCATTAACTAACATTGAAAACCGAGTGGTAGAGACACAATGTCTAATCCATGCACATCACCTCTCCCCAAAACCACATCTCCCAAGCATATAGAAACGGAAATCCCAATTTATTTGGTCATATGCCTTTTCCATATCAAGCTTACAAAGAACACCAGGAACACCCTCCCTCAATCGAGTGTCTAAACGTTCATTAGCAACAAGAACAAAATCAAGTATTTGCCTTCCCTTTATAAAAGCATTTTGGGGCTTAGAGATAATTTGCTCCCTAACCGTACTGGTACGGTTAGCAAGCACCTTTGAAATTATTTTATAAACTCCACTTACAAGACTAATAGGACCAAAGTCCTTCAAATCCGGGCTAGAAAACCTGCATCACATCCGGGCTAGGGGCTTTATCTTTGACCATCCCACTAAACACATGATAGACCTCATTTTCGTCAAATGGCCTCTCCAACCAGCTCGCACTAATAGGATCAAGTGAACCAAAGGCCAAACCATCAAGTTTAGGTCTCGAATCAGCTTATTCAGTTAAAAGAGCTTCATAAACTATACAATATGATCCTGAATCTCAGGAGGAGATGAAAACTCACTGTTATCAGAGTGAAGCAATTCAATGGCATTACCACGCCTATGTGAGTTAGCCATTCTATGAAAAAATTTAGTGCATTTATCTCCCTCCTTTAACCAAAGAGCCCTAGACTTTTTTGCCTCCAAGAGATCTCTCCCCTCAACAAGACCCTCTCAAGGTCTTTTTTGATAGTGAATAAAGAAAATTTTATTGCCAAGAATAGGCAAAACCCAAATACACAGGGCGTATACAAAGGAAATACCTACATCACACTAGAATTAAAAAGAGCCTAAAGCAAATCCTGAAAATTATCAGCATTCATTACAAGACCCTTAGTCCACGTACACAAAGTACAAAAGAAAGAATTCCTAAGTTCTCACAATGAACGTTCTTTGTCTTCGAAGCATCTCTCATTCCTTTACAGCCAAAGACCCCATATCAAGTACAAAGGAATCATCCTCCCTATGGCAGCCACACGTGTTCTCCCCTCAAAACCATTCCAACATGCAAGAAATCGACCACTTGCTTAGGCATCACCCAAACTATACCCGTTCGACCAAAAATCTCATTCCACTAAGACTTTGCCACCTCACAATGAATAAAGAGATGGTTTATAGATTCATCATCTTTCTTGCACATGAAGCACCAATCAACCACACATACCACGCTTTCTTGGGTCAGAATTTTACCAAGAGCTACCAACCAACCGAAGAACACCACCTTAGTAGGTACCTTCACTCTCCAGATGCTTGGAAACTCAAAACCACAATGACATGTTAGTACCTTATAATATGAACTAACCGAAAACCTGGAATTTCCTGCCTTATCCCATAACAATCTATCTGCCCTTCCCTGTACAACCTTTGAATTATAAAGTCTTCCCAAAAAATCTGAAACTTCATTCACCTCCCAATCATTAACATCTCTAACAAAATCTACATTCCAATCATTACCTCTTTTTTTTTTATGTGATGCATATGGCTTGAAAGAAATGGGAGATGCTTCGAAGATAAAGAACGCTCATTGGGAGATCTTAGGGATTTTTTCTTGAGTACTTTGAGTTTTTGGGTTAAAGTGTTTGTAATGGAAGATAATTTTCTGCACCTGTTTTAGTTTTCTGGCGTTCAGTTTCTTTTCGTTTGTGGAAGTTATAGGTGTTTCCTTTGTATAGGTCCTGTGTATTTGGGCTTATGCCTATTTTTTTGAATAATTTATTACTTATAAAAAAAAATCTACATTCCAATGAATATTATCATTCATACAAGAAAAAGGATCTGCTACCACAACATTTTGATCCCTAGCAATCCTAAACAAAGAAGGAAAATCAATCTTAAGAGCAGAATCCCCACACCAAATATCATGCCAAAACAGTTTCCTTTTTCCATCTCCCATCTTAAATTTAATATGACTAGAAAAATCCCTCCAACCCTTACTGATGGACTTTTACAAACTCACCCCATACACTCCTCTAACTTCATTTGAACACCAAACCCCCACATACTCCCCATATGTAGCATCAACAACATTTTCCCATAAGGCACCTCTCTCCATATGATATCTCCAAAGCCATTTCCCAAGGAGTGCTTTGTTAAAGAGCCTTAAATTTCGCACCCCTAAACCTCCAAACCGTATTTCAACTGACCAAGTGAAACTTTTTTCCTCTCCTGTAACTCCCCACAAAAAGTTCCAAAAAATCCTCTCAATCCTCCTTGCTACTCCTGCTGGCAAAGGAAATAGAGAGAGAAAATAAGTTGGAAGATTAGACAACATGCTTTTAATCAAGGTTATTCTCCCCCCTTTAGACAAATATAGCTTCTTCCATCCAGCTAATTTCCTTTTGATCTTCTCAATCACCCTATCCCAAATAGTGACAGATTTATGAGTAGCCCCCCAAGGGAAGACCAAGATATCTCATAGGCAACAAAGATACCCTACCTCCCATAATATTGGCCAGATCTGAAAAATTCAGAATGGCACCCACTGGAACAATTTCAGATTTGGATAAGTTGACTTCAAGTCTTGAAAAAGCTTCAAAAACAAAAGTGCTCTCATGGCACGAAGATGTTCTTGATTAGGCTCACTAAACATCAGCATATCATCAGCAAAGAGCAAATGGGAGACTTTTAAACATCTCTGAGTCTCTTCTCCCACTTTTAAACTCTAAGACCCTCTCAAGATCAATCACCACTTCTTTTTTCCTCGACAATGCCTCCACGGAAATTACCTCATTCTCCTCGTCAAGCTCCAAAGCATGCAACTTCTCCAAGAGGGAATTTTTCTGATTGTCAATATTCCCGAAAACTTCACTTCAAATCTGTTTCAAAGCTTTAAGTTTGCCTGCAAGAATAAAGCTGGGGTTACTCGAGAACTGATAAGAAGACCACTAACTCCTCACCCTATCAACAAACCCATCCGCTCCTAGCCACATGTTTCCAAACATAAAATGAGAAAATGAGAAAATGATCTGAACAAACACGAGACAATCTCATCTAGCACAACCTTGGGTAATGAACCTCCCAAGATGGAGATGCAAGGAACCTATAAAATCTCGACCAACCCCGAAAATTGGACCAAGTGAATGCTACAAGGGGAAGATCCAAATAAAAAATAAGCTCCGAAAAATCCTCCATTGCCGAAGACATGCTAGGTTCACCCAAACGCTCATTGGGTAGCTGAATAATGTTGAAGTCCCCACACATAAAACATGGCATATCCCACAAATAATACAAACCCCGCCAATTCCTCCCACGGGGGACTCCTTTCCCTATCCAAATATGGCCCATAAACTCCCTTAAAAGCCTACTTCTACCCATTCTGACATTTTTAAAAGAACAAGCCACAGAAAAATTCTCAATGCATTCCCTCCACTAACTCCATCACTCTATTATCCCACATTAAAAGAACACCTCCCGAAGCTCCTAAAGATGCCAAGTAAGCCCATCCCACAAAGGAACACCCCCACAAACTACGAATTATCAATAAAGCATAGCTTAGTTTCTTGAAGACAAACGATATCAACTTTCCAACTCCGAAGTAGAGATCAAATACAAAGTCGCTTGTTGGGGTCATTGATTCCGTTAGCATTCCATGAGAGAATATTAGGCTTCATTGGAAATATAAGACGCTCTCCCTTTCAACCTAACCCTCCCCACACTTCCCTCCTTACTATCATAATTAATAGAACATTTCAATCTATTTAATTCCCTTTCCTTCTTAGAAGCTGATTTCAAAACCAAGGAATGACCAACTTCAATAGATACAATAAGAGCTTTAAATTGCTCTTTGAAACCATCACAAGATATACCCAAACAAGCTTGTAATTCCTCGACCTTTTTTATAACCCAATCTAAAGCAATACTGGGTGGAGATCGGGCGGGAGAGTGCATAAAGGGCTTGGACCACCCGCATACTCATCAAAGCAGTCCCCCTCACGTAGAACCATCTGTAAATTGGACTTGTCCAAAACCCCTCCAGGTGATACATCCTATTGCATATTTCCAGAAATAGACAAATCTGAAGTAGCCCTTGTATTCATCTACGATTGCCAAAAAGCAACAACATGAATGATAGGTTTAAGTGAGAATGGTACAAGCTCCAAAAGATGCAAACCCTTAGCCAAAGGAACCAGAGACAACATAAGGTTTAACTTCCACCATTCGACACATCCCGTTCAACATCCTGTAGCACCATTTCACCCTCTTCCACTTCCGGCAACATTTCCATTTCCGACACACCACCTAGAGCAATGCTAGTGACCGGTGATATCGTCTCTACCAGCTTTGATACCATTGGAGCAACAATCGGCGCTGCCATGTTTGAAGAGGAAGCCGAAATCGATAAGCTCAATACAGGACCGTTTCACTCTCAACACCCGTTTTGGGCTTTTAACCAAGCTTGGCCCATCCCCCTTATTTATATCTTTATCTTTCGAAGCTTAGGCTTCTCAGAGCCCACTCTAGAGCCCAGGCCACTAACAACAACTGTAAAACCCCAATGAAAAATCCAAACCAGATGGTCTATACTCCAAAAAGACTAGTCAATGATACAATTGGAGCCCTATTGGAACCTTATAAAGAGCAAGAACTTTTTCTTCTCAAGTAATGTGTGATCTCATACACCACCTACCCTTATCCTTATCATATGGGGTATCACAATCTATCCACCTTAAATTTTCGACGTCCTCATCAGGCTAGTCCGTCGTAGATGGCACGGCTCAAGTCCCACATTTCTGGTTGAGATAGACTCTGATACCATTTGTAACCTCCCAATGGAAGGCCCAAACCACATGACCTATACTCCAAAAGGACTAATCCATGATATAATTAGAGCCCATTGGAACCTTATAAAGAACAAAACTTTTCTTTCCCAAGCAATGCGGTATCCCATACACCACTTACCCTTATCCTTATCATATGGGATATCACAATAGCAGACTTCAACTTACCCTCGTCGTCCTTATACTCCTCTGAGCCCATGCTCAACGTCACCCACTACAACATAAAATCCATTTTTTCCTTCATGTCCAATAGAACATCCTACATGGCCATCAATGTGAACCCCTCTCCGTCCCCTGACAAGCCACCCTTGGAAAACCAACCGTCACCCTTGAGAAGCTTATTCGATTGTAATCCCAGCTGCACCTCTTCTCCACCAGCCACCCCACAAGCCTCTTTTCTACTCTCCATAATCGGCGGCAGCTTCTTAAAGACCTCCGCAAAAGATCCCTTCCTTCCAACAATAGCGTGATTGGAAGAAGCAATCTTCACAGGTGCTCTGTTGTTCACACCCGAAACAGAGGAGCTATTGACAGCCTCTCTCAATGATTCTGCAAACTTCCTCCACCCCTCGCCCTTTGAACGTTCTAGAACAGTGATGAAGCCATGTCTCATTTCTTGCCCATATTCTGACAGCATCAAATACTGATTGTATTTGTTATGTTATCTTTGGGGTAAGCAAAGAAAGATCAAGGATTATCCCCGGCGAGAAGCGCCTGGGATGGAAGATGAAAGGTCATACCCCGAGAGAGAGAGAGAGAGAGAGATTGTTTCAAGAAAAAAGCATAAGACTTAACTGAAACACGTTTCAACTCCTTGTTGTCGTAAATGTTAATGTTGTGTTTATGGATAGAAAGGAATGGTAGGTGCTTTAACAAGGAGCGAGCAATGGAAAATCTGAAATTTTTTTGTGTCTTCTCTTTTTCAGTGGTTTTCTACTATTGTACTAAAGGAAGGGAATGTTCATGAGTTTTTGTTTTCTTTTTAGCTTTCTAGAATGTAATTAGGTGTCTTATTTTGTATACTTCCTGTATACATGGGCTTAGCTTAGTTTCATTTGATTCAATAAAGATTCTTATAAAAAAAAAAAAAGACATCTTTTGATTTCTTGCCCTTGCCCTTTGAACCTTCTGGAACAGCGATGAAGCCACATCTCATTTCTTGCCCAAATTCTGACAGCGTCAAATATGGACCGTATATGTTATGACATCTTTGGACCACAAACACTTGATTCCCTTTTCGACGAGTTTTGTAAAACCCAGAGGAACCAACCGACGCTCCACAAGCTCCCACCGCCAAAGCCAACCAGTCCATGGCAGAAACATCAATCGAAATAAACTTTGAAACCCTGCAACTACTCTTAGTAATCCTCCACCATTGATGATTTTCATATTTAAAATCAAAGAGGTTTTGGTTGATCAGTAGCTTCCAACACGAACCCATCTAAAACAAACCCTGCACCAGAACAGCCCAGGATATTTGCTGAATATTATTACCCAACATCTCCAAATTATCCCCCTCTGAAGCATTCTTAACAGGAGCACTGTTGTAATGCACCAGATTGTGTATAAGAAGGGAATGGGATGCCACATTGCTTAGGAAGGAGAAGTTTTGCCCTTGTGTAATATTTACTAGTCCTTTTGGAGCATGGGTCCAATGTGGCTTGGGCCTTTCTTGGGTCATTGCAATGATACACTTCCAAGAAGACTTCCTTAAGGATCCTATCTCCATACTAATTCTAAAAAATGCCCCAACCTGTTGTAAATTCTTCCATAGGCCTACTCCATGTGGCCCTAGGACCTCATTTACAATTTGTGAAAAATGGAGGTAACATCAAAAGAAAAAGTTTGGGGGAGAGAAGAATGGTGGAAATCAACCACCTTAGGTTGTACTCAATAATGGAGCTCTAAGACCAAGACAGATGAAAATAATGATACTGAAATAAAATCTGGTTTGATCCCCACAATTGGCCCCCATTTGAGAAATAGCTTATGGAAGGACAAATGAAAACCCAAATAACAGACAAGCACCATATGACTCATAGTGCCTTTTGCCTCGATATCTTGGATACAATACAAGCTGTTAGACTATTAAATTCCGTATTTCTACAGATATGGCTAGGTTGTTCAATTTGGTATGTGTCAAGCTTGGGGTTGCCCTAAGTAAGGGAAGATAATGCAAAAGGATTAGTTGTTGTCAACTACGTCAATGGTTTTGGCTTTAAAAATTTATAGAATGCTTGATTTTAACCCTAGTTCATTGGGAGATGTAACACTGCCTTCCTGTAAGGTTAGTACAGCTACATCATGACATTAAATAGCACCAAGTACGAGAGATCCATGAATTATGATACCCCTAACATAACTTTTTTTTTTTTGTAAGTAAAAACTTATCAATATCAATAGGCGTTTTTTAGGGGTGCAGCCCTGGAAACTTCTTATTATAAACACACTTATCAAATGGGGCAAACTCAATTAACCTAAAACAAACAAATTATCCAAAATATCATCATAATTAAAGCCTAGTAACTGTGTTGAGCTCTTAATATAGCTTGAGTAAGTAATGGTCTCCAAAACTAGTTTTGGCCTACCAAATCCTCATCATCAAAACCTGGGAGATTTAAAACATAAAAAACAAAATAAGCTGAGTAGTCGGTAAGTAATCGCAAGGATCCTGTTTTCGTTCCCTTGGCCACAGGTGGAATCACGTTAAAGATATGTATATCACTAGATAGATTAGGTGCACTTAGGTGAGCCAATCTCAGGGGACCATACAAGAAGGCTACACCTGGCAAAGCTTTGGTACTGTTGCATATGAGTCATAAGGCCGAGAAAACACTACAAATCCTTTATAGGCTTTCATAAAGTCTCAAGTTTTTCCTTTCCTTTTCTTCTTTTCCTTTCTTTTGTTTTGCGTTTCATTCATTATCAAAAGTATTTATAACATTTTTGTTTCCTTTCACAGTGGAAGAATGCAATTATAAAATCATTTACATTTGAATTATTTTTCACATAGTATTATTGGATGATAAAGCGGGCTATCAATGGAAGGCTGCATTGCATCGTAGTACATGAAAAAAGTTTTAGAAAAAAAATTGCGTTGACATTTTGAATAAAGTATGGCTATGGTTATATCTATTTACCTTGTTTCCTAAGCTTGCATAATAACAAATTTTCTTGAGCAATATGTAAAACATTTATAACTATTTGATCAATTCCATTTTTACACATGCTTTTCTGATTTAAATTAGATTTGGTTTTCTTTTATTAAACACTTGTATTGTCAAAGAGGATAACCCTTTTGTTCATGTATGATCATTTGGGTGGTGTGTGTGTATGATAGCCAGCCATGTGATTATGGAGTTTCACTTGTTGTAACTCGAAACTGTGTCTCAATACTTCAGAAAAAAATTAGTTATTGTAAGGATGACTCATTGGCCCCGTACTCAAAACGTTCTTTTAGGGAGATCTAAACATCAAGCTTAGGAGCTGTCACAGTGTAATAACCTTTAGTGTTTTAATATTTCCCATCCTTTTATGCATACATCATCCCCACCAACATAACTAAGGCACAATTACCTATGATTATGTTGTCTAATGTGAATTCTTTTGGATGCAAAATTATGGGGTGTTTGGAATCCTTAAAAGATTACTCCATTTGGATGGACTTAAGTAAATGGAATCCACCTCTTTTTATTTTTTTAAGTACATATTATAAATTTATATAAAGTAGGGTTTATTTTTCTACACTCTTGTTGGCATCGTCTGCCTCCTGGAAAAGGTTTGCTTTCCTCAGGTTATTTTTCTGCACTTTCAAAACTTTTCTGGGTTTTTCGTATTGGACATTGTTTTTTTTTTTGTTCAATACTTTGTGGTTTAATTTAATTTTATGCTACTATTTAGTCAATGAATTTTATATTGCTATTTTCTTTTTTATTCATTTTCATTCAAAAGGTCTTGTACATGTTAAAGAATGATGTAGTGATATTTTGTGAAGAACGAAATAATTCTTACAAGATTCCTAGTAATAAACCAAACATAGGAATATCATATTACTTGGAATCCCATCATATTCGCAATCATTTCAAATGCTAGTTTCGTCACTTTCCTAGATATTGTTTTGATTCCTAGACACCACTTTCCTTGGAATGTAGATGCCAAAGGAATGCTAGATTCTGTGAACCATATTCCTCATTAGGATTCTATCCTCCAGAAATTTGTGGCACATTAGGGCTTCTTGGAAGCTTCCAGTTTTCTAGTTGCAACTAAGTAAATTCCCCACTTCTTGAAAGGCACGACAGACATATGCCCTCAGGGTGTACAGAGTCGTAAAATTCTGATTTGGAAGCTGCCCTCACTAAGGCAAGTTTTCCTATTTCTACACAAGACAGGACCAATTTTGGCAAGTTTTTTTTTCTACCTGCCATATATATTTAATCAGCATTTAAATAAAGCTAGTCAGTGCCTAACACAATCAGCAATTTACACAATAAATCAATAAAGTCAATTGCAGCTGGAAATAAAAAAATAAAATAAAACAAAAATTCTAAATTTCTCAAACCAGGAAAATAAGAACCCTTTTTTTAAATCTGGGTACTTGGGCATGACGGGTGATCTTTGGTAGGTCTTCTCATTGATTTCTTTGTGGGTTTCCCTGAATAATATTTTGCAGGAATAACTGATTTGTTTATACTATCCTAAATCTGGTTCTGTGCCATTGGCTCTAGTGTACTTCTTGAAATGAGTCCCCATATCATCCCATACCATGGCTTTTTCAAGATTGTTTACTTATCAAAAAAAAAAAATCATCCCATACCATGGCTAACTGGCTTGCAAATTGTGTTTCTAGCTCTCAATGTCTTTTTACTAAATGCTTCTTCCTAAAATTTGCTTCCATTTTGAATTGCTATTATTTTACTCTTTGAATTTTTTGTATCGTGCAGTTTCTATAAAATTGCATTATATTTGTCATTTTATATCAAATGCGCATGCTTAATTGTCAATTATGCTCTTTTCAGTATAAATTTCATGCTATCTGATGATTAATTTCTCATTATCTTTTGAATATTTGATAAATCCACAGGATCCTTTCCTGCTTCAAGTTAAATCCGTTTGATTTTCTAAACCTACCATTTGATTCGTCTTTAGAAGATGTTAAGAAGCAGTACCGTAAGGTAATTCCTACATCAAATGAAATCAGATTGACCAATTTTGTTTCTTGTTTTTTTCCTTGCTGCTTACCTTTCTAATCAACCTTTTATGGGCATGTTCAATATTAAACATTCATAGTTATCTTTGCTGGTCCACCCTGATAAATGCAAGCATCCACAAGCAAAAGAGGCATTTGGAGGTATAGAAATCTATGCTTTGTACTTTTTCTATTGCACAAAATATGATCCCCTGGTTAACCGCTTACCTTTGTTAAAGTCCTTTATGACATCTTGGGAATCTGGAATCTTGTCCATAAGATTTATACATGTATATAAGTACTTACAAATTTATTTTTATATGATTACCAATCTTAACTAGAGAGAATTACCATATCAGGTGCATTAATGGATTTTGTATAATTTCCTATGAAGACTTTTTTCTTTAAGATTTTTATAGCATAATAATCATTATGCTTCTTTTCTTGAATTTTTTGTTCTGCTTTGTGGTAAACACAACTTAAAAGGAGGATAAAGGGTGATATTACTGGACAGTTTTGCTGCAGGAAGAGAGACTGCTTTAGTGACAAATATATGGTTTGCCTATTATTTGCTGCTATTTATTGATGCTGTGTTCTAGTTGCGAGTTGTAAACTGCATGCTAGGATTTTCAAGCTCAGTCAAATTTGCAAGCCACTCTAGCTGAATCCAAGCTTCGTGGTTCTTATGTTACAAACATTAGAGATTTCTGTTATCATCATCTATGCACTCTAAAGAGAGCAACAGCTCCTGGTTTTTATGATTCAAACTTTTCTTTCTATCTACTTTGATTCTTTGAGATTTGTGTGGATGGGATTCAATAGTTTAGAAGTTACCTGTATGCATTAAGGTGGGTCATTGGTGAATTTTTTACCAGTAGCTTATTTATTACTTCTCTACACTTTTTTTTTCTTTTAGATGTTATCATTGGCTGTTGAGCATAGCCCTGCCAGTGAAGTGGGTAAAGAGGGAGGAGAAGTTGGTTCTGTAGTAATATGTTGGGATTTAAATTGGTAAGATTAGTAATGGATTGTAGCCTTAACATGTAGTTGTGTTACATAACTGTACAATAAGGATGATTTGGAAAGATGTTTGTGTTTCACTGGGAACTTTTGATTTTGTGGTGTTTGGTTACCATTTTTTTATCTTTTGGTTTAATGGAGAAGGAATATTGATGCAATTATTGAAATTTTTTTTTTTTTTTTTATTAAATATATGATCGGAATTATTCACTAGTCTTGAGTTGTTGACATGTGAACAGCTTTGGCAAAAGCCCAACAACTCTTACTTGATCAAGAGGAAAGAGATTATGTTCTTAGCCAAGTAAATGCAGCAAAAGGTTGGTACTATAGGAGAAAATTTAACCTCCAAATTGGAGAATTTCTGTATGCTCATGTTTTTTAACGTTGCTAGTCTATTCATAATTTTTTTGTATAAATTGAAAAAATAGCTCTTTCTTAATTTGATTTGAACTTCAGAAGAACTTAGAATGAAGAGAAAGAAGCAGTTAAAGAAAGATACAGCTTCTAAGATCAAGTCATTGGTTGACGAGGTATGTGGAATTTTGCATATCCCTATCCTTGATACACACACACATCTCTGCTTGTGTGTTTTGCATTTTTCCAATGTGAGTGCAAATTTTAGTTTTTAAGCTTTTGAGATCTAGATTTGGGCATATATAAGTTAGTCTGTTATTGACTGTGGGGTTGCTAATCCCTGTGACTATAAGGTGAAGCAAAATTTTTGCTTGGCACATCTTTCTCCTAAAGATCTTTTTTCATTTTGCTTTATATAACATGTAGTGCAGTATATACTATTGTTTTGTCTTGGTGCCTTCTCGTTTAACCCCATTATTTTCTCTAATATATTAATTGTCTTGGTGTGACTTATATATACATGTATGTTTACAGGGATAAATTTAGGGGGGCATTGATTCAGCTGAGTTTTTCATTAATTTAATCAAAATTTGTGTAAAATTAAATTATTAGATGTGAATTTCTTTAATCCTAAATATGTTTTATTCTCCATAAATCATATATATGCTCATTGATTCATCATGTAAATCCATATTTTTTAATTTGATTTATTATGTTGTATGTATGTTTAAATTAGTTTTAAATATCATAATATGACTTTTCATGGGTCATTTTCTTTGCCTTTTATTTTGAAAACTTAAATTGAACAATATTGACACTTTAAATCATAAACATTGTTAAGATTAGGTTTCGAAATAAAAATAAATTGTAGGAACTTTTTCAGTTTTTAATATTGTTGAGATAAGGTTTCGAAACAAAATAAATTACAGCTTTCTTATAAATTATTTGCTAGTTATATTGATCATAAGGAATGTGATAATTAATGATCTTTATTTGTTGAAGGAACATTGAGATCAATTGGCATGTTAAATTTTTTATTTTTTTATTAAAATAAAAAAAAAAATTACATTCAAACTCGAAACTTCCCATATATTTATGCACGTTTTAAGTAATCTTTTAATTTTTATTGTATACGAACTTTTATATATCCTATGACCCCGCTCTCCCTAAATTCTGGCTTTGTCCCTGTGTGTTTAATCTTCTCCTTAGTAGATTGCTCTTCTCAATTCAAGGCTTCTGACACAACCTATTAACTGACCTCTTTTGTATGCTTAAAGGGGAAATATGAGCAACAGTATGAGAAGTCAGAGGAGTACCAGCGCCAGCTGAAATTAAAGGTCCAAGAAATATTGACACAGCAGGAATGGCGAAGGAGAAAAATGCAGATGAGGGTATGCTGAAAGCTCTTCTGTCATCCTTGCTCCATTGGCTGTTTAAATTTTAGGCCTATATTGGGATGATCTTTGTTCCTTTTATGGTTGTGAAGATTTCAGAAGAGGAAGGTAGATTGAAGAAGGATGAAGAAGAAACCAAAGAAATGTGGAAGAGAAAGCGGGAGCATGAGGAGCAGTGGGAAGGAACAAGAGAACAGAGGGTCTGTTTCCATCTTTATCATTTAAAATTCATCTCTTTCTCACTATATACACATACAGACACGCACACGCACATATTGTGTTTGTGTTCTTCAGTCCTATACGGGCATAATACAAACATGGTATTTTCTATTGTTAGTTCCTCAAACAAATTTCCCTTCCAGTTATATCTTGTGAAAGGTTTTAGGTTCTAGCCCAGTATGTTACTCCAACCACTGTATTAAGAGGCCAAAGGCTTGTGACCTGATTGGCATAACCCCCAGCCTCCAAAATGGAGGTCTAGAGTTCGAAACCCCCCCTCCCCCAAAAAAAAAAGAAAAACCCACTGTATTATGAGTATTGAGTGTCCTCGAAGCCACCTTCATCTGGCACTGCCTAAGCACAAAACCACATTCGCTTTTTGTAAGCTACATGAACCATTATTTTAATAGGTTGATCCTTTGACTTCTTTCTATGTTATTGTGCTCTTGCATTTTGTCGAAGATCTACTTCTTTAGATGGTTATGTAAAAGGCTTAAACTTATAGTAAACAAAGAATGTCTTGTTTTGTTTCTGCTTCAAATAATGGAAAAACCTGAGCTTGGCAGCTTTATTCTTCATGTTTTAGGTATGTTTTAATTATTTTCCTTGGCTGCAAAATAATATTCTTGAACTTTCTTATTTATGAATTTTTTTGGTTGTGAAATAGGAAACTGTGTGAATGGTTGATTTGGTATCATATTTATAATCCCTAATGTTGAATATTATCCTCAGATTTTTCATTCATCGAGTCCATATCAAAATGTTGCATTATTATTCAGTTTTTTCTGCTACTACACTTAAAACTACATGCCCACAAGCTGCAATAAACATTAGTTCTCGAATGAGCCTTCAGCCATTAATAACGTTGATTCCAGCTGAAGAATTTTTGAAAACTTTAATAACATTGTTGAAAACTTTTGGTAACCAAACAAGGCCAAAACTGCTGCTACTTTTCTAACTTCATTGAGGTCTAGATAATGATGGTTATCCACTTTTCTCATTTCACATGCTATATTGTGTTCCCTGAGTTTATGGTTTTTGTTCCGTTGTCTGTTTTTTCCAAATCCTATGCAATGTCATTGATTCTATTAATTATCCATAAAACATTATTTATCCTGTTATAAGATTCCTTATTGTTGGAGTTTGAATCTTATGTTGATGGCGCTCTGCAATAACTCCCGAATTTTATTCCTAAAATATTTATCTCCATTTTAAAACTAAAACGTCAATTTCTTTGCTAATATTTTTGCAATTCGGCTTTGTTTTTCTACCTTTTTTGGTCATCAGGTTTCAAGCTGGAGAGATTTTATGAAGAGTGGTAAAAAGGTGAGACAATGTTATTGTTTTGGCTGTTTTTGTCTCTTTTTCCCTGACCTTTTATTTTTCTAACAACAAAGCAAATGAGAATTGCTGAAACCCACCAAGAGTGGTGCTCCGGCTCTAGGTCACTCCCTTAGGCTCTGGTGTCGAATTAGAATAGGTCTTGAGTTCGAACTATGGGACAATATTCTCTTTGATAATAGCTAGCCCACTGCTGGGATCTTTTCCTGGATTTACATCGACTATGGTTGGATAAATAGGATGGAATAAGCTTACCAACCACGGACTTCCACCTTACCCTTTTTCTCACTCACCAAAAACAAAATGCTGAAAAATATTGACTTGTGCATTTGCAGGGTAAGAAGGGTGAAATTAGACCTCCAAAGCTCAAGACAGAAGACCCAAATAAATCTTATGTTCAAAGGCCAGTAAAGCGAGGTTAATTGGCCTAAAGCTATTTGATGGTTGTGCTGCCATGATGACCCACGAAGCTTTTGGAAGTTCAAGAGGCTCTGCAAAACAGTGACCATTTATGAGCAGGTTTATTGTTGTGTTGACAGCATACCTAATTGGAACAATCTCTCTGTACGTAATTAAGTAAACCAAAATCATTGTAATGAATGATGGATCATAATTCGATAAGGGTTATTAAAATAGAATTTGATGCTATTATAGTCAATTTTAGAATTCACCCAAATCTTTAAGTATTGATCCCAGGATGCCATTGGGGGAGTTTTAAATTAAGTTGCGTTCTGGCTCGTTTTTATTTCATACTGTCAAATACTCACGTGCTCAATGAGTACCTGCTATTTCGGAGTTACCATCCTTTAGAAAAGAAAATCACATTGCATTGGTCTTGATTTATTTATTAAAAATGATGTTTTGATTGAGAAAGTTTTTAAACTTGCTTTTATCAAAATCTGGAAAAGTAAGGGACTTATTACAACTTAATTTTAGGAAGAATATTTTGCGGGGGATCAATATTTACTCAGTCTTGATAATTGAAATTGAAATTGGGTTTTCCACACAATAGGCCTAGGCTCCGCCAAGAAAGCCTGAGCTCAAAAGAAGGGATCGGCTCAACCTTTCCCAAACTCCATAGGATATAATTTAGGGGGGCCACCCGTCCTATAGGGAGGCCCCTCTCAGGCCCCTGGCCTCGCATGTGCGGGGGTGTGGTTTTCCAACCTAGCATCACTCCCAGTGTGCGGGGAGGGGTACCCCATCCGGTATCGGGGTGTAAGGGTGGACACTATAAACATTCCACCCCCGGGCCCGCATGAATGGTCCATGGGCCCAATAAAGATCTTGGATCATTTTTGGGTCCAAAATGACTAGAAACTATTTTTCAATCATTTTGGATCCAGAATTTAAGTAAAAAAGAAAAAGAAAAAATAAGAAATTTAATAATAAAAATAACAACAAATAATTTACAATAAAAAAATTACTAATTATATACTACTAAGTTGCAACTATTAACTAATAATAATAACTAAGCTATTAGTATATTACAATGATAATTAAGAGCAAACTACTACAAAATTAAATTACAAATTCATCTAAAAATATTACAAATTATACTATTGTAGCAATATTACAATTAACTAAATTAACAAAAGAATAACATTTCATTCTTCAATGGAATTTGGGTTGGCCATGGTGGTAGAAAAGTGAATTGCGCTGACTGTTGTGAGACTGTGAGAATCGAGATCATAAAACCTAAAACATTAATAATTTAAAAAATAAATAAATTAGATTCATAAACATGAAACAAAAATTAAAAATAAAAACATATATTATAAATGTGAAAATTACAAACATTAAAAGTACTAACCAAGATGAGAGTAATCATTGGGTCCTTGGGCAGTTAGGATTAGCATTCAGCATAAGATATTGAGATTATAAAAATGAAAAAAAATACAAGCAAAATAATTAGATACAAAAAATTATATAAAATATATAAGTATAAAAAATAATTAAGGAACAAATTGTGCAAACCAATGACGGATGGCAATGGTGGGTCCAATACACACGAAGTCATACTGCAGGGGAGCTATTCGTAGACGCTGTCTCATGTATCGCTACAACAATTAAATTTGAAATTAATACCTATTAAATTAATATCAATAAATTAAAATAATAAAATGAAATTCATGATTACCATATGGTCCAAATCTAAGCTGATCACCACTCTTCTCATCGAAAGCCAAAAGATAATCAAAGAAATTGATTCTTGCAATGAGAGAGTTAACATTAAACATAGATCAATGATTGGTTTGAAATAAGTTGAGGTGATCTTGAGATCCAAACATAAACTAATTACTTTATTTGGAGGGCCAAGAATATGTTTTTATAAGTTCTGAAAATTAGAGACCAAAGGAAAATGTATTCGTAGTCTTGCTACACCAGCTGTACGTGTTTTGCTGAACTAAAACTGGAAAGGATATGGACTTTTGGCTATTGTTATTTAGCTCGTTAGACTTTATTTACCTATAATTTAATATTTTCTCCAAATAAGACCACATGCACTTCAATCATGAGGTTAATATACGTAGTACTACGCCTACTTTACTTCCCTTATAGATAAAGACAAAGTCAGGATTTTTCTTTGGTTGGCATATAAAATGATCACACAACAATTTAAGTAATCTATTAATTTAAAGATTAAAACTCCTAAATTAATTTAGAGTTTTGGATTTGAACCCTAAACTAATTTAGGGTTCCAATCCAAAATCCTAAACGATTGAAACCCCCTAAATTAATTTAGGATTTCGGATTGGAACCATAAACTAATTTAGGGTTCCAATCTGAAACCTTGAAGAATTGGAATCCTAAATTAATTTAGGGGTGTCAACCCTAATTTAATTTAGGGGTTTCAATTTTTGAAACTTCTAAATTAATTTAGTTTAGGGTTCCAATCCGGAACTCATGCACAATGTACATTCAAAATTTCACAAAGCACATGCAAAACCAAGATTCTTCACAGCAAACAGTTCACAAATCTCAACCTCCATCTCCATTTTATCTCAACCTTCCTCCAATCTCCGTAACTCAACCAAAAAAAACATAAAATACATAAGTTAAGAGGTTCGGATTTCAAGGCTGCCTTGGGCAAAGATGATGCGACGGTGACAAGGATGGAGATGGCCACAGAGCAATAGAGATTTTGCAAAATGAGACGGAGAGACAACTGAGAGTGAGGGTATGACTTTGTCTTGTCAATGTGGGGTTTATATATATATATATATATATATGCGGGTGCAAGGCGGGGGGAACTCGGAGTGGGACTAGGCCCCCTTTGCCCTCGCATCTGCAGCATGGAGCCCCGGCCCAGCCCATGTGGGGTAAGGCAGCAAGGTGTGGGACCCCGCTGCCCACCCCTAAGATATAAAATAAATAAAAAATCATAAAGCCTGAATCCATACGTTTTTCCATAGACCCAATATATATAGTCATACGTATTGTTTGGAGTAGCCAACAATCCATGTATAGATTGAAGATGTCTGATATCCTGAACTAAAGTATCGGTTTGCAAATCTAGCTCGTATAAGATCTTGATGGGCTTTCACACACACACACTCTCTCTCTCTCACAGTCAAGGGAGGAGGCTCCTTTTGGCATTAACGCCTACATGCATACATCATCCGGGGCACATTGTTATCTTGATATATAGAGGATGGCAGCTTCCCTCATTACTCATTGAAATGATGATGCAATAGTACGAGAATACCATATCATGTATATTTCATAATACTTAATAATGTTTTTTCCCAAAATTTGTCCTATCTATATGTGCCATGTTATTAAAAATTAGTTCTTACAGAAAATAATTTTACTCTAGGAATATGTAACAAATATTCTTTTGACCTATTTATTTCAAGATTACGAAGAAATTTATATTTTGTTTCAATTTTTGGTTTTTGTTATATTTTTGTTTTATGCCATATTATAGGAGTCATAATTTTGTGGAAAACCAATATCAATAGGAAGGCAAAATCTTCTAACCGGTCAATGCTGCCCAAAAAACAACCTCTAATGAAATACTGCCACCTAGACCTCTTAGGGGACTTTTCTTCAACCGCAAAACATAGGATGCCCAAACCCTTTCTCTTCCAAGCCCACGAACGGCCAGACCATTTCTCACAATTTGTGCAAACACGTGTTCAGATTTTTCAAAATCAACAAACACGACGTATTACTTGATAAATTTATCAAAATCTAGACAGCCATGTCCCACAATTTGTGCAAATACATGTTCAAATTTTTCACAATTAGCAAACACATCGTTATATTTGACAAATTGGGAAGCCATATTTGTGGACAACCATATTTTGAGGTGCAATATTGGAACAACAAACGAAGAAGGAAAAGATACAATCAAATTGAGAAGAATGAGAAAAGTGTGGTGAAAAAAACTAAGCAATGGTTAAATAACGTGCAATGACAGTACAAGTAGCTGGTGGGCAAGATGAATTAGAAAGAAGACAACCAGATTTTTCAAGAATGATCGAACGGGGCTCATTGGTCTTTTTATTCTGGTAAGGGTTCCATGTGATCATCCTTGTCTCTTTAAATTGTATACTACTGACATGGCCTATTTCTATTGGTATTGGCAAACAGTCTGTTCCGAAGTGGAACTCCAATAGGAAAGAATAGACAAAGTTTAGTTAGAATTAGCGCTCAGCTATAAGAGTTGATGTATTGAAATTAGGCTAAGTCATAATTGCGTTAGGATTAGAATCTTAGAGAAAAACGTATTTGTCCTCTTTGGCCAATTCAAATCCAAGAATATTGCCCAATGCAAGCACAAATTAACTCGGGATATAATATGCATTTAAAAACCACAACCACCTTAATTCTGATCATCATAATCATGTTGTGTTTCATAGAATTGCGTAGACTAAATACTTTTATGCATATATAATGTATATGAAAGTATGGTCCACATTTAAATTTCAAGTAATACAAGATACCAATCAAAAGTGGGAACACAATCATCAAACGATAGCAAAATTGGGAAAAAGAAAAGGTGGGGGACGGGGTCCAGAACATCAAAAATGGAACACATAGACATTGTACTCATTATGGCGTCATCGGTCTTGGGTTCGTACGAATGCGTGGTGGCCTGAGCATAACCCCTAGCAAACCTGAACAGCCTGCTACCTCCGTTCACCGGCATGCATCTCCCTCACCCTGCTGCTACCACCGTTGTTCCTGATCCCCTGTATGCTGAGTGATGGCGGACCTGCTCTATAATTTATCGTAAACTGCCTACGGCAATGGAATCTCACCACGCCAAAGCTCCCATCTCAGGATTAATAATCAATTTATTCAAATAAGCAAAAGTGTGCCTTCTGTTACAATCCGATTGCCTTAAATAGAACTACTAACAGGTTGATCCTAGAATAATAAACAGAGTAGGAATAGAATTCCTTAACAAACTAAAATTCTAAATACTAACACTAATGGATTAACATCCTTATTGATAATCATTAATGGATTAAAATCCTTATTTCCTTGTAGATAACTACGACACTAATAGACTCCCTTTGATGCTGGACTTCGTCACTGAGTGTGCTGCCACCGTTGTTCATCTCACATGGCCGAGAAAATCACGCATAAGAATGATCAGAAAGAGCTCAATGAAAACCATAAATTGAGAGACAAAGCTGAAACTTTTTTTTTCCCTTTCTTTGAACCAAGAAATACTGTAAAAGTTTCATTAAATTGATAATATAGAAAAACTCATGGAGTTGTATCGTTTAGAATTCATGTAGTATTTCACTACTTAGGATACTGTTACATCAATAAAGCATGAAGTTTTTCATGAATTGGGTTTTCACGAGATAGTCAGAATCGCATGGTAACCAACAAAATATGTTCAAGAACCCTTCTCCAAGTGTTTTTGTGTCATTTTGTGTGTGTGTGTGTGTGTGTGTGTTATGTACTGATTTGAAGTCATAAATTGGCATGCAATGCCAACATTATAAAACAGATATGCCAACATTTTCATTTCAGGGGGCCACAATTGGTTCTGAAGACATATTTAACATCATATACTTAAACACAATATAAAAGAAGAATAAGAAGAAATACACAACAAAAAAATATAGTCGCACTTGAACTCATTTAGGAGTGGGATTCGGCATGGTGGTAACAAGGAAAAGAGACAATCAGAGCACAGCTTCCTGTGTCTCCCTAGGCTTTTCATATGTTGCAATTAAAAGACAAATGTTAAACTTTTGAAAGGAGTTTATGTATGAATTATTAAGAAAAATATAAGTGAAGAATAAACTAAGTTTTGAATTTTTGAAATAATATATAACAGTGAATTATATTAAAAGATTTTGAGTAGTACATGAATTACATACTGTGTCTGCACAACCAAACATGGATATTTTCATTAAATATATTTCATTTAAATAAGAAAAATTCTATTTGCAGTCTCCAAGTGAGGACTGTATGTGCAGACCCTTTATTTAATGAAAAAAAACATCATTTTAGGAGGGATATTTTTGTAATTTTAAAAAATTTTAAAGATATAATTGCCTAGGCTTGCATTGCAGTCCTCAAATAGAGACTGTACGTAGCATTGCTTTTTAAATAATTATAAATTTTAAAAGAGAAATAATGTATTATCAAATTATAATTTTAATAATGAGAGGTTAGCCATATTATAAATTTATATGAGCAAAATTGTAAAAAATTAAGAAGGAAGACATGCAAAATTATAAGGTAAAGATCTTCCTAAAGCAAAACTTTTGCATTGAGATATATTTGATTATTTTCTCCTCCCGACTTTGTTGGTAACGAACTTGTATTGAGGCGCTACCAAGTATTTGAAATAGACAAGTTTTTGCTTTATTAGCCGTTTAATAGTGTATTTTTTGGACTTTCCTTGCCAGTGCACTTTGAAATGGCGACCTACGCGGCAAACATTCGCCGTTATATGTCTTAAAGCTTAAATAAAAAGGTTGGATTCATATAATAAAAATGATAATTTACACCCGATACCTTTCATAACAATTTATACAATTATGTTTTAAAATGACGGGTATTTTTATAAAATATCTCGTAAAAGTAATACTATTTTACAAAAAAACCTTTATTTTAAAACATAGTTGTGAAATGTATTGTAACAAGTGTTAATTGTGGGTGTCATTACTCTATAAGGGTTTCATAACACTTTAAACATAATTAATGCGACTTATTTTGAAGGATTAATTTATGAAACTACTTGATAGTTTCAAGATGGGTGACTTGTGGTCTAATATTGACTCTAATTGTTCCTTATTTTACCTTTCTTTATTTTAGCACTCACATTATTAATAAATTGCTTGCTAATAAGACTTCGTTATGGCTCCAAATCCAATTAAAAAAAAAAAGGATCAATGCCCAGGGATCATACGCCTTTATTTAATTCCTAATTAGGTAAAGCATGGAACCAAATGAAGCTAATTTCCGCCATCAATCAATTCTTTTCGGTCAATTATATATCTTTTATTAAAAGTTGATCTACTCATCATCCTTATATCACAAACCACACAATTTTTTCTCTTACTAAATATGTGGTGTATGAATGATCATAAATAGAAGAACTCAATTAGTTTAGGAAGAATCAATTAAAATAAACTAAAATAAATTAAAATAAGTATGGTGTGTGGGGATGATGAGCAGCAAGACTCATCTTTTATAACTAAACAGACGTCCTCAGCCCAAACGGACACATTACTTATCTCACATAGAGCCTATATTTCACGTTGTCCAGGAATATAAACTATGCAACTCTCCTATTACAATTAAAAAATAAAGGAATAAATACTCCCAAAAATCCTGTAATGAAGCCAAGTACTGTGCTAATATGAAGCCATCGAACTCCAAGTCCATCTTTGTCCTTTTGAATGTCGTTGTTGTTACTAATAATAGAGGAACACTCATGGCGAAGAGGGGCGCCACAAAGTTGAGGATTGCCTTCATATACAGAGGCGTCAAAGCTCTAGAGTTGAGTGCCTAAAGGTATAGCTCCATGGAGATTATTTTTTGCAACACTAAACTCATGCAAGAAATGCAACCTTGCTAGCGACGCTGGTATTTCGCCAAGCAATTGGTTTCTCGATAGATCGATTCTTTCTAAGTTTGTAAGCTCTGATATTTGGTCTGGAATGTTGCTTGTGAAGTTGTTATGGCTAAAATTCAATCCATGAAGTTGCTTCAATCGACCAATCTCAATGGCAAAGTTTCCACTAAGATTGTTGTTTGCAATGGATATCCATGGTTCCAAGTTGGCAAGGGAACTGAACTCAAGAAAGGTACCATTCACTGTGGCAAAAATGGACAAAATCAAAGAACTATTGTTTATGGGAGCTTGGTCTGATACTAACGTTGGCAATGCACAAATTTCTTTTGGGAATGCACCTAAAATCAGATTATCAGATAAGTTTAAACGAAAGAGCCTGTGATACGATTGAAGCTGAGACCCAAGACTTGTAAGTTCTTAAGCTTAGATAGTCATGAGGGGATTTGACCAGTCAACTTACAACGAGTAAGACCCAAATATTCGAGATTCTTGAATCCATCGAAACCAACTATACTGTCATCTGTTGGAATGGCCCGGTGCAGAAAAGTTCCGGTAAGGAGGAGTATGTTGAGAGTCTTGCAATGTGCCAGAATCTTAATTTCTCCGATGATGTTGGTTAGCGTTTTGTAACCGAGTGAAAGGAAAACTAGGAACTTTTTTTTTTTTTGATAAACAAAACTTCATTGAAATAGCAACAATACATCAATTGGTATCAAACCATAGTGCACGACTAACAAAAGAAGGGATCTGCACCCACCAGACATTAAGGCCTTGTTTGGGTACCGAGAGTATTTCAGATATTCTCAAATACTCTTACTACTATTTTTTATTTTATTATTACTTTTCATTTATTTTATAACTATTCATTACTTTTCACCTACTTTTTACTACTATTCAATATTCTATTATTACTTTTTCACCACTATTCATAAACATTCTCAAACACTTTCACTATCCAAACCAAGCCTAATATTACCAACGTTGCATGCATATCTAGCTAGAGACTGGGCTACGCCATTCCCTATCCTATTAACATGTTGAATTCAAACTTCATGGAAACGCCTCATTAGATTCTTGGCTTCATTGATCAAGTTACCAACACTTGCAAGTGACTCCTCTGTTGACTGCAGCTCCTGAACAACATTAAGAAAATCACATTCAATAATTAGTTTCGGTATACCAAGTGGGAGACATAGCTGAAGTCCTCTCAACACAGCAATGGATTCAATAGTGGCTGCCTCATCCACCTTTGGCCTCTTCATTCTTGCTTGCAGCCATCACAATTCCTCCACTCACATCCCATAGGACTATCCCAACTCCAGCTTTCCTCAAATTAGCAAACACTGCACCATCTACATTTACTTTGAGATACCCATCTAGTGGAGCTTGCCATTTAGAAAACGTATAGAAATCCCTTGCTGTTGTTGTTTGCACTTCATTGAAAGCTTTGCAAAGGGATAAAGCATGTTCAATAGCTTGAATAGGTTGTATCAAATTATGTTCCATCTACAACTGATTCCACCTGTACCATAAACTCCAACACAGAATAAAAAACATAGTTAACTCAGCTTCACTTCCTTGCAGCATAATCATTCTCACGGTATCAATAAAAGTCAAAGTGGACTGAAAAGTTTGTAACATAGGAAGAAATTTCTACCACAAACTATGGTTAGAAGAAAATTTGCCATTTGCTTCCTTATCCCAGATCCATCTATCCAAAGCCTAATTTGGTAACAATCGAATCTTGAGGATCTCCAATGCTGTATTTGGATTAAAGAGAGCTCTAACCAACTGTGCATTCCATGTTTTAGTAGTGGCATCAATCATGCTGTCAACTGTCTGTTCCTCATCAACAACTTCCCCATTTCTGCCATCTAAAACAAACTGTAAGAGTCTGCCCCAGGTAACCAAGGGTCCTGCCAAATCTTCATTGTTTCTCCATTACCAACTCGCCATCTACATCCTTCCAAAAGCCATTTCCTTGCCTAAAAAATACCCCTCCAAGCATAGGATGGATTAAGGCCTAAAGAAGCTTGGAAAAAAGTACAATTAGGGTAATATTTGGCCTTGAAAATTCTTTGCATCAGTGAATTTTCATTTTGTAACAATCTCCACCCTTGCTTAGCCAATAGAGACATATTAAACATATGTAAATCCCAAAACCACATCCCACCTCTAAACTTTGACACATAATTTCTTCCAACTTAACCAATGGATTTTCCTCTCATTACTCATTTGCCCCCACCAAAACCTCGTCGTCATCATCTCAAGTTCCCGACACAAAGTCAAGGGTAATTTAAAACAGCTCATAGAATAGATGGGTATGGATAAGGCCACTACTTTTATAAGAATTTCTCTAGCCCCTTGTGAAAGTAGCTTTTCTTTCCAACTCTGCAAATTGGTCCACACCCTTGTCTTGATTCCTTCAAATGCACGGGCTTTAGATCTCCCAACAAAATTTGGCAACCCCAAATATCTATCATATTGCTGAAAATTATTAAAACCCCATAAATGCATCAGCTCTGTTTGTTTAATAGCATCCACATTTTTTGAAAAAACCATGGCTTTTTTTCCTTTGTTAACCTTTTGCCCAGAAGCCATTTCATATTTATCCAACAATCCTTAAATAAATCCGGTTGTATCAACATCAACACGACAGAAAATTATACTATCATCAACAAATAGGAGAAGTGTAACCATTGGAGCCCCTCTACAAACTCTTACTCCTACCAGCTGTCTCTTAACCTCAGCATCCCTCAGTAAAGCTATTAACCTTCAGTGTAGAAGAGAAAAAAGTAAGGAAAAAATGGATCCCCTTGCCTAATGCCCCTCCTTGTAGGCAAAATGGGACCATGAGCATTCCCATTAATAAAAACTGAAAAAGTGACAGTTTTAACACATTCCATTATAAGATTAACAAAGCTAGTTGCAAATCCCAATTTGAGCATGATTTTCTCTAAGAAGCCTCATTCAACTCTATCGTACACCTTACTCATGTCTAATTTAAGAGGCATATACCCTTTCTTTCCACACATTTTATTCCTCAAATAATTCACTAATTCATAAGTTGTCAATACATTGTCACTAATCGAACGTCCCCTCACAAATGCACACTGAGATTTAGATATGATAGCAGGTAAAAAACCTTCATTCTATTCACAATGACCTTAGAAACAAGCTTATAAACCACATTGCACAAACTTATTGGGCGATAATCAGAAATAAGCTCACAAGTTTTCTTCTTTGGAATCAAATTAATAAGTGTATGATTTAGTTGAGAGGGCAGCTTACTTGAATTAAGAGTATCCAACATTGCATTTGTAATGGAATCTCCCACGATGTGCCAGTATGACTGGAAAAACATAACAGACATTCCTCCCTGGTGCCTTAGTAGGGTGCATTTGATTCAAAGCTTTCTTTACTTCATCCGCTACAAAGGGCTTAGTGAGCTCAATATTCATTTCATTAGTTACCTTGCTTCCAACAAGGCTCAAAGCAGCCTGTTGATCCCCCTGTGCCAAGGTATTGAAAAGGTTCTTGAAAAAATCAACAAGCAACTCATCACATTGCACACCCTCATGCCATGTTCCCCTCTCATCCTTAAGTCCCCTTATGAAATTTCTTTTCTTCCTGAAGGATGCCTTTGAATGAAAAAATCGTGTGTTTTGATCCCCCTCTTTTAACCATTGCACCCGTGATCTTTGTTGTCACATCACCTCTTCTTTCTCAAGCCACAACTGAAATTCCCTTTTGGCATGACACAGACCACCAGGATTTGGACTACTCGAATCAAGAAGCTGCATTTTCTCAAGCTGATTTTGGGCTTCATTTTGCTTTCTCCTAATATGGCCAAACGAGACTCTATTCCTGACATGGCCAAACGAGACTCTATTCCAAACTGTCAACTCTTCCCCACAACCCTTAATGAGACGAGAAACTTCTTCCATTCCAGTTCTTCTGTCACTGCTACCCCAAACTTGTTCTATAATTTGCACAAACCTCATCTCTCCCACCCACATGGCCTCAAAGCGAAATTGTTTCTTTAATTGTTGCATATCCCTAGAACATATGCATTCAAACATAACTGGCAGATGATCCGAATGTGCCACAGTTCCATGTATGATTATTGCTTGTGGAAACAATTGACACAAAAGATTATTCCCCAAATACCTATCAAGACGCTCAGAGATATAAGCATCACCTTCCCTCCCATTCCACCAGGTAAACTTGGGACCTCTAAATCCCAAATCTCTCAAATTGCAATCCGTTAACACCTCCCTCAAAGCCTCAATTTGAGCAATAGAATGTGGTCTTCCACCTCGTTTTTCATGTGTATGCAACACTTCATTAAAATCTCCCCCTAACAATCAAGGAATTTGCTCAAAATAATTAAGGGTCCTAATAAGATTCCAAGTAGAAAATCTACTAGAAACCTCCGAATTACCATACAAACCCATGAATCTCCACTCCCGTAAACCCTCCATTGTAATATGAGCATCAATATGATATCTCGAATAAGATTTAATCTCAATACCTAGGTCAAAATTCCACAACAAACTCAATCCACCACTTCTCCCCACAGAATCAACTGAAAAACAATTAGTAAAACCCAATTTAAATTTACAAGCTTCCATACCTTGCACAGTAAGCTTCATCTCCTGTAAAAACAAAATGTCGGGGCCTTCTCTCATGATTAAATCACAAAATGCTCGAATTCCCAGCTGGTTCCCAAGCCCACGAGATTTCCAACAAATGGTTTTCATGGTTGTCAGCAAGGCTAAAATTCAGCCTTTGCCGATGAAACAGCTAGTACCTCATGAAGAAAACAAATCTGGACTTCATCATAAATGCTCCTCCCTTTCTTCGCCGGTGCTTCCTTCAATTTCGTAAAGGTTCGTCTTTTCGTCTGTGTAGCTTTAGGGTTGGGAACCTCAGAATTCAGGATCGAATACTACTTCGTCTCCTTCCCCTTTCGTTTCCAAGAAGCTTTGTTCAACTGAGATGGGCCTTGCACCACAAAACGATCCTTAGGAAGATTAGAAGATAAAGGGCCCTCTTTGCTGCGGCCCACTTCTGGAAAAAGAATACCCTGGCCCATTACCTTGGTAGTACTAGCCTTAATAGTGTTCTTCTTCAACATAGCATCCACCTAATCCCGAGAATCACTCCCAGCATCAACTACTCCACCTTCCGCCATTATAGCAACATTATTATCAATAACCGCCCTTGGTAACTTCTGCATTACTTCCAATAGTAACGGATTTCCCACCACCTCCAAGGTTAATGGCTCCTTTAAAGCAGTTGTAATCGCTTCCGTAACCATCGCAGTGCCATTTGAGACCAATTGCGGTTCACTACCCTGTCCATCCACACCAAGATTAACCACCATAGGCAGTTGTCAGTGACCATTTTGATCAAACATAGAAACCCGTGGACCAAGATCTTGCATCCATTGTCCATATGGCAATATTCCAGATGAAAGTTCCATATGGTCAGCCTGCTCACAATCCCTCTGTTGATGTCCAGTCCAGCCACGCAAATAGCAGAACTCTAGTAAACGCTCATAAGAAAATCTTACCCAGTAATGCCCAGTCGAACCCAAGCTAAGTTGCTTCCCTAGTAGGAGAGGTTTAGAAACATCAAGACAAACTCGTACCCTCATGAACTCACCCAATTCACATTCATCATCAAGCAAATCCACCTCCAAGACCTTACCCAATGATTCACCAATTTTTTGGCAAATCTGCTTGCTACGGGTCATAAGTGGGGGGTCATGGATGCGCACCAAGAAAAAAACTTATGTGAGATTAATCTGATGAGGTTGAAGCAGACCATCAAATTGCTTCAATAAAACCAGTTGCTATCAAAAGACCATGGACCATCACGCAAAATCCTCTCCTAATCTTTGACATCCTCAAATTCAGCAATAAGGAATTTAGAACCCAAATCTTGCATTCGCATCGCCTTCACCGGACGCCAAATCTTCCTCAGAACCTATTGGAAGCCTCCTTATTATAATGTTTAGTAGTAAGCAACTGTACTATCAAACACTTTTCACCACGAACCAAGTTTTCCTGAACCACATCATCATCAACTGAGATAACTTCTTGTTCTTGCTCCATTAGAGATAGCTTTCCACATAACACTTCCAAATCATTCGCCATGGTGTGAAGAAAAAAGATCCTGCACTAGACAGGAAGGCAAACCTCTACTCGTGGGAAGCGAAAGAGGAACTAAAAAACTAGGAACTTCAATTGAACAATCTCTGGTTGAATTTTTCCTTCAAGTTTGTTACTAGCAAGTTGGATTGCTCTTAGGAACTTACATGAAAAAAGGCTCACTGGCAAAGTACCAGTAAACTCATTTTTCCAAAGGTCGAGTATAGTAAGTTGATGAAGAGTAGAAAATTTTAGGGTGGAGAAATCTCCTCCAAAGAAATTGTGGCATAAATTCAAGTTCATGAGATTTGTGCAATTCATTAAAGATGGAGGCAGAGCACATGTTAAGAAGTTTGTATAGAAGAGTAGATGCCTCAATTTGGAGAGCTTTCCCATATCCATTTGCGGCTTTCCACTCAATTAATTGTCATATAACTCAAGGTTGGTGAGTTTGGTAAGGTTCACAATGCTATTGCTGATGGATCCTGAAATGTTATTAGAAGAATAGGACCTGTGAAACTATTGTGGCTGACATTGAGCTTGGTCAAATTCCAAGCTTGTTGGAGAAGCCAAGATTGGATCAACCTATTGAAGTCATTGCTAGAAAGGTCAAGTATTTGAATCGAGGCAAGCAACCCATTTGATGAACCATTCAATGCAAACAGGAGTGACATATCTCCATTTAGATGATTGTAGCTCAAATCAAGGACCTAAAGTTGATTTAAGGATGAAAAGATTCCAGTTGAGAGGGGATCACCTGAAAATGAATTGTGAGAGAGACGTGTGAGGTTTCCAAGAAGGGGAGACAGTCTCCCTTTGAGACCTTTAAAAGGTAACCAAATATGGGTGACTCGAGCTGAATGATCACAATAAATACCTTCCCAATGACATCAATCAAGGGAAGACCAATTCAAACGTGGAGATGATGTATCGAAGGATAAGGACCAGAGACCATCGCGGTCTATCTGGTTGCATGCATGATTAACACAGAAAATGCCAATGAGAAACAAGTTGAAGAGGAGATCATGAGCAGCCATGGATTAATTAGTTCCTATTTGATTTGTCACAACGAGAAGAAAGCTTGATTCTTTATAGCCTTTTCTTCAACCAAATTAAGGATTTATATAAAGAACAAAGTCCAAGGAGGAAGCATAGAAAAATGAATTTGGTCATGCGCATCTCTTTCTAACTACTCAGAAATTGCAAAGTATCTTTACCCTTGTTAAATACTTAGTATGTCCATTAGGGAGATTAATTGAAGCAAAAATTTGTTTAGGTGAAGAAGAATATAGGAGGGGTGAACTCATCTGATCTATTGCACCAGTGTCAAGAATCCAAGAAAATTTTGAATTTAGAGTAAAAGAAACAAAATTACAGGAAAAAAGAGTGTTCTGTACCAAAAAATTGAGAAGAAGTGACAAGATTTACTGTTATTGTCGAGATGGTATTCTGAGAGGGTTGACAAGAATTGGCAAGTGCTAGAAGTTTATTGAATTCTTCAGAAGTTAAAGAAAACCTTTGTTGCTCATTACTATTTTGTATATAGACCTCTCCAGTTGAAATGGCAGCATGTGCAAAAGGCATGTTTCGTTTTCCTTTTGGTCCAGTCCATCCAGGAGGGTACCCATGAAGCTAAAAACATTTATCAATTGTATGCCCGTTGTATCCACAGTGAGTACAATGCAAGGTAGACTTTTTTGGTTTTTCTTTCAAGAACATGGATTGAGCAGTTAGCTGAGGAAAATCCTTGGCCATTAAAGCATGTGTCTCATTGCATGCAGAATTTGTAAGTTGTCTCTGACTTTCTTCTTGGAGCAGTAAAGAAAAGACTTTGGCCATATTAGGCAATGGAACAACGAGTAATTGACTCCTAACAGAGGCATAAGAATCATTTAATTCAACAAGAAATTTCAACACATAATCAGACGATTGTCGAAGTAGCAAGAAATTGAAGAGATCACAGGTACATGTTGACATCTTTCCACAGGTGCATGTTGGAAATGGCCTATAGCTAACATAATCATCCCAAAGGGTTTTAAAAATACTGAAATATTCAGTGACAGATAAAGACCCCTGACTTATGCAGCTTAGAGATTTTTCAAGATGAAAAACTCTTGGACCATCACTTCTTAGGTATTTGGTTTTTAATTCATTCCAGATATCAACAGCCGATGCAACATATAACAGGTTGTTTCTTATTTCTTTAGAAATAGAGTTCATCATCCAAGAAAGTACCAGATTATTGGCACGCAACCAAGCTGTGTGAGCAACAACTTGATTATTTGGAGGAGAAGAAATAGAACCATCGATGAAGGCAGCCTTGTTTTTGACAATCAAGGCTATTGTGATCGAGCGGCTCCAAGCTACATAGTTGTCTCCAGTAAATATTTCAGAGACTAAGAGGGCACCAAGATTATCACTAGGATGGAGATAAAATGGGCTTGAAGAATCATCTGAAGGATTTATTGGGCGATGAAAAGTATGAGAACTGGCAGAAGCTTCATTGTTAGAAACCATTTCTAGAATTTCTCCAAGAAATGCAAGAAAGTATGTATAAGAAAAGTTATAGAGTTTTCAGAGAAAAATCTATGATAGGTTGCTGAAGCAGAAGACGATTTTCGCTCTGATACCATGTTAAGAACTCAATGCAGAATGAATTGAGAGCTTGATGTAGGCAGAAAAAGAAAGAAACAGAGGAGAGGAAATGAATCTGTGTAATAGACTGAATTGAATTGAATGAAATATACGTAAACTGTACGAGTGTATTTATACTAAACTATCAACTTATAACAGAAATAACAGAATTTATTTCTTCTTCTCTTCTCTGACTTTTTCTTCCTTTGACTTTAATTCCATATTCTCAATGTGTGAGGCTATACTCCAACACCCCCCCCCCCTTGGTATGTTTATTGAATTCTTCAGAAGTTAAATAAAACATTTGTTGTTCATTACTATTTTGTATCTGCCAATTGTAATCTTGATGGAATGTAGAAGAGCTTGATAATGTTTTCCTATAGCTTCTCTCGAACAAGATGACAATCAATTTGAATATGTTTTGTTCTCTCATGTTGAACTGGATTTATGGCAATAGATAAGGCTGACTTGCTATCAGTGTAGAGTGAAATTGGCTGATGATGGTTGATGTGTAGATCTTGTAAAGCATAAAGTAACCATTGAATTTCACAAGTGGTTGCTGCAAGTCCACGATATTCTGCTTCTGCAGAAGATCTACTAATAGTAGCTTACTTTTTAGACTTTCATGAAATCAGTGACTTGCCCATAAAAATTGCAAAACCTATAATGCTTCTTCGAGTATCAATGCAGCCTGCCCAATCACTATCTGAGAAAGCTTTAAGCTATAAATCTGATGATGAAGAAAAAAATAGACCTTGTCCTAGTGTGGCTTTGAAGTATCTTAGTACTCTAACTGCTGCTTGATAATTACTTACGGCAGGTTTAGCAAGAAACTGACTTAATACTTAAACAGAATAGGCTAAATCTGGTCTTGTGACTGTTAGGTAGAGTAGTCTCCCAACAAGTCTCCTGTAAGCTGATGGATCCTCTTAAGGATTAGGATCAGTTGTAGTTAGCTTAAGATTAGACTCCATTGGAAAAGCAACAAGTTTTGAACCCATGACACCAGAATCTTGAAGTATGTCTAATGCATACTTTCTTTGGCATATTGAAATACCAGTCTTTGACCTTGCTACTTCCAAACCAAGGAAATACTTGAGTTGCCCCAAATCTTTGATGGTGAACTTGTCATGCAGAAAATCTTTTAGTAATTGAATTTCTGACAAATTGTCACTTGCTAGTAGTATATCATCTACTTATACTAGTAATACCATAAAAGAAGTTGTGGATTTCTTAATAAACAATGAACAATCCGAGTTTCCTTGAACAAATCCATAACTGATGAGAGCAGTAGACAGCTTTGCAAACCACTGTCTAGAAGTCTGTTTCAACCCATAGAGACTTTTGAGAAGTCTACAAACGGTGTTACCCTCTTTGACAATCAATCCAGTTAATGAATGTGCCAGTTTTTAATTACAGCCACAGCAAGTAGTAATCTGATGGATGTAATCTTAGCCATAGGAGAAAATGTATCAAAAAAATCCAATCCCTCTTGCTGAGTATAACATTTTGCCACCAATCTAGTTTTATGCCTCTCTATAGTTCCATCAGCCTTATATTTGATTTGAAATACCCATTTGCAACCAATGGTCTATTTATTTTTAGGAAGAGTAACAAGCTTCAGGGTTTTATTTAATTCTAAAGCATGAAGTTTTGTTTTCATAGCAGTTTGCCATTCAGGTAGTGCAGCAACTTGTTTGTAGGTTTTAGGTTCTGTGGAGTTTGAAATGGAGGCAAGAAATGCTTTGTGTGAATCTGACAATCTATTTGCAGAAAGAAAAGATGAAATGGGATAGAGATTACCTTTAGTAGAAGAACAAGCAGTAGAAGTAGATTCGTAGTTTGCATTTGAAGAAACATTGCTACAATAATAATCCTATAGAAAAATAGGTGGTTGTCTAATTCGAGAAGATTTTCTGATATTGGATGTATTTGTAGCATTGTGATGAGAAATCTGATCAGTGTTTGAAGTTATTTCATTGGAAGAAACATGTTCTTCATTTTGCAAAGGAGATGATGAGGTCTGTACTGAAATAAGAGGTGAACTTATATGAACTTCAGAATCATAGGGAAATTATGAAGGAGGAAACAAAAAAGAATGAGTCTCAGGTGGTGATGGAAAAGCTGCAAATGGAAAAATGGTTTCATGAAATATAACATTTCTAGAGATAAAGATTTTGTTGGTGTTTAGGTCCATTAATTTATAACCTTTAACATCAGAAGGGTAACCTAGAAATATTCATTTTGTAGCTCTTGGATTGAATTTCTGTCTGTGATTTGTAAGTGTAGAAGCAACACAGAGACAACCAATGACTTTGAGATGAGAAAGATTAGGTGGTTTATTAAAAAGCATTTCATAAGGTGTTTTTTTTTTTAAGAAGAGGAGTTGGGATTCTATTTATAATGTGTGCTGCAGCCAACACACAGTCACTCCAAAAAGTTAAAGGAAAATTTGCTTGGAGCATTAAAGCTCTAGCTGTGCTTAACAAGTGCTGATGTTTCCTTTCAACAACTCCATTTTGTTATGGAGTTTCTACACAACTTCTTTGATGTAAAATGCCATTTTCATTATAAAATTGAGTAAGAAAAAATTCTAGTCCATTGTTTCATCTCACAGTTTTAACAGAAACACTAAACTGTGTTACTATCATTTTGCAAAATTTTTTATTAAAAGTGGTACTTCAGATTTTGCCTTAAGCATGTATACCCAAGTGCTGCATGTAAAATCATCAACTATAGTTAGAAAAAACTTAAAACCAGAATAAGAAACAGTGGCAAAAGGACCCCATATGTCACAATGGATCAAATCAAACATTTTATTAGATTTACTTTGAGATATAGGAAATGAGAGTTTTCTTTGATTTGCTAAGGGACAGATGTCACAGACATTATTACAATCAAGAGTTATAGAGGATTCTAGCTTTTTGAGAGAGGATAACCTTGAACTAGAAACATGTCCTAATCTACAATGCCAAAGATCTAACTATTTTTGAGTAATGGCTGAAGCAAAAGGTGTAGAATTAGACTTGTATTGAATACAGGAATAAGCTTTTGAATAAGCTTGAGGTAAGTAGTAGAGTTCTTGTTTCTCAAATGCAATCACAATCATCTTTGTGACGCCCCGACTCCCACGTACAAAAAGCCTCGAGAATCGTGACGTCAGGATGATGACAACACGGGTCACACATCCCAACGACAAGTGTTAAAGTGTGTGCAACATGCAAAAGTGCACAACAAAACGCAGCGGCTAAATAATAAATAAGTCACTAAGTACCAGGATTTTAATTTAATACAAATATCCAAAATACAAGTATACTGAAAGTTAAACAGTTATCCAAGAGATACAACAAAAGCCAATACATACACATGGGATACAACTCCCATAATCCAAAACAGCAGCAACCACATGCCACTTTACCACGGAGCCGATCCCTAAGGCTCGCTGTCTTCATCCTCATCTGCACCAAAATCTACGGTACCAAAAATGGTACCGCAGGTAAGTAATAATCCAAACAATCCCTAAGATAAAAATACATTTAATGCGACCAACATGCATGCATATGATAAAATATGCACCAAATCCAAAAATACCTGAAAATAGATATTTTTCCCACACACCAAAATCTCATTTTTGGCCCAAAAATTAAAGTCCCATCATTTTCCCAGAAAATGATTTACACCAAAATATTTATTGGACATTGTAAGCGGGAATCACAGGCGGGACTCTACCACCATCCCTACCGCGTGCACCGTAGGCGGGAATCGCAAGCGAGACAACACCATCATCCCTGCTTACCACCATCCCTACGCGTACACTGTAGGCGGGAATCGCAGGCAGGACTATACCACCATCCCTGCTTACTACCATCCCTACAGTTCCTTTCCACACAACACAAAAATCCAATGGAGCACAGTAGGCGGGAATCACAGGCGGGACAACACCACCATCCCTACAGTCTCCTTTCCTTTTTCCCATAAACGAAAACCCAGTTTTCAATAAACACATAAACATGCGTGCACATGCAATGTACCAACCCAACAATAATTTCCAACAACCAATCCAAGCACAATAAAACCAATCATACAAATACTCCTTCCTCAATCCATCTGACCCCTATAACTCCTTGGACTCAGTCCGGCACAACCAACCAATCACAGTAATATTAAATGAGTCAGCGCAAAAATATATTAAAATCTCAAAAGATATTTGGAAAAATACTTATAGTGCTTTATAATAATTTTCGGAGGATCACAAAAGAGCTGGAAGCGCCAAAACAGCAATTCCACAGTGTAAAAACACTGTGGCCGAAATACACAGTATACCCAAATGTACACGGGTCAAATGAAGACTTAGAATTGATAGGGTAGGGCCTATGGAAAGTGGTGAAACTAATGGAATCAACGGTTGGCCGTGGGTGGCGGCCGAAACGGCGGTGGAAGGACAAAAAGGGGCAAATCGAAGTTGTGTTCATGGAGGTGGCTCCGGCGATGGATCGGGGCCTAAAATGGGTGGGTTAGGACGGTAAGGGACCGGTGATGAAGTAGTGAAAAAATGGTGGCCAATAGTGGCCGGACGGCGGCGCAGCGACACAAGGACCACCGCGGGTTCGAACGAGCAGTGGAGGCTAACGGCGGCGTTAGCCAGCCTGAGATTTGGAGGGAATGGTCGCCGGTCGATGGGGAGTTGGTTCGGCCGGGCGGTGACAACCACGGCGGCTGGGAGAAAGGAACTGAAACACGGGGGGAGAGAGAAAGAGAAACGAGAGAGAGGGGCTACGCGCGGGAAGAAGAAAACCGGAGGAAAGAAAGAAAAAGAAAAAGAAGAGAAAAAGAAAAAGGAAGGAAAAGAAATGAGGTCCAACCCTCACATCTTGGGGTCACAAAAGTGATCTAACGAAAAATATTTTAAGACTACTAGCTAAATAAAATAATTCAAACGAGGTGAAATGCTTTATTAAAACAATAATAATTTTAAAAAATCTAAAAAATAAACTAATCAATTTAAATTAAAGATCACTTTAAATGTAAAACAGTAAATAACATTAAGAAAACACAATAAAAATTAATTTTTACAACTTAAAATATTATAAAATAATATTTAAAAGCTCCCAAAATTTTAAAACAAGATAACCAATTTTTAAATTAATTAAAATAATCATTCATTAAAAATACACTGAAATACAGGGTGTTACAATCTTCTTCACTAATTGGTCCTGTAAAAGGCAATAAGAGCCATAAAAAGATAGACAAAGATTAGATTCTTTTGTTAGTTTGGAAACAGATAATACGTTGAAAGAAAAAGTGGAAACACACAGAACATTATGTAAAAATAGTGTGTTAGAAAGACATATGGTACCAATGTGTGAAGCTGGAACAGTATGTCCATTAGGGATATTAATTGAAGCATAAATTTGTTTAGGTGGAGAAGAATATAGGAGGGGTGAACAGATCATATGATCTGTTGCATCAGTGTCAAGAATCCAAGAAAAATTGGATTTTAGAGTAGAAGAAACAGAATTACAGGAAATAAAAGGGTGTTCTATACCAGAAAATTGAGAAGAAGTGACAAGATTTACTGTTGTTGTTGAGATGGTATTCTGGGAGGGTTGACAAGAATTGGCAAGTGCTAGAAGTTAATTAAATTCTTCATAAGTTAAAAAAAAACCTTTGTTGCTCATTACTATCTTGTATATAGACCTCTCCAGTTGAAATGGCAGCATGTGCAGAAGGCATGTTTCATTTTCCTTTTGGTCCAGTCCATCCAGAAGGGTACCCATGGAGTTGAAAACATTTATCAATTGTATGCCCATTGTATCCACAGTGAGTACAATGCAAGGTAGACTTCTTTGGTTTTTCTTTCAAGAACTTGGATTAAGCAGTTGGCTGAGGAAAATCCTTGGCCATTAAAGCATGTGTCTCATTGCATGTAGAATTTGTAAGTTGTCTCTGACTTTCTTCTTGGAGCAGTAAAGAAAATATTTTGGCCATAGTAGGCAATGGAACAACAAGGAGTAATTGACTCCTAACAAAGGCATAAGAATCATTTAATACAACAAGAAACTTCAGCACATAACAGACTGTTGTCGAAGTAGCAAGAAATTGAAGAGATCACAGGTACATGTTGACATCTTTCCACAGGTGCATGTTGGAAATGGCCTATAGCTAACATACTCATCCCAAAGGGTTTTAAAAATACTGAAATATTCAGTGACAGATAAAGACCCCTGACTTATGCAGCTTAGAGATTTTTCAAGATGAAAAACTCTTGGACCATCACTTCTTAGGTATTTGGTTTTTAATTCATTCCAGATATCAACAGCCGATGCAACATATAACAGGTTGTTTCTTATTTCTTTAGAAATAGAGTTCATCAACCAAGAAAGTCCCAGATTATTGGCACGCAACCAAACTGTGTGAGCAACAACTTGATTATTTGGAGGAGAAGAAATAGAACCATCGATGAAGGCAGCCTTGTTTTTGACAGTCAAGGCTATTGTGATCGAGCGACTCCAAGCTACATAGTTGTCTCCAGTAAATATTTTTGAGACTAAGAGGGCACCAGGATTATCACTAGGATGGAGATAAAAGGGGCTTGAAGAATCATTTGAAGGATTTATCGGGCGATGAAAAGTATGAGAACTGGCAGAAGCTTCGTTGTCAGAAACCATTTATGGAATTTCTCCAAGAAATGCAAGAAAGTATGTATAAGAAAAGTTACTGAGATTTCAATGCAAAATCTATGATAGGTTGCGGAAGTAGAATACAATTTTCAATATGATACTATGCTAAGAACTCAATGCAGAATGAATTGAGAGCTTGATGTAGGCAGAAAAAGAAAGAAACAGAGGAGAGGAAATGAATCTATGTAATAGACTAAATTGCATTGAATGAAATATACGTAAACTATACAAGTGTATTTATACTAAACTATCAACTTATAACAGAAATAACAGAATTTATTTCTTCTTCTCTTCTCTGACTTTTTCTTCCTTTGAATTTAATTCCATATTCTCAATGTGTGAGGCTATACTCCAACAACCCTAAAGTTCTGATCATAGCCCGAGAAGTTGATCACTATGAATGTATAAACTTGTGTTGTTATTCCAAGTGGCATATAACTATACTTTTCTGCATCTTCATTCCATCGTTCCTTCTCTCCTATATATAAATGAGTGTGGGATCAATACATATAAAATGAAAATTGAATATAAAATCAAAAGTCCTAGAAGAAATGATAGAAAAATTAATTACGTGATCATGTGCATGCTTTGCTCTCTCTCTCTCTCTCTCTCTCTCTCTCTCTCTGTATATATATATATATATAGATCTTTGTCCGTATCTTTCATCGTGCTCATATAACTTCAGAACATGTTGTGAACGTTGTTCAATTTTTAGCCAATTTTCTATTTTGTTTTGTACGAACTTGAACCTTTGCTTTAAACATGCTTAGTTGTACAAGTTTCCTTAAATCAATTTCACCCCACCAACTCAAAACAAATTGGTATGCAAGGGTTAAAGCAAAATTGTCTACAGAATACAATGAAGCCCAGAGAAGATTTTGTAATTTGATTGCATTATGCCTTAATAAAATCATATTGGAATACCAAGATTTTCACATTCAAAAAAATCTTAGGGGTGGCAAATCATGTTTTTGGATCGTGCCAAGTCATAAACATTCAATTATATAGATAAACCTGAATCCAACCCGTTAAGCTAAACATGTCGGACTTTCAAACCATAACTCAACCCATTTAGATAGCGGGTCGTGTCGTGTCACCATTGTTTTGACCTGTTTAATAATTAATTAAAAATAGGTCAACACGCCATGATTCAATTTTTAAACTCATTTCATGTAATGTGGTAGAGCTACTACGCATAAACTATTTGACTTTATTAACATAATTTCACATAAAAATTCAAATCTATATTTATTCGTAGCCACAATATCTTAAAAAAATATGACCACTTACTAACAAAAAAGATCTATATTTTTCAAATTCTAACACATAATAAAACCAATATTACAAATCCTACAATAACAAATATGAGCATAGATTTAAAATTACAATCTCAATAATAAAAATATGACCATACTAAGAAAAACCGATAATATTACAACTCAACAATAATAAAATTGTAATTTGAGGTAAAATCTAAATGGGTTGATTTCAAATTAAGCGGGTTTACCCGTTTATAAATCGTGTCTTAATGGGTCGACCCATTTTGATCCAAACCCGTTAACATTAAACTCAAACATACTAATTTCATATCGTATTCATGTTGGATTCACAAGTAATTGTGTCATTAATTGTCACTCCTAGAAGATCTCAAGACCACTAATACAGAGTATAACAATCACTACATGAAAAACTGTTTATTTGTTGTCAGCTATTTGCTGCCAAATTGTTTATTTCCTGTCAAAATGTGCCTATTTTTGTCTCAAATGATCATTCTCGTTGCAAATAATCTGTCCCTATTGGCTTTTTTTTTGTAGTGAATGGAAGCAAGAAAGAAAACTGTAGAGTAATGCTACTCATCATCCCATGATGTGGTATGAGATGATTGAAAATTATTTATTATATTTTATTTGTAAACATATAATCTAATGCCACATCATGGGATGATGAGAGGATGATAGAAGTTAGAATGATGAATAGATTTTTCCCTTTTGAAAAATAGTCAAAGCACCATTTCAGTCAAGATAGGAGACTTGAAAATTGTTAATGACCATTGGACGACGGTCATGGTTGGTTCAGTAGTTACAGGCAGTATATGTCCGTTACTAAACATGCATGTTCATGATATAAATCGTGGATCGTATGGGCAAATAACGGTCATTCAATATTGACCGTTAGATTTGTCTTATTTCTCGTTGCATCGGGCGAGCTCATTGCTCGCATGATTCGTTGGTCGCCCGAAACTTTGCCCATGAGGTTGAGGCGAGCTAATTCATTTTACAAATTTTCTTGCATTTTCGCCTACTCAGTGTTTTTTTTTCAACGTGGAACTTTTCCAAAGGAGAATTAAACAATATTAAATTCACATATTTTAATTAAATAAACTCACATATTAGAGAGTCGCAAAAATAATTCCAAGTTCCAAAGTCTGTTTCAAACGAGCCCCGAAGATACGTATTTGAATAATTATTTTATGGCAGTGATTGTGGACGGGAAAGATAACGTATGGATCATTCCAATGAATTCTTTAACACAAATATTTATTCTTGAAAATATTGCACAATGATCTAATCCTAAATGGGTCATGAAAGCTGAGGGAAGTTAGCTAGACCACATATATAATTATATAAAATAAAAAAATAAAAATAAAAAGTGTTTGGAGATCATTTCATTATTTATTTTAAAGGTCGTCCTAAAAAAAAAAAAGAGAGATAGGCTGGGCTTTCGTCGAATAGGCTAACTCCTCAAAATAAAAAAATAAAAACCCAGAATAGGCTAACTACCACCATAAAAATCATGCATAGAGGGGCAGATAATGTAGTTTGACCTGTCATGTTCATTATTTATTGAAAATGACAAGTCGAACTATCCGAAGGTGGAACAAAATTAGATTTGGATCAATAAGGAAAAGTTGTGCAATAACTACTTACAAAGAAACTTTGAGAAAAAAATCAATGTTTTAGTGACATTTGAAGCATCAAAAGTATTAAAATCCTCACTTAAATTCTCGTTTATTTTTACAACACATCTCATCTTATCTCATCTCATTTAATCATTACAATTTTTTTAAATTTTCACATAAATTAAAATAAATAATTCAACTTTTTCAAATTTCAAAATAATAATAATAGACATATACTTGAAATTGGTCTTACCCTCCTTGCTCACTCAAGTATGTCTATTAAATACTGGGCTGATGCTTTCTTGACCTCAGTATAGGTTATCAACAGATTGCCCTAACCAATCATTGATAACCAAACTTCCTACAAAAAGTTGTTTCTCAAACCACCAAATTACTCCATGCTACATGTCTTTGGATGCCAGTGCTTCCCACTTCTTCGACCTTATGCAGCTCATAAACTTGACTATAGGTCCAAAGCTTGCATTCTCCTCAGTTACATCTATGTTGGTTACCGTTGCCTTAATCCCACTATAGCTAAAGTCCATTTCTCCCGACACGTTTTTTATGAGAAGTCTTTTCCTGCTGAGGAACATGCATTGGTGAACCTGCCTTCCAAGATTAATGCTACCTCCAATCGTCCTTTCCTTCACTCAATAAGCAACACTTCTTCCCTTCCTTTGCTTGCACATGACTATTTACCTACTGCATCTGTAGGTCGTCTTGATCCCCTAGAACCTGACCTCACCTCCCGACACGTGTTTTACTTCTAATTACATTGGGAACATTGTGTATGCTGCCATCTATTAATAGGATGGATCAGAAAGGGAATAAAAATAAGGCATCATTTAGATATTGAAATGAGATGATATGTAAATAGTAATGAAATGATTTGAATAATGATGTTTTATGAAATTTTAGGAAAAGAGAAAAAAAAAGATGATTAAAAATATTATAAAGTTAAAATATTGTTAAAATATAATTTTTTTAGGGTTATACTACTCATCATCCCACATCACACACCATACATCTTTTAATTTTTATAATTTTTAATTTTCTTTTATTCATGCTAAACTAATTGAGTTGTTCTATTCATCATCTATATATTACATACTTGTTATGAAAAAAAATAATAATAAAATAAAAGAGGTATGGTGTGTGGGATGCTAAGTAGAATTATTCAATTTTTTAATATTACTTTTGCTTTGAAATTTGAAAAAAATGAATTATTTTTTGTGTTTTGTTTAGAAATTATGAAAAGTTATAAATATTAGATAAAAAAGTTTAAGATTTGAAATTGAAAAGTGTTTGTATTTGTGATATTTAGATGTTAAGACAGAGCATTCTTCAATCATTCTAAAAGGTTTATGTTTTCTTTCTCTTTGCAGATGATTTTTCTTTCTACCCAAGCAGCCAGCTATCTTAGCCTCTCTGGCTAGGGGGGGTTGGAGCTTCGGCTCCTCCCTCCCTCCGATTGTCCAGCCATCAATTGCCATGTATATCAATTTTTTTTTCTAGTTTTCTAGCTATAGCACCAAGACGTTCCAATATGTTGCTTACCGGCCTTCTACGATCGCCACGCAAAGTTTTGAATACTGTTCAGTAGCCGTTTCGGTTAAAGTACTAGAATGAAATATTTTGATACTGGTACCATTTTGGGATAATCTATATATAATAGATTAATTATATATGTGTAAATTATATTTCAAAATAACATCAATGCAAGTCTTAAAAAGTTAAAACACATATTTATAAAATTCAATAATACTTCTAAATTTTCAATCTAACTATTTAAAAAAATAATTACTCATCTTCATCATGAAAATGGGAGTAGGGATTTGATTTTTCCGTCCTCAGGAAAAGATGATTAAAAAAAGTTAAGAAAATAGTTTTCAAATGTAAGAATTTGGGTGAAAATTATGAAAAAGTCAAAATTTTTACATTAATTACAAATCATTTCGGCTGGTACACTGAAAATCGGCCAGTATTGACCGAAACGCACCGACACAACTGATATTTGACTCAGTACGAAACATATACGTCCACTATACCAGTCACTACTCTAGCACCATGCATACCGGCCGTACCAGCCGATATGACACAGTATTTAAAATTTTGCTGATACATGCCCCACCATTGGACTCCCCAACTGCCAATTTGTCAAATAGAAGGAGGAAACTATCTAAACAAGTGGCGCATGTGTCTCACACGCGACTTATAGTACACATGAAACCCACGTGCCACTATGTCAGGGTGAGTCTTCTGCCGCCATGCGCGGCACCATCAACTTCGGATCTCTTAGATCCGAGTACTACCTTCTTCCCTCTAGTGGCACGTGAGCCACACGTGCCACCACCATTAGTGACGGTCTTAAGCTGGCATATCAGCGCATCTTCATGTTGCTATTTTCCTATGTTTCTGCTTTTCCTAACCAAGGATTAAGAAAAAGTAGATGTGAAAGTCTCATTCAGCCAGACCAAACCAACAAAATGCAATACACAACTCTCAATTGCAGCTTTTAGTCGTAGTTTTATAGTCTTTTAATCAAACTATGTTAAAACAGCTTTAAGCGGCTTCCCTTAGGAGGAAATGGGTGGGAGTCAACTTTTAGCTCCAGATCCCGCTTTTTTGTTTTCTCTGATGTTGCTTTTGCTTGTTTTGGGACGATTGTTGAAGACTCACACCCCATTGAATCTTGTATCTTTGTAACCACTTAGTTAATCTATATTATGCTTACCTTGAAAAAAAAAAAAGGTAGAATGAACCATAGCTACTTGCTTAGGGAAAAAAAAATGAGCATTCTTCAATCCAAACGAAGCCTAAGTATTCATCGTATAAAATGTTTATTTATCTTCTACTTGGCCAAAGAAAACATCTCATCTCATCTCATCTCATCATTACAATTTTCCCAAATTCCTACGCAAAATAAAATAAACAATTCAACTTTTTCAAATCTCAAAATAAAAATAATATTAAAAAATATATTCTAACAATATTATATTCAATTTTCAACTTTCATCTCATCTCATTTGTGAAAACAAACGAGTCCTAGAGAAAAACTTATAATGGTGACAATAGAAAGGTAAGCCCGTGTACCAAGAAGAGAAAAAAAATGATAAAAAGAAAAAGAGGAAAGAGTTAGCATGAAAATTTTCCATTGGTGTGAAGAGAATAATTAGGTCAACATGGCTAATACTTCAAAAGCTCAAAGCACCAAATAATGGAATATCCACAGCACAACAAGTTGATTTATTTTATTTTTTACTACTCTAGGAACCCAACAAAGTAACTAGAACATACACTAGCAACTTGCACTCAAGACTATTGATTTTGCCTCATTTTCATAGACATCACAACAATACCAATATGTCTGCCACTTCAGAACTTCCTTTCAAAGATACTCTTTTACCTTTATCAAAGGTAGAAACAAGTTAAAACTTTACAACCACCTGTTCAAGCAAAATAACACATAATTGGCATAGAATCAATTCCAATTATTCTCATTTGGGGAGAAAAGAAAAGAAAAGAAAACCACTAGTTCTGGAAATTAAATACAAATTAATATGGTAAGCAAAATAAATGTTTTGCTTCCATAAGAATTTCAGGGTATCTTGATCTTCATGCGGTACTTTCCAATCCTCTTCAAGAGAACACTTAAAGCATTTTGCAAATTAAGATGCACATCTTGTGATACTTTGAAGCACAAGAAACTATAGAACACGGAAATTCTAATGCACAATAAACTAAACACCAGCAGAAAAAAGAAGAAGAAAAGAATAGCTATTCATGTTTTCCATCTTAAGAATTTCATGAACAGCTGTTTCAGAATTAAAAGTTATCCAGCAGTTGGTCCACACAAGTTGGAGCACAAAGAGAACAAACAAAAAGCCTTTTTGGTAATTGGTAAGGAGGTACCTGAAAATTTAAACCCACTGCAAATTAGTAGCAAAGAAAAATATTATTTGAGGATTTTAAAGTTTAAAAAGAAAAAAAAAGTGAAGCTTCCATAACAACAATCACTTAACTAGAATCAAGCACGAAAATAAGTTTTTTTTTTTTTTTTGATAGTAAAACACCTTCTCATTAAAAGCTACCAAGGTGGCATTACAGATGAAGGTCAGTCCATACGACTGATTGAACACAGTTGGGAATAGATTCCCACCATACAAATGTGTTAGAAACATTCCTAGCGAGTCTAGCTAGCTTGTGAGCTGCTTGATTTGCTTCTCTATAGATGTGATTAATGGAGCAACTTTGGAACCTGCACTTGAGCTCTTGGATGCCTGTGATGATATTCCCATAACTGGCATTTGATGGAAAAGGACTGGAGATTTCTTTGACCAGGATCAGCAAGTTAGTTTCTATGCACAAGGATTGGATCCCAAGGGGGATGCTAAATTGCAGTCCTCTTAGTAATGCTAGCAGCTCTATCTCAAGAGGTTCCATGACAGCCTCCTTTTTCTTGCTTACTGCCATTATGACTTTCCCTGCCCAATCTCGAGCAATGAGACCAACTCCTACTTTACTGTCTGCATGAAAGACAGCCCCATCCACATTGAGTTTTATAGAGCCTTCAATAGGGGGTTGCCAATGGGAGAAACTCCTGACTTTGCTGATATCGAGGTTTTTGGTAGCCTTGTAAGTGCCATACATGGAAAGAGCTTAATTAATGACTTCTTCAGGAGTGAACTGTTTCTCCTCAAAAATCCACTGGTTCCTTCTATACAACAAGCCCAAGCTATCATGAATAATTTTTCCAGTGCTTCATCAGTGCAGGATTCCTGTGCTCTACTTATCCACTCCTTGAAATTTCCTTCCGAGCCTTCAGTGTTAAGTTGAGGGAGTTGCTTGCTCCACATGGATGGAAGTATACTACAATGTAAGAGTGCATGTGTTGTAGTTTCTGCTGCTTTAGAACACAATTGGCATGTTTCATCTTCAATCACCTTTCTTTGTTTCAAGTTACATTTGGGAAGGGCCTCAATGCAGGCCCTCCAAGCAAATACTTTCACCTTGGGGGGAGTCTTCATTCCCCAAATACGCTTCCATATTGGCTTGTTTGTACTGCTAAAGGAGCTTTCACCTTCTAATGTGCCAGAAGACAGTTTTCTGAAGCATTTGTAGGCGCTTCTCACACTAAAGCAACCACTCCTCTCTTGATTCCAAATAAGCTTGTCCTCATAATTGGTTCCACTGAGGATGATTTTCAAGGCAGCATCCGCAGGCTCAGGAGGAAGAGTTCTTCTGATTTTTTGCACATCCCACCACCCAGTAGTTGGGTCTATTAACTCCACCACTTTCTGTTCAGCAACTCGAATTGGATCTCTCATCTGTTGCAGATTTTTGAAACCAGGGATCCAAAAATCCTCCCATATTCTTATTGTTGTTCCATTGCCAATTCTCCATCTACAAGCCTGCAATAGCTTATCTTTTATTGACCATATGCCTCTCCATGCATAGGAAGGGTTATGCCTAAGGCTTGAGTTCTGAAAGTTTGTGTAAGGGAAGTATCTGGCCTTGAAGATTTTGTGTATCAAACTATCATCTTGCTGCATAATTTTCCACCCTTGCTTTGCAAGTAAAGCCTCGTTGAAAATTCTCAGGTTTTTAAAACCCATGCCCCCTTCACCTTTGGTTTCACACATCCTTTTCCAACTGACCGAATGAATCTTCTTTTCTTCCTTTTTCTGACCCCACCAGAATTTGGCCATCAATTGTTCTAGTTCACAGCAAGGGTGAGGGGTAGTTTGAAAGAGGACATGGCATAAGCGGGGATTGCTAGTGCTACTGCCTTGATCAGTGTTTCTTTGCCCCTTAGGATAAAAGTTTCCCCTTCCATTGCTGAAGTTTAGACCAGACTTTGTGCTTAATGTCTGAAAATGCCCTTCTTTTCTCTTTTCCAATCATTGGTGGAAGCCCTAGGTATTTGTCATAGTTCTGGAAGTCATGAATGCCCCAGGAGGAAAGTAAAAGCAGTTGATCTGCTGGAGGTACATTCCTACTAAAGACCATAGTGGTCTTCTCACAATTGATCTTTTGACCTGAGACCCTCTCATAAATTCCAAGGATTTTTTGCACCTCTCCATTGTCTCGGCTAAAGGTCTTACAGAATAAAATGCTATCGTCTGCAAACAGTAGATGGTTCACTCTTGGGGCCCCTCTACAAACTTGGATTCCCTTGATCACATTACTTGATTCAGCTTGAGCCAAAAGAGAGATAAGGCCTTCGGTTCGTAGCAGGAATAGGTAAAGAGACAAGGGGTGTCCTTGCCTTATCCCTCTAGTTGGAGGGATAGGTCCAACAGGTTCACCATTTATGAGGATGGAGAAGGATACGGTTTTCACACACATCATTACCAATTTGATCCAATTACTAGTAAAACCCATTTGCACCATTACAGCCTCCAAGTAGTGCCATTCTAACCTGTCATAGGCTTTGCTTATGTCTAGTTTGAGGGACATGAAGCCTGTCTTGCCTTTCCCCTTTCGTCTAAGAAAATCAATCAACTCATAAGCTACTAAGATGTTATCTAAAATGGCTCTACCGGGAACAAAAGCACTTTGTGAAATAGAGATAATTCAGGCAAGACTAACTTCAGTCTATTTGATAAAACCTTGGAAATCAATTTGTGAATGACATTACAAAGACTAATGGTCTGAAATCTGAGACTTTATGGAGATTCTTTAGTTTTGGAATCAGAGCTATAAACGTGTGATTAATACCACAAGGGAAGTTGCCATTGTTTAGAGCATCAAGAATAGTCTCAGTCACTGAATTACCCACTATGTGCCAATACTTTTTATAGAAAATGGGAGCCATACCATCGAGGCCTGGGGCTAAGGTGGGATTCATTTGGTGCAAAGCAGACTTCACTTCATCAATGGTGTATGCTTTGGAGAGCTCCTCATTCATGCCTGCTGAGACTCTGCCTCTTAGAGGAGGTAAGAAGTCCAGGTTGCAGGGTTGTGCATCTGACTTGAACACTTCTTCATAATAGCTCATGATCAATTCATCCCTTTTGCCTGCTTCCTGCCATTCCCCAGACTTAGCTAGTAATCTTTAAATTGTGTCCTTTTTTCTCCTTTGATTTGCTTGGTTGTGAAAGAATTTCGTGTTTTGGTCACCAGCCTTGAGCCAAAGGGCCTCTTATCTCTACCTCCAGTGTATTTCTACCATCCATGCTTGAACTTCCTCACGAGCTTGTTGTAATGCAACAGGGTTGACAGTTGTTTCATTTGTTACTTGAACCTTCTCCAGGTTAATTCTTGCCTGCCTCAACCCCTTTTGTACTGCCCCAAAACTTTGTTTACTCCATTTGGTGAGAGCTACACTGCAGGCTGACAGTTTTCCCCTAATGTCATCTGAAGATTCAACCCATTATCATTGTGCCATGCTTCCTCTATTATCTTACCACATTCTTCACTTTCTGCCCACATAGCTTCGAATCTAAAGGGTTTTAGACCTTTATGCCTTGGAGAGGTAAGCACGAAAATAAGTTGGGTTGGCATTATATAGGTATTCTGAAGATAGGCTCACATTAAATTGCTCTAATACATCACAAGCCAGAATTTTTGAAAAGATACAAGCTTTAGATTTAAGGATATGAATGATACCGCTAATCAAGAGAATATCATCAATGCCCTTTGACTTGAACTCCTCTGCCCTTTTGTGTTTGCCACCCACTGCAACATCATACAGATATAGCATTTTTCATTAGTATAAAAAGGATCTGTAGTAACGAAATGTTTAATGGGCACAAACAACTTCCTCACCTCCACCCCAGCCGACAAAATGGTGTTCGTGAAGGAGATGATCTGAATCCCCTACACCTGCAAGTGCCAATGGGACGGTGACTGTGAGCAGCGAGTTGGATTTGGAAGGCTAGGCTTCGAGAGAATTGAAAAAGGTAAGAACAAACCCGATATAAGCCGAGTTGAGGAACCGACTTTATAATAATCTGACACATGTCGGTTCGGATCGATTATGCCGGCTCACTCGGGTCACGGAACATAGGCACATAATGTTCCTTGTTTTATTTTAAGTTTCTGTTTCGGAAAGTACTTAATGTCCTCCTCGTTCTTTATAATATAGGCATACAATTGTCAATGGAAATTCTCATCCAAACGGGCAAAAGGAGTAATGCTATTATAGAACATTGAATTAGCATCATCTGGACATACTAAATGCACCCCACATTCTTTCACTTCTACGTCTTTTACACGACCTTCGGGATGATACGCTATTGTTTCAAATGAAATCTTAATGAGCCTCCGTATATCCAAAAACCGCAAAACTGCCGATATATACACCCAGAATCCAATTCGCTTACCCAAAGAGGCGTCCAAGGGAGGAGGTATTAATCTGTAATATGAACACTCATATTCCACACAATATTCATCATCCGTCTCAAACACTAGTTTAAGCCACACCTCTAAAATGTCCATAATCGATCCCTTGAATAATGAAGAAATAGTACATTTGGAAAAGAATTGATCAGAATCACAGACAATAAAGAAAGCAAACCCGATCTCCGAATTTGTATTAGCATCCAAATCTATCTTTACAGAGGAGCCATTACTTTTATACTGGACCCACTCCAGGATATGGAATCCCAACGACCATCCTCTTATCGTCGTCTGCGAAAAGAGTTGTTAATTGCAGCAAAAATAAAGCAATTGCAAGGCGATGAAATCCTTTTTTATTAAAGCATTTTTCTGACATATTTTATGTGTTTCTAAAGAAAAGAATGAGAGAACTCACCAAATCGTCATCTAAAGCCGAAACAACTCCACCTGCCATGTCTAAAATATTCTCTCCTTTGCTATCAAAATCAATGTACGCTGCTTCTACGTGATCATATATTCCTTCCTTCTGATATTCTTCAAGTGATCCGATATCATAGATGGGATCTCTTGATTTAAGTCGCATCAACTTGCCCCCTTCAAGATGAAAACTATGGATGCTATTGGGCATTAGATTGACAAATGGTATTTGTGTTATAGCAGTTTCCACTGCCAAAAGATTGGTCAGGCATTCCAAACTACTCAGGTCTGGTAACTTCTCAAGGCTTGAACATTTGGCAATTTTCAATGCTTCTAATTGTTTGAGACTTCCGATGGATGGGTGGAGCTCACACAAGCTTCTACAACCTTTCAGGTTTATTTTCTCAAGATTTGGGGCTCCAGTCAAATCTGGTATTTCAATCAAGTTCTTAGAATGACTCAGATTAAATTCCTTCAAATTTTCTAAAACCTGTTATAAACAAGTAGTTAATTGGATCAAAATTATATAAATATATTAACTTGTTTGGAAAATTAACGGGGAATTATTAAGATGAATAATATTTATACAAGTGAGAAACTTACCATCGATCCCTTCCATAGTTGTTTGATACAGCTGCCACGCATCCTTAGTACAGTAAGATTTTCAGGTTGGAAACTGCTCGGCAAGGATTTCAAATGATATCTAGGCAACTCTAAGAATCGCAATTCATTGGTTGGCATGTATTTTAAAGGATCTCCACGCCATTTTAAAGTTCGAGAATTTTGATATTTAAAAAATCTCAATTTTCTCATCTTCGAAAATGCTTTGGCGTTGAGTCTCTGATCTTTCGTTTCAAGACAAAAATCCATGACTATGGCTTTAGTTGCATCAGTTCCCTGGTAAACAAGAAACAACAGATTAGCAAGAATTAGGAAGAAAATATACCTTTTTATATTAATATCTACACTAATCAACTTATAGTATCATTCTTCAATACGTGATACACATCCTCCACACGAAACAGTCTACTACGTCGTCCAGGTTATTCAGGGCATTCGCGGTGAACTATTTCCCTGCCCAGTTCTTTTAGCAAATCATGCATGGACAACGATCCATATTTTGATTTGCTTATGAGGGACTTCTCGACGAGAACATCAATGTCGATGCGATAATGACCAAATCTTTCTAATAACATCTCAGAAAGTATGTCCTGTCCTCCGAAGAAACACGCCATATCCAAAAAATACCTCTTTTTGCAATTCCTGCAGCCCATCAAAACTTATTTGAAGTACATCCATAATTTTTCGATTAGGAATTGCTTTTAGTTTATCTCTCTCACTTTCCCATGCATCCATTGTTCTCCCAAATAAGAAGGATCCCAAAACTTTCAAAGCTAAAGGAAGGCCTTGAGCATACTTCACAAAATGCTTGGATAGATCCATGTAATTGTCTGTAGGATGGGTTTTCTTGAAAGCTGACAAACTAAAGAGTTGTAAAGCTTTTTCTATTCCAAGCTGCTCAACCTTATAAATATCATTCACTTCATGCGTTCTCAACAGATGACTATCTCTGCATGTTATAATCACCCTACTCCCTGGACCAAACCATTTCCGATCCCCCGCTAATGCCGTCAGTTGCTCATCACTATCCACATCATCAAGGACAATAAAAACCCTTTTATTCTGTAGCATCTTCATTATCATCCTAATTCCCTGGTGATGATCCCATACATGTATTTCTTCTTGCATGATTGTAGAAAGGAGTTCTTTTTGTAAAGAAGCTTGATCACGAGCAGTAGTAGATTTTTCTCTAATACAAGAAATAAAGCTACTTCCTTCAAATCGACAATAAGAATTAGAAACTCTCTCATAAATTATTTCAGCCAGCGTTGTCTTACCAACGCCACCCATTCCATGAATTCCTACGAAGAGAACATCATCCGATTCCATATCCAATAACTCCATCATTTTGTCTACTTGGGAGTCTATTGCAACAAGTTTATCATAATCATGACGTGAGAATCTAGAATTCAACTCACGAGATATACGTCTACTGATATCTTGTATAATTATTGATTCGTACCTATAAATTGATAGAACAATTAATATTGGCGAGACCTGAATCGACACGAACCAAAAACAAAAACACGCTAGCTTTAGCTGATAATTAGCTTTGTTTATTAGATCAGGAAGTGAAACATTTTAATTTGTACTTCAATATTTTGCCACATGCAACACTCGAGTTGTCAGACCAGATCACAATGTAAACATTTTAAAAATTATAAATGGCATAATTTAGGTAGATATAGATAGATGTTAATTGCTTGCTAGCTGGCAATGGAAGAAGCAATAGACTTAAGGCTCCGTTTGTTTTCACATATGAGATAATCAAATGAATTGAGGTAAAAGTTGAAAATCATATAAATTTTGTTAAAATATTTTTTTTAATATTATTTTTATTTTAAAATTTAAAAAAAAATAAATTTTTTATTTTATTTTATCTAAAAATTTTAAAAAAATTATAATGATTAAATGAGATGAAACAAACAAGCACTAATGTTACCTGTCGTGTATGAGCCATCCGGCGATCCTACCTTGGGATTTTTCAAAGCATTTCTCCACATATCCATATCTTTCTTGTCTATCTTGGGATTCTTTTCACTTGCAGTGAATGCTTCTGCAAAAGGCCCACTTTGATTTCTCACATCAGAAGGATCCACATGGTAGAAAATAGGAAGAATCGTGAGCTTTTTCTTTTCCTCCCATTCAACGATCTCAGCAAGTTCCATGAGGCACCATTTGGAAAAAGCGTAATTTGCTGAAAAAATGACCATCGCGTATTGTGAATCTTGAATTGCTTTCAGAAGTGCTTGAGAAATGTATTCTCCTCGCTGGAGTGCTTCATCATCCCTAAATACGAGAATGCCTTTCTGTTTTAAATCAACATAGAGATGATCCGTAAAACTCGTGCGAGTGTCTTTGCAAGGAAAACTTCATATTTCCATCGAGGCATCAAGGAAGAAGATGGGGAAGAGGTTATGATTTTTTCATCTTCTTCCGAACAAGATGAATTGTCTCTTTTTCTTTTCTTATTATCATCGGAAGTAGATGAAGAGGATCTTTGAGTGGCCATGCATGCTATGCGAGAGATTTAGAAGCTTAATTGTGGAAGGAAATATTGGTAATTTGCGGGCTTAGACAATGAGAAGAGCAATGAAGATATCCTGAGGTGATCTGTATATGTATACATAGAAGCTAGCCATGGAGTACTAGTACAGGTCAACCTGAGGTGGCTTACAAGCGCGTATGTACGTGATTTTCAGGGTGGCTTCCACCCACTTCAGAACTTTTTAATTTGGACCTATGAAATTATGAATGCATACGAAGGTTCTGCGCAATTTTCAAGCGCGTATGGTCTTTGAGTGGCCATGAAACTCGTAAAAGAAGTAATTTCTTTGAATGGCACAAGAAGGTTCTGTCAACTCTCCATACAATTCATTAATGCATACGAAGGTTCTGCGGAATTTCTCTTCATGTCTTGTGTTGAATCGGATGATGCCAAATGGTGTCGAGTACAAACAGTGTGGAGTGAGAGCCCCTTATAAGATACGTATTTGAATAATTATTTTATGGTAGTGATTGTGGACGGGAAAGATAACGTATGGATCATTCCAATGAATTCTTAAACACAATTTATTCTTGAAAATATTGCACAATGATCTAATCCTAAATGGGTCATGAAAGCTGAGGGAAGTTAGCTAGACCACATATATAATTATATAAAATAAAAAAATAAAAATAAAAAGTGTTTGGAGATCATTTCATTATTTATTTTAAAGGTCGTCCTAAATATATGTAAAAAGAAAAAAGAAAAGATAGGCTGGGCTTTTGTCTCTCAAGAATAGGCTAACTACTACCACCATAAAAATCATGTATAGAGGGCAGATAATGTAGTTTGACCTGTCATGTTCATTATTTATTGAAAATGACAGGTCGAACTATCCGAAGGTGGTACAAAATTAGATTTGGATCGATAAGGAAAAGTTGTGCAATAACTACTTACAAAGAAACTTTGAGAAAAAATTCAAGGTTTTAGTGACATTTGAAGCATCAAAAGTATTAAAATCCTCACCTAAGCCTCTTTTGTTTTTACAACATATGCTACAAGAGAAAATGCCTTTTATGGCGATTTTAAATTTGCTACAAATAAAATCACCGCAATAAGTAAACTTTTGCAGCAAAAATAAAATCATCGTGGCCTTTTTACAATTTAAACGCGGTGCATGGGCTACGAAATCATGTATTTGCAGCAAATTTTACGTCTAATAACTTGGTAGAAGTTACTAGCCATATTACTAAAAATACTTGTTCAGAGGTTTGGAAAATAAATTCTAGGAATTCATTATATTCATCAGAGAATTCTTATTTATTGCGACAAATCTAGCTACCCCGAAGAGCAAAAAAGATTCTTAAGGAAATAAAAAATGTAAAGAGATGAATTTAAATGTTGCACAGTATTTTATTCCCTCGATTTTTAACTTCTGTGAATATTTAGGTCTGTTTCTATATTTTTGTACAAATATGTAATTGTTTGTACATTTTTTTTCTCTTTTGGCATTTGTAAATGATTTAAGATGTATAATTTTGAAAAAGCTTTTTTTTTTTTTTTTTGGCATCATTTACCTATGAATTATATAATTATTATTAACTTTAAATCAATTTTAAAATTTAAAAGTATGTAATATATGTAATATATATAACATATGTACTGTACATTCATAATTAAATTACCCCAGTACTCCTTGATATATATATATATATTTATAAATATATATATCCCAAAAAGACTAATTAATCAAGCCCATGAGCTTCATACTCATTGAAATAACATTATATATAGTGATTACTTAAAGAAAAAAATTGTTTTGAAAATTGGTTGTGAGAACTTTTTGTTTCAACTTTAATAATTCCTACCTTAAAATTTTTTGTGAATGCTCCCTGCAAATGTGTTTTTTTTAGAGTACTTTGTTGTTAAGTTCAATAATCTTGCTCAACCCTGTTTTTTCCCTTTCGACAAGTTTGGGATTAGTGTTGGTGCAGTTCTTAGTGTAGTTACTACAGACTTTGGGTTCTTTATTTAAGTTGCAACCATAAAATGCATACATGAAGTACCTAACTTGAGTTAAAATATTGTGAACTTGGGTTCTTGATCGCTGCTTCATTAAAATTCTTGAACACTTACGAAACTAAACACAATAATTGTTGCTTCATTAAAATTGCTGAACACTTTTCTTGCTTGCAGGTAGAACTTATTTTTGCTGATAAATAGAGCTAGAACCTATAGGTATCGTCGCAAGGTATGCATTATTTGGATCTTCTCTGCTTTTACTGTGTTCGGAATATTATTTCTTGTTTTTCCTCTTGTTTGGTTTTATATGCTAATTTGTGCATGTTTATGCCTTGTGTATTAATCCATCCTACTAAAGAAATTGTCTTCTAACAGAAACTCTAATGACACTAATATTTCAAATTGGAATATCTCAAATGTAGGATATAACTTTAGTTGTTGCTTTGGGTCTGCAGGTCAAATTGCAATGTTTGTGGTGAGAATTTAAAACAGAAACTAGCTACATCAATCAAAGCTTTCTTCATGAACTTTTTGAAAAAAATACTAAGCAAATATACGTACGGTGTAAATACTAAGCAATGTTTGTGGTGAGATCATAAAACATGACATGTAGCAACTCAAGGAGTCTAGGTTTTATCATTTCCTTATAGTTTCACTGGAACTTTGCAGTTATGATTTTGCAAGATAAGACCAATGGCCGAAATGAATCTTACGCTTAGCTGTGCGGCCCCGTTCGCAGGATGTTCTTACCTTAGAAAAGTGCGAACCTCACAATTTGGCTATATACCATTAGCCAAGATTTACCTGGTATCACGATTTTTCCCCTTTTGTCCACCCCATTCATAACCTAATTCCAAATTATCTATCTAAACTCTAAATAATTATAAAATATTATTTACTTTCATTATTCCTTGTCTAATTTATATTCATCATATTTTATAGATTTACTGGTTATATTTTATTTTTTAGTTAAACAAACTATATTTTATGTTAATTATCATAATAATTTATAACACGTTTTATGATGGTTTATATTTAATAATATACCTGTTATTTCGTTCATTATAACTAAATTATTGTTTTACTTATACTTTGTTACTTATATTTTTTAATGATATTTTCTTTCTGAATCTAACTGTAACGTCTAAAATTCTATGCTTGCATTCATTTAAAATTCCATGTAAATATCTTACCTTGTCAACCTTTCTTGTATCCAACCGGATATCTATATTTTTCATCTATCATTTCTTGCCAACTTTTTTTTCAATCCAACAATCATAAGAATAAGAATAAAATATTAAAATGACATTGCTAGGTCAAATAAGAATAAGAAATGGAAATAAACTGAGAAATCATTTTGGTGTACTGTTAAACTGAGGTCAAATAAGAATAACATAATATGACTTTGCAGTAGATCAAATTTGTAGGGTTATTTTGAGTTACTGTAGCTAACTTTATCTTGGCTAATCCACTACAGATCATTAATGGATGATATTAGACATTTGTTGGGGTTCCACTAGCATCTGGCTAAGCGCCAGTGCTCTTAGGGTTTTCACTGTCTCATCCGAAAGGTTTAGAGAATAAGGTAAAAAAATTTTGTTTTAAAAAGTTTAAAATATTATTTTTTAATATATTATTGTTTTGAAATTTAAAAAAAATTTAATTATTTATTATATTTTATATGAAAATTTGAAAAGTTGTAATAATGTGATAAGATGAAAATTTTGTATTTTATCTTTGCCTCCAAACCAGCAAAAATCCAAAACTGTCTATATTTTGGTACTGCTATTAGTTTTTTTTTTTTTTTCTAAACAAGCAAATTTCATCTTAAATGGAAAAAACGATATATGAAGAGGGGATGAGATTCCACATTAAACATCCCAATACAATAATCACAATGCAAAAAGGATTGAAAAAAGAAAATTAAAACTAATTTTGAAACCAATTTCTTGATCTCCACTCATGCCCTATAAAGAGACCGCAATCTTAAAAGATGGTTTTTAAGTAAACCACCACTATAAGCGATGTAAACTATTGATTCACTGCAGTTTGTTATCTTGAGATTTTTTTTTGAAAGATCCTTAATCCTTTTTTCAAGATCGTCGGTAAGAAAAAACAATAACATAGTAGTCCCTTTTTCAAAACCGGCATCAGATGACTAGCATAGTTAGTTCAAGCCCGCGATAAAGATCTATTGGTTGTGGAACTTGAATATTTGAGATTTACCAACCCGATTAAGAAAAACAAAAGCAAACGAAAAGGCAATGAACTCGCAGATAAGTCAAAGCCAAAGCTACATCTTTAATTCCGTGGAACAGAAAACAAGATACAAGATTCTATGGCCAAAACTTGACATATTTTTCATCTGTGTCGGGCAAAAACTTATCTTCACACGAAAGTTGCGTTGTACAACACAGATGAAAATTACACAAAGCAACACCTCTATGATACATGGACGTCCACAAAGATTATATATATCTCACCATCAGGTATAAAAGACCTCGAGTCCTCTCAAAATAGAAAAAAAAATTTAATAGGCCTAAAACAAGAAATAAAAAATATATAATTAATTATGGAAAATAACCCATCACTACCAACCCATTGGAAGAAATAACCAAGACTGACTTCTACCTGCCCGTGGCTCAATTTACAAACGGTGTGCGGACCCGAATTGTAACTTTTAGCACATCAGGAAAAATACTATCTGCCGCCTGCAACCTGGTTCTCCAAACAGCTTCATCTCAAGGCTGACCAATTGTGTGGTGACAACCCGAAATTCCGAAAGCTGTCCAATTTCTATTGGGGAACCAAGATCGCAAGTACAGGATTCCCTGTATATGGCATCATGCTCTATACAGAACAGTAACTCAAGGTGATAGCATGGGCTTGGAATGAATACAGTAAAACAATTCCAACCAATGTACTATATCCAAGCAAGGGAACCTCGATCATTTGTTACTTGAGGACGGCCTCTAGTTGGGGTCGGAGGCCTGTTAGCATTCAACTCCTGATCTCATTTTTAAAGGAAGAAAAAACAAAACAAAATCAACAAGAAGACCAGGACTAATACCAAAAAGAATGTAATAAATAAGAGGACTGCTATAGCTACAAAAAGATTACACAAAAACAATCACATAAACTGACGTGGTTTTATGTGATCCGTTAGATCATAAAAGTAACTGTACAATCTAACGAATCATATGAAACCGTGCGTGCAGTTTGTGGGATTACTTCTGTGTAATCTATTTGTGGCTAAAATATTTCTCTACAAATAATCTCACTTTGATGTTATATATCTACGCATATTTATAAAGCAGCATCACCTGCATCCATGTATCTTCTATATGACGCTCTGGTGATGCTTCTGGTGATGAAATTGCTGGAGGCAATGGATGAATAAGTTTTGGGACCACCACCAGATCTCTACCCAAAACTAAGATTGCTCCTGCATTATTTGCGGTACCTGTTGTGTTGGGGGCAGGGAGGGGGGGTCCAAATTCAAATCATATACCATCTCAGCGTAGGTGCTGCATAAGTAGTCACAAAATCCAGGAGCATACCACAGTAGTTGGTGGCTGAGAAAAGTGTAATCAAATGTCCCTGGGCAAAGCGCTCAAAGCCATCCATCACACATTCATGCGCTCGCACAATTAACTGAAGATCATTGTTGTTGCAGAATTCCATAACACGATCAGGCTGAAACAGCAAACCATTTAGATGCAAACAACACACTAATACAATCTTGAAAAAAAAACACCTAATTGTTAGTATGATTTGAACTCGAGACCTATTCCAAATCCAACCTACCATTTATGACCTGAACCAAGGCCAGCAATTAAACACGTACATAATAGACTTTTCTCGATGGACCAGTTCTCCAAATACATGTTTTTACAAGTCAGACTAATATTGGAAACACAGAAAAGGGACGCTACCCTAAGTACAAAGTGCATACAAGAGGAACACCTACACTAAGTAGTTCAAGGAAGCACAAAGACAAAATCCAAATAAGTAAAATGCCAAGAGCAATTATGACTCCCGAATGGGCTTTGGGGCACAAAATGCCCTTCCATGGAAAAGTGCCCACAGGACGCAATGAGTGATGAAAAGCTCTAACTTCAAACTTCCCCTCCCTTGATGGAAACCACAAGATTCTATCCTCTATAACTCCATAGGAGCACCATCCTCCCCACATGCAAATCACATTTGACTTACACAACTAGGGGAGGGGAGATGGTCAATGGAAGCATATACAATTAAATTTAATGAAAACATAGAACCACCATTTAGACAAAATTACCAAAGTCCTAGCATCCAGTCCCCAAAAATTTTGTACTTCCATTAGTCAATAGATTATGCTTATTGAATCAACATCCTACAACTAATTTCCACATTGCACAACATAGACATCGACTTCAACAGATATGCCAACAGACATTCCTGTCTGAGACTTAAAGAAAGTTGTCAGATGCAATTACCATATTCGGAAATATTCTAATTTTAAAATACCATCTCTGCCAACATCAAAACTCATAAATGATAGTCAACTTTTTAATATATATATGTACACTTGTTAACCTACGACACGTAAGAGAGAAGAAGCTACAAGATAAGACTCACCCCAAAAGTAACTAACCCAGGACCTCTGGCATTAGGTCGCAGTCCTTCCACACTATCGTTTTCTGTTGGATCGGACCTAAAATCGTATTAAAATGTCATTGATAAATCGTAGACACGAGAAAACTCTCACAAGAACCAAACTGATACGGCAGAGGCATGCACTGACCACAATAAATCCATCAGCACAATTGAGCCTGCTTCCATTGTTATTGGACGCTGAAGACTCTCGATCTGTTCTACGTGATTTATAGAACGACCAATACCACCATGCATACAGATTATTTTCTTTTCAATTAGAGCTGCCAGAGGAAGCCAATTGAACAGTCGATTTATCCGATGCCATGCCCATATTCCATCTCTCTCACCCTGCTCAGCAAAATATGAAGCTGTTATTAGCAACCAGTTGATAAAAGAGTGCGCAGACACTACTTGATGCATTTCGCAACATACCATACGCTCAATGCACTCAATCCGGAAGCCAAAAAGAGCATTAATATCTGCAGCTTCATGATTCCCACGAATTAAATGTACATTGTGGGGATATTCTACCTGCAAAATTGACATAAACTACATAAATTTTGACAAGTTCCAAAGAAGGATATAGATAAACATTAAATAAATTGAATACACACAAGCCATCAAGCTCAGAAACTACCTTCAAAGCAAGCAATAGAGTAATAGTTTCCAGGCTGTGCTGGCCTCGGTCAACATAATCTCCTAAGAATAGATAATCGATATATCTGGTAGACAAATGATACAAAATTAGCATCATGGGAATATAAGTATTTACTTATCAGCAAAGAGAAAAATAAGGAATAAAAAGTATCCAACTATAAATGTCTACAATATAAATCAGTGAGCTACTACCATTCAATGGAGAAACAAGCGACAGATAACTTTTTGTTTTTTGTTTGGTTAAGGACGAAGCAACCAATAACTTAGTGATAAAACTTAAAAGGAGATGCTCTGGAAACATATAGATGGAACCTAAAAACTAAAGATGAATGGATGGCATCTTTAGAATGAAACTTTTTTCTATAATATGAATTAATGATCCCATCACAAGTAGAAAAGTAATAATTTTGATGGATAAGATCGATCCAACAAACTCATTAAATGAGAACAATAAACATTTTCTATGAGGGCTATTTCAGGAAGTTTTAGTTCGGTTATTTGGAATTGTATTTATCCCATTCTCGATGATGAGCATGAATGTCTTATTGTGGTTTGCAATTATTCTTTGTTTTGTAGAGACACGAGAAACTTGTGCCTTCTCTAAGAGGGGTATAATTTATATTTTCTGGTAGTTTTGCTTTTGTATGAGCTATGTCAGAGGGAAGTAGAGAAATTCTGTATGACCTTGACAAACTTATTGCAAAGTGTGCACTATTTTGATGGTAAGACTACACTTGAACTTCTTCAAGGCTCTACTCTGAAAGCCAAACATCAAACTTACACATTTTCCTCTCTTCTTCTTAAAACTCCTAGTCTCCAATCAGATTTATTGGTTACTCCTTTCTTGCTATCCAGCACTACAGTTTCAACTTTAAAGGCAAAACCAGACATCTCTTTAGACCATATAATCCCTAAAATGCTACATTGCGATCACAAACTCTTAACCCTACTACTCTACAGTTTGAAAACCTTTCCTCATTTCCAGAAATCTTGCAACTCTCACCTTTAAAGCCCCAAAAAACATTATCGATCCAACCTTTAGTCCATCCATAAGTCTAAATTCTATCTTCCCTTCTAAAAAACTTCAAAATAAAGGCGCTAGCCGCCATATAATATGCAGATATCCCTTGGCAGTTATAAGGGTTGTCCGATGTTAGCACATCTTTTCAAAATCAAGAATCTATCGTTGGATTTTTATATCCATGACTGAGCTTCATGCGTGCTAATAAATTTAAGACTTGATTCACAGTTTAAACGATGTCAGGATAAACTTCACATTATTTAGAATCCAAAATTGCTGTCAATCCTACATTACTCCACTTCAGAACAGGGCTTATAAATCTGCAAGAAAGAGACTTTTCATAATGCTCGAGGTCAGATAAAAGACATCATAATTTTAGCATGAAAAGCCAGAAATTCCTGCTCAACAAAGTTTACATTCAAACTAACAGCTGTAGTCCATACATACAAAGTGGGATAGGATCTGTAAAGAATGATCTTACTTTCCTAAAGCAAGAATTATGGGCCATTCTTTTTTTTCAACGCAACTGAAGATTAACAGATTCCCCTACTTAACGTAGGAGCAATATATAAGCTAAATATCAAGTTGGTATACCAATTAACGGTTCACACAAGACAAGTTTTCAACCTCAACCTCAAGGTGAGATTATATTGTAATACTCTGGATCAAGTATAGAAATGTGGTGAATGAGATCCCACATTGCTTGGGAGGGAGAATTTCTTCTCCTTTATAATAATTCCATGGAGCTTTAATCAAACACAGCTTAGACTGCCCGTGAGACCTTCATTGGGTCATTACATATGGTATCAGAACCAATCGTAATCAAAAGTATTGGACTTGAGGCTTCTTTTTTTTTTATAAGTAAACAAATTTTATTAATCCAAATATCTGTAAATTACACACTAAGAATGCCCTGTCTACGAAGGAGCATTAGAAACTAAGAATTCATGTAAGTCCATGCCATTAAAGTCCACAACAATGGCCCAAGTACAAAGAGTCCTAAAAAATAAAACTTTCAGCTCCGCCATAGATCTCTCTTTGTCTTCAAACGTCCTCTCATTGCGCTCCTGCCACAAACACCACATAATGCAGATAGGGATCATCTTCCACACCGCTTTGATCTAACGCACACCTCGAATAGATGTCCAGCAAGCCAATAAATCCAATACGGTTTCTGGCATAACCCATGCTATGTCCATTCTTTTAAACACCTCGTCTCAAAGATTTCTGGCTGTCTCACAATGTAAAAGTAAATGATTCATGGACTCACCCCCTCTTTACACAAACAACACCAGTCTGCAATAATTATCCTCCTCTTTCTCAAATTATCCGTAGTGAGAATATTGCCTAAGGACACTGTCCACACTAAAAAAGAAGCTTTGGGAGGAGCCTTATGTCGCCAAAGTCTTCTCCAAGGAAACTGTATCTCAGGCCCATGTGTGAGAACCTTATAAAAGGAACGAACAGAGAACACTCCTTTCACTGCAGGGTTCCACCACAAATCATCTTTATACTGGATATTTGGTCGACAAGAATACAAGAGACTAAAAAAATCTACAAAACTCCCCATCCCCCAATCCTGTGCCGTCCTGTTGAAATTGATGTTTCAGTGAATATTCCTTCCTAAGATTTCCATAACCTCCGCCACTGTGGCATCTTGGGCACTTGCGATCAAAAAAAGTATAGGAAACAGATCTTTTAGAGCACTATTGGCACACCATGCATCCTTCCAGAATCTGATCTTTGAGCCCGTACCCAACTGAAACCTAGTATGATGCTTGAAGGCCTCCCATCCTCTTCTAATGTGTTTCCATAGGCCCCTCTAACTTCTCTAGTACACCATCCCTCTCCTAACCCACCATATTTATTCTGAATTACTATTTTCCATAAGACTTCTGGTTCCTTGATATATCGCCACAACTATTTACCAAGTAGCGCTCGATTAAACAGTCTCAAATTTCTAATACCCAGACCACCACTAGAGATAGGACGACACACCATCTCCCACTTGACTAGATGAAATTTGAACTCTTCTCTAATCCTCCCCACAGAAAATCTCTCTGTATCTTCTCAAGTCGACTCGCCACACTTGCCGGTATAGGGAATAAGGATAAGAAATAAGTGGGTAGGTTAGAAAGTGTACTTTTGATTAAAGTAATTCGGCCCCCTATCGATAAGTACATTCTTTTCCACCCTGCCAATCTCCTCTCTATTCTTTCAGTCACTATATCCCAAATCGAACGCGCCCTCGAAACTTTACCCAAAGGTAGTCCCAGATATGTCATAGGAAGTGACGCTATCTTGCAACCCAAAATACCAGCCAACTCCCGTGAATTCTGAACATCTCCAATCGGCACCAACTCGGATTTATCATAATTCACTTTTAGGCCCGATACCACTTCAAAACAAAGTAGCAAGGCCTTTACAGCCCGTAACTAGCCTTGATCAGCCTCACACATAATCAGAGTATCATCTGAAAACAACAAATGAGACATCGTGATAATACCCCTACTCGGAGATCCAATCTGAAAACCCCTAACAAACCCATTAGCCAACAAAGCCGATATCATCCTGCTTAGTGCCTCCATAACAATAACAAAAAGTAAAGGAGATAACGGATCCCCTTGTCTCAAACCACGAGTACTCGAGAAGAAACCCTCTGGGCTTCCATTGATCAACACAGAGAACCTTACTGTGGATATACACCAACTGATCCAAAACTTCCACCTTTCTCCAAACCCACACCTACCCAGTAAATATAGAAGGAAATCCCAATTAACATGGTCATACGCCTTTTCCATATCTAACTTACACACAATCCCTGCGCTACCAACCTTCAGTCTACTGTCCAAACATTCATTGGCAATTAGAACCGCATCAAGGATCTGTCTACCCTCAACAAAAGCATTTTGAGGCTTAGTAACAATTTTCCCCAAAACCTCACTTAGCCGATTAGCAAGCACTTTTGAAATAATCTTGTAAACTCCATTTACTAAGCTAATAGGCCTGAAATTTGAAATCTCACTAGCCCCAACCTTTTTAGGGATTAATGTGAGGAAAGTAGTGTTGAGACTTTTCTTAAATTTTCCAACTGAGAATAACTCCTGAAACACCTTCAAAAGATCTTCTTTAATCACCTCCCAGCATTCTTGGAAAAAGCCCACAGAAAAACCATCAAGGCCAGGAGCCTTATCTTTTCCCATTTTTGTTACTACATCATACACCTGTTCCTCCTCGAAAGCCCTCTCCATCCTAACTACATCCTCCGGCTCAATAGTGTCAAAATTCAAACCATCCAGAGTAGGCCTCCACCCCACCTGCTCAGTAAGAAGCTTTTCAAAGAAATTAACCACATGGTCTTGAATTACCTCTTCTTCTCTGCACTCTACTCCCTCAATTTTCAGCACCTCAATGTCATTATTTCTTCTATGAGAGTTTGCAATTCTATGGAAGAATTTCGTGCTCCGATCCCCTTCCTTTAACCAAAGAGCTCTTGACTTCTGGCGCCAAGACATTTCTTCTTGTAAAATTATCCTCTCTAGCTCTGCAACCAGTACAGTTTTCTGTGCTTGCTTCTCCTCATTAAGTGACCTCCCTTCCTGCAGTCTTTCTAAATCCTGTATTTCCATCCACTTGGTGATTTTGTTCTCCTCGATATTTCCAAAAGACTGTTTATTCCACTCCTTTAGATCTCTTTTTAAGGCTTTCAGTTTGTTCACAAAAATGAAGCTGGATGTACCCTCAAAATGATATGAAATCCACCATAGTTTGACCCTCTCCACAAAACCTTCTGTTTTCAACCACATGTTCTTGAATTTAAAGTACCGTTTACCACTATGAATGCTTCCACAATCAAGCATAATAGGCCAATGATCCGAAGTTAAGTGTACCAAACGCTTTTGCCATACATCCAGAAAATGGCTTTCCCACTCAAGTGAAATTAAGAAGCGATCCAAGCACGACCAAGTCTGATTATTCGACCATGTGGCAGGACCCCCTGCGAGAGGAAGGTCTATCAAGTTTAGGTCAAATATACATTCTGAGAACTCAAAACTTGCTGGCCTCAATCTTCTACTTCCAAAACTTTCACTTTGGAATCTTACCACATTAAAATCACCCACGATACACCAAGGAAGCTCCCACCAACTATGTACCCCTACAAGCTCATCCCACAATATTCTTCTATCGGCGTCAAAATTAGGCCCATGCATACCTGCAAAAGCCCACAAGAAACCATTGGACACACATTGAAAGGAGCATGCTACCATATATCTCCCTATATAATCCTCCACTTTCTCCACCACCCGCCTATCCCACATCACTACAATTCCTCCCGATGCCCCTGAAGAGGCCATATATACCCAATCAACATAATTACAACTCCATAAACTCCGCACTATCTTCCTATTGATCATCTTCAACTTCGTCTCCTGTAAGCATACAATGTCCGCTTTCCACTCACGAAGCAAATGCCGAAATCCAAAGACATTTCTCTGCCTCGTTTAAACTCCAAACATTCCAAGATACAATCTTAGGTTTCATTAGGGAACAATCAGCCATTTCCCTATAATGGAAAAGAATGGCCCCAAGATATCAGGATATTATAGCCGGGGTTGTAATACCCTGATTGACTATAAGTCGGTAAATGGAGATCCTACATTTCTTGGGAGGGATATGTTCTCACCCTCTATAATAATTCCAAGGGGCTCCAATTGTAATATTAACTAGTCTTTTTAGAGTATAACTCAGATGTGGCTTAGGCCTTCCTTGGATCATTATAGATGCCAAGAATGATTTCACTGTTGAAAGAGAAAACAAGGTTTTACTCAGCACACAGAGAGAGGGGGGCCGGAGGGGAGGGAGGGAGGGAGTAAACAAGATCTTGAATACTACATTTAAGCTATGCTTAAATGGAAAATAGAGCCAAGAGAAAAAGTAAATCAATGAAGTCAAGAGGTGTAAAAAGCACACAAGCACACGCAATGACGCATGTATGAGCCATGTTAGTATCCACATGCACACAGGGTTGTTAACGTTTCATTCATGCTGAATCTAGTGCAATAATAATCATAATGCACCTTGAATAGACAAAAGGTGGACCAGGAAAGAAGACATATAGCTCCGTTTAAATGCTAAGAGTATCTCATATGATCTGTGAATACACTGAATAGTAGTGAAATAGTAGTAAATAGTAGTGAAGTAGTTTGAGAAAATTTGATAACAATTGTGTTTCCAAACAAACCCCAGATCAAATGAGAAACATTTCAATCAAATATCAGCTCTCAAGGTTTAATATATTGCCTTATACACATGTATAGGGCTCCTTAATTTTACTATAATGCTCCACAACTTCGTCAACATTTCTATGTTACCATCAATTTGACAATACAAACAAAACCATTAGATCAACAGCACTGTCTAATAAGTAATCTGACACATTCCCATTCCCACTTTCATTGCAATATGATAGCCTCATTTTAAGAGAGCAAACTTTAATGCAGCAGGTTGAACCATAGATTGTGCACATGGAACGATATTTTCAAATCTGGAAGCATATGGACTATTAGATTTTTTTTTAGTGCATTATATATGCCCCAATTGGATTTTGAATCCCCGACCTTAACTCTACCCCATTCTTAAAGAAAAGGAAATCCCATTTGCACTACAGCTCGTTGGCTCACAAGATTCGTGTAAATCTCAATTCCACATTGGGAATATGAGTAACCCAAATAGAGGGGGTAACTTGTAATGGTAATCACAGGTGCTACACCCCACATTGGCTATTTACGAATTGAAACCGTGCTTTATGAGTAATATTAAGGAGCTTCAAACTAACTATTCTTTTTGGGATTATTGTGCAAAAGTGGTTTCCCCAGGCTACCACCTAACGCTGGTGATATAAAGAAGCTGGTTAGACTTGTCACTTCATTAATAATTCCATCACCTGTTCATCAATTTGCACAACTCAACTTATCAAAAAAATAAATTTGCCCAACTCATATACAAAGGAACTATTATCCCTGATGCTTCATCAAGGTATTGGTAATGCATGAACCACACCAATCAAAGTGTAAACAAGCAAATAAAGTGTGTAGGAAAAAGAACACAATCACAAGCAAGAGACAAGCATTTACATGATTCAGCACTAAGGTCTACATCCACAGGCAATCCAGCAAGGGAGAAATTCACCATCAATGTAAAGGATTATAAGAAGAGATGTTTAGACACTTACCTCTCTACAAGCATGGTCTATAACCAAATCACCCCAACTCTTACATTCTCACACTCAGAATGTATTCACACACCCAAACACACCATGAAAGCACCAAACATCTTGGATCACACATGACCACAGTGGGAATATGAGTAACCCACAGAGAGTAGGTGAGTTATAAAGGTAGTCATAGGTGCTAAGTCCTAGGTTCAAATTGACTAATTCTTTTTAGGTGTACATCGCAAATGTGGCCAACACTTTCCCTGGGTCATTACAATTTGTTATGCTTCATACAAAATAATTCAAAATAATCAGATTACTTACGCAATATCCCCAGCAGTTGAAGGTGCTCCATACTCATCAAAAAGGCGCATGAGATCCCCAAATTGCCCATGTAAATCACCAAATATTTTTATGGGAGCCTTCAGCTGTAAGACACTTGGCTCACTGGAAAATATGCGCTCTGCACTGTCGCAAAGATCAGCTATTTCATTGCAATCTAAAAAAAATTGCCTGCGAACTGGAGGCTTCCATCCACGAGGCTTTAGAAGATGTGCTGTGACCTGTTAAGGTAAGGAGACTCTTTCAAAAAGACAACACAGAAAGAAACAAACAAAACATAAATTTTCTTTAGTAGATATGGTTAAGACACCATGGAGGGGGCATTATTCATGGACATTGAACAAAATGACCTACTAAGAAAATGGAAACTTAACATTTTCCCAGCATCTCAAGATTTTCTAGGGAGATGAATATAATTGATAGATTCATGTTTACTAAACAGATAACAAAAGCAATTGGGAGCAAAACAAAATAATCAGAAATAGCTGTGATTGTTAATATGCTTATTTAAGCATTTTAAATAAATTGAATTACAGTCCAGAAAAACTTCAGACGCTTAATCATGCATGTCCAGAAGCCAAGAACCACTGTTGCAAAATAATGAATAAGTAATTGGGAAGTTTATTCCAAGACAATATTTACTTTCTGATGAATGAGACTTCTTTGTTCAACACATCATCAGTAAGCTCAATCTTAAAATTCATGTCATAGTAGCCAGTAAAGCAAAGGGAGCACAAAGAGATACATCTTATTTTAGGATTTAGATTATCTCAACTAAACCTAAACTTGTGATAGCCCATACAAAGTGAGTATAGACGGTGAACGTGATCCCACATTACTTGGGTGGGAGTTCTTGCTCTTTATTATGACTTCAAGGGGCTCCAATTATACCATTCACTAATCATTTTGGAGTATGGACTCGAATGTGGCTTGGGCCTTCCTTGGGTCATTACAAATGATATCAGAGCCAATTTCAGCCAGAAGTGTGGGACTTGAACGTTGCCACCTATGATGGAATGGCTCAATGAGGATGTTGACAACATAAGGGGGAAAGATTGTGATACCCCTTACGGAGTGAGTATGGGTGGTGAATGGGATCTCATATTGTTTAGGATGGAAACCTTGCTCTATATGATTCCAAGGGGCTCCAATTATACCATTGATAAGTCCGTTTGGAGTATGGACCCAGATGTGGCTTGGGTCTTCTTTGGCAACACCAGTCTAAGAACAAAGTCCCAACTAATCTCGATGGTACACAGGCCCTTGACAAAGAGTTGCACGCAAGCACACCTCAGGTAACTCAAGGGGAAATTCCCAAAGTTCAATGGCCCCTAGAAATTGTTTGCACCCATGGATTCAAACCTTAGACCTTGAGGGAGCATACCCCCAAGACCACGGCTCTTACCACTTGAGCCAACCCTAGGGGTTAATGCTAGAAGGCTTATTCGAAATGAACTAGCTAATTTGATGAGTTGGTGAACCATCCCATGAATTGGGGGTATTTTAATGTCATATGCTTCTTAGTGAAAATTGGTTTTAGATTTTATATTGGAATAAAACCTTATTACTTGCCACAAGTGGGATGAGCTTTCATATAGTCAAATAATCGATTACATTTATGCTTGGTCTAGATTGGATTGCTCGTGTGATCTCCTTTGAATGGTAAGTACACTTTCCTAGTGTGACTCAGAAAAGGCTACTTTATCAAGAGTGCAAAGAAGGCTACTTTATTTTGGTGCAAAAACTCAAAGCTTTGAAATGGGATTTACAAGTTTGTAATGGAGAGGTGTTTGGGATGTTGGGGAAAAAACTACTATGAAGAGTTAAAAGACCTTGACATGATTAAAACAGGCCATTGCAGGTGGAAGACAAAGCTTATGAGTGACTTGGAAAGGACAACTTTCATAGAGAAGAGACATGGGAGACAGATCGAGGGCCACATGGCTTCAAGAGAGGGATTGATGCACTAAGTACTTTCATCAAGTGGCTAATTCAAATGGAAAGAATAATTCCATTATCTAAAAAAAAGGGAAGTAATTCCATTGATTCCTTACCTGTGGATAGATTGTTTCCTTATGCCTTGGCGATTAGGAATCAAATTGTAAAATTCCATCAGAGTTTATATTATGAAAAATTAAATTGAATGCCTAAGTTGGATGGAATTTCTTTTGCACCCCTAGGGGTTGGCTCAAGTGGTAAAAGCATTGGCCTTGGTGGTATGCTCCCTTCAGATCTAAGATCCAAATCTTCTTGGGTGCAAACAATTTCTAAGATCCCCTTGAATACCTAAGGTGCACTTACGGGAAACTCCTTACTGAGGGCCTGTGCACCCCGGGATTTGGACTTGGTTCTTGGACACCCGATACCAATCCAAAAAAAAAGGTTAGAAAGACTTTTGAGAAGAGCAATGTCCAGGAGGTAGTGAAAGCATTCAACACAGACAAGACACCAAGACCGGATGGATATTTTTCCCCAAGCTTGTTGGGATTTGCTTAAGGAAGACAATAAGAAGGTGTTCTATCAATTTCATTTGAAAGACAACTTTGAGAAGAGCCTTAATGATACATTCATTGCCCTTATTCCAAAGATACTAAATGCAATTGATACTAAGGATTTCAATTTATTAGGCCTAGTGGGTAGTGTTTACAAAAGTATGGCTAAAGTTCTTGGAACCAGATTGAGGTGTTGCCAAAGATTATTCGCTCAGTTCTTATTGCCAATGAATGCCTTGATATTAAACTGAGATCAAGAGAACCTAGAGTGCTTTGTAATTGGGCATGGAAAAGGCGTATGATCACCTAAATTGGGGATTCTTGATAATTTGCTGGAAATGTGCAGATTTTGAGAGATGGTTTGTTTGGTTTGCCCAATGCATCTCTTCATTCCATTTTTCAGTTTTGGTGAATGGTAGGTTGTGGGCTTCTTTACCAATACTTGAAATTTACAATAAAGGGAACCCTTGTCAGACCCTTGTCCCTTTCACCCTGTCATTGTTAGGGAGGCTTAGAGTAGGATGATTGCTCTTTGTAAAATTTTATGAAGACTTAAGAGTAGGGTGATATAGTGCACAGGGGTCTCTTATCTGGCATTTCTGGTAGGCACCTACAATGAAATAAGGCTTAGCTCTCACTTCTTGTTCACATTACTATTTTGTGAGGCCAGCCATGATCATCTCTGCTACTTGAGCTGCTTATACCTAGTCTTTGAAGTTGTGTTCAAGTTGAAAAGGGAACTTTGCCAAGTTGGAACTGCCCCATTCAGGAGAGTTGAGAATGTCACTAGTTTGGTGGATGGCTTTGGACGCAGGATTTCTATTTCATCCATGACCCATCTTTGGTGAGGTTTGGATAGTGAGTTGAGATGAGATGACTATGAGTTGAGATGAAAGTTGAAAGTTGAATAAAATATTGTTAGAATATTATTATTGGTTTGGGATTTAAAAAAGTTAAATTGTTTATTATATTTTGTGTGAAAATTTAGAAAAGTTGATGAGATGAGATGAGTTGAGATCAACTTTGAATCCAAACGGGGCCTTAGTCTTCCTCTAGGAGTTCCCTCCCAAGCTTTAACATGATTTTGATAGCCTTATCCAAGGCATGATTTTTGGCCTTTTTGGGAAAATTGGTTTATAACCTCGTGGTAAATCCCTTCACATTTTGGAATTTGGTAGCCATCCATGCCCCATACTGTGGAGAAAGGAATGACCATAGCTTCGACTATTGCAAAAAATTGGTACCAAAGTTCAAGTCTTTCTTTCTTAATACTCTCTTTCATTGGATTGTGGCCCAAAATAGTGCAGTTTTTTATATTTCTATTTTCCAAGGACTTTTAGCACTTCCATTTTGCTAGTTAGGTAGATATTTTCGTATACTTTTCTGTGTTTTGGGGTAACACTGTCTTTCTTCTTAACAAAATTTACCCTATTCATGAGAAAAATATAGCAAGATCCACTATACCTTTTTGGGCACGCTATTTATAGACATTTGCCGATCTAATAGTTTTCTAGCAGCAGTTGCACTCTCTGGAGTTCCATAACTGACCCGCCTGCCTTCATTTTCAAATTGATCGATTGAAAGTTGTCTGACCATGCCACCTAAAGCTCCACCAGTCTCTGCAGCTACAACAACCTGGCAATATATGTAGTAGCAAAACATCAGATAGCGGCACCAATGCTTTAACATTTTCAAGCCAAAATTGGCTCAAGATGATATTTAAAAGATTATCAAAAGCAATACTGACAGCTCTGTGATGCAGCCGAACGCCAGCTGGAACAATATTATTTGACACATCAGAATCAGGCTTAATTAAGGTAGATATCGATTTTCCACTGGGGGTAGCCTCTGCCCCACGATCCCTGTCAGGCAGTTCAACTTCTCCATTAACTTGCCGTGCCTTGGCAGCAGCTAATGTGGCACTGATGGCTTCTGCTTCTGCTGCTGATGCTTCAACCAAATACTCAACACCTTTGCTCATTCTCCTGCATAAAAGTCCACGTCCAAATATACTTTGAATGATTGAGGAAGATAGGATACAAATTAATGACTTTTACACAAAATCCATAACCAGCTAACCGTGATCCCTGGAGCATGGCATTTTCAGTGCTTATATCAGTATACATGTCGCCATTTATAGGGGGAGCAACTGGATTTCCCAGCACAACTGCGCCATCAGGAGCTGCTTCAGGCATTGTTTGCCTTGTCCTTTCATCAATGAATCCATAGCGTCCAGGTGACCGCCCTGCTTGAACATTCGATGCAGCAGCAGCCGCAGCATGTGAAGCAGCATTTGTTGTTTCAGCAGCTGCCAGATCTTCAGCAACAAGTAGGTCATCGAGCAACACCCCTATAGCATAAAGATTACAAATCACTATGCTAAAATGTTGATATTAGTATTTAATAGCTCATCCACCCATGATAGCAATGGGAACTATATTCAAAATAGAAAGGCTATGAAAAACATGACCCTGACAACCCTATAGATTCTACATGGAATACCTAACTCTAAAAATTGATAACTTGTTTTGATACAGCTCGTTAATAGTGCATAGATGATATGTTTGCTGTAACAGCAGATAAGCCTAAAAGTTGGAGATAAGTGAATAGTTTCTTTATAAATCAAATATATATATAAAAGAAAGAAAGAAAGAGGAGAGGGAAAAAAGGAGAAAAAAAGAGAAAAAAGTGTGAAAAGTCCCAGAAATAAGGCAAGTCTCTGTCATGGTAGTCCCACCTTCTCAGATTCTCATTCTCACTTTATAGAGAATACATGCCTAACTCACATTTATATTCGTTAATATCTTATTTACATGATGTTCAAGGGACCTGTATTTCTAATAAATTCAACCAGTGGTTGCATCGTGCTAGATTTGACAGACACATTATGACCAAGAGAAGAAAAAACAAAAATTCAGAAGATCATAAGCACTTGAGTAAGGAAATATCGGCTTAGGAAATATTATAATAAATCAAGAATAAAAAATGATATGTAGATACATGTCTTGTGATTGATGCATGTATTTTATCGTCAAATCTCATCTCCAGAGAGAGATCTTTCAATCTCAACTTGTAATATCCAATTAGTTCCTCAGTTTCCAAACATCCCTCCAAATCTCAGACTGCATATTTGTGTTGTATCCACAAGTCAAATTATAGTTATTCAGCAATGCAATGCCTATTGTGCCATGATGCTAGCCCATTCAAAGCTCGTAACACCGTAGTCCCACACTGGGAATATAAATAGTCTACAGACTAAGGTATAAAGGTAGTCATAGGTGATAAATCCCCATTGGCTACTACTACGTCTAACTAGGCTTTTTATTTTTTATATAAGAGTAAATTTATTGATACAAATGAAATAGGTATAGCCTGTGTACATAGTAAGTATACAAAAGGACACCTAAATACATTCTAAGATCAAGAGATTAAAGACAAGAAGTCATGCACATTGTTTCCATTAAGTACAGTGGCTAAAACCAACGAAAAATTCTGCAACTCCGCCATTTTACACTCCGTATCTTCAAAACACTGCTCGTTTCTTTCCGACCAAATACACCACATGATCCACAACGGAATCATCTTCCACACTACTGCCACTTAAGGACAGCCTTAAATCTCCTTCCAACAGGCCAATAAATAACTAGGCTTTATAAGTGATTCCAAATAAACTTAAAAACTAATAGTATTTTTTAAGTCATAACACGTGGCTAGCGCTTTCCCTGGGCAGTTACATTGGGTACCAGAGCCACCCAACAAGTCCAGTCATGAAACAGAGCACTAAACAACATGAACCAATGAAGGACATCGCTAATTTAAAAAAGGGGATTTATTTGTACACACTAGTCCCAAAATGAGAATATGAAAAATACACATAGAGTAGGTACATTATAAAAGTAATCATCAGTGCCAAGTCTCATTCACATTATTTATTTTTTTAAATTAGTAAGTAAGAGGTCTCATTCACATTAATTAACTACTTATTGAAGGAAACCAGGCTTTATAAGTGATTCTAGGTAAACTACAAATTGACTAGTCGTTAGGGGTTATAGAACAGATGTGACTAGCACTTTTCCCGGGCGTTACAAAGCCTCAGCTTCATCTGTAGAGATGAAGTGAAATCCATGTAGTAGACTAGATCGCATTTAATTCGCAGACTCTGCATTTCACCACCTTTCAACAAGCATCAACTTGATCTGCATAAATTGTCAGAATTCATCTAGCACGTCCATATTAAGCTCTATGTAGAAACCACTATATTGAAGAAACCAAATTGACCTCAAGAAACTGAAAGAATGCATTTCCTTCTTAAAGCAAGACTTTTGAAGTGGTTATGTTCTTACATTATGATCAGCATAAGATGGAGTTCTGAAAACACAATGATGTACAAAATTATTCTCATTGAAGGGATTCATGCCTACAGTAGGACTAGAAACAAATGCACTAAGATTATTTGTTAAATAATTATATTCATCTCTTACCGCCACGTAAACCACCGTAAATAAATATCAAGTCACCAACTGCAGCTGCTGCATGCCTGCAACGCCTTGTCAATTCAACTGCAGCATCTCCACCGGCTGCATCAGCACTATATCGGCCAGTCCTAGGACTAGTAACAACGGATTTTGTATCACACCAAACGCCCGCAGCAGTATCCAACACTAGACAAGAAGGAACGTGAAAAAAAATGTAATATATTTTTTGGTGGGTCATCTTTTAAACTTACATCAAGAAAAGGGTCTTCTGAATAAATTAATAAATAAACAAAGCTTCTTTCAGCAGAACAGCAACAAATTTTTGGGTGATAAGTGCATGAACAATAAAACGTAAATCATAACTAATAATTCATTTGTTCTATAAATATTACTCAAAACCAGTAATAAAACAAAGAAAATATTTTTGAACAACTCATCACCACGACAAACTCAAAAGATTAAAAATGTCAGAAAAAAAGAACTTATCGTTTTGGTCTGTCTTGGAGCATAAGACAAACCCTCAGACCCTAAGGGTGACAAGATAGCACATGTTGAATAATGACATCTTGCACTGAAAGCGAGATAAAACCTGATAGAAAATCTAACATATGATAAAACCAACGAGACAACCAATAATTATAGAGTTGGACAGGAAAACACATCTGGCAGGTAGGGGAAAAGCACATATAACAGCATGAGATCAGAACAGTTGGCCACAAAACAAAAGGATCAACAGCTTGCAGAAGGGTTACCCACGTCACATATGACTAGTATTCTTTACTTATCAAAATAAAAATGTATTTCTATTCCCTTTTCTTTTCTTGGAAAGTACCATATGATCACCGAGTTAGGGAAAATCTTACCAAACCAAAGAGGTAGAGAATCCAATCCTACCCAAACTTTTTTGTTTTTTTAATTAGTAAGAATGCATCATACCTAAACTTTACCATACTTTCCTAGAAAAAGCATAATCATTTATCTTCACAAATGGGAAAATAGCTGGTGAAATTTGAGGCCAAAAAGGATAACCATACTGACTAAAATTCCTGTACACATCCTATATTCATTATACTTTAATTTCTCTCAGCATGCATTAGAGTGAGCTGTTCTCAGCTGAGTTAAATTAGTCACCCACCTGAGCCTATGAGGAAGCACCTGTCCAATTTCTCTACACAATAAGGTCCTACTTTTCACTTTCAGCTTCACAATACAAATTTTAAATCGAGAATGGCCCATCACATCCCAGGTCAATTCAAAACCATTGAGAAAGGCATAAAAGCCTACAGTTTAGCGCAAGATTTCTTGCACTGAGCTTATGAGCTAGATCAGGGCACAGCTCAATCAACAATTTCCAACCTAGTTTCGACCAAGCTTGAATTAGGCTATGCCCAAGTACTTGAAACACCTGGTGTTTCAAGTAACATATGCATTGCATATATACTACAAGCCACTTGCTCAATCACCCCAGATCAAAACTCCAAAGTTTGTAAAAACAAAATACCTGCAACACTTGAAGAGTCTTCTACCATGCGTCCCCCACCAAGGGCCCCTCCAGACACATGAAGCCGTGCATTAACAAAGACCTAGAAACATAGCATGTGATTAATCTTCTTACAAAAAATAAAATAAAATAAAATAAATAGTCAACTTAAAGAAAATAATATAAAAGAAACCAAAACCCACTGCTGCATGTTGATATCTGGAAGATGGTGAAACACCAGGAGCAATTGCCCACTCCCATCGACCATCCCTATGTTTAGCAAGTCCATACGCACTTGCCAGTGGCTGCAAGAAAGGCAGGAAGAAACAAAAACGAGGCTTAACACCCAAAACATCACATATAGAGAAGCAGAAGAAAATCCTTACAAATAAAAAACCAAGATTTTTTCTTTTTGATAACGAGAAATTCCGAAGACCGTGCAAAAGCAACATGTCTTTTATCCGGTTAAACTCTGGACCCGTGTAATAATGCATCCCCATCACACGGATCAGGTAAATCATCACTTTTCACTGAAATAAGAAACAAGAATTACATAACAAGCTACACAACTTTTTTTTGGTGTGTGTGGGCAGGGGAGGATGTTCAACACAGATCTGAGAGCAGAATATTCTTGCAAATACACTAGATTATTCCTATGCAAATGTGTGGGAGTTATTTAAAATATTAAAGCTGCCAATTTTAAAGCCACTACACATTTGCACAATAACAGAATAAGAATAATCTGATGCCGGCTTATTTGCATGCCTTCCAAAAATGCTAATGGCTCCACATCAGTAAAATAGTTCCCTAAAGTCCTAGGACAAATCCTCTCCATTTCAGTTGAAACGGATAATTTCTTATTAGGTTTTAAATTTTTTTTCATAGGTATTTCGATTGAAACGGATAATATTCATTTAGTGTAAAACACGCGGGGGGTATTTTAGTCATTTCACCTGTCAAGATGGAGAGGATCCTTAACTGAAGTCCAAGGATTTATTACTAACTATGTTCATTTTTGCAAGAAATATTTATTAAAATGTGCAAAAGGTGCAACCCTGATACACTATACAGAGCAGCACCTATCTAGAAGGAGAAAAAGATTCAAGAAAATCATTTTTAATCATGTACACTTTTTTTTTTTTTTTTGCCAAGTCATGATACATGTCTCTGTTGTAATGCAATTAGAAACTACAAGATGAAAGAGCAGTCTTTTCTGATGAATCAAAAACTGTCAATTGGTATTTAGCTTCGCTTCCTCGTTTCTTGCAGAAATGGAAAGTTAGGTTCCCCAATTGGAAAATCCTATCAGCTTTCATTTTAACAAATCCTAGGAACTTTTCTTTTTACAACCATACTTAATAAATTATTCATCTGAACAAAATAATTTATGACAAGATACAAAAATATTTGATGCACATTTTGGACCAAGGCCATAATAGGAGGAGAAGAAGGTAGCCCAAGTTGGATTATGACTATACAGTGTTGCATTTACTGTAAGAGAATCAACAAATACGTAAGGAGTAAAAGAGAAGCCAGCACAAACCTCCCATCCCCCCCCCCAAAAAAAAAAAAGTAAAATTACAGTACATGTACCCGTGGTTTTGTCTTTTTCAAAAGTCTTACCCGTGGTTATAAAAGTTTCTAAGAAGTACCTATGGTTATGGTCAAACTTCAAACTGGTACCTCTGTCAATCTCCTGACGTAACAGTTAACTGCCACGTCAGCATGAATCAAAGGACAACATGTTAGCTTGAACAGCAAAAAATTGAAAAAAAAAAAATTTAGAAAGGGAAATTTGATCATAAGCCCCTTGTACTTTTTTACATTTGAGATTCACCCCATGTGCCTTTTTTTTTAGGATTAACTCCTTGGCTATTAAGTTTTTGGATCAGATCCCTCAATTAACGGATGATGCATGTCATGCAGTGAAGCAGCCAGATGTCAAACTATTTTTTCTTACTCTTCAAATTTCAAAATGGAAAATGACACTTGGACCCCTCAAAGTTACCGCTCAGGTATTTTAATTTTTTTTTTTCCCTTAATGGTAAAGGATGTTAAAAAAATGTTTAAAAGAAAATGAACAAAAAAAACTCAAATGCACTAGGGGGCATGCCCAGCGGTACATGATGGGCGGCCCCCTAGCATTGTCCATTCAAAATTAAAATAAAAAACTAACTTTAAACAAATTTTAACGAAAAATAAAAAATAAAAAAATTAGTGGTTTGTGGGAGGGGAGACTTCCCTGAACCCTTCCCACTGGGGGCCACCACATGGTGGCCAAACCACCAGTGAATCCGGCCACCCCATGGTGGTCAGGCTTGGAACTGGCTGTGCACCACCCCATATGTTTTCTTCTTTTTAGATATACAAATATATTTCTTTTAATTTAATATTTTATAATTTATTCACTGTTTTTAATATTTTTTAGTTTTTTTAATGCTTTACTATTTTTTAAATTTTTTAAAATGTTTTAGTTAAGTTTTTTTATTTTTTATTATTTTTATTTTTATTCTGTACTGTTCACTCTGATGTGTCATCTTCTGATTAGTGCTAACGTGGCTCTCAACAGCCACATCAGCATTTTTCATCAAGAGACTGACAGAATACTAACGGAGGGGGCACCAATTTGAAACGCTACCATAGCCATAGGTACTACTTAGAAACTTTTTAATCCGCAGGTACCACCTTTGAAAAAGTCAAAACAAGTACCTGTACAGTAATTTTCCCAAAAAAAATGAGAGAGAGGGAGAAAGAGGATAAGAAAATTTTTCATGAACGTATATCATAAACAAAACCAGTGCATATCAAATAGTACCATAACACTTGAGTTTTTTGAAAACATAACTTGAATTAATGTTAGCGGGTGGTATCAAATAGTACCATGAGTATATGAAGAATTAGATTTTGAAGCAGCATAAAATTTAATCCAAAAGAACCAGCTATAAAAGTAGGACCACAACCATACAAATAAAGAATCAAACATAATGATGTACGTAAGTGAAATAAATTTTTTCACTAACCACACTGTTTGCATCCCTCCCTCCACAGAGCAGTAGAAGACCATCAGAGCGTGCACTTGCAGTTGCATACCTAATCAAATATGTAAAGCAATTGCAATTGAGGGCCTAACTCGATTGATGCAATACGCAAGCTTGCTTTTTGTGATCCTAACATCATTTTTCACATGTGCAACAAGTATAAAGCACTTGAAAAAATTGAGTTCAATTGAGTGCGAACTATTTTCCGTTTTCCCAAATGATCAATAAAAAAAGAATAAGAACAATTCTCTCATGTGACCACGATACACACATGACACAAAAACGTGTAATGCAGAGCCTTTTTGTTTATACGTTAAATATCACGTAAAGGGGCACAGCTGTTGAGACTCAAACCAGTCAAAACACTAAACAGAGGCATTATCAATCAAATTGAAAGCGTCAAACCAGTATACTGTCAGGAAACTATCAGTAGCAGTAATTTTAAAAAACCACCAGATTGTACCCTTCCAAGGAGACATAAAACTGTTATAACTAAAAAATCCTCACATTATAGCCCTTAATTTTCTAAGCCCTACAGTCCTGCTCATCCACTTCTGGCTCAAGTCCTAACCTGTGTTGAGACCCACACAATGGAAAAACTGAAAAAGCTAAAGAAGCTCCAAAGCAGTTGAACATAATTTACTCTCTGCAGATGAAGTTGTCAGATGAAGATAGTAGTGCGTGTGTACTACGTCAAAAGAATTTTATTCAAAAGGAAGAACTCTTCGATACAAGGATTGTGAAAAGCCTCCTAAAGATTACGGAAAAGAAACATGGACACAGCCAAAAGGAAACAGCCACTCATTCAATGATGTGCAAAACAGATTTCAGATCAACCATAGCAAGCTGCTCAACATTTTTTTTATCAGTGCAAGCTCCTCAACATTAGAAGTCCAATTATTCCTCTACCTCAAAATAGTCTCCATAAGGAAAAGAGAGCATTCCAGACCATATAACTATTACTCAACAAACTTCTTTTCGTTATTTAAAGCATTATACATCAAACTATCCTCCGCTCATATTAAACATCGACTCCCATTGAACCCAAATAAGGACAAGGCGACAAACATACCTCTCTAGCAATGGAGAAATGAAGAAATAAGTTATTTTTTTTATATAAGTAAGAAGAATTGATTCATCCACATAATTAGGCCTTGCCCAGGTACACAGGAAGTATACAAGAGATTAACCTAATTACAAACTAAGTACTGTGGAAAACAACATAAAAGTCATTAAAACTAATCCCGTTAAATTTTTTTTGATAAGTAATAAGTTATTTTATTGATATAAAGGTAGGTATAGCCCAGGTACACTAGAAGTATACATGTGACTAATCCTGTTAAATACAATAGCCGAAGCCCAAAGTATCAATGTATGAAAGAAAGTCTCTGAACCCTCCCATCGAAAGTTCCCTATTATCAAAACAACGACCATTCCTTTCGTTCCAAGTGCACCACATTACATATTCACACACTAATGAAATTTGAGTTATTAATCAACTCTACATTAGGCTTTAAACATAGAGCACAAGTTCATAGGTGTTATATTCCTTTTGATTATCCAGACAATTAAAAGCATCATTTACTGCCAGTGATGGAAAACAAAGCACTGATAGAAGCAACAAGGAGGTTAGAAAAAAAAAACACATTCTTGATATGTTTAGTTCCTATCCTCTCTCATTCTAGTAGTGTAGGGTATGAAAAACTGGCAACAAGCTGGTTAGCATTAAGTTTCTTACAACACACATGGGCATGGAACAGCTTCTTTCCATGCACGAATGACTTCAGCACCAAGAAAAGGAAATCCAAAGTCCTAGCCTCCATAAATGCACAAAACAAAGAAAGTAACATTACGAACTAAACCATGGAAAGTAAACTTGTAGGGGCCTACAAGGCAATCCACAAGTTGCATCAATATGGAAATGGCTCCCATATGTCTTTTGCATTGCATTTGGAGGGAGAGGAATGTTAGAAGTTTTAAGATCACGAGTGGACAATGGATGAACTTAAAGTCCTCTTCTTCAACACCTTGATCCTTGGGGCAGTCACGATAGATTTTAATGGACTAAGTGTCCACGACTTTCTTGTATCATTGTAAATCCGATGTATTCCTCTTGTATGCACCCCGTGTACTTAGACTATTCCTATTGTTGTCTATTAATGAAACTTAGGAGTTGTTTGGATGTTGAGATGATTTCATCTCATCACATCTCAACATCCAAATACCACTCAAACATACACTTTTTCAATTTCAAATTTTCAACTTTTTCATCTAATCATTACAACTTTTCCAAACTTCCAAACGAAACATAAAAAACAATTCAACATTTTCAAATTCCAAAAAAAATTATATTAAAAACTTATATTCTAACAATATTTTAATTTTATAATATTTTTATTCAACTTTTTCTCTCCTTCCCAAAGCCCCATAAAACATCATAACTCAAATCATTTCACTATTATTCACAGATTTCTCATCTCATCTCATTCCCCAAGCATCCCCTTACTGATTATTTATCCAAAGAGAATAAAATCTTCTACAAAAGGCGTTTTTCGAAATAGAAGCGTACTTAGAACATCACTACATCTAGAAAGTGATTATATTAACTTTAAAAACCATAGGTGCCTGTTTGGGTATGCCTTTTTTATAAGGTAAATTTTATTCAAGGCACAACCCAAGTACACAAAATGTATACAGAAAGAAACACCCAACTATAGGGATTAAGAAAAAGAACACACTCCATGAAGTCTATGAAGTTATAGGGGCAGAAACTATTATACGTCGCCATCAGTACATAAAGGCATTGGATGTAATGATTCTTAATTCTAGCATTGTCCTCTCACTGCCTTCAAAAGTCACACTGTGTCATGTTCGGTGTGCTGAATCGAAATTATAGAAAGATTAGGTACAAGAATGACCACAAATCAATATTAATGTGAGTGACAAAGTTAATCCTATCTATTTGTTTGGTTGTGACAATCAAATTTTTTTTTTACTGGTTGTGACAATCGAATATTTTTTTTTACTAGTAATAAAACTTCTTTACAAGAGGAAAGGCACGAACCAAGTTCAGATGAAGCATAAAAGAACACCCGTCTGGAAGGATAAAATAGTTTTTTTTTTTTTTTTTTTATTGACACTGGGTGTCCAAGACTAGGATCCCGACAATCCCGAGTAAATAGCTAAACATAAACACAACATCATAGAATATTTTTTATTATAAGTAAATGATTGTATTAATGAGCATAGGCATAGCCCAAATACATAGGGGTATACAAGAGGTAACACCTAGTTAAGAGGAAGAATCATAGAATATTTATATTATGTAAATAAGTATAATTATACACAATAAACTATTACATTAAAATAAATTATGCTATTCGTGAACTAAAATAATCTTTGAATTATAATCTGGGGTATCATAAATGGCTATTTCTATCTCTTAGCCAAAAACTGCATATTGTCCAAATCACAAGAATACCTACTCCCTCTGGTATTAAGTTTTTTTGTTATGTTAGAGCAAGACATTTAGCCCCGGTTTGGATTGGAAACTCATATCAACTCATCTCATCTCATCATTACAACTTTTTCAAATTCTCACACAAATTATAATAAACAAGTCAACTTTTTCAAATCCTAAAACAATAATAACATTAAAAAATAATATTTTTTTTTTATAAGTAAAAATATTATATATCAAAGGAGAAACCAAGTACACTGAATGTATACAAGAAAACACCTTGCCCAAAATGACCCAAAAAGTCCCTAATGACCCAAAAAGCCCATATTAAAAAAAAAAATTAAAAAATAATATTCTAACAATATTTTATTCAACTCATCTAAAACCATCTCAACTCATCTCTGAATCCAAATGGGGCATTAATGTTTCAATGCTTTTATTGAGGCTACATAACTATTCACCTACCTTAATGATGGTTCTTGTTCTAAAAGCTTACCTTGGCATATGGAGGATACTGTGGTCTAAAAGTACAACTAGTGATGTGAACAGATTTGAAGGGATAAATTATGCCCATCAAAAGCATTCAAAAAGAAAGTGTTGCATCAACAACAAGCCTCCATACTCTAGTAAATTAACCACCACAAAACAACTGCAATTTGTAGTGCACCCAAGGGTTAAGAAGCTCCACCACTTAATGCCCAAGTCAGTTAAAAATTTGTGTCATTTTCGACTCATGAGTCATGAGCACTTTTAATGCTAAATTTCAGGCAAACATACAACAAATTAAAGATATAATCAAAATTCAGTAACAAAATCAGAAACTCTTTTTAGAGTATTGCAAACTCTTGAATAAACCAAATATATGTTGCTGGTTTACTTATCAAAAAAAATATATGTTTCTGATTTACAATTTCGAGTTTCTACATCCATGAGTGATGAGAGAGAGAGAGAGAGAGAGAGAGAGAGAGGGAGAGAGCGATTTACATGCATGGAGGTGGACCCTCCCCTTCTGGTTCCAACTTACGCCATTCGTAAGGCTTGGCAGCAGTATCCAGGGCCCATACATCAGCCAAAGGCCGCTTTCCTGAAAAACACACAGCAATACTCTTCTATTCACTTAAGACTAATCACATGAGATATTTATGCTTTTTACTTATTTTTCTCCAAAAAGCATTAACAAAAGAGAAGTTCAGATCATGAAGCAACTAACCATCATTCCCACCAATTGCCATAAGATACCTTTGCCCCACTAAAGCCATCACATGCCCATAACGTGGCCCTGGGCCAGGGCCTTGGACAACAACTCTACAGAATACCAGCATTTCTGAATGAATAAATAGAGGAATATTCTTAAAAGAAATTGTGCAAGCACATCCTTCGCGAATCTAACCTATGCCATCGCGGCCGTTGCTGTGTGAGGTCAAGAACATGTAGATCCTCAGCAGACAAACCAGCTGGACCAATTCCACCCTGTTTTGAAAGATTAAAGACTCCAGTCAGAACTACATTATAAATTTGAAATCAAAATTCAAAACACAACTTAGTCAATCATAGCCAAAAGAAGAATATACTGCCAGCTAACCTGAATAACTACCATAGTTCCTACAGCAGTGGCCACATGGGCAGCCCTTGGTGTCGGCGGTTCCCCAAAGGGAGCGATCCTGCAAGAGAAGTTTGTTAAAAGCACTAAAATGATTTATAGAAAAAGTAAGAATTAATTATTTAACAACAGCCAAAAACACAATTTAAGAATGGGCATGGAAGATGGGGGGAACCATTTTCCTAGGCTTACCTAGACCATTTATTTGTTAGTACATCATAACAGTGTACATCAGCTGTAGCACCCGCTAGTCCTGTAATAAGTAAATCGTAAGCCATGAGAGATTAAAGAACGCAACACTATCACTGCAGGAAACAGGCAAAGAAGGCATCCCTCTTTTGAAATAATCATAGAAAGAAAAAGGATCAACTATTCTTCATCTTCAGCCATATCTTGCATAGATTTGTAGAAAACACATCAATTGAAAATATCAAATCCTATTGCATCTTACATTCAACTGATATTGTTTGTGATTCAGCATAACCATGCACCAAATAAGTTTATAAAATAGCCAATACAAGGAGGAACCTTGATGACTAAGATTTCAAGATAATTGGCCTAATTTACACTGTTAGCAAATATTTTCTCACTAGGAGCACAAGAAATTAACATTAGGCATACTTGTGCCATAAACAAAAGATGACAACCTAAGACTATTATCTGAACAACGACACAATCATGTTTCTAAAGACCATAAATAATCTTGATAAGTAAATCGAAAAAAAAAAAAAAACAACATGAATGATATTGAAAGGACAAAAAAAGAATTGAATCAATTGACTCTAATGAAATTCAGCCTCTCTTTTTTTATTTTGATTGGCACCGAGTGTCCGGGAACAACATCTCGACTAATCCCGAGGTGCGTGCACTGGCCCTCGGCAAGAAGTTTCCCGCAAGTGCTCCTCGGGTAATTCAAGGAGAAAATTTCCAAGTCCGATGGCCCCTAGAGATTGTTTGTACCCAAGGGGGTTTGAACCTTAAACCTGCAGGAGCATACCCCCAAGCCCAAGGCCTTTACCACTTGAGTCAACCCCCTATGAGTTCTCAGCCTCTTACAACACTTGTATTGACAAGGATTCCAAACAATAACAACAATAATTAAAAGTAACATTTGCTCAGCATGATCCCATAAGAATCCAACAATGCTGGTGTCAAATTCACTTAGACTCCAATTCCATAATATTATTCCAAGTGCTATGACACCATAATCAATAACAAACCAGCTAGAAACAGAATATGAAGTAATCGCCACTTCACTGCTAACATGACCATGACCATCGTGCCTCTGGCATTACTTGAGTGTTCTATTTTCCTTTTATTTTTCATTGCTTATGAGAAAATTATTTTCTTTTAAAAGGCAAAAATGTAGAAAACTTAACCAGTAAGTTACCCTCCATTTCTTTCTTATGGGAGAGAAGATACCATCTAGTCAGAAGACCAAAAAAAACAAATTTAAGGTTACCAGTACCATGAATGATATCAAAATAAGCATACGAAGACTGGCTGGAGTCATTGGGATTGAACAAAACTAGGGATCACAAACAATTTGAACGTATGAAGTTTCAACTCAGCAACAAATTCTATTCCATTTCATGATAATTAAGAACAGAAAACCAAAATCCGTAATCAGCGCAACTATGTTCACAATCGAAACACTATAAGTTACGGTTTATATCAAAATTTGTAACAAATTAGGGTTTAAATCAAAATTAATAACAAATTAGGGTTTCTCATTTTATATCGAAATTAACAACTGACTAACTTCCATCCCAGCAAAACACAAAATACCACCTCTACGACCCAACAAGCAACACGGTAAAATAGCAACAAAAGAAAATTAAATGAGCAATCCAAATGAGAAACATACGAATGCCGGCGCTCCCGGCTGATGAAGGAGTCCCCGAGGCTGCGGAATTTCCCTCGAGCGCGGTAGCACCTCCAAACAAAATCAACCTAGGACCGATATACCCAGGCGTGCCCTCCTCCCCTACCGCCGCAACAGCGGTGAGAGTGTGGCCACACCTTGGGCCCGGCCCGTCCTCTTTCTTCTCTAGAATTGCATTAACAACCGAATAAGTCGGAGCGTGCCTCGGCCCCACCACGGGGCTCTGCTGCACCTGAGGTGCCGGTTGCTGCTGCTGCTGCTGTTGCGGAGGTGTTTGCGTCGGAGACTGAGCCGGCGACGAGTCGCCTAGCTGCTCTCTCTCCATTGCAGCAGGAGACGAGGCCGTATTGGGGTTCTGCACCGCCGGATCGTGATCACCCTCCGGTAGCATCGAAGAAGAATCCACATCCATTTACTCAACCTCCCGATTCGCGCTCTATATTCAAGATCGGAGCTAGAATTTCCGCAAATTCGCATTTCTAATCAACATTTCGATCCACCGGTGGAATCAAACCCCCACCACCACCACCACCAACAATACCCTTACCTCAGAAAAAGCCACAGAAACGAAACCCTAGCTTAGATCCTCAACTCTTCAATTCAAGAATACAACGCACAAAACTTCCGGATAAAGTTCCAAAAACATAGAAAATTGATTATGCTTTCTCTCTCTCAATCTATCGAGTATGGGAAGAAGAAGAAACAAGCTGGGAGGAAATGAAAACGGGAACGGAGAAAATCTAAAGAGGGGCCTAACAAACAAACACATCAAACTGGTAGAAAACACCAATCTCTCTCCAAAAAAAAAAAAACATCCTCAGTTTCTCTCTCTACCAAAATATTATTTTATTATTATAATTATTTTTTATTTTGTATTTTAGTATTGTGGGGTATCTGAATCTATCTATCGAGAGGCATCGTTTCAATTTACTTGGGAATTTTTTTTTCCTTTTTTGTTTTCTTTTTTCTTTTCCCGTTTGAAATTCGACTAACTTACCGCAACCAACCGGTCATTTGTGCGTGTACGGATGGGGAGGCAAGGCCAATGTCGTTGTCCCCACGCTTGGTGCGGTGATGCGGACGGAGGGGTTACCGGCTTAACCGGGGAACGGGTTCGACTATTATTAACGGTGATTACCGATTCCTATTTATAGGGACTTTGGCATCCCGCTTCCCCTAACTAAAAATACCTAAAACTGCAATAACATGCCCCAAGGAGAGTGGGATTCACGCGCCTTTTCTTTTAGTACTCCTCCCACCAAAATCATGGTTATAAAATATCCTTTTATATTTTCTATCCTTATCTTAGGCATGTCTGCAAACTATTTTATCTTATTTAATTATTATAATTTTTTTAAATAATAATTATTTAAATATTAAAATAAAATAAAATAAATTGAGATAGTTTATTAATAATAGTAAAATTATTAGTTAAAATTAGTTGAGATAAAATAAATGTGAGATTATTATTTTATCTTACCTTTGTATCCAAATGGGCTTAAATAAAATATAAAAAATAATTTAATTTTTTCAAATTTTAAAACAAAAATAAGACTAAAAAATTACATTCTAAAAATATTTTATTTAACGTTAATTTTATCTTACCTGCGTAACCAAACGAGACCTTATTCTATTTTCAAATGTAAAAGATTATAGAAAATTTAGAATTTTAGTCTTCTCCTTTTTTATGTTTTCAAATGTTATTTTATTTTAAATATATATTTTTTCATTTTTTTAAAATTAGTCATGTTGTACATGTCACGTCAATGAAACATAAATAAATGATATAAATTAAAAAGTCATGCTAAGTTCTCTCCCAGTAATGATCAATGGGCGTGCCGCTTAGTATAAATTTTAATTTTAATTTTTTTTTTTTCATACATTTTAACATATTTAAATATTTTTAAAAAATAAAAAAAAATACATCAATACATTAAAAGTCACTTTCTTAATCATTAAATAAAAAAATATAAAAAAATAATTTTAATACATGAGCGATTAAAATAAGAAGGTAAATTCAAGCGACATACTAATATTTTCGTGAATTAAAAGGTATAATAGTATTTCCTTTTAAAATAGGCCCTATAAGCCCCCTTTAATTTGGTCTCCATATGTATTAGGTCCCGTATGGATAGTGAAATAAGATGAGATGGTTTTAGATGAAAGTTGAATAAAATATTATTAGAATATTATTTTTTAATATCATTATTAATTTAAAATTTAAAAAAATTGAATTATTTGTTATATTTTATGTAAAAATTTAAAAAAATTATAATAATAAAATGAGATAAAATCATTTTTGTATTGAACTTTAATGTCTGGTAACGTAGTGTTGGAGACAAATATTAAATTTTTGAAATCCTCAAATTAAATGACTATAATTTACTCACATCTTGTAAGTTTAAGTTGGTGAATGGAATCGACTTTTTTGAGACTGAAGTGGTCCAAGAACATTGTTTTGTTTTTTTCCAAATGAAAATTATTAAATGAAAGAAGTAACTACACTTGTGGCTGTTTTGATTGATGCGTGTGAAGTAAACTGCACTTGGGAAGTGCGTGAGAGTAGAACTCATCTTCAGTTGCCCTGACAGACATACATGGGTGGAGGCTGGAGCTGGCCTAGCTACATATTACAATTTGAGTAGAATTTTTTATTTAAGAAAGGGTAAATGATAGCATGTCTCGTTATCTTGTCTATTTATTTTGATCGTTACTATATTTAATTTTTTTAAATTTTTTTTTAAATAATTAAAAAAATAACTATTAATATATTAATATTTTTATTTTATTTTTTAAAAATATTTAAATATGTTTTAAAATATTTAAAAAAAAAAAATAAAGTACAAATTATATTAAGGCAACACATAAAGCGGTGATGTCCAGACAGCATAGTAGCACTGCTCTTACAATTTACTTTTTTTAACAACCACTTGGGGCATAAAAATAGTATATTTTCTTGGATTTAAAAAAGCAAACTTGTCTTTGTGTGTAAGCACTATCAAAACACCTTTTAATCGAAGGATAGATCATCTTCATAAGAACGAACATCCTTAAGAATCATCTAAATTGGAATTATGTAAAAATTCCCTTTAATACAAATCCTCATGTGCATGATTTGGCAAAACGGGCAGATCAATATGTTATATGTGCAAATTTGATTTATAATATTTAAATTTTAAAATTATCTTTTAAAGTAAAGTATAATACGTGGATAGTATATAATATAAAGACCTCAAAATAAAATTATTCCTGAATAAAAATACTCCAATTTACTTATTATCTCTCTTCTCACCATGGTTCTAGAGCAAAAAGACCATCCACAATTATCTAATTCTAGTTAAATATTGTTTATTGTTTTATGATTTACTTGCACATTTAACTCTTCCTTATAGCGAAGGCTTATTTGCCCTAAAAGAAAAGACGATAATAATTTATCTGATCAACACATTAAAAGAGAAGGCTTCACTAAGAGTAAAAGAAGGTTAGGGTTATAGAAATGCATTGTCAAAAGATAAAAGAAAAACGAGTTTTATAAATTAGGACTTAGGTCTTGTCTGTTTTCATATATGGTCTTAATTCATTTCATCCCAATTTAATATTTAAATACCATTTAAATACAAACACTTTTCAATTTTAAATTTTCAAATTTTTAAGCTTTTCATTTAATTGTTACAACGCTTCTAAATTTATAAATAAAATACAAAAAATAATTCAACTTTCTTATATTCTAAAATAAAAATAATTTTTAAAAATTTATATTTTAACAATATTTTAATTTTATAATATTTTTATTAAACTTATTTTTTCTCTTATTTTCAAAATTTTCATAAAAAAACCATTAGCAATTTATCTCATTACTATTCGCAAATTTCTCATACATACCGTGCAATTCTTAATACTGCTCAAAACACTTTTAAATGAAACCTCATTTTATTGAAAATTTTGAGATTTTATTTAAGATTTTAAAAAATATTCAATGTAATGATTTAATTTATTCTATTATAATTAAAAATGACTTATTTAAATTTTGTCTAATCATCACGTTGTATTACGCCGCCCTTGACTAATACAGAGGTGGTTGATGAATGGTTAATTTTCCTTGTGATAGATTAATTCAAATGCAAAATTGCAAAAAAAAAACAAAAACTAAATAAAAATCTGCTTATTATTTTGCTGGAGAGAATGTATCAAATAAACATGGTATCCAACAAATAGCACAGGATGTGTCTGCAATTAACGTTGTTCCGAATTTCCAATAACCTGTCCATTATGAAGACATTAAATTTGCAACGGTACAATTTTTTTTTTTTATAATGTTGGCATTTTTTTTTAATGAAATAAAGACGACACCTCCAAACTTTATTAAGTCAACCCTCATTTTTTATGAAAGAAAACCCTCACAAACAATATAACTAATAAACCATAACATCCAACCAAAGACAACCTAAAAACAAAATTGTAATGTCTAAAACTAGGCAAATCAAGGTAATTCAATCTAAGCAAACCTCTCACATGAAGAGGCAAATCATCGGTACCCACGTATATATAATTTTTATCCTTCTCCCCCTGCCTTGCCAGTAGTCAGAAAATTCACTACTTTATTCTCTTCCCTAAACTAAAGACCAATCGTGTATTCTAAACCATGTCATACAACTCAATAGAGTCAAAGCACCGTTATGTGTGTAAGCATTAAATGTACTTGGATGCTGGGAGATATTTATGAGTGTGGTTCTCATAATCAATGCAAAAATTAAAGATATTTTGATGTAATCGCTCAATTGAACCTCTTTTCTTTAGCTCTAAAGTTTAGATTGAGTTAAAAGTTGAAAATTAAAAAAAAATTGTTAGAATATATATTTTTTAATATTATTTTTATTTTGATATTTAAAAAAATTAAATTATTTATTTTATTTTATATAAAAATTTAAAAAAATTATAACAATTAGATGAGATGTGATGTGAATGATTGTAAAAATAAAAAAGACTTTAAACATTCAATTAAATAGTGAGTTGAAATGAGATGAGTTAAGATAAAAATTGAAAATTAAATAAAATATTATTTTTTAATATTATTATTATTTTAAAATTTAAAATAATTAAATTATTTATTATATTTTATATAAAAATTTAAAAAAATTATAATAATAAGATAAAATTAGATAAAACAATATCCAAAAGCTAACTGAGACATTGATTAGAGGATTCATTTATTAAAGCAAATTTCCATCTGACTCATTAATTGGAGTAATCAAAGCAAAATTGCCAGTTGCAGCCGCTTTCTCAAAATTGTTGTCTTTAGTTTTAGCCCACTGAGCAATCCTTTTCAGTCAGTCATAAAAAGGTTAAAATACTAATTATCTATCTATATATTAATGGAGCCATAGCAAGCCTTATATATGCTAACAGAACTAGAAGTCAATGTTCCATAAATTATAATTCATGCAACACTTTTGAGATTAATGTTTCTTTTGGAATACCTAAAATCTTTTCAAACTATATATCGCCCAATTTGTAATCACTTTTAAATTTATTAATTTTAGTCCTTACCATTACAAATTGCTAAAAAATTGAAATGTATGCTTTCACAAAAATCAATATAAATGCCCTTAATAAAAAAATTATAAAAATGATACGATTTTTAAAAATAAAAACATAAAAAATAAAAAACAATAATGTTTTTTAAAAAATCAAAACTATAAAATTTGAGTAATGTTAGAGACAAACTCCAAATGCACAAGTCCTGCTTAAGCCTTTTGTAAAAGGAAAATTTTATACATCAGCCACTATTCACTTTCACACTCCACACTTACAATTTTTTTTTTTCATAAAGTGTAGAGATGTTTTTAATAGGGTGTGGAGTGTAGGCTAGTGAATGGTGGCTGATGGGAAAAAAATTTATTTGTAAAAAAAGTGAGTCTCACTAAGAAAAAAAGTTTTGTTTACATTTTTTTATGAAAAAATATACACAACCTCCTACTATTCACACAACTTTCACACACCACACTTTTTTTAATTTTTATTATTTTTTCTTTTATCAAATATTTAATATATGAAATTTGAATAATGAATAGAAGAATTGAATTAGTTTAAAAATGATAAACTAAAAAAAAAATTACAAAAATATTACAAAATTTAAAAATTTAAAAAAATGTGATGTGTGGAGGTTGGGAAGATTGTATAACATTTTTTTTATAGCGTGGTCTATTTTTTATAAAAAGTCTGTGGAAGACTTGTACATTTAAGTTTTGTATATATCATTATTCATGAAAATTATTTTTAGGGTTAATGTTTCCATAATATATTTTTAATAAAAAAAATCAGTGAGACATTTTTTTGTTATTATTTTTAATTTTTTACAAAAGTTTAAGAAGTAAAGGTGTAATCGGGATCTTTTCCCTTTCAAAGTCTAAAGATACAGCATCGACTTGACATCAGGTTAATCATGTTATTATACCTAAAAGGGTGTCATCCAGCATATTGTGAGTGAAGCACTTGTCATTACAAAAATGTACTTACTGGGGGACCATTTGCTTGAGACATTTTTTTTGTATTTAATTTTTATTAATCTATCATTTCAGTGGCCCGATAATATAATAAAAGTGGGAAAGGGACAATGAATAAGATGAGAGATTGATTTACCAAAAAAGAAATTGAGAGATTGATAGAGTGAGAACCAAAAAGAGTGTTTTTTTTCTTTCCAGAGTTATTTCTTAAGACAGAAAAACATTTTGATACAGAACTCGTTATCTTTGTCAAAAATTTTATTTATTATTTTTTATACCACACATTAATATGTGATTTATTATTTTTATCTTTCTATTTGTCATTTTTGGTGTGTGGTGTGGGAATGTTAAGTAGTATTTCTAAAAAAAACACAAAAAATTAAATCTACAAACTGACGTATCTTGATGTGGTAAGATATGGGGTTCACTATTAAAAAAATTAATTTTTTTCATGCTAATTCCATATTTTATTCACTTTTTTCAAAGTGATTATACGACGGTTACACAATTCACAATTGCAAATATATTTTCTCTTCCTTTTTAATTTATTCTTAAATCTTTCTTTCTAATTAATGATAAATATGTTAATTGTTTTTACTAAAAACGATCGAGTAAAAATTAAGAAAAAGTTCGAAGGATGCCTAAAGAAGAATAGAAAAAACTTACAAGTTCTTTTAATATAAATTAACTTTTAAGAATTTTAGATCACAATTTATGTGTGTTAGAAAAAATTAATTTGGGACTATATTGTGAGTTCTAGTAAAACCAAATTCTATATATTTTAAAGTCTTTCTAAGAAATAATATTGTTATAATTTTTTGGATAATTGATTATTTTCTTAATTTTAAAGGGAAAAGTAAATTACTTTATGAATTTTTAAAATATATAACAAAATAAATATTTTTAGAAAAGTAAAAATAAATTATCTTTTATCGATTTACACAAAAAAATAGGAAATAGTCATAATACTGATAATTTATAGTTTTCTTACTTTTTTTTTTTTTTTTTGTTACTGAAAGATTATGTTCTGTATAATTAAAATGCCTCAGAAAATTTGACATTAACTTTGATTAAATAAGAAAAAAACAATTAAAACTCCAAAACTAATTAAGTAGCTATATGCGTGTGAGGAAATAATCTGAAATAGTCTATCTGCTTGAAAAAAAAACAAAAAACAAAGAAAAAGAAAAGAAAAGAAAGATATAGCCCATCTGCTTGAAAACAAGCTTCTTAACTAATTAGCATCGAAAGGTTTAGTACAATGATTACTGAGCATGAATCTAATGGTCCTTGCGGTGCTTGCACTTAATAATTACGTCACAATAGATAATAATTTTCGTTATTAAAATATTTTTAAAAATAATATTAACACAGTTTTAAGATGTGATAATTTCACACATTCATTTAAAAAAATAGAATTTAATATTAAAAAGTGTATTATATATATCTCAGATTTATTTGTTTTTTCAAAAAAAAATTACAAGCACATTTTAAAACTGGATAAATAATTTCTCTTCTTCAAATAAGATAATTAAAAAAAATAAATCATTCTAAATGAATTTTTTTAAATAAGAAGAGTATCATTATAATCTAAACTAGACGTATTATTAGGAAAAAAACGAGACTTTTTACTTTATAGGAGGGAGTTTGAACTCACAAATTAAAAGGAGAGTGTTTTAGTAATTTTATCCAACTGAATTCTTGAGAATATTTGCAGAACAAAAGCATCTTCGAGTCTCATGTGGCAGATAATTTATCCATGTGGCCTTCTCTTGTTGGGTTTAGAGCACTTGATTGGACTAATTAAATGTTAGTTAAATCTACATTTTGATTACTTTTTTTTTAAAATTAGTTATATTAGATTAGTTAAATCACTTTAAGTTAAATTATGAGTTACAGTAAATGAAAAATTAAAGTCATATTTGGTGAGTTACTGTTTCATCAACTAAGAGAATATTTTATTAAAAAGTATTTCAACTTTTCTCACTCCCGCTTCTCCTTTCTCCCTTCCTTCTATTTTTCTTCCTTTTTTCTTCTTCATTTGTTTGGACAGTAAAAATTAAATTATTAATTAATATATAGAATGTATTTGTAAAATTTTAGAAAAATTAAAATATATAATATTATATTATTATTTTGACTTTGAAATGACTAGTTCAATGTAAATTAACATCTTCAAAGATTTTGGCTAAAGCCAAAACCTTTCAAGTTTTAGTCAAAATTTAGATTTGGCAAGGGTCATTGCCAATGCTAAAGCACTAGTAGTAGCCTAGCTAAAGTTTGGCCAAATTTTGACTAAGAAATTCACTTTTATAAATTTAATTAGCAACCTTTTATTTGACAAAAACCAAATAACATTTACGAGGTTGTGTACAAGAAGGTTGTTAAAATACAGGGCCTTTTGGGACTGGATTATTTATTAATTTAAATTATTAAAATAAAACACAAGGAAGGAATCGTGCATCTTGGGTGCTTCAGAGATCAGGTTTTCATAAGTTTAGCAAAAGCATTGCTTCGGCAATATTGCCCTCCATCATTTTTTTTTTTTTTAAGAAAACAATACTTCATATTAATAATTCACCCAAGAAGATTGTGAATACAATGAGGGTAATCCTCTACATGAATTGATTCTTCAGAACAATCTAAAGAGCTCTTAGCCAAACAATGGGCCACTACATTAACCTGTTTAGGAACATGCTTAACAAACCATGAACTAAGATGTGCTAACGACAGCTTGATATCTTGACAAATTAAGCCAGCTGAACTCCAGCTATCCTCCCTTCCATTTATAGCATTTACAACAATCATGGAATCCCCTTCAAGAATGATATTTGAGAGTCCCAGCTCTATGCAAAATTGAACAACTCTTAAGGCTGCCAATGCTTCCCCCAGTGATGGATCCGAAAATAAAGCTCGAGATGATCTGAGAGTGGCAGTAACTAGTCCCTTAATGTCCCTGACTGCTACTCCAATACCTACCCTACACTGAATTTTATCTATGGCTGCGTCCCAATTCACCTTGAAACTGTTGAGAGGTGGCTTGGTCCACTGGTGAGGAGAATGAGCTTGGGTGTTTTTCTGCTGTTGAGGACTCCTTGACATTTGTAATTCTGAGATACAGGTAGAGACAAGATTAGTAACTAAGGTGAGAAAAATTGAGCTTCAAAGATCCACTTGTTCCTTCTAAGCCAAATCTGCTTTGTGGTGAATGCCATTGCTTGATATTCCTCCACTGGAAGTGTTGAAAAAAGTTGTTCCAGAACTACATTAAAAGGGGCCTCGTCAATACTGCACTTTTTGAGTCTTATCAAGCTACAACTCCACATATCCTGTGTAGCAATACAAGTCTAGAAAGCATGAGAAGTGGTTTCAGATTCAGACATGCAGATTGGGCATAGAGGGGATTATATAACCTTTCTTCTATGCAGGTTCACCTTTGTGGGGAGAATGTCTTTGGCAGCTCTCTAAAGAAAGATTTTAAGTGCATTTGGGGCTTGAAGCTTCCAAATGTGCTGCCATACTACTGTGTTGTGAGTTGGCTCTGAAGTCTGTCCCAGATTTATTGTATTAAGTGACATTTGGAGGTGATATGCATATTTCACTGAAAATTTGTCATTTACAGTACATCTCCAAGTCAGTTTTTCATTGCTTTTGCAGGGGTTGATGTGGATCTTTGATATAGTTGAGGCTTCAACTGGGTTGAATAATTCTTGGATCAAGGGCATATTCCATTGAAGGGAATATTGGTCAATTAGAGTGACCACAGTATATTCCTAAGGCAGGATTTTTGGACATGATTGAATTTTGTAAGAAGATGGAGAAGGGATCCATCTATCTGACCATATTTTAATATTATAACCATTCCCTACCTTCCATAGTAGGCCTTCAAGTAGTAGAGGTCTGGCTACTGTGATACTTTTCCAGACAAATGAGTCTCCATTCCTTACTTTCGCAGTATAGAAATCTCCTAAAGGGTAGTACTTTGCTTGGAGTACACATGCTGCAAGTGAGGATGGGTTTGTGATGAGCTTCTATCCTTGCTTTGCCAAGAGGGTTTTGTTAAAATCTTCAAAATACCTTAAACCCAACCCCCCTTCTGTTTAGACTTCCCCATTCCCTGCCAGCTAAGTCAATGCATCTTGGATTTATGGTCCCTCAAGCCCCACCAAAAAGATTGCATACTCTTATTAATGTTTCTCAGGATACCCTTAGAAATTAGGAAGATTCCCAAGCAATATGTGGGAATTGTTTGAAAAACTACCTTTAAAAGGATATCCTTACCTGCTTGTGATAGTAGGTTGGTTTTCCAGCTGCAAATCTTGCCTTTGATTCTATCAAGGATATGGTTGAAAGCCCTTGATTTGTTCTTGCCTACATAGAAAGGTAGGCCTAAATATTGCTCAAAAGGACCCGAGATTTGAATCACTGCAGTAGCCAATATGGTCTGTTGGGTTTCAGGCTTGGTGTTCTTGCTGAAAAAGATGGAAAAGTCTTCCCAAGATTTAGCCTCTGCCCAGAAACTAATTCATATGATCTTAATGTGCTGTGGAGTCTGGACCATTCAAAAACCTAGCCTTGCATAAGACAAGATTGTCATCTGCAAAAAACAAGTGGTTAATAGTAAAGAATCCTCAGGTTATAGGAATTCTAGAGATGAGCCCCTCCATCTGTGCAAGCATAAACAAGTGAAATTAAAGTAACGAAGTCTAGCATATCAATAAGTAAAACACCACACATAAAAAAAAATGAGGATTTTTAATAATGAATTATCCCAACGCAGTATGCAGATAAATCGGAAAAAAAAAATTCAAGTTGCTTGGTGCTTGCATAAACACAATCATCAACTTTATAGCACCAAAGTAGAGAACATAAATATGCATGCTAGAGTACACATGTATTTCATACGAGAGAGATGCCAATCCAAAATGACACATACCCACACAAATTCCGCATGTAATCGGTGCAGTTCTAAAGGAGAGATTTGAGTAAAATAAAATGATCAAAAAACACACAAAAGGTCTAAAATCGATGGAATTAATGAAAAATCAAAACCTGTGTCCAATAAGACGTTTCATCAAATACAATACAGAAAATGCCCAATATAAAACCAAACATCAAAACGGTGAATATTTACTACCAAGATCATATTCCACAACAAACCAGCAATACCCAATCAATAACCTAAGAAAAGCCGACAATTTTTTATAAATGGAGATTGAAAGAGAGGATTTTTAGAGGGGGAGGGAAAGAGTTGAGAGAGAGCCGGAGGCAGAAAAGTAGAGAGGGGTTATCGGAAGGCATTTGGTGGCGACGGTGGGATTCTTGAACGGTGGCTACGGCTGCAGATGGTTGCTTTGGATTGTATGGGAGACATTGAAGAGGTTGGTATCTCTTCCATTTCTCTTACTGGAGTTTTCGCGTACTTTGATGTGCGATGAATATAAGCAGGAATGAATATTTTATGGCCAAAATACGATTCTGATTTGGCCAGTGAGTTTAGTATTGGTTAAAATACTTTACATTTGTTGAGTTTGGTGTAAGAGATTTTTAAGCAACTTAGCTATAGTTTGGCCAAAATTTGACTTTGGTTAGGCCACTACTAATACTCTTAGAGCACTAGCATTGGTCTATGCATATCTATATGCAAAACCATATTTGCATAATATGACTCAAAAAACACCCACATTGGCTTATGCATATGCATAAATTTGGCTAGCAGTGAACAGTTGTTATCCAAATTTAGATAACAACTATTCACTTCATCAAACATATATTAATTGTTATTTCTCTCTCCTTCCACTCTTTCTCTCTCAATCTTTTCCTCTTCTCCCTCTCTCAACAATACAACAAATCTTCACATACACATTTATTTTATTATTATAATATATTATATATAATTTTTATTTTATTATATTTTTAATATAATATATAAAAAATTATATTTTTTATTATTGCATTTGTATTATTAATCTCAAATGTATATAGTGGATGCTAATTACAAAATATATATAAAAATTTTGATTTTAGAAAAAAATTAATAATAATAAAAAATAATATTTTATTATTATTTGGTCTTAAATATGCATAAGTCAATGTGAGAGTTTTGCTTGAATGGCCAAATGGTTATGCAAAAGAGGTAATTTTGTAGATGCATATGCATAGACCAATACTAATGCTCTTATATAAGCAGCCATGCCTATTGCAAGTGCATTGAGTTTTTCCGCATAAAATTTATAAAAAGAGAAATGATATTTGTAGTTGCAGAGTGCACAAATATTGTATATTTTTTTAAAAAAAGTGAGTAAATAAAGAACCTATATGAAAAAAACTATTTTTTTAATAGTGAATCTTACTCTTTTTTAAAACGATTATATGATACTTCTACACTCCACGACTGTATATAACACTACTTTTATAAAAATACTTTTTCAATTATGTTTTGCATTTTTTAATTATTTTTTATTCTATTAATAACACTCTAAATTGTCAAAGGCGGACAATTCTTACTTTTTTTGTACTATCAAAATATGAAAATATATGATTAAGATTTGACCATTTAGATTATTTTATGTGTATATTTTTTTATAAGAAAATACTTGATTTAAAAAATATTATAAATAAATTTTACAAACTTATATACTTTATAAAATACTTTAAATTTTAAAATTTTATTTATTGTAAAGTAAATGTGATGTATCACATTAAAACAGCTCAGTGTTTTTCGGTATAAAACTTTGTAAAAATATCTTTTTAAATTATGTTTTGCATTTTTAAATTATTTTTTTATTTTTTATTCTATTAATAACACTCTAAATTTTGAAGAAGGACCTGATGAATCAGAAATTTTTAAAAGATATGATGTGGAGTGTGCAGAAGAGGAATTGGAATGAAAATTATGCAAATAACCAGATACCTTTCTGATTCTAGAAGATCTTCTAGGAAGATCAAAAGGTAAGGTAAAGTGATAGAAATTGGGGAATGAGAAAACTGAATAGAGGAATCATGTGAATGAATAGGTGAAGAGTAGTTAAGAGATGAATCAGCAGAATGTGTAGTTGAAGGCACAGTTAAAGAATCTAAAGTTGAACATTTAACTGGAAAAATAGAAAGTATAATAGAAGAAAAGTCAGCAGTGTTTTGATAAGTAAAAGGAAAAATATGTTCATGAAAAAAATATTTCTTAAGATAAAATATTGATTAGAGGGAGAATATTGATAAAAATGCATGTGACTAATATGTGATACAAAGATGAATAAAAGAATTAAAAAAATAACTTTAATCCGTGATATCGCCTTTTAATACGCTTCACATCAACCAATCCAATTGAAAATTATAAAATTAAAAATAAAAAAGCATCATTGCTCTTAGTTTATTTAATTTTATTTAATTTTTGTAATGAACACTTCACAACATTGTCACTACTTTTGACAATAAATGTATTTTTTTCAAGACCCGAAGAAGACATTGCAATGTATTTTATATTTTAAGTTTACGAAAAACCTAACTCCAAGAGATGAACAAAAAAAACTATGTCCTTCATGATACATTTGCAATCCCTAAAGAAATGAATATTATAATTTTTTTGATAAATAATATTTGTAGTTATGGAGTACGAAAGTGCCACGTAATCATTTTGAAAAAAGTAAATAAATATTGGACCACATGTAAAAAATTAATTTTTTAATAGTGGACTCCAATCATTTTTAAAAGGACTTGCATACTCTTCGACCGTATCTAACATTACTCAATTTTTTTTCCATATTTTTAAACAATGATAAGTTGCGCTTTATGTAAGAGTTAATTAATTCTAGAAGCTTAATCTAGCTTGATTTGATTACACAAACTAAATAATCTCATTTCATATAATTATTACAACTTTCTCAAACTCCCACACAAAATATAATAAATAATTTAATTTTTTCAAATCAAAAATAAAAATAATATAAAAAGAACTATATTCTAGTAATATTTTATTCAACTTTTAATTTTTATCTCATATCATCTGTGTAATCAAACAAGGCCTAGAAAATGGAATTTGCCAAAGAGTTAAAAGACTTTCACAAGAAAAACCTTCTTTCTTCCTCTATTTCTTTGATTTTTTTTTTTTTTTACCCCTAAAGAAGATGACACGATGCATCACAAAAATAAAGACGAGTAGGCATGAGGAAAGGCCTGTTGATGTGTAGTTTTGCATTGCGCTTTAAATGCTAGAGCTTTCATTACGACTGCTTTGATGAAAACTAATCGGAGAAGCAAGTGTCCAATTCATCGCATGTTACAATCATGTAGGAGATACACAAAAAATAGGCAATGCCTCGTCCAAAAATAATCACCAAACAAAAGGGCACAGCATAAAATCGAGGGGAAAAAAAATACAACCACATTTTCAGGATAACGGGCCCATTACAATCCATGCATTTTGGCCAGACTTCTTATGCCATCCCACGATTCAAAGAGCCAACTAATTTTAGGGCTTTTTTGGAAAGAGTTTCTAACTCAAAATTTTTATCTTTTCACATTTTCAAATATCACTTGAATATAAATATTTTTAAAATAATCATTATAGTTTTTTCAAATTTTCTAACAAAAAATAAAAATAATTCATCTTTTTCAAATCACTAAATAAAAATTATATTAAAAAATTATATTATAACAATATTTTAACTTAATAATATTTTTTATTTAATTTTTTTCCTCCCATTACCAAAAAGCTCATAAAACATTAGGCTTAGTTTGGATTGAGAAACATACTTATCTAATCTTATCTTTATAATTTTCATAAATCTTCACATAAAATACAATAAATAATTCAACTTTTTCAAATCTCAAAACAATAATAATATTAAAAAATAATATTCTAACAATATTTTATTTAACTTTTAACTTTTATTTCAACTCACTATCCAAACCTAACCTAACTCAAACTATCTCACTATTATTCACAAATTATATTACTATTAAAGATAAACATCATGTTATGTGCTAGATAAACAGAGATGTGGCGCCCCCGACTTCCATGTACGGACAATACGGAAATCGAGACACCCGGGATGATGACAACACGGTCACGCACCCCAACGACACGTGCCAAGTGTGTGAAATGCAACACGTGTACAAAGTAAAACGCAGCGGAGAGGTTAAGTCAGATAACTAAGTACCAGAATTTAATACAATACAAAAATAATACAGAAATCCATAAGTCAACATAATACAATTTTCTTGTTTATAAAACGACATTAAATAAAAATAAAAATACCAAATAAAAATATAGTCAAATGTCCCTACTCCTCAGGCGGAGCCGCATCCTCGGGCTCAGCCTCTGCAAAGCCTGCATTAAAATCTGCAGTACCAATAAATGGTACCACAGGTAAGTAAAACCCAAAAGTACTCCAAGATAACAAATATAAAAATACAACAACCACTATGCATGCACATGATGACCCAAGTGCAAAACCCGAGTAGAACATCATTTCTCGAAAATCACAAGTTTTTCCTACGCACGCCAAAAATCATCATTTGACACAATTATTAACCAGGAATAGTTACTTTTATTCCAATTTTAACCCGTATGCACCATGGCCTCCCCTAGGGACCATCCACATACCCTGGCTCCCTTCGTCACTCCACAGGTAGCGACTATGCGAGTGATACTACACGAGTGATGCCCAGTTCCGCGCCCACCGCGTACATAGCCAAGCATCCTCTGATCTCCGCCAGCACGAGAGATCACGGGGTCAGATCGAGAGCGCTACCATCCCGTCCAAGTCCCGAGCAACAGCTCCAAGGGACGACACTCAGTATATTCCGCTCCCGAGTGCCCAGAGGAGCTCCACCGAGATAATAACCCATCTCGGCTTGGGGGTGATACACACACACCCGAAAAGCCTTTCCAAATTACACACCCACGCATGCGTGCACAATGCCATGAAAATTACTAAAAACCAATAACCAACAGTTACCAACCATTTTCCAATAACCAACACAGTCTATCAGATAACCAATTCACAGTTTATAAAACAGGTAATTGCAAAAATATATTTAAATCTTAAAAGTCTTTTGGAGAAATACTTACAGTGCTTTAAAATAATTTATGGAGGATCACGGAGGAACTGGAAGCACCAAAACAGTAACTGTCACAGTGTAAAAACACTGTGGCTGAAACGCAGTGAAACTCAAATTTCACCCGGGTTCAAACGAAGACTTGGGAACGGTAAGGTAGGGCCTATAGGAGGTGGGGAATCTAATGGAAGTGGTGGTTGGCCGTGGGTGGCGGCCGAAACGGCGGTGGAAGGCCGGAAAACTCGGTTCGGGTTTGGTGCTCGTTGGGGCAGCTCCGGCGACGGATCAGGGCCGGGGTTGGGTCGGTTAGGACGGAAATGAGCCGGTGGTCAAGTGGCTAGGAGCTGGTGGCCGGAGGTGGCCGGACGGCGGCGGAATGGGTGAAGGAACGCCGTGGCTTCGCACGGCTTCCGGAGGCTAACGGCGACGCGGCGTCGGCTGGAATTTGGAGGGGTGGCTCGCCGGCGCACGGGGAAGCCGGTGGTACCGGCGGTGTGGACCACCGCCGGCCGGCGGCGGCTCAGGAACGGTAAACCCGGTTTGAGCGAGGGAGAGGAGAGAGAGAGAAGGGGCTGGTCGGGGCTGGGGCACGGGGAGAGAGAAAGGAAAGAAGAAAAAGAAGAAAAGAAAAAGAAAAAGAGGAAGAAGAAAAAGGAGATCCAGTCCTTTCAACTTGGGTTTCGAAAGTGATCCAATGAAAACGATTTTAAAACTACTAGATAAATAACATAATTCAAACTCAATGAAATACTTAATTAAAACAGTAAAAATAAATAAATCAGTTTAACTCAAAATTAACTACAGTAAAATATTAAACTCTGACAAAAACATCATTTAAAATAAAGAATAATTAAATTACAGATCACTAACTAAAATTAATCAAACGCAGTGAAATACTTTAATAAAACAATAGTAATTTTAAAACCTACAAACAAACCAATTTAAATTAAAGATCAATTTAAATCTAAAACAATAATTAATAATAAGAAAACCCAATAAATAATTTTTCACAATTTAAAATATTCTAAAATAATATTCTAAAACTTCAAAAATAATAATTAATAAAAATAGGAAAGTCCAATAAAATAATAAAATAAAACCTCTAAAATATTAAAACAAGAGAATTACATAATAAATAATTAAAATAAACCTTCATTAAAAATACACTAAAATCCGAGATGTTACAAAAGATACATGCAAGCACATATGAACGAGAAATATTATAGTTATAAAAAAATTTTATAAAAGTAAATTTATAAGTTTATATACTTTTATGTGATAAATTAAAAAAATAATTTTATAATTTGATGTATTACATGTCTAATGTAGAATATGAAATTACGTAAGTTTATAATTTTACTTTTGCAAAATAATTTTGTAACTAAAATTAAGCATTTTTCCGTATAAATATACCGGCGTGTTTGAGAGCACTTTACCCACGGCCAAGTTTTTATTTTTATTTTTATTTATTTCCCCAACCAGCACTCTCAAAGGGAAAAGAATCAGCGACATTTCTAAGACAAATTCACAAGTTGTCAATGCAAACTTCTCTAGATTTTTCATGCCACTCCACAACGCAAGTAGCTAACTAATCTAAAAGACAAACATCATGTACTGATGCAGGCATTCTTGCAGCAGTACTATGGAACGTACACTATTAACGAGAAGAAAGCTCAATGCCTTCGAATCGTTTTATCTAAAATGCCTTGTCGTAAAATAAGAGGATAAGAATTGATTAGCCGAGGATTATCTTGAATGTAGTGAGAAGCTAGGATATCTTTTTTTTAGTAGTGTTTTTTGAAGGCATTTACATCACATATGATTATTCACGTGACATAATTTGATTTGTAAAATTTAAAATTTATCTTTTAAATTAAATTATGTTACATGGATTCATTTGGTGTAAAAACATTCAAATAGAATTATTATTTTTTATAAAGTAAAATATAAGAGTATTGCTACATCTACAAAAAAATTACACAAAAACAATCTCATAAATTAATGTGGTTTTATCTGATCCGTTAGATATATTTTACAATAAAAATAATTTTATAATTTGATAAATCACATTAAGCCACGTCAGTTTATAAGATTATTTTTTTGTAATTCCTTAAAAATACTTATTGCTAGAGTATTTTTCAAAATATAAAAGCAAAAAAGGGGAGTTAGTAAGATGAGTGGGCCTGATAATGCTACTAAGGCAAAGCAACTCAACCACCTTGCACCAAACTATGCCTTATATAGAGGGGAGAGAGAGAGAGAGCTTTTTCTTTGCCGGTATATAACAAGAGAAACCTTAAAGATTTAAAAAACAACACCATAAATTAAACATGGCCAAAAAAAAAAAACCAACAAGCCATAATTTGAACTAAAAATGGCCTAACATCAAAATAAGAGTGGAGACAATAATTACAAGCGCAAAGAAACACAAACTTGTGTGTTTTTCCCTATAGAGCAAGAGAAACCCTAATGTCCCAAACCATCAATACTTTTATGTGGGAAACTATCAACACGTGGTCTAATCATATATTATCACGTGTCATCTATAATATTTAGAAAAAAAATAAATCAAAATTCTTTCCACAAATTAATTTTAATCATAAAAAATATTTTTTCTTATTACAAATTGAAAAGAGGGTTTCGCCACTACAAAGTTGCCCTATTCTAGCCTCCAGCTGCTGGTGGCTGGGGTGGCAGCCACCACCAATGGTTGTCCCTCTTTCTTATTATTATTATTTTTTAAATTTTTGTTAATTTCAAACCTGCCCATTCTTTGGGGTGGCAACCGCCACGAAGGGGAGTAATGTTATACAAAATCAATGCCTCTTTACTTTCAAAATAAGCGGACTATTTCTTCGATATAGACCCTCAGCTTGGACAAGGACATCAAGTTCCTAGTCATTTCTTTGAACTTGAAATCAACCTTCTCAACTTAGTCTATAAAAAGACCAAATAATATATTACAAAGGCAGCAGCATATAATCACACTTTAACAAGTGGAATTCGTCGAAAAACAAGTGGAGTTTGCCCAAAATAGAAACTTCGTTTACACGAAGTCAAAAAAATTCAAGAGTCAAAAAGATTGTTTCTTTAGATTTTTTTAGCACAAAAGCAATTCAAACTTTCAACCTGACTACAAAAACAGCAACTATATATATCAGTTCAATAACTTTTTAACAACAACAACAAGAGATCTTTTCATCGTTTTTATCACGTTTCTAAATCGTTACTAAACTTTATATCACGTTTAAAGATGATAAATGATATTTACAGTTATAGAATATGCAAGCGTCGCATAGTTCTTTAAAAAAAATGAGTAAAGATGGAATTCACATAAAAAATTTAATTTTTTAATAATAAATTTAACTCTTTTTCTAAAAGAGTGCATAGTGCTTGCATAATACATGAATATATCTAGCATTACTCTTTAAAGATTGCCTAAGAAACAAGCAAGAAGTGAGTTTTGCATCAATCAACTCAAGATTATCACTCTTAACAACAACCTAAAATTTTCTTTGGAAAACATACAGTAGCTCTGGGCTGTAGTTTTTTTTTGTTGGATCAAAAAAAGATCTCAAAATTCAAACTTCCATTCACTTGAAGTCACATCATAAAAAAAAAAAAAAATCAGATCATATGCTGTACGTGAAAGAAATTAACATGATTCAATCACATAATTCATAATTGTTTGCAACTCCCTATCATCAAGCAATGGCATTAACAAAACATTCAACAAAATAATTTTCTCAACCGTAAGATCAAGTCTCTAAAATGTTATGATTCTTCTTTCTAAAATCATCCAAAATCAATTCACCGACATGTTTGGAGAAAATTTAAATCCTTAAAATTGTCAAGACACTTTATGTTTGGAAGGTAAGATGAGAATTTTGTGTTTTGTTTTAAAGTTTAAAATATTATTTTTTAGTTTTGAGATTTGAAAAAGTTAAATTGAAATTTGAAAAAGTTGTATTGGGATTTGAAAAAGTTGAATTATTTATTATATTTTATATAGGAATTTGAAAAGGTTGTAATGATGAGATGATATGAGATGAGAATTTTATTGAAGATGAAACTTCCAAACATAATCGTAAATCGAAGTTAAGTTGGTACTACCAGAACTTCATGGAATTGAAATGCAAGAAATTTACATCTATTACAACAGAGGATTGAAGGAAAATATAGAACAAATTAAAACGAGGTTTACAAACTACACTCACACAATTTCTTTAGCACTGAAAGTACCATAATTTTCTTTTAAACTTTCTAGCACTCTTAACGCTCTTTCTCTGTGTCCCTCTCAAGTCCCTCTCTTTGTCGATCTACATGGCATGGTTAAGACCAGAAAATGGCAGAGAAGATTGGGCTTTTAATTGAGAATAAAGAGAGATCAACTTCAATCTATGCAAGTTTCGGACATAGAACCTCTAGAAGTTATGTGCTTCTCCAAGAGTTCAAAAGTATAAGAATGATCAGCGGAATAGATATGATGACTAGGGTAGGTTTGGTAAGTGGGATGAGACACAAAATTCTCATTTCATTTTATCTCATTATTACAAAATTTTCAAATTACTACACAAAATATAATAAACAATTCAACTTTTTCAAATCTCAATTCAATTTTTTAAAATCCCAAAATAATAATAATATTAAAAAATATATATTTTTAACTTTAATCTAAAACTAAAAATTATTATCTCACTATCCAAACCTATTTACTACATTCCAAATAAGTTCGTATCTCTTTTGCCAATGGTGAAGGATCTAGGGATTTAAAGAAAGTGCTAGTCATTCATATTATATCATTATATAGACTTAGAAATACTCTATGGATTAGCAACTGTTGCTGATCCCACACCTGATGTGTGAGGTTTTATTTTTATTTTTTTCTTCTCTTCCATTTTTTTTTCTTCTCTTCCCGTTTTCTTTTCTTCCCATTCATTTTTGCGTCCCATCCCGCAAGCTTGACGAAGTCCCCTCAGATGTAGAGTAGATTCCCTCCCGAGTCGAAGCCCCCTCAGACCCCATCTCCCTAGCGATTCCCTCCTGAAGCCCGTGAAAAGATAACAGAGTTGGGAGTCGCGGGTGCTGGGCGGCGATGTGCAGATGGAAGGCCGACGAGTCTCTAGTGCTGGGTGATGAGAGGGATGGCGACGAGTCGAGGGTGCGTCGCGGGGTGGCATTAGTGGATGGAGGGTGATGCAGGTGCTGGGCGACAAGGGGCTCCCGTGAACAGGTGGGTGACAAAACGGTCTATGGGTAAAACAGGTGGGTGGCGATGGGTAGAGGTCTTCCGATGAGTCGCCAGTGCTGGGCAATGGTTGGGACTGCGACACTCGAGGGTGCTTGGCGAGAAAAGGGAGGGGAATGCGGGATGCATGTAAAATTTGAATGAAGAGTAAAACCAACGATGTAAAACACACGTTTTGCATTGGAAAAAAAATAATTAAATCCACGTAAGGTGTGCAGCGGCTGATAAGGAATAGTGGCTGATCTGTAGTTAAACTCATAGACTTAGGGCTTGTTTAGGAATACAATTGTTCTCAGGTATTCTTAGATATGTTCAAATATGTTCAAATTCTACTTTTTCTGATATCTCATTTTCCAAAACCTAATAAAATATCTTAACTCAAATTATTTCATTACTATTTACATATATTTCGAGATATTCTTAGGTACGGTTTGGATAACAAGTTGAGATGAAATGAGATAAGTTGAGATAAAAGTTGAAAGTTGAATAAAATATTGTAAGAATATTATTTTTTAATATTATTATTGTTTTGAAATTTTAAAAAGTTGAATTATGTATTATATTTTGTGTGAAAATTTAAAAAAATTGTAATGATGAGATGAGATGAAACATTTTTACTATCCAAACGGGGATCCAAACGAACTTTAAAAGTCTCTCGTAATTTATCACCTCTCGTACAAACTTGACACTTACATGATATTTCACAAAGTGTTTACGTTGGATATCCAATAGTAGTAGGGTACTAGGGTACTACCGTGATCGCATTCAAGTAGGAATTTCGTTAAGTATTGGGGTTGCTCTAAATATCTTAACTTTTTTGCTTCCACCATAACTCATCACTCAAGCTCTCATTCTAGTCTCTCACACAAAAGCTAACCGATCACTTAATCTTTAACCCAAAGTTGTATCAAAATCATTCCAAAGGCATTTCTTTATTGGATTTGCTTACTTAGTTTAGAAATTAAAGCAAATGTGGAAGATTTACTAAAACAAATATCGTGTTTTCCCAAGAATGAGTTTGGTGGCAAAAAGCATCATTTTTGTGGAAAAAACTCTAGTCCCACAAATTTTCTTTGTGGAAGGCTCAAAGGATATAAGTCGCCGTAAAAAGTATTATATTTCATGAAATGTCTAAGTCATGAAAAATTCCAAGGTGTTCCCATGACACATCTTGTGACAAAAGCCTACTAAGCTCGCCGCAAAAGTATGTTTACTTTCGTTAATGCTCGTGGTAATAGGATTAATTATCGCGACAGGTACTGGTAGGTATTAGTATTACCCACTAGAACATTTGGTGAAAAATAAGTTTTTCCTAGCCTGCGTGCATCCTCAATAAAGCTATTGGCTGAACCTTTCCCTGTCGAGGTTTCCATTGGAAATAGTTAATTTCCATGAAGGCATCCTGTAGAAAATAGTTTTTTTTTTTTATGAAACTGTTTTACCTTTTTCCCACAAACAATTGATTTGTAGGAAATAGTTAAAATCCATGAAGGCATCATGTAGAAAATAGTTTTTTTTTTATGAAACTGTTTTACCTTTTTCCCACAAACACTTGATTTGTAGGAAATAGTTAATTTCCATAAAGGTCTCCTATAGAAAATAGTTTTTCATGAAACTAATTTACCTTTTTCCCAAAAACACTTGATTCGTAGGAAATAATTATTTTCCATGAAGGTATCCTATAAGAATTAGTTTTTCATGAAACTGATTTACCTTTTTTTTTTTTTTCAACAAACACTAGCTCTTGGAGAAAAAACTATTTTTTCCCACTAAGGTGGTACCGTTAAATATTTTTTTATTGATATATATCACAAACCTCAAAGGACTTGTGGTGAGGACCAAGGTTGGTCAACATTGAAAAAAAAGTGAGATCCACTATAAAAATATGATTTTTATTATTTTATTAGTTTTTATTTTTATGTGGATCTCACTTTATTCAAAGGAGGGCAAAAACTAATAAATCTAACTCCGTAGAATCCTGAATAAGAATTATGAAGTAGAAGATGGGAAGAGTCCATGACTATTCATAGAATTACTCATATATGCCAACCTAGCAAATTTTAGGCATTCAAGATATTCTACAAACTCTTCTACTCATTTAAGAACTATGCATTGTTTAGTTTATTGAGACCTAATTTACAAGCTTGTAAAGCCTAAACATATTCGGAGAAACATTAGCTTGTTTAGAAACACAACTGTTTTCAAATATTCTTCGATTACTTCACTACTATTAACAAATTATTCACAAACTATTCACAAACTATTTTATTACTGTTCATATATGAAATGAGATACTCTCATCCAAACGAAACGTTAGAATCTCAAAATATGAAGTGTTTGAAAGATGAAATCACGAGAGGCTAATTATTTGGGAGTAGTAATATTTTAAAGATTATGATCAGAATATTAAGTTTTAAGGAAACAAAGATTATTTAAGCATTTTGGATTTAATAGAAAGTATGTGTTAAATGAGAAATTTATGTGGAAATGCGCTTAATTTTATTTAGCAAATTTTTGTAGTTCATAACTTGACTTAAAATAATTGGCTAGTTCAATACAGTTAATTTTTAAAAAAAATTAGTCAAAATTTAAATTTAACTAGTCCAATACCAATACTTAGGTTATGCTTGTAGGTGAGATAAGATGAGAATTTTTATAAATTTTGTGAATAATGTTAAGATAAAAGTTTAAAATATTAATTTTTAATAATATTATTGTTTTGAAATTTGAAAAAATTGAATTATTTATTATATTTTATATAAAAATTTAAAAAAATTATAATAACAAGATGAGATAAAATAAAAATTTTATATCTCATCTTAGTTGCCAAACATAACTTAAATCCCTCCAAGAGAAGGCCGCATGGATAAATTATCTGCCACATGAGACTCGCAAATGCTTTTGTTCTGCAAAAATTCATTTCAAGAATTCAGTTGGATAAAATTACTAAAACACCCTCCTTTTAATTTGTGAGTTCAAACTCCCTCCTTTAAAGTAAAAAGTCTCGGTTTGTGGTTGCCTTCAATTTAAGTTTTATTTATACAAAAATAATCTTAAAAAATATTTTTTTCTAATAATACGTCTATTTTAGATTTTAAAGATACTCTTCTTATTTAAAAATTTTCATTTAGAATGCTTTATTGTTTTTTAATTATCTTATTTTAAGAAGAGAAATTATTTATTTAGTTTTAAAATGTGTAACTCTCGTAAATTTTTTTTAAAAAAATAAATAAATTTGAATGAGATATATATATATATATATAAAATAAACCTTTTAATATTAAATTCTATTTTTTTAAATGAATGTGTGAAATTATCACATCTTAAAACTGTGTTAATATTATTTTTAAAAACATATTAATAACAAAAATTATTATCTATTGTCGCGTTATTATTAAGTGCAAGCACCGCAAGGACCATTAAATTCCTGCTCAGTAATCATTGTGCTAAACTTTGCGATGCTGGAATTAGTTATGAAGCTTGTTTTCAAGCAGATGGGCTATATCTTTCTTTTCTTTTCTTTTCTTTTCTTTTTCTTTGTTTTTTTTTTCTTTGTTTTTTTTTTCAAGCAGATAGACTATTTCAGATTATTTCCTCACACGCATATAGCTACTTAATTAGTTTTGAAGTTTTAGTAGTTTTTTTATTTATTTAATCAAAGCCAATGTCAAATTTTCTGAGGCATTTTAATTATACAGAACATAATCTTTCAGCAACAACAAAAAAAAGTAAGAAAACTATAAATTATCAGTATTATGACTATTACCTATTTTTTTTGTGTAAATCGATAAAAGATAATTAATTTTTACTTTTCTAAAAATATTTATTTTGTTATATATTTTAAAAATTCATAAAGTAATTTACTTTTCCCTTTAAAATTAAGAAAATAATCAATTATCCAAAAAATTATAACAATATTATTTCTTATAACGACTTTAAAATATATAGAATTTGGTTTTACTAGAACTCACAATATAGTCCCAAATTAAATTTCTCTTACACACATAAATTTTGATCTAAAATTCTTAAAAGTTAATCTATATTAAAAGAACTTGTAAGTTTTTTCTATTCTTCTTTAGGCATCCTTCGAACTTTTTCTTAATTTTTACTCGATCGTTTTTAGTAAAAACAATTAACATATTTATCACTAATTAGAAAGAAAGATTTAAGAATGAACTAAAAAGGAAAGTTACGTATAACTATGTAATTCAATAAGATCCATCAATTTAAATCTCTCGTCTCTCTTTTTAAAGCAATTATAGAAAATCTAAAGAGAAGTTATATGTACATAAAAAAAATCTCACAAAATTAAACTTATAAATAGGCACGATTTTATATGATACATTAGATTTACCTTATAATAAAAATACATTTATAGTCAGTTTTATTACATTAAGGCACGTCAGTTTGTAGATTTAATTTTATGTGATCATTTTTTAGAAATGTTATTTAGTATTCTCACATCATACACCAAAAATGATAAATAGAAAGATAAAAATGATAAATTATATGTTAGTGTGTCGTATAGAGAATAATAAGTAAAATTTTTCTTAGTTCTCTATTAAAATATTTTTTTTCTTGAGAAAGAACTTTCTAAAGGAAAAAATACACTCTTTATGGTTCTAACTTTATCAACCTCTCAATTTCTTTTTTGGTAAGTCCATCTCTCGTCTTATTCATTGTCCCTTTCCCACTTTTATTATATTATCGGGCCCCTGAAATGATAGATTAATAAAAATTAAATACAAAAAAAATGTCTCAAGCAAATGGTCCCCCACTAAGTACATTTTTGTAATGACGAGTGCTTCAGTCACAATATGCTGGATGACACCCTTTTAGGTAAAATAACATGATTAACCTAAGATTGTCAATGTCGATACTGTTTCTTTAGACTTTGAAAGGGAAGAGATCCCGATTACACCCTTACTTCTTAAACTTTTGTAAAAGTAAGAACAAAAAAACGTTTCACTTATTTTTTTAATAAAAATATATTATGGAAACATTAACCCTAAAAATAATTTTCATAAGTTTTATGATAATGATATATACAAAACTTAAATGTACAAGTCTTGCATAGATCTTTTATAAAAAATAGACCACACTGTAAAAAGTGTAAAAAAGCTTACTTTTTTCTTAATGAGACCCACTTTTTAACAAAAGGCTTAAGCAAGGTTTGTGTATTTGGAGTTTGTCCCTAACATTATTCAAAGTTTATAGTTTTTTCAGAAAACATAATTTTTTTATATTTATTTTTATGTTTCTATTTTTAAAATTCTTATAATTTTTTGTTTATTAATTGTTGCCCAAATGACTAATACAAGAGGGGGTGAATTGAAGGAAACTATTGGCTTCCCACCAAGGAAATACTAAAGGACTCATCTAGTGCCGAAGTCTTTCTCTCAATTGTGAGGCGAAAGTTTTCTCTCCTTCCTACCAAGCGAAGGTTTGAGTTTGTGCATGCAATGTGTTCTTTCTCCAAGGAGATTGGGGTGCTTGATTCATTCTTTGTTCACCTCTAGCCACGAATGGTTGAGGATATTACTGCTTTGTGGGATAGATTGTCTCTTACGGAAGAGGAGTCTAAGGATGTTGTTGTAAGGGAAGGTGATATTCAGGCAACGTTAGAGAGGGGTAGATTCTGTTTGATTGGTAAGATTATCACAGATAAAAGGGTGAACCGTGATGCTTTTAAGGGTACTATGTTGAAGATTTGGAGAGTGGATACTACTATAAACATTATTGAGGTGGGCTTCAATCTGTTTCTCTTCAAGTTTGCTAATGAGGGTGCACTGCAAAAGGTATGGGATGGCCAACCGTGGTCATTCGATCAGTGCCTTCTTAGCATTAAATACTTTGATGGCCTCACTTCCCCGTCTGCTATGTCTTTCACACATACTCATTTCTGGGTCCAGTTGCATAACTTGCCTTTTGGTTGTATGAATGCTGAGATTGGTGTTCAGTTGGGTAGTTTGGTGGGGAAAGTGATTCATGTGGAGGCTGACGATATGGGTACCAGTTGGGGACGTTTCCTTCGTGTTCTTATCGAGTTGGATTTTACTATGCCACTAATTCGAGGGAAAACAATTAATGTTTATGGGAAGAGGTCTTTTATTCAGTTTAAATATGAGAGAATGCCAAGATTCTGTTTCTATTGTGGCTTGCTCTCACATGGTACGAATGGATGCTCTCAAAAGCCTGAGGCTGGCTCGGGAAGGGATGTTTCTAATCTGCAGTATGGTAGATGGATGAGAGGAAGATGGTAGTTACTGAGGATTGGCATGACAATGATAACTGCTTTGGACAGTTACAGGAAGTTTATGAAAATGCTACTCACGGATTGGTTGAGAAGGCAGTTATGTCCACGTGTCCTAATAAGGATTATGCTGTACCTCCAAAATAATAACTGAAAAAACTGCTGCTCTGCAATCTTCGACCCCATCTGGTGAAGATGTTCTTTTGGGTTCATCGAGTGTAGTAAATGTGGATTTGCAGATGGAGAGGGAAGGGCTGTGTTTCCATGTCTCTGGATTAAATCAGCTGGACAGTATGGGTAGTGGCTTTTCCAGTTCTGGTACAGATTTTGGTAATTCATTGCAAAAATGGAAACGGCATATTAGAGAGAGGGGAAGGCTGGGGGCTGCTCATCCCCAAATTTCAAAAGGTGGTCGAAAGAGGAAGTCATCTCCCAAAGGTTCTGTTTTGCCATCTACTCTTCCTTCTAAATCTCTTAGGAAGTCTAGATCACAAACTCAGAATAAGAATCAATCGGTGGAGGCTGTGTTACAGCCTCATCGGGAGAAATGAAACTCTTAAGTTGGAACTGTCGATGGATTGACAAGCTCGAACAATTCGTGATCTTGATTGCATGATCAAGATTTACAAGCCAACTATTGTTTTTTTTATGGAAACAAAGGTGATGAAGTTTAAATTGGATCTCTTAAAAGTTAAGTTTGGTTTTCAAAACTTAATTACTATAGAGGGAATTGGGCTCAGTGGAGGTTTGGCTATTTTTTTGAAAGATGAGGTATCTCTCTCTATCCAATCCTTTTCTCAAAGACATATTAATAGTTGGGTGATTTCTGAGGAGAACACTCAATGGATGTTGACATGTTTTATGGCCATCCCGTGACTGAGCAACGAATGTTGGGTTACAATATTTTAAGAGCATTAAGCAGTGTGGCTTCAAGCATGTGGGTGTGTGTTGGTGATTTCAATAAACTGTTGTATAATCATGAGAAATGGGGTGGTGCTGAGAGGCAACAGAATCAAATGCAGCTTTTTCACCAGGTGTTACAAGATTGTAACTTGTGTGATTTGGATTTTGGCAATGAGTTTTTCACATGGTCTAATAATAGACAAGATGCTAGTTTTACAAAGGAAAAATTGGACAGAGCAGTGGCCACAAAGCAATGGTGTGAATTTTTTGGAGATGGTAACATTCAAGTATTGCCTACTCTTTCATCAGACCACTGTCCTATTTTGATTACACTACTGCCACGTAGACAAATGCATGTGCCTCATTGCAGAATTGCAAGATATGAAACAAGTTGGTCCTCCTATGATGATTGTGGAGAAGTGGTGAAGAGGTTTTGGCAAGGATCCAACAACTCAGAAGCTACCATTTCTTCTGTTATGTTTAAGCTAAAACAAAGCATGTCCACTTTAAGAAGATGGAGCAGAAGCAAGGAGCCTCTTACTGATTTTTCTCTGCAGGCCAAGATGAACAGATTGCATTTCCTGCAGCAGTCTATTATTGCTGCTTCTGTTGGGGAAATCAAGCATCTACAGAAAGAGATTAATGACCTTTTGGAGAGAATCAATACCAGATGGAAACAAAGAGCAAAGGTGCATTGGCTTCAAGAGGGTGATCGGAATTCTAAGTACCTTCATTTCTGTGCTACTCAAAGGAAGAGAAGGAATCATATCACAAAGATTACAGATGAAAGGGGTACTATTTTTACCAAAGCAGAAGATATTGGGAATGCTTTTACAAGCTATTATCAATCTCTTTTCACTTATTCTAATCCTTCTAATATTGACCTTTGTCTTGTTAATTTAACAGAAAAGGTCTCAGCTGAGATGATGCAATGTTGAACCAGCCTTTCACTACAGCAGAAGTAGAAAAAGCTCTTTTCCAAATGGGCCCTCATAAAGCCCCTGGCCCTGATGGTTATGCTGCATGTTTTTACCAAGATCATTGGCAAGTAGTGAGGGGGGATGTTTGTAAGGCAGTTCTATCCTTTTTGAATAATAAACAGTCAATAGCTGATATTAATCACACTTATCTTGTACTGATACCTAAGAAGTTCATGCCTCAGTCTTTATCTGAGTATAGACCAATTAGTCTTTGTAATGTACTATATAAGATGATTGCAAAGGTGTTGGCAAACAGATTGAAGTGTGTTCTGCCGAAATTAATCTCTCCAACTCAGTGTGCTTTTGTGCCTGGCTGATTGATATCAAACAATATATTAGCAGCTTTTGAAACTCTTCATACAATGAATAATAAGATGCATGGTAAGAATGGTTACATGGCATTGAAGCTTGACATGAGCAAAGCCTATGACCGTGTGGAATGGGAGTTCCTTAAGGCTGTTTTGGCTAAGTTAGGATTTGCTCATAATTGGATTCATTTGATTATGGAATGTGTTTCTTCTTCCACTCTTTCAGTGCTGGTTAATGGTTCATGTAACATTCCGAATTTTAGTGTATTTTAATGAAGGATTTATTTAATTTATTTCATGATTAATTATCTTGTTTTAAAATTTTGGAAGTTTTTAAATATTATTTTATAATATTTTTAAGTTGTGAAAATTATTTTATTGGGCTTTCTTATTGTTAATTATTGTTTTGGATTTAAATTGATTCTTTTAATTTAAATTGGTTTGTTTGTGGGTTTTAAAATTTCTATTGTTTTATTAAAGTATTTCACTGTGTTTGATTAATTTAAATTAGTGATATGCAATTTAATTTCTTTTTATTTTAAAGGATGTTTTTGTCAGAATTTAATATTTCATTTTAGCTAATTTTGAGTTAAATTGATTTATTTATTTTAACTGTTTTAAAAATAGTTATTGTTTTATTTAAATGAACTTGTTTTTGGATTTTAATATTTTTACTGTTTTAATTAAGTATTTCATTGAGTTTGAATTATTTTATTTATCTAGTAGTTTTAAAATCGTTTCCGTTGGATCACTTTCGAAACTCAAGTTGAATAAGACGGGATCTCTTTTTTCTTCTTCCTCTTTTTCTTTTTCTCTTTTTTCTTTTTCTTTTCTTCTTTTTCCTTTTCTCTTCCCCATTCGGACCGCACCCAGCTCGTTCTCTCTCTCTCCTGCTTCTCTCTCCTCTCCACCGTAATTCAGTCTTGCCGCCGCTGCACCGCCGTCGGCCGGCGGTGGTCGACACCGCCGGCACCACCAGACTCCCCTTCGACCGGCGACCTCACCCATAAAATCTCAGACCGCCCCGAGCCACCGTTAGCCGCCACGGACCGGTTGAACCCGCGGTGGGTTTTTTCTCCTTCCGCCGCCGTCCGGCCGCCATTGGCCACCAAATTTCTACAACATCATCACCGGTCCAATACCAAGCTTTTCCACCCAAACCCGGCCCCGATCCATCACCGGCCAAAAACCACCACCAAACCCGATTCGGGTATTCCGGCAAAAAACGATTCGGGTATTCCGGCCAAAAACCACCCATTTCTGCCACTATTCTCGGCAAACCACCACCACTATTAGATTCACCACCTTCCATAGGCCCTATCCTATAAATTTCGAGTCTCCGTTTGAAACCGTGAAAAATTCCCATTTCACTGCATTTCGGTCAGTGTTTTTACACTGTGTGGTTTTGCTGTTTTGGCGTTTTCCAATGCCTCGGAACCTTCGTAAGATTGTTTTAAAGCGCTGTAAGTATTTCCTAAACATTTTTTTGAGATTTAATTATATTTATGCAATTAACTTCTTTTATTTATTTATGTATCCTGGTTGGTTTCCGGACTGAGTCTGAGGAGTTCGAGGGTGGTTGGATTGATCGGAGTACTTGTTGTGTGTGATTAATTGTGATTGGATATTTGTTGGAGTTCGGTTATGTTGTGGTTTTGGATTTGGATATTGGATATTTTGGTTGATTGTGATTTTGGGAGTTGATCATTGGTTGTGAGGATTGATCTGGTTCATTGCATATTGCACACATGGCATGTTTGTAAATAGAAAACTGGGTTTTCGTGTATTGCATTCATATTCATGTGATTTTTATGAAAACTGGGTTTTCATGTGTTGACTAGATTTGTGGGTGCGTGTGTATCACGACCCCAAGTCGAGATGAGGTATTATCTCGGTGGAGCTCCTCTGGTCACTCGGGAGCGCAATATACTGAGTGACGTCCCCTGGGTTGTCGCCGGGCGACAACGGGATCGGACGTTGGACGTGCCGACTCAGTGGCCCTTCTGCTGGCGGGGGCTAGAGGATGACCTGGCCACGAACGCACCGGGTGCGGAACTGGACATCTCTCGTAAAGTAGCCAGGACGTGCGGATGGTCTATAGGGGAGGCCATGGTGCATATGGTTAATTGGATTAACTGGAAAAGAGCTGTTTTCTGGGAAAATAGCGTGAGTTGATTTTGTGTATCATTTTCTGGGAAAATGATGGAAATGTTTTTGTGTACCATTTTCTGGGAAAATAGTGGAAATGGATTTTACTGGGAATGATTTTGAGCCAATGAGATTTTTGGCGTGCGTAGCATTTTTTCATTTGCATCATGGGCATGCATGGTTAATTGTTAGAGTATGGTTTTATCTCTGGACTTGGTTAGGTTATAACTTACCTGCGGTACCATTTCATGGTACTACAGACTTTGTTGATGATGCAGATGCCGAGCCTGAGGATCTGGCTCCGCCGGAGGAGTGATCTGGGATCACTCATGCTGTAACTTTTATTTTCAGACTTGTATTTATTTTGGGACTTTGGTTTTGTTTTTAAGGTATTTTGGATTTTGGATTTCTGTATTAATTAAAATTCTGGTACTAGTAGACTTTATTACCTTCCGCTGTGTTTTTATTTGTGCACTGTTTATTTGTTGCACACACTGACACTTATCGTTGGGATGCGTGACCGTGCTGTCATCATCCCGGGTGTCTCGATTTCCGTGCTGGTCCGTACATGGAAGTCGGGGGCGCCACAGTTCACCTCAGCAAACTTTTAGACCCTCAAGAGGTCTGAGACAAGGATGTCTTTTCTCACCATACCTCTTTATCCTATGTGCCGAGGTGTTGAGTTCTCAACTATTTGCAGCAGAAGTTCAAGGGCTAATTTCTTGTGTGCCTATTGCTCGAGGTGTACTGTCCATGAATCATCTGTTTTTTGCAGATGACAGTTTGATGATTTGTCAAGCTAATGTGGTCGAATGGGGAAGATTGAATCATATTCTAAGCACTTATGAAAAGGCCTCTGGACAGTTGCTCAATAGAGATAAAACCTCTCTCTTTTTCAGCAGAAACACAAAAGCCTCAACAATAGATTCCATTAAGGAGATTACTGGCTTAAATGACTGTTCTAACATGGAGAAATATCTGGGATTGCCTAGTCTGGTTGGCAAGTCTCGACTGAGGGCCTTTCAAAACATTGTGAGTAAAGTACAAAGTAAGATTGGTAATTGGAAAAATAGGTTCCTCTCTCAAGCTGGAAGGGAAGTTTTGATCAAGGTTGTGCTTCAGTCAGTTTCTACATACTGCATGAGTGTGTTTCTTTTGCCTAAAACTCTATGTCAGAGGCTGAATTCTCTAATCTCAAATTTCTGGTGGAGTGGACTGGAAGGAAAAAATAAAATGCACTGGAAATCTTGGCATGTGTTGTGTATTGGTAAACAGAAAGGAGGATGTGGATTTAGAGATCTTACTGGTTTCAATTTGGCTTTATTAGCTAAACAGGTTTGGAGACTTTTCACAGATCCAAACTCCCTATCCAGCATAATTTTTAAGGCAAAGTATTTTCCCTCATCTTCAGTGTTGTATGCAAACTTGGGGTCAAGACCTTCTTACATATGGAGAAGCATCTGGCAATTTATAAAAGTTCTAAAGGATGGCCTCATTTGGAGGGTGGGGAATGGTAGACAGATTCATATCTGGTAGGACAGATGGATACCAGGGAAAAACTCGTGTCTAATTCCAACTCCAGATCAGATTTTGGGACCTAATGCTTTGGTTGAGGAACTAATTGATAAACATCATGCTTGGTGGAATGTACAAATGGTCCAGTCTACTTTTAATGAAGAAGATGCTGCTGCAATCTTATAGATCCCTATTAGTGTGCTGGATAATCCAAATAAATTGGTTTGGAAAGGGACACATAATGGAGTATTTTCTATTAGAAGTGCTTATCATCTTTATATGGAATCTACTGGGAGCCTTTATGGTGAGACATCTACTTGATCTGAGTATGACTCTTGTTGGAAAGAGTTGTGGGCTCTACCTGTTGCTAACTCTGTCAAAACTTTCATGTGGAGAGCTGTTACAGATTCACTCCCTACCAAGTTGAATCTTTATAAAAGGAAGGTGATTGAGAATAATTTATGTCCTATCTGTTTACTAGAACCTGAGTCTATTGGGCATATTCTATGGTCATGTCCTGCTGCTATGGATGTTTGGATGATAGGTGATAAGATCATGTAGAAAATGGCTATTATTGATGTTGATTTTGCCCAGATTTTTAGACAAATGATTAATAGATTGCATGAGAGGGATCTTGCTTGTTTTGCTTATGTGGCTCATTCTTTATGGCACAGAAGGAACTCCTTGATTCATGAAAATCAGTTTACTCCTCCCTCTCTTCTGTTTCAGCATGCTGTTAATGAATGTGATTTATATCAGCAAGCTATAGAGGCCATTACTTGTCAGCAGGTTCTAGACTTAGCTGTTGCAGTTAGATGGGAGAGACCACCAGAGGGGCACATAAAAATCAACTGGGATATTTCTATTCAGAAACAGGCAAGCATGATTGGTATTGGTATTGTGCTTCGAGATTGGGAAGGGGCTGTGTTATTAAGTTTGATGAAGCCTATGTTTTTTTGCTTAGATGCTAATATGGCTGAAGCAAGAGGACTGTTTGAAGCAGTTAAGCTATGTAAGGATCTTGGTCTGACTAAGTGCTTGTTTGAAGGTGATTCTTTAAATGTTGTGGCTGCAATACAAAACCAAAGGGCCCTTGATTATAGTCACAATCCTATCATTGCTGATATTAACCAATTGATGATTAGAACCGATTGGAGGGTGAGACATGTCAAGAGGAGTGCTAACAAAGTCGCACATGAACTTGCAAGGGAAGCAGTGCTATTAGATGCAGAAAGAATAGATATTGATTCTGTTTGTTCTTGTATTTCTATTCTTGTAATGGCTTATTGCCAACATTATCCTTAAATAAATCACGAGCATTTCTATTTCAAAAAAAAAAAAAAGGGAGTGAATTGGGTTGTATTTAAAAATCCGTAATTATAAATTAAATACACAATATAACATATGAATAAAATAAGAAGCATCAGTAAATAAAAAGAGTAAGGATAAGAGGGAGCAAATTCAGTATTTTAGCGAGGTTCGGTCACATTGCATACATCCTCGTCTCAAGCTACCCATTGAGGATTTTCAAATTCACTATCAAATCTCTTTCAGGTAGAGATAGAAACCTATTACACCTTTGAGCAGTATCGTTACAAAGAATCAGTGTAAAACATCCTCTACACTTGTAATCACCTTACACGTGGTGATTCAACGTCTATTCCCTATGTAGAATAACTTTTATATGTACAAGAGTTATATACACCATTTTACTGATACAAGAACTGATAGTGGGTAGGTTATCAGAAAACACTCCTCAATGAGTGAAATAAAAACAATACAGTGCAAACTATATCTCTATCAAAATGAACAAGGGTTAAGGCTCAATACTTAAAAAAGAGAGATTGAAAGTTTTGAATGAATGTTGTATGCTCTTGTTGTTGTATATATTGTTTTAAATTTGAAGAACTCAAATGAGCTATTTATAGGCATATGGGATTTCATTTTTAAATTTAAAAATATTCACATGTCAAAGACAACATTATTCATTTTTAAAAAATTTTAAATCAAAGTTTTACTTTTCGCAATTGTCAAAGATAACATCATTCACTTTTCAAAATATTTAAATCAAAATTTATCCTTCTTGAAATTATCAAAGACAATATTATTCACTTTTGAAAAGTTTCAAACAAAATATGTACATATTAAAGATGATAATCAATCATCTTTCAAAATTTCAAAATTTAAACTTTTAATTATGTCATGCACATGTGAAAAATGCAATTTGATTTTTATGAGAAAATATTAATTTTAAGCCTTAATCCAATTTTAAATTTTATCAAGAAATGTACAAAATTACTCTAAGAGCTTCACTTGCGAGTTGTTCCTTTTCTTGCACATGATTGATTCATTGATGTGCTTGACTTCATTGTATAGATAACTTGAACTTGAGATTCTTTTATATTTAAATTCATTTGTTATCATAATAATCTATATGTAGATATGTAATTATATAAAATTTGAAACCTTGAGTTCAATAAAGGGCATTTAAATCGATTTTTGTGAAAGCATACATTTCAAATTTTTAGCAATTTTGTCGTGGTAAGGATTAAAATTAATAAATTTAAAAGTAATTACAAATTGGGCGATATCTAGTTTGAAAAGATTTTAGGTATTCCAAAGGAAACAATCTCAAAAGTGTTGCATGAATTATAATTTATGGAACATTGATTTCTGGTTCTGTTGGCATATAACAGGCTTGCTGTGGCTCCATTAATATATTATATTATATATAGATAGATAATGAGTCTTTTTACCTTTTTATGACTGACTGAAAAGGATTGCTCAGTTGGGCTAAAATTAAATACTTTTATTCAAAACTAAAGACAACAATTTTGAGAAAGCAGCTGCAACTGCCAATTTTGCTGATTAATGAATCCTCCAATTAATGAGTCAGATGGAAATTTGCTTTGATAAATAAATCTCTAATCAATTCGGTTTGAATATAACAAGTGTTTCATCTTATTTTATTATTATAATTTTTTTTAAATTCACATATAATATAGAATAAAAAATTTAATTTTTTAAAATTTTAAAACAATAATAATATTAAAAAATAATATTCTAATAATATTTTATTCAATTTTTCAACTTTCATCTCAACTCATCTTATTTTAACTCACTATCTAAACGGAAAAATTATTCTCATAAATCACTATTTACTACTTCACATCCCATATTTTATAAAAAACATTCCCATATTCTATAAAAAAAAACTATAAATGTGGAGCCAGGGTGTGAAAATAAATAGAGAGTGATATATAGAATTTCTCATCTAAACGGCAGCTAAGTTGAACGTTTAATAGCTAAAGAAAACAGATTCAATTGAGCAATTACATCAAAATATCTTTAATTTTTGCTTTGATTATGAGTACCACACTCATCAATATCTCCCAGCATCCAAGTACAATTAATGCTTAAACACATAATGGAGCTTTGAATTTTATGACATTTGTTTGGAATGAGGTTGTACTGTTGCAAATTTAATGTCTTCATAATGGACAACTGGACAGGTTATTGGAAATTTGGAACAATGTTAATTGCAGATACATCCTGTGCTATTTGTTGGATACCATGTTTATTTGATAGAAAATTTTATATACCATATTACCGTCCTACTTTCATTCCACTAAGTAAGATGTGGTATATTTATCACCATTAAATGATCATTTATGACATGTTTTTTTATTATCTAATAGTGATGAATGTGCCACATACTATTTAGTATGATAAAAAAAAGATGAGAATGTAGTGTATAATATTACTCAAGTGATGATTAGACAAAATTTAAATGAGTTTTAATTATAATATAATAAATTAGATCATTATATTGTTTTTTTAAAATCTTAAATAAAATCTCAAAATTTTCAATAAAATGAGGTTTCATTTAAAATTTCTAAATGAATTTATATTTGATACAACTATTTAAAACGATGCTTGTTGTAAACTTTTTGCCTCAATTTAGCAAAATCTATTTTAAAATATAAAATTATTCATTGTATTAAATATAAAATCTAGTATCATGAGGTCTTGCACGCATTAAAAAGTAGAAATATTATTTAAATGTTGATTTAATGAAATGGTTTATATATAAATATATATTTTTAAAATAATTAAAATAAAAATAATACGCTTTACATCAACTAATCCAATTGAAAATTATAAAATTAAAAATGGAAAGCATCATTGCTCTTAGTTTATTGAGTTTTATTTTTTTGTAATGAATACTTCACAAAATTGTCACTACTTTTGACAATATAAATGTTTTTTTTTTTTAAGTCCCGAAGAAGACATTGTAATGTATTTTATTTTTGAAGTTTATGAAAAACCTAACGATCAAATAGATGAACAAAACACACTATGTCCTTCATGATACACTTGCAATCCCTAAAGAAGTAAATATTACTCATAATCTTTTTAAGAAATGATATTTGCAGTCGTGAAATGTGTAAATATTGTGTAATTATTTAAAAAAAATAAATAAATATAAAATCCACATAAAAAAAATAAAATAATGAATCTCATTATTTTTCAAAAAGATTGCATAGCCCTTGTACATTCTACGACTATATCTAACATTACTAGATATGAAAAAGAAAAAAAAGAAAAAAAAAAAAGAAAAAAAAACCTCCATCATTTCCAATCATGTAGGAAATACACAGAAAATGGGCCAATGCCTCGTCCAAAAATAATCACCAAACAAAAGATCCACAAAAATAGAAGACCAATTCTTTACATTTTACATTTGAAACCAACGCCATCACTTTCGGACAAAAACCAAAACTATAAAAATCTGGGAAAACACAAAAATCGAAATGATCATAGCATACACTCGAGGGAAATAAAATACAACCACATTTTCAGGATACTCCGGCCCAGTACAATGAATCCATGCAATTTCGGCCAGCCTTCTTATGGCATCCCACGATCTCCTCCTTTTTTTTTTTTTTTCCCTCTCTCTCTCTCTCTCTCCTCCCCTCAGCCCGATCGAGAGAAATCTCCTACCTTAGTGAGTGGCGGAGTAGCGATGACGACATTCCAATGTCTATGACGAAGGTGAGGCTGCGGTGAAGGGTAACGTAGGCAAAGGTCAAGGAAGGTGAGGGGTGTGATAGCGATGTCGGCAAGAGGAGAAGAAGATTCGGCAGCGACATTGGTGAGAGGTTGCTGAGGCGACGTCATTGAGGAGTTGGGAAAGGGAGAGGGAAAGGGGGAGGATGGGAGAGACACGGGGAGAGGGGGGAGAAAGAGAAAAAAAGGAAATAATGTCAAGTGTCGTGTACTACATCAGTGTGAGATCTCTTTGTGAGATTCTTGTATATCTCTAATAGCCCTCATTTTAAAGATAAACATCCTGTTATGTGCTAGCTAGTGTGGTTTTGTGTAAGCTATTACACACTTAGGTGCATGCAAAAAAATTCAGAAACATGCCATCACATATAAATGAAAAATATTATAATTATAAAAAAATTTTATAAAAGTAAATTTATAAACTAATGTGTCTTCACGTAATATATTAAAAAAATAATTTTATAATCTGATATATTACATATCTAATATATCACATAAAACAACATTAATTTATAATTTTACTTTTGCAAAATAACTTTGTGACTAAATTAAGCATTCTTTCGTATAAAATATACCGTCGTGTTTGAGAGCACTTTATCCACAAGTTGTTGTTTTTTTTTCCTTTTTTATTTCTCCAACGGGCCAACAGCACTCTCATCTTAAAGCTCACAACCCAAAACCAGAAAAGCAGTACCGGCTCAACACACTTTTTTTAGAGCTGCTTGGAAAGGCTTCTTTTTAAGGGAAAAGAATCAGCAACGTCGTCATTTCTAAGACAAATTCACAAGTTGTCAATGCAAACTTCTCTAGATTTTTCATGCCACCCCACAACGCAAGTAGCTAACTAATCTAAAAGACAAACATCTTGTACTGATGCATGCATTCTTGCAGCACTATAGAACGTACCCCGCAATGCCTTCGAATCGTTTTATCTAAAATGCCTTGTCGTAAAATACATTAATAAGAAGATAATAATTGATTAGCCGATGATTATCTTGAATGACGTGAGGAGCTAGAATATCTTTTTTTTAGTAGTGTTTTTTGAAAGCTTTTACAGTTTACACCACATATGATCATCCACATAAAATAATTTAATTTATAAAATTTAAAATTTAAAATTTAAAATTTATCTTTTAAATTAAATTATACTATGTGAATGTATTAGTGTAAAGACTGTCAAATAAATTTTTTTTTATTTTTTTATAAAATAAAATATAAAAGCAAATAAGGAGATCTAGCAAGATATCGTTCACTGGCCTGATAAGAACACTAGTAGTGGCCTATGCACAAAATTTCGCTCTAATTAGCATGTAGCTGTGCTCTGACCCTAAAGGTAGTTTGCGGCTAAATTTGTCTACTTTGGTTAGGAAGTCAACGAGAGAAAGGAACTCTAGAATATCAATAGGTCGTGCTTAGAGTTGGAGGTGTATTCAGTTGATCTAAGAATTCAAGGCCTAGAATTATCAGAAAAAAAAGGAAAAAAAAAAGAAAAAGAAAAAGAAAAAAAGAATTCAAGGCCTAGAATTATCAGAAAAAGGAAAAGAAAAAAAAAGAAAAAGAAAAAAAAAAAAGAAAAAAAGAATTCAAGGCCTAGTGCTTGATTAGGAGGCCTTTTCTTTTATCTTTGGGGCTGGGCTTCTAAAATTTCTATCTTATGGTCATTTGATTTTATTTTCAGCAACTCTTATATTTGGTGGCCTTTTTTTTTTTCATCAATGAGTAGCTGTGTAACAGTATTCTGCCAGGAGCTTCAAACGGAATCAATAAAAACAAGAAAATACGGAATCAAGAAAATCGCAAGGAAGAAGAACAATAAAATCGCAAGAATGCCAAAATACTAGAAGAATCCAGAAGTCAAAGAAGAATTCAGCATAAAGCCTATAGTCCTAGGAAGAAAAACAGAGAAAGAAAAATAGAGTAATAGCAGGTGGCTTACGATGGTGACTATGAGAAGTCAATGGCATTCCGCAATATAATCAAAATGGGGGAAGTCAATGGCGTTCGGTCATGCGTGGGTTTTGTTCAAGTGAAAGAGAGGAAAGACAGGTAGAGGCAACAATGCGTGGGTTTTTCTTTCACTTGTTCTTTTCTTGAGCGGGAAAGTAGCAACAACGGGAAGATAATTTTTTAATTCAAAAATAATATTAGGCCCAGCCCCTTGGGCTTAACAAATTTGACCAGTAAAATAATCTTTGGTTAAAATTATTGTTTATTTGTTGAGTCCATTGTTACACTTTATTTTACAACTTAGTTAAATCTTATCTAAAATTTAACTTTATTGAGTCCACTACTGACGCTCTGATGCTACTAAGGCAAAGCAATTCAGCCACCTTGTACCAAACTATGCCTTATATATATATATAGAGAGAGAGAGAGAGAGAGAGAGATTTTTCTTTGCCGGTATATAACAAGAGAAACCTTTAAAAACAACACCATAAATTAAACAGGGACAAGAAAAAACCAACAACCTATAATTTGAACCAAAAATGGCCTAACATCAAAATAAGGGTGGAGACAATAATTACAAGCGCAAAGAAACACAAACTTGTTCTTTTCCCTATAGAGCAAGAGAAACCCTAATGACCCAAACCATTAATACTTTTGTTAAGCCAAAAATCGCACAACTAACTGGAAAGGAGGAAAAAGTCATTGCCGACCCACGAGATAATTTGGGCTTGGATGCGGTACTCATCACGTCCATCCATAACACAAATAATAAACAAGTGAATAAAATTAAATAAAGAGAGACACATGGATTTACGTGATTCGGCATAATGCCTACGTCCACAAGTTGTTTGAGGGCGAAATCCACTATAATGGGTACTTTTACAATCTCTTATGATCTCACATATCTCATAATACAATAGGAGAATTTAGATAAGATTCTCTGGAGTCTCTATGTGTGGTGGAGTTTGGGCGTAGGGAGCTTCTATGTAGAGAGCTTGTGGAGAGTCTGTGGAGAGTTCATCTAATTTGTGGGGGATCCCCTCATATATATATAGAGGTCCAACTTGCCTTGTGAAGTATTTTCTTGTTAGAAGTCTGAGTCATTTTCCTTTTAGGTGTCTGAATCACTTTCCTTTTAGGAGTTTGTGTGTCTTTTCTCTTAGGAGTCTGAGTTTCTTTCCTTTTAAGAATCTGTGTGTCTTTCCTCTCAGGAGTCTGAGTCAATTTCCTTTTAGGTGTCTGAATGTCTTTCCTCTTAGGAGTCTGAGTCAACTTGTTTTATCTTCTCTTGGCTTTATCTCTTAGATTGATTATAGGCTGCTGATGACCCCTACAAATGCCCACGATTCTTAAGGACGATTTGTTGTACAAGAAGGCCTTGAGAATCTTTAAGTCACTAATATGCAGAAAAAGTTTAGAAACTTGGTCCATGGTTTCCGGTCTGTTGGTTTCCTTTTTATTTTCTGGTTTTCTATTTGTTTTGTGCTAAGAGGTAAGGAGCTCAGCTTGGAGAGATAGGTGGAAGATGTACTTGACCACATTAGGTGTGAGCGTTGAGCTCTACTTTGGCGGGAGGTGTACTCGACCGCACTAGGTGAGAGTATGAAGCTCTACTTTGGCGAGAGATGTATTTGATTGCATTAGGCGTGAGCGTTGAGCTCTACTTTGGCGGGAGATGTACTCAACTGCATTAGATGTAAGCGTGAAGGTAACTCGCTTGAGGCGGTTGTAGAGCTTGGTGGTTCGTTCCCGAAGGTAATCCATTCGAGGTGATTATAGAACTTGGTGGCTCTTTCCCTAAGGTAACCTGCTCGAGACGGTTGTAGCGCGAGCATAAACACTCGGTATTTGTTGGAGAAGATGTTGTGCTTATAATCCTGTCCGTGTGAGAGAGGTCGAGTGGTACTTGACCTTTCTCGCTTGTTGGCTGCACCGCAAATATTGACTCAACACTGGTGGCTAACTATAGAGCTCGGGCGGTCCCTAACCTTTACCTGCTGTTGTGTGCACTGCAAATGTGTACTCGACCTTTAGTGGCTAACCACTTAGTGGGTTGTGGGGTCTTCTGACCTCCACTCCCTTGTTGGTTGCCCCACGAGTGTATACTTGACCTTTGGTGGCTAACTATTGGGTGCACCGCGAGTGTGCACTCAGCCTTTGGTGGCTAACCGTTGAGTGGGTCGTGGGGTCTTCTGACCTCCACGCCGTTGTTGGTTGCCTTGCAAGTGTATACTCGACCTTTGGTGGCTAACTATTGGGTGCACCGCGAGTGTGTACTCAGCCTTTGGTGGCTAACCATTGAGTGGGTCGTGGGGTCTTCTGACCTCCACGCACTTGTTGGTTACCCCGCGAATGTATACTCTACCTTTGGTGGCTAACTGTTGGGTGCACCGCGAGTGTGTACTTGACCTTTGGTGGCTAACTATTGGGTGTATTGCGAGTATGTACTCGACCTTTGGTGGTTAACCATTTAGTGGGTCGTGGGGTCTTTTGACCTCCACACCCTTTTTGGTTGCACTGTGAGTGTATACTCAACCTTTGGTGGCTAACTGTTGGTGGGTCATGGGAGACTGAGTTCGACCGTCCTGAGGGTTTTCACCAAAAACCAAAAAGGTTTGTGTAATCCAAATTACAAGTTTGAGATTTGTAAACCTGAGTCATTCCGCTAGAGTGTGGTGAGGGTTGGTGACACGCAAATGATATTAGCAATGATGAAGGTCTGGGATGCTCGCGATACCAAACGGTCTATTATGATGAAGATAGAATAGTGCCCGAGAGGGGCTTTGTAGGCAGTGTTTCGTGGCGTGCTGGTGATTTCCAACAAAGCCTATTCCCAAAGTGTGTAGTCACTTGGATTCTTGTGGAACCTCGAGGAGTTTTCGGTGGAGAAAAATCTCTAAAAGCCAAAATTATTAGTAAAAATTAAAATAATGAGTTTGAAAGAGACAAACCAGAATGATTTAGTCGATGCTTTGCTTGTATGAATCGGGACTCATGGTTGAGCCTAGACGCCAGAGTAATTAAACCTAGACGCTAAAGCAATTAAAGTGCATTATTTTTGTCTCCATGTTCCTACTTGAAGTGCGACTCTCTGGCTAGTGATAGGAATTTTAATGGTTTGCCAGGTTGGTGGAGGTCACCGTGATGGCAACAGAGATCACCGGAGCTACACGGTGTGGTTGTGGTTGGCACCTGATTGAGCTGCATTATTGCATATTTTATACATTTAAAATAATATATTTTTAATTATTTTATTATTTTATCATTGATTTTAGATGGAAAAATGACTAAGAGGCAATAAATCCAAGTTGTGAATTAAATTGATTAAAAGCATAGTTTATGCTTATTTTTATAACTTGTGATTTAATTTGATTTTGTTTCCTCACATGCACAACGCACTTTTAATATTTTAGTCTAGTTTTGTTTTATCTTTATTTAATTATTTATTTTCTTTTTCTAGTTTTATTTTTGTTTATTTAATTATTATTTATTCTGCCTGTTTTATTTTATTTTATTTTGTTTCATTTTATTTTATTTTTATTTTTGATTTTCTGCGTAGGCTAAATGACATGTCGTTTCTGGTTATTATTGTATTCGGCTTTCTGCTAAACGACGTGTCGTTTTGTCTGTCGAATTAAAAGCTCATTTGTCCTAAACGACTTGTCGTTTAGTCAATAGACGAAAACGACAAGTCGTTCTCGTCGTCTTCAACCTCCGTCCAGCTTCATGCAAACTCTATGCTTACGTTCGAGCTCCTCCACCGAACCACCACTCCAGGTTGAGCACCTCCATACACTGCCAAGAACTGTTGCTTCGACTGCCCCTTCTCCTCTGAAGCCACCACGTTGCACCGGGATGAAACACATGCCAAGTTATGCATGCACACTGTCACCGAAACTTCAAGTTCCCATGCACTCCACCACAGCCATACCCAGTCACCTCCAGCAGCTACAGAGGACGCCGGAGATCAAGTTACCACCGCTTGGTGAAGCCCATTACGCACGACCCGATCATGGCAGTGCCATCACGGTCTTCACCCGTTGCTGCACCTTCCATCTGCAAACCACCAGTCCGAGCTATGCATGCACACCAGCACGTAGCCCGGGTAGATGAAGCTGCACAAGACTCTACTCACAGTGCAGCTTCTACTCACACGCTGCACAACACACACTGCAGAAGAAAAAAATATTTGGTTTTTGCTTGTGGACAGAAACTATGTGGGGAACAAGAATAACATGCAAACCGAAAAAGAAAGAAAAGATACACTGCTGGGTGACAAGATGATGAACAAAGTTTGGCTTCCATTCGGTGGAGTTCGGCTAGAAAGAAAAAGAAAGAAAATAAAAATAGAACAACCAACCCATTCGGTGCAGTTCGGCTGGAAAGAAAAGAAAGGAATAAAAAAGAAAAGAAAATGAAAGGTGGAAGAATAAAGAAATAAAAAATAAAGAGAGAAAGAAACCCACTACGGCATGTGACGCCGAAAGAATTTAAAAGAAAAGGGAGTGGTTTGGAGAGATGCAAACTTTCGGTAGTGGGAAACATCGACATGGAATTAATGATGGATGCAGTGCAGTGTTTATTTTTGAAGCCTATATAAGGCTTGTAAACGGACGAAGCAAAACATCAGAAATAGGAACCAGATTATAGGGAATTAATTCTAGAGTTTTCTTTGTTGTGGTTGTGGACTGTTAAGTCCAAGTAGAGCTAGGGATGAACTTGCACAATTGAGGGTGTTTTTAGTTTATTTTTGATTTATGTGATTGTTCTTTATTAATGCAAACTGTTATTTATCATTCTCTAATCATCAATAGTATTTTTATCTCCAAATAATTTTGGAATTGAATCCTTTCATAGATTCAGTCATGCTTTTTCTATAGAATGGTAAGATCCTTGATTATGTTTGGATTAATTCATTGTCTTTATTGATTTAATTCTTTGCGGCAGTATTGCCTTCGGGTATATTGTCGTCACTGGGTTTTGTCAATAAGGATGATAATTTACAGAGTTTTAAAAAGTAGAGAATGATTTATCAAAGAGTTATCTTTTGATTAAAATGGTTTTTAATTATATATCTTTCGATTGGGGACTCTGGATATGAATTCCCAATTGAGTAATTCACTGAATCAAGAATAAACATAAATACCCGATTTGTGTAAGGAATTCCCGATGCTTTATTATTTATAATTTGAGTGATCTTTATTTTTATCTTTGTAATTTTATTTGTTAAATTGCATTCAAAACCAATTTTCTTTTATTGATCATTTAATATTTTCCTTTAATTTATTTTTATTATTTGTTGTATTTTCTTTAATCTGTCTCCCTGTAGAATCGACACCCCAAAGCTATGTTACAACTATTGCGTTATGTTTTGGGCGTAATCAGCACCACAAGCTCACATTGTGGCATCGGCATCAAGCAGCTCTCATGAAAAGCTTTGGTGATGGTTGCACGAAGCTTTACAAAAATCTTGGCTGGTAGGCGAGGATCACTATGATAGCGATAGAAAGCGCCAGAGCTCCACGGCATGGCTGTGGGTGGCACCACAAGCTCACAGTTAGACTAAGATGGCAAGCATGTTGTGGCGTCGGCACCAAGCAGCTCCTACGACGTGCTTTCATGGTGGTGGTGAGCCTAACGATGAGCAAAGCCACCGTGATCGGAGACCATATCGTCGATGAAAAAAAGCTCTGGCGAGCTAAGTGGTGGTTGTGGGCGGCACCACAAGCTCACTGTTCAGTTGGGATGGCGAGCATGTTGTGGCGTTAGTGCCAAGCAGCTCCTACGGCATGCTTTCGTGGTGGTGGTGAGGCTGACGGCGAGCAAAGCCATCGTGGTTAGAGACCATACCGTCAATGACAGAAACCTCCAGTGACCTAGGTGGTGGTGGGCCCTTCGGGGTGCACGACAACTTGCATGGTCTGCCCATGTTGTGCCCGACGTGACCGGCTCCTATGGTCGAGGAACCACCCTACCAAAGACAAAAATCGCCGGTGGTGGTTGGAGGTGGCTCCGCCAGCTCATGGACACTAGTGTGTGGGCTTTTGACCACTTGTTGCTCTCTGCTTGTACTGTTGCTCTCTGTTGCGGTGAGTGATCGGTAGAAGGCTCCACCGTTGTTGTATCTCCGCCGTCATTACACCACCGGTGAGTTACTGATGAGCTATTAGTGGCTGCAGGTTCTACATGGTGAAGGAACAGGGTGCACGCCGTGCATCCCTTACGTGGGCAGTGCATGGTGCACGGTGCACGTGCGCAGAACGTTCGTTTCTTGTGTTCTTCCTCTCTATATATATTTCAAATAATTTGCTGCAACGTTAGTTCATAAACAAAAAGAAAAATAACAAAGTTGAGGAGATCTTATCTGGCTTTTTGAAGATGGTCTCATAAGTCGGAGAATATCCTTCTTCCAATTTCGGTGTAGAAGATTAGTCGATCCCACAGACGACGTCAACTGTTAATACAAAAAATTGCACAACTGACCAAAAAGGAGGAAAGAGTCATCGCCGATCCACAAGATGATTTGGGCTTTGATCCAGTACTTGTCGCGCCCATCCATAAAAAAATAATAAAGAAGTGAATAGAAGTAAATAAAGAGAGACATAAGGATTTATGTGGTTCGGCATAATACCTCTACGTCCACGGGTTGGTTGGGGGTGAAATTGTAACGATCTACGTCCGAGGTAACGGATACCAATTCTTAATAGTCACCCCATTAAGCTCTCTACAATCGAGGCAAAGGCACAACGATCTGTCTTTCCCCTTTTCAGGAAGGATTGGTGCTCCCCCGGGTGATGCGCTAGGGCGGATAAAGCCCTTTTCCAATAACTCCTGTAGCTGATCCTTAAGCTCCTTGAACTCTACAGGTGTATCCGGTAGGATACTTTGGAGTTAGGCGTCGTTCTCCATTATAAGATCTATTGAGAACTCAATCTCTCTATCTGGAAGTAAGCCAAGTAACTCTTCTAGAAGGATGTCGGGGAACTTTCTCACTACCTCGATGTCCAGAAGCTGAGGCTCACTTGGTTGAGACATAACTAAATTGGCAAGGAATCCCATGCAACCTTTTTCAACATCTCGATGGCCTTTAGCGTGGAAACCATCTTTGTTTAGGGCGCTTACCCACTGCATAGAAGCGAAACTCTGTCTCACCAGGTGGTATAAAGACCACTCTCTTCTCGAAGCACTCCATGTAGGCTCGGTGCTTAGACAACCAGTCTATGCCCAAATGGCATCAGACTCCTCCATATCGAATATGATTAAATCAGCAGGGAGGTGCCGACCTTGTATCTCTATCGCGCATCCATTCAATACAGAACCACAATTTACGGAGTCTCCAAGTGGAGTAGAAACGGATGTTACATGCTCTGAGGACTCTGGAGTCCTTTCACTTAAATAAGCAACTCATGGTATATAAAAGAACGTGTGACATCATAATCGCCTAATACTAGTGTGCGATGGGGAAAAATAGAGAAGAACTGGTCAATGAGAGCTTCTTTAAATATCGCCTACGAAATTAGAGTTGCCTCGCGCAACTCTTGCGGAAAAGCCCGTGATTAGACTTCCAATATCCGTTTGCCACGTCAAATAAGTTGTAGTAGCAAATTCCATCTTCTCTTGTTTCAGACACAAGACTACGCGAAAGATCTTCTCTAGGCACTCAATCCAGTTGTCAGCATCTGCCACCAAGTATTTTGAATGTTGGATCGCCTTTGCGTCTCGATTTGTCCGCCAATAGCTGTCTCTATCAAGCATACGATTGTAGTGGTGAGGTCCCTCGCGTCTTGGGGAACCTCCTTATAATTCTTCACACTATGGGAGTGGGATCACCCCCAACATATATAACAGTAGCATTGTACTCATATGGAACAAGTACGCATGACTTGCAATCATTCTAACATAACTCATGATACTTAATAAGAAAATACCTTTTAAACTTGCTGCAGAGCTTGGCATACTTTAGAGAGAGGACTTCAGCTTAGTTCATTCCTAAAGTCTACAGGACCTTATAACCTTTGCTCTGATATGAACTTTGTAACGACCCAGCCCGGGAAAGGGCGAGACCGCCACGTACGTACCTATTCTTTCCGTACTTTCTTTTCATTTTCATTCCTTTCTTTTTCCTCATTGACAGGGACGACACTAAGCGTCCGCCTCTCTCTCTGTAGAATGCCTTGCTCCTCAGCCCTTTTCATCATTCCCTAGACGTTTAAAACATTTAAAACAAAAGTGAGTCTAATACCCAGTAAGTAGTACACCATGCAGTGAACATACTAAGCATCTATTCTTTTCCTTTAGAAAACATGCATACATAAACATTTGCATTTCATTTCATGCATAAACACTCTTTCATGCTTTTCATCTTTCATGCATAAATGTTCTTTTCATGCTCTTCGTGTTTTACATCTTTTCATGCATAACATGCTTTTCATGCATTACATCTTTTTACTTTCATAGGCCATTGCACACCGTTACGCCCCGCGTGCTAGGGTTAGCGGCCCTATGGCCAATGGATTCACCTGTGGCCACAGGTTGGAATCCCATTCCGTCAGGGTGCAGCACTGGGTGCACTACCAGATACTACTACCCGGCATTGCAATCTGCCCATTCATTCATTGGGTACCCCTTTCCTTTCATGTGACCGTTACGTATTTTTCAGTCATTGAAACTTTCGTTTCCTTTCATTCCTTTCGTACTTTCATATATTTCAGTCCTTTTCATTTAACAGTTCATTCATAGGAAAGGAACGTCAATTAAAATCATGAACTTAAACATCATTGAGAGAGGCATGAGCTTAAACATCATTGAAAGGCATGAGCTTAAACATTATCTTTCAAAACATCCTTTAAAACGTTAGTTCTCATTGAAAAGCATGAACTTAAACGCCATTTAAAAGTATAAGCTTAAACATCATTTAAAATTTAAAGCTTTCACATCATCTTAAGGCATGAACTTAAACATCATTTAAAAGCATGGGCTTAAATACCATTAAAAGCATAGGCTTAAACATCACTTAAAAGCATAAACTTAACATTGTTTAAAAGCACAAGTATCAATATCATTTAAAAAGAAAGAGCTTAAATACCATTAAAAGGCATGAGCTTAAACATCATTAAAAAGAAAGAGCTTAAACATCATTAAAAAGAAAGAGCTTAAACATCATTAAAAAAAGAGCTTAAACATCATCTTTCAAATCATCTTTTAAAAATGCCAATTCACGGCATCCCTTTAAAACGATAGTTCTCAGGGACATTTTAAAATATCCGTTCTTGGAGGCATTTTAAAACGTCAGTTCTCAGGGGCATTTAAAGCATCAGTTCATAAGGGACATTTTAAAACACATTTAAAGCATCATTTGAAGCATAAAACATGAGCCGTTCCTTTCCTTTCCTTTCCTTTGCATTTAAACCTTTTCATCATCTTTCTTAGTTCAATGCATATGCATTTTCATGAACAAGATACGTTTTTCATGCTATATTACATATAAGAATAATCATAAGTTTCTTGAGAGAGCATGCATGAAAATCTCATGACTTAGAATCTACATGCATGCATTACTTTATACATTTACACACAATTATAATTGATAGGGTACTTAACATGGACTATCAAGAAAGGGCTGTACATACTATATTAATTTGCTTAGAGAAACATTTGCAATAAGATAGAGATATTCTTTCATAAAGAGAGCATGGCGTAAGAAGCATGGTCATAGCTACTTACCTCTAAGCTTTACTAGCGAGTCCATTTGAACTTGGAAGTAGGCTCCTAGTCCTATTCAATAAAATGAGATAGACATATCAACATCTACCTTACTTTGAGCCTTACTAAGCGATACTCTCACACGCTCACTTAAATTCCAACTTGGAATTAAACGTTCTCTTAACCCGTTCGTCTACCCACTAAGCATGGCATTAAGCCAAAACATTAAAATCTTTATTCCAAATATTTTTAAAGAAACTTATGAAAATAAATAACATGCTTGCCATCCCTTTAAAATTAAACATAACATAAAAAATAACAAGGCTACCCATTTAATAAACCTTAAAACTTTTAAAGACTTAGGTTTATGCTTTACTCATTTAATACCCTTAAAGCAAGATATAAAATTATAGAACCAAGAAAAACCTCTAAACCAAACCTCTAGCATCTTAAAATAGATTACCAACCAATATTAATAAAAGACACATAGTACCAATATATTCATAAATTAAAATCATTAAAATCATTATCTATGATTAAACCAAATTTAAGAATAACTTAGCAAAATTTGAAATATAGGAAATCACATAGGAAAACCCACTTTAACATATTTGGTTTGGGCTAAAAATAGAGCACACATACTTATTTGCAATATAGAAAATTAAATACATCAAAACATGAGCTTAAACAACTCAATAGGCTTCCCAAAATCACATTAAAAGTAAATAAGTTAAATTAGGATTTATACCTTAAGCTATTAGCTCCTTTCAAGAGACAAGAAAGGGTATCAAAATGTGATAAACCCGTGTAGATGAAGGCAAGACGATAGCACTTCAATATTTCATCCTTTGGAAGATGAAATCAAACTTTGGTTTCAGGCTTTGAAGGAAATATTTTTCTTCCTTCATTTCCATGGAGTTGCAAGCTTGGGGGAGATAAAGAACCTTAATTTCTTGAAGAGCAAAAGAGAGGAGATGAAGAGAGGTGTGCTAGCTTGCTTGGGAATGGAGTGAAATTTTGTTTCCTCCCTTGGGTGTGGCCGACGGGTTTGGGGGGATAAAGGGAAAGTTGCTTTTATTTCACCCCTTTTTGTGATGCTTTAACCGTAACTTATTGGAGGGGCAAGGAAGGAAAATAAAATTACTTCCCATGGAAGCTTTCGGTTGATAGAGAAAGAATGGGTCAAATAATGGTCTTGGTCTTTTTATTTTGGCCTTATCCGATTGGTAGTTGAAGGAAGGGAAGTAAAACTTACCTTGAAAGCTATGACCAACATGCCTTGAAAGAAAGAAGTCGGCTGCCATAAGAAGAAATAAAATCAAAGCTTCTCTTGGAAGCTTTTGGTTCACATGGAAGAAAAGTAAATTGATAAGTCAAAAGACTTATCTTATAAGGAGAATGGGATGAATGGTGAGGATTCAAGCTTTTTCCCACCTAACAATCCAATAGTGGGGAAAAGTTGGGCCATTACTTAAATAAATAAAAATAAAAGGACTTAAGATAAATATTCCAAGGTCTTAAAAAGAATAATAATAATTTTGATTTATTTTAATAAATCATATCTTAATAAAACATACTCATCTTGGTTTAAAAAAATAAGACATACTCACCTTAAAATAAAATAATTGAGAGTAGTAATAAAAATAATCTTCATCTCAAAATATTTAACTTAAGAATTAATAGAATGACGTAAGGACCTACGTAATAAGGTTCGGGTATTACAGAAATCCACTATAATGAGTGCTTTTACAATTTCTCATGGCCTAACATATTTCACAATACAATAGGAGAATTTAGATCAAATTCTTTGGAGTTGCTATGTGTGGTGGAGTTTGGGCGTTAGGAGCTTCTGTGTAGAGAGCTTATGGAGAGTCTATGGAGAGTTCATCTGATTTGTAGGGGATCCCCTCATATATATAGAGGTCCAACTTGCCTTGTGAGGTCTTTTCCTGTTAAAAGTCCGAGTCATTTTCCTTTTAGGTGTCTGAATCACTTTTCTTTTAGGAGTCTGTTTGTCTTTCCTCTTAAGAATCTAAGTCAATTTCCTTTTAGGTGTCTGAATCCCTTTCCTCTTAAGAGTCTGAGTCAACTTATCCTATTTCCTCTTGGCTTTATCTTTTAGCCTTATTATAAGCTGCTAATTTGACCCCTAAAACTTTTATTGGGAAACTATCAACATGTGGTCCAATCACATATTATCACGTGTCATCTATAATATTTAGAAAAAAATAAATCAAATTCTTTCCACAATGTATTAACGTTAATCATAAAAATTATTTTTTCTTATTAAAAATTGAAAAGAGGGTTTCTAGCCACCACAAAGTCGCCCTATTCTAGCCACCAGTAGGGGTGGCAGCCACCACCAATGGTTGTCCCTCTTTCTTATTTTTTTTTTAAAAATTTTTGTTAATTTCAAACCTGTCCACTCTTCGAGGTGGCAGCCACCACGAAAGGGAGTTATGTTATACAAAATCAATGCCTCTTTATTTTCAAAATGAGCTTTGAATAGGACTATCTCTTTGGTATAGCCTCTTTTTTTTTTTGAAGAAAAGGAAAATATTTCATTAATCATGAAGCACTACATCATACAAAAATGACTCTCCCAGTGCTACATTCAAGACCTCGGGAAGGCCATCCTCAAGCCAAACATTTTCACAAATATCCCTAATTGCTAATTTGGCTGCCGTATGAGCAACTTTGTTTGCTGACCTACGAACAAAACTCAGTCTCGATATAGCCTCTCTTGGACAAGGGCATCAAGTTCTTAGTCATTTCTTTGAACTTGAAATCAACCTTATCAACTTAGTCTATAAAAAGACCAAATAATATATTCCAAAGGCAGCAACATATAATCACATTTTTAAACAAGTGGAATTTGTCGAAAAACAAGTGCAGTTTGCCCAAAATATAAACTTATAGAAGATGACGGTACTCCAATTTTATTGATTGCCCTCGCTTACGGTGAAAGAATACTGTGGTAATAAGTAGGACACTTAAGATTTACAAAATAATCAATAAAACCATCACAGGCATCAAAACCAATTAAATATAAAAAACCTATAAAATAAACTAAATAACCAATGCAAACTATTAAGGAAAACACATCAATGCACCTTAACATTAAAAACATTAAGCATTACCCTTACACCGAATAGCAGGAAGTACCCATTTATCCACTTTAATCAAACCACACAACAGAGGAGGCAAATCACTTTCCGCATGACCTTCCCTTGCACCCAGTCTTGCTAACCAATCTACAACTACGTTTCCTTCTCTTTAAGTGTGAGAAACCGTGTAGTCCATTGCAAGAAGCAGCTCTTGAAGTTCCTCCCAGTAGTCCTCTAAATACCAGATGCCGCATCCAGAAGGTTCATTTCATTCCCCCCTACGCCGACGTTCTTCTTCATTTCTTCTAAATAAACATGACCTTGGCCTCTATTACACTCAGCATTTGTCCAGAAGGTTCATTTCATTCCCCCTGCGTCGGCGTTCTTCTTCATTTCTTCTAAATAAGCATGACCTTGGCCTCTCTTACACTCAGCATTCCTTCAAGTTTTCAATTTTTTTCTGTTCAAACATACCACAGATTTATCATCAAGGTGTCTATGATAGAATCCACGACACAGGTATATATATACCATATAACTAAGAATTTGAGCCACCGCCATTTGGGTTGCTTCAGTTTGTGGAATGATTTGATACTAGAAATTGTTGTGGATGAATCTAGGTCTAGAAATAGAGTTTTGATTAGAAAGAACCGAAAAAGATTGATTGTCCAATTGGATTGCATCAGTGGAACCCGAAAACCCCCTAGGATGTGGATCCATTGTCGCCTCCTTTGTAAAGCCTCAATCAGAATCAGAAGTCATCCTTTTTTCCTAGACCTCCATCAAAACTCTGCTTCAAGAATGACTTCCTCTTGCTTTTGGCCCCCACCTAAAATAGAAAAAAAAAGAAAAAAGAAAAAAGAAAAAAGGAGCAGGCTTCCTTACATGAACACCTCCAAGGCTTCCTTATAGCTTTTGCACCTCAGTACGTGCAAAAAAATTACACTAGATCTACCAAAAATCAATCAACCTTTTCAGAAAAATGGTGTTACCATGCAATCTGGGTTGGTGACTTGGTGTCCATGCGGGAGATCTAGCTTGGCCCGCGACGTCTGGAGGCAGATTTGGGTTGAGAGAGAGAGAACTGTGGCTAGGGTGAGGTGCGTCAGCCTGTTGAGGAGCTTCGTTGGCTAGGGTGAGTGGCGTTGGCATGCTTAGGGGCGTCGCTAGTTGGGGTGAGGGTAGGGCTCGTTTTTGGGGTGATGGAGAAGGGGAGAAGAGTAAGGAGAAGGGGCTGGGGTGCTCATTTTCAGGGTGATGGAGAGAGGGGGAGAAGGGGAGAAGTGTGAGTAGCGGGAGAGAAAATCCTGAAGAAATCAATGAACCGGTAAGGAACCGGGTTTGCCACATAAGGAGTGTGGAGTGTGATCTAAAAACAAGAGACTGAGTAGAGTTTTCCTTTATACTTTATCAACAAGTATTATTGATAAAAAATATAAGAGAATATCTTCTTGCAGGGCTTACCCGGTCTACCTTCAAAAACGGCATCCAATAAACTGTTTACATGTATGCACTCCATTTAACTAATGTGGGTCGCAGTGCAGCAGATTGAGAGAAATTAAATCCTCTTCCCCGTATCCCATTTCCTCTTTGTTCTCAATGGGTATCTCCCTCTCCCTCAGGAACGAATCCCTCCTAGCCCTAGCCCCTCCTTCCCTCCCGTCGACCCACAGGCACCCATCCTTCCATCGTGTGCAGCCACAACCCCACCCCCTCCTTCCCTCCCGTCCAGCCCTAGCCCTAGCCCCATCCCCTCTTTCCCTCTCTCTCTCTTTGTCTGTAGGTAATTCAGAGGAAAACCCAGAACGCCAAAATCAAATTTTCGTGGGTTTAGTGGATTGCTAAAGCACCGATTCTCGTGGAAAAACGAACGCCAGAAATCGATTTTCGTGGGTTTAGTTGATTGCTAAAGCACCGATTTTCTCCATCTTCGTGGATTGCTTCGCACCGATTTCTGTGAGTTTTTTATGTTTCCATGAAAATGTTTGCTCCAAGTATAATGTTGAGGCTTTTTTTCATAATCATTTTCATGTTCAGGAACGAATATTTGTTGAAGCCGTGTGGATCATTTATTTTGGAGAATCTGAAAATGTTTGATCATTGATTTACTTAGTTAGCTTAGTAAAACATGATTTTGTACAACTTTATTATATAAGATATTATTAGCTACAATGCGAATAATTCCTGGGCATACAAGTCCTAATATGCAAATTGCTTAACAGACATGATCCCAAGTCACACCTCTCAATGACTGGAAATTACCTTACTCATTATGTCTAGTTAGCTGTTAGTCATAACTATAGCTGATACTATGATTTCTACATGTATAATATAAATTACAAAGGTTAGGTTCTCAACAAATAGACTTCATTAACTCTATAAATGCAGTAGTAGAGTTATGAATCTTCATGTGGTTTGCAATAGGACTGGTATTAACATTGAATAATGTTATTCTTATGAAAAACCTGTTGATTTGTGCTCTTGTGTAGGCTGTGGAGACCATCATACAATCTGGTCTTGCAACTGATTTGTATAATGACTATCCTAGTTTAGAACAACCTGTTGAATCCGAATCCAAATCCAATAGTAATTTGTATATGAATTTTCCTTTATTTTCTATGTCCACCATTATTAGTTAAAATTTGCATCCTTTATTTCTGTTTGACTAGCTAAGCCATGCAACAAAAATAAAGGATTTTGGTTGTTGCTCACTGTATAATACTGAATCTATTTTGCTCCTTAGTTTTGCTGAATCTTTTGCATTGGTTAGTTTTTGAATCTGTTGCTGAATCTGACTAGCATAATACTGAATCTGTTTTGCTTCCATGTTTTACTGAGTGTACTTGATTTATTGTACTGTTCTTCTGGCAGTAACATGAAAATTCAAGTAATGGTGAAATATGATGACAGCAGTGCCAGTTCAAGTTCTTCGATGCAGGGGCCATTTTGCTATTGTGGGATTCCATCGAAGCTAAGGATTTCTGGAAAGGCTACCAGTTTTGGCAGGCGCTTTTACAACTGTCCAAATTATAAAATCAACAAGCAATATGCATGTTTTCAATGGATTGATCTTGAAATGGAATTAAACACATGTTGCAAGATGACATTGGAGCTAGCTCAAAGAAGGAACGACATAATAAACCAAGAATGTGTAATGAATGAACAAGCCAAATTTAACACTATGGAGAAGAAGTATAAGAAACGTTTATTATTGTCATGGTTCTGTTTTGTTGTTATTTGGGTTGTAATCATTTTGTATCCTAGCAACAATTGTGTATGTCGGCCAATGTAATGAAGCTTTTGGAATGTAATGGTACTTATATTGTGTAAATGTAATGTTGCTCAATTTGAAATGTAACTCTGCAGAATCTGAAATGTAATGATACTTTTGGAATGTAATGGTACTTATTTTTAAAGAAATGTAATGATGCTCAATTTTGGAATGTAATGATGCTTATCTTTTGGAATGTAATGATACTTTGTTCTAATGTATTCCATAACATAGACATAACAACTCTATTACATTTTCATAGACATAACAGCTCCATTACATTTTCATAAACATAACAACTCCATTACATTTCCTTAAACTATACAACTCCATAAACATAACAGCTCCATTACATTTCCTTAAACTATACAACTCCATAAACATAACAACTCCATTACATTTCCATTAATTGAGCCATCACCGCAGTCCTCCAACTTCACCCAAGCATCATCACGTTTGAAGCACAGTTCAAAGATATAAACTGAAACATAAAAAAAAAAAAAATTACAACCATTACTAGAATATTTTAAAAGCAGCATCATCACATTTGAAGCACCAACATAAACACCAACCAACCTCATGTTTGAAGCGACAGCGACGGATCCAAGCTTTGAGATATATTCCCAGTTGTATTTCCAAGATCCCTACATAAAAGATAATAAACCATAAAAAAATATAATGGTAGTGATTAAAACACATATATGAAAAACACAAATTTATTAACTTTAAACCAACCTTATTGAAGGAGAGTTATTCTTAGCATGACCCGCAGTTGTTTGAAGCGACGGATCCAAGCTTTGAGTCTTGTTCCCAGTTGTATTTCCAAGATCCCTACATAAAAGATAATAAATAACCAATTATTTATAAAACACAAAAAATTAAAAACAGAAATTTCAACTATAGTAAACAAACCTCACTGAAGGACAATTGTTCTTAGCATGACCCTCAGTCTTGCAAATGCTACAACGCCTTTTCTTCATGGTTTGAGTTTCTTTCGGGTTTTTTGCTCTCAACGATTTTGGTCGGCCTTTTGTTGGCACCCGGGGAGGATCCTATAATATTTGTGTAAAATTCGATATAACTTGTGATCTTAACATTTGTGAATCATTCAGTGACATGTTTCCAGCTTCTGCATCTACTTGATGCTCAATTTCTTCCATCAAGAGCAACTCCTTGTGGACCTTGTCTAAGGCAAGAGAGAGATGGTTACATTTATGTATTGATTGTGATCCAAGTTTTGCAATATCGTAGAATTGCATCATCAACTTGCTTTTTCTCATTTTGGATCATCCTATGTCATTACAACTCCATCAGAGTTTGGTATGTCAATAAGAGCCCGACTCTTAGCATTGATGCTCCATCTCTCTAGAATATAATGATGTGGTAACATATCTAATTTTGATTTCCTCCCAAGGACACATAGAATATGCCTACAGAGAATCCCCATAAACTCAAACATATGACATGTACATATTGCCTTCGCTTCTCCACTCTCCAAGGTCACATAATAAGTAAGTTTATCTTTGTCATTCGGCGCAACCCCGTATATCTTACTTTCACCCTCTTTGTCAACTTTGGTTGATTTGTACCGTTGGCTATTGAATAGCTCATCTTGAAATATCATGAAAGACTTCCTTGTATAGACTGAGGCTGCATCTGCTTCAATTTTCCATAACGTTTTCATGATTGCCCGTGTCGATTTTGTTCGGACGTCCTTCTCTTTCTCCTTGAAATAACGTGCATCTAAGGCTTTTTCATATTGATGCACAAAGTCACTTACCATCGTACTCGAATGAACATAATCTTTAAAAAATTTATTCATGCTTTCACTCCTTTGAGTTGTTGACATACCAACACAAAACGTGGTTCGCAAGTAGGCCGGAACCCACTTAGCCCGTCAGTTGTAAAGATTTTGCAGCCAATCATTATCTACTAGACCATATTTTGCTAGTATTGAACTCCATTCCTGCTCAAACTCTTCAGTCTTTATTATCTCATGGATACAATGATGGAACTCGTATTGAAAGTCCGGAAACTTGTTATATACATGTGCCAGATGTTCTGGAAATTTTTGTAAAATATGCCATAAACACAACCTATGAGTTGTATTTGGGAGTACCTCACCAATGACCTTCGCCATCGCCTTGCATCATCAGTGATTATGGTTAAAGGGGCACGCCCAAGCATTGCCTCTTGCCATGTTCTCAATAACCACACATAGGATTCAATTGTTTCATTAACTAACAATGCACAACCAAACATTATAGTTTGGTGATGATGGTTAACTCCTGAAAATGGCACAAATGGCATTTTATAAATATTTGTCAAGTACGTCACATCAAAGGTGACAACATCCCAAAGTATTGATATGCAGCCCTTAATCTTGCATCCGCCCAAAAACAACTGCCCATACATCCATTCTCATCAACTTGCATCGAATACACAAATCCAGGTTCTTTACACTGTCGATCAAGGAAGTACGCATACAACCTTTGTGCATCTTCTTCTTCAAACAATTTCCTTCTTTTATTTCCCAAATAATTCTCGACGTCCTTACCAATACATCCAATGTTAAAATCACCACTAGATTCTTTACTCAACACTGACATTATTTTCCTTGTTGGTACACCGGACTCATTCAAAGTGAGAATGAGCTTTTTTTGGACACGCGTCACTCCTCTATGTCCACGAAGTAAACTAGTACTTTTCGGTGTAAGTAACTCATGGTTGTGCTCAACGACGAACTTGAATACTCTCCACTTCTCACCATCCCTTTTTATACACATCGTTACTTTACACCCAATTTTTGTCTCAACAGCTTCAGGAATTTTTCTTTCTTTTTCTTTCCGACTTTCATGCCGAAATCTCTCTCTTGAGCAAACATACTCTACTAAAATTACTTTTCTGTCCTCTTTTGATAATCGAGTATGGTTAGTTCTCATTGCAAAACCTTTTCGTCTTGCATACGCCTTGTAAAATGCGTGGGCATCTTCTACCTCATCGAACTCCTTCCCAACAAATGGCTCAAACTGACACCTACTCAAACTAAAAATCGTATTTACTCCATCTTCATCTCCTACATTATCTCCATCTTCCACATTCACTCGATCTTCCTCTTCCACCACTCCATCTCGATATTCCATATTCACTCCACCTCCGACATCCACTCTCTCTTCCACATTCACTCCATCTTCAACATTTGGCACATGTAGCACATTCATATCACATTGTTGTACTCCAATTTCTGCCTCAATACTATCATCTTCAACTTCTCGACAGTTTGTACTCATCATTATCTCAACTTCATCACTATCCGAACTTGACAGAAAATCCTTCATTAAAACATAAAACAATGACCCAAGTTAAACAATAGAAGTCACTCCAATCATGGGATTTTTGTTGTTGTTGGGGAAAATAAAAAAAATTAAAGAGAAAACATCATGAAAATTATTTTTCTCATTTAAATTAAAGAGAAAATTCAAACATTAATATATGGTCTCTTAGTCAAACTGATCTGCACTGCCAAGACATAACTAACAACCTATCAGTTCTCTCATTAACCACAGAGTACAAGAGGAAATGGACATTTATCTTAGTCTCTCGTTACCATTGTGTGCCATTGTTTATATATGGTCTCTCATTGTTGAAGGAAGTCAAGAATAGTTTCTCTCATTAACCTCAATTTAAATGCAGAACATAAAAAGGAAGTAAAATAAAAAAACTAATTACAGAACATAAAAATACAGTTTCTCTTATTAACCTCAATCTAAATGCATAAAAAAAAAACTCCAATTTGGCACAGTTTCTCTCATTAACCTCAATCTAAATGAAGAACATAAAAAGGAAGTAAAAAAAAAAAAACTAATTGCATAACATTAAAATACAGTTTCTCTTATTAACCTCAATCTAAATGCATAAAAAAAAAAAAACTCCAATTTGGCACAGTTTCTCTCATTAACCTCAATCTAAATGAAGAACAAAAAAAGGAAGTAAAAAAAAAATAACTAATTGCATAACATAAAAATACAGTTTCTCTTATTAAGCTCAATCTAAATGCATAAAAAAAAAACCCCAATTTTGTACAGTTTCTCTCATTAACCTCAACCTAAATGCTTCAAGATAATAATACCACTAAGAGGAAGTAAAACAAAAACAACTATGATCTGAAAATACAAACCATCGTGCGACGGTAGGACTGCGACGGCTGGACAGAGGCGACGGGCTGGAGAGGTTCGTCGGGTGAAGAGGTTCGTTGGGTGAAGGGTGCGAGGCTGGAGATCTCCAGCTGGCTGCGACGGCCTGCAATGGGTTGCGACGGACGGACTGTGGAGGTCCGGCGGTGTGGAGTGCAGAGAGGAGGTTTCGGCAGCGTGGTGGGTAGTGGAGACTCGGGGAGGGAGTGCAAAGGGGGAAAATGTTTGCCCTATATTTGATTTTTCTACCCTATAACAAGGTTCATGAAATTAACGTGAGGGTTGCTGACATGTTCTAATTTTATTTGATGCCGTTCACAGCCTGAGAACGGCTTACCCGTTGAGAAGAGTTTCTGAAAATATAATTGACTCTTGTAACCGTAAACGATGAAGAATATAATGTGCAGAATGAGTAAACAAGCTTCGCCATAAAGATTCATAGATGTCGCATAGTTTGGGGTATTGATAATGGGGCATTTTAACATGTTAGAATTAAAATCTAGAGTCCAAAACAGGCATGCCAAAATATTTTTTAATTGGGTCCCACTTTATTTATTTCTTTTACCAATGACTGCAAATTGTTTGGACACAAAGTTACATGTTGGCCAAATTCCACGAATTTATCTCAAGGTGCATGTTAAAACAATTTAATGTTTTTTTATTGCATGTTGCTTTCAGCCCAATATTTTACTTGTGTACCATACTTTGCCAGCTGCTTCATTATTAAAACAAAATAAATACTAAACCACTAAGACCTGTTTAGTTGTTAAACTTGTCAGTGTTCAACTTAATTCAATCTAATTTTAAGTTAAATCTAACATTAAACATCCAACTCTCAAATCACTAAACTCATCTCAACTCAAAACCTCTTTACACGTGGAACTCACAATCTTTTTCAATTTAACACTTCTTTACATGTGTGATTCACAACCTTTTTCAACTTCTTATAAATAAATCCAAACTCATCTTAACATCTAAACACATGACTGCTCTTGGTTGCAAGATTCAGCTGAACTTAGTTTAATTTTAAACTGAGTCTAACATTCAAACACCTAACTCTCAAATTACTAAACGCATCTCAACTCAAAATCTCATTATACGTGGCATTCACAACCTTTTTCAATTTTCCATAAAAAATATTAAACTCATCTTAACATCTAAACAAATTTTAAATTCAATTTAGATGGCTCCACATAACTCCCTCAACTACTCAACTCACTATTATTCATAAAAAATTGAGCTCAGCTCAATATCTAAATGTAGTCTTAAATTTATTTTAAGTAAATCCTACAAAACTCACTCTATTATTTTAACTTATTATTAATAAAAATTCAATTCAATTCAACTCAATATCCAAACATAACCTACATGTTAATATACAATACTTTTTGTACCAACCCTCTCCGAAGACCTTTGATGCCCGATATAGCATACAAAAGATGATTTATGACCCAGGCAGTCCATACGAGGGAATATTTATTTGTAAGAGGCGGGATTTTAACATTGGAGAGTAGGTGACCTTGCGCCAGTCTCTGACCTCAAAGTGACAGAAGCTTTACATAATTTCTTTGTGGGTACTGAAGGCCAGAATGTGAGAAGGTGCTCTGGGTTCCAGTAGGATCAAGAAGTAAAGCAAGGGGATTTCAAAAAGAAGAAGAAGAAAAAAGAAGTAAGCAAGGAGAAGAGGGTTAATAGTCTGCATACCAAAGGATAAGTATTCACGGGGCAGTGACTCTTTCTTGCCTTGCTATCACCACACAGTTCACCCATTTCGCTGAAGAACTAACCAGCAGAGGCAAGAAAAGGTAAATCCTTTTGTAACCCTACAATCATATTCCTGCCTTCACAAAACAGAGACATTTTTGGTTGATGATTTTTCTATTTGATATATCTTCTTCATAAAAATCAGGGATTTTTCAAGAGGCAAATAATTGGAATTAAATCTGAATGTTGACTCTAAAGACTAATTTTTCATCTATGGTAGGAACTTTGACAAATATTGTGGTAAAAAAAATTCATACTGGGGTTTGCATATAAGGATCAATTAGAAGAACATAGTGGAAAACATTTTCTTAAAGTTGTCGTTGTTGGCCTAGAAGTACCTTCAATAGTTTTTCAGGCATGTTGCAGAGTGTAGTAAAGACAGTACAGTAGTTGCATACCCGCTAGAGTGGTATTTATAAATCACCTCATATATCAGTTTATGTTTTTTTGTCAAAGTAGAGGGCTTCAGTCTAGATATGTATGTTTTCACATACTTTAAATGTGATAAGTCCTCTAAGTTTAAAAAGAGACCAGAATGTGATAACTCATGTTGAAACAGTTTTCACTTCCTGGTTGTGAAGAGGCCAGAATGTGATAACACCTGTGATTTTAAAATGTCATCTCTGGTTTGATCTTCCTTTGAGTTTTATGTGTTCAATTGCATTAATGTGATAAGGGCTTAATTAATTGGGCACTAGTGATTATAAACATTTTTGCCACGCAAGGCTTATATTTTTTTGATAAGTAAAAATTATGTTCTTAAAAATTATTTAGAATAGATAACATGATTTGTGTTAGGGCCATGGAAAATATTGAACTATATGTTGCTGTTTTTGTGAAATGGTGACTTGATGTGCAATAGCAAAGTGTTGAATCATGATTTGTATTTTGTAGCCTGATTAAGTGATTTATATTTTCAGGCACATTCAAACAGTGATGTTTACTTACACACAATTATTGGTGGGGAATTAGGAGAGATAATGTTAGAAAAAAATAACACAACTTGGTATAGTGGTGATAACAATTGTTATATGGTTATGTTCAAAGAAAACATGTGGATTGCAATTAAAATACAACATTAATGGTGATATCTTTAAAAAGAGGATGGAGGGGACAACCTTGACGTCCACTCATAGTGTCAAGCCCTATTGACGAAGTTCTAGATTTGGTGCCTCTGACAAGGAGCCTAAGAGATGAGAAGGATCCCATAGTTGATGCCTCACCTGAAGTAGTACTAGCAATGGGCGTAGAAGAGTCCATCCACAATGTACAACATGACGAAAATGAGGGGGATAACATCACAGGTTTGTCAGTTAAAGGTTATGATGTTCATAACATGTATCTTTACTCATTGCTGTTAATTTGATTAGCCATGCTTCTGTGTCAATAACAAGTTTATTAACTTTGTTATTGCAGTTCCACCCATAAAAAAAAAAAGGCCGAGGGCTTGCTAAGGATACTGCATTTGAAAGGTTAAGAATGTTGGGTAAGAACCCTTTAAATATAAAGGATGGGCACAGGGGTCCATCATGCGAAAATGCCACAATATTCAGTAGTTGAGTGAGCTAGATTATAAGAGTACAAGCGAAAATGAGGCATGCAAGTTGGAGTGTGGTAGACGACAAGGAGAAGCATGAGCTCATCAATTGTGTTAGAGTAGGGGTTTAATACATATGCCTATTGCTTGTTATTTATGATTCAAAGTGGTGATTTTTTGAGTGACAAGAAGTATGTGATATGATACAATGTCCATGCAGGGTGACTTTATGTTGGATTGGACAAGAGACAACCATCGCAAAGCAGTAGTAAACACACTAGCTGATAAGTACAATGCATACCACTATGAACTAAACAAGCACTACCTAAAATATGCATCGCATGAGGAGGCACTAGCTGGTTGGAGATCATTGGTGGAGCTACATGTTTGGGAGTGGCTATGTGAAAGGTGGGCCAGAGAGACATTCAAGGTAAGTAAGACTAGTGTTATAATCATGATGGGAAAACTGACTATATGTTGTTGTTTTTTCCTTTTATAGCTGTCATCTATATATATATATATATGTATATCTATATATATATACATATATTTAGTTTTATTGAGGCATTGAGTAATAAGTGTAAGTGCATGAAAATATTTTTTTTGAATTCTTTCAGGAGCAGTCTCGTAGAAATAGTAATAATAAGAAAAAAAATAGAAGGTGGAATATACAGGTGAGAGGAAATCCTTTGTTAGGCTTATGGAAGAGAGGGTAAGTTATGTAGTGTTTAAAGTGAGTGTTATGTGGTTTTATAAAAGGGATTGAGCCTTAATTAACATACATTTTACTTGAAGGGTGAGGAGGCATTGAATATGATTGCATTTTACAAAGAAACACACTGGTCAAGTAAGAAGCGGAAATTCATCAATGCAGCAAGTGAACACAATTATGTGAGTTAGTTGATTTGTATTATGATTTCTAATTATATAATGGACTATGCATGGCTGACCTGAAATCATGGTTTCCTTCTTTATGAAATTTCAGAATCTGATGGTAGAGAGGTTAAATGAGAAAGACATTGAGGATGTTGATGAAGCTGTTGTTGACATTTTCAAAGAGGTCTTAGGGTTCAAATCTGGTTATGCACAAGGGCTGGGCCACTCAGTCATATCTGAGCCTGCCTCGTTCTTGCAAAAGAATAAGGCATTTAAACGTATGGCCAAGGAGATCAATAAAAGGAACAAGACTTGTGCAAACATTTACAAGAGTAAACTAGAGACACTTTTGGGTGATATGGCTGATCTGCACAAATAGTTTTCTAAGCATGACAAACAACTGAACATGATATTATCGTAGTTGGAGTCAAGTAGGAAGTCTCAACAAGTGACTCAAGGATATGCATAACATCTCTCATATGGGCAATTTTTTGAAGAAGGTGTTGGGGACTTTTGTGTTTTTTGTTCCCCCTATGGAAATGGCAATGTTATAAATGCCAATGTTTTGATGTGTAGTGTGGGCAGGTTGGGGGTGTTTTGATAAAAAGGGTGGGAGATGGTTATATAAGTGGGCTTTTGTGTTGGGAATATATAATCTGGTATAATATGGAAGTAGGTATTGATGTTTGGTGATGGTATGCATCAGGTAATGGTTTTCACCAACATGAGTGAGTATCTTCTCCTATACAATGATAAGTAGTGTTTGTAGGGCTCTGGATATTCGTTACCTGAGTGGGTACAATTGACTTAAGTTTTTTTTTTCATGCAGGGATACACCAGCATGCATGTAGGTAGCTGCATATCCAAGGGTTCCAGCAAGGTACAGTTCTGTGATGGAAGGCCACTATTTCATCATAGTTGATATTGAAATGGCAACCACCAAGAGAAGTGAAAAATATAACATATTGCACAAGTTCCAGATCCAGTGATGGTATATGTTAATTTCTGACTTTCTTGGTTTATTACAGAATTAACTTCATAGGTCATGATGTTGTTATATGGAATTTGGGATAGACCACATGTTTGTTTAAAATATATTGATTTTGGTATTGACCGGTATATTGAAAGAGTAATTAGCTGGAATTAATAGGATGTGAATCATTTAACGTGAAAGAGTAATCATTTAATATTAAATCATTTAACGTTTGAACGTGAATCACTAACATTCGATGATTCACGTTTGAATGTTGGCGCCAAGAATTTACACGTTCACACTTAAGTAGCAACAACATTCGAATGTCCAGTGAATGTTCGAACGTGAATATATATATTTATATATACGTTTGAACGTAGTGTAATTTCTTGGCTACCTTTAGTGACGATCTTCACAAATAGTCATAGAAAATACTTTTTGGTGATGGTTTGGGGACTATCACAAATTCTAAACAGTCACAAAAACTCATTTATGTTATAGTGTACATAATATCAAAGCAGAGGTCTTGGTTCAAATCTTGATTTTACACTTTGTCCCACGAAGGTGGAAGCTTGTTGATAATGCCACAAATAATTAGATTGTCTTCAATCTTGATGCTTTCGGATCTAACTTCTGCTACAACCATTTGAAAATCTTATGTTTGCTCCACGACGAATTTTTCATCTACCATTTGATATCGAAAGAAGCAACTTGTTGCATATTTTTTTGGTTTGACTTCTTCCGTATCATATTTACTCTGTAAAGCTTTCTAAATTTTCTTTGCAGAAGTGTAAGTAGTATTGTAATAATCATAAAATTGATCCACAAGACAATTTAAAATATAACATCGACAGTTATACTTATCTTTGGTATATTTTTTAACCTTTTTTTTTGTGAGCTTTCACTTATGCTTCAGTCATGTTCTTGATAGTGATCTTGCTAGGATTTTTTGCAGTGAAAACATAAGAGACGTTGAGTAGGCTTACATAGAAGGGCACCTTGTACTTCCATCTCTTAAAATGAGCTCTTTTAAAATGGAAGGGTTCACTGAGATCTCCAATACTTTTCATGGATTTTTCAGTTGTAGGCTCCATGTCTGAATCTCCTTAAAATTGTTGGTAAAATACACAATAATATAATAAAAATTACAACTAAATTAAAATTAAAACAAAGGCAGTTTGGATTGGAAATCTCACTCTTTTTAAGGAGATTCAAGCCCTCTCCGGTGTACAAATTCTCATATTAATTGATGCATCAAAACTCCTCTTGACTTGACTCCTCCAGGTTATAATAGTCCAACTGATTGTTGTATAGTCCGAATCAACTTTGTACAAATGTTTGAACCAAAAACTCTACTCAAAGAACAACTCTCTTTTATTTAGAAATACTCTAAAAAAATATATACACACTTTGTCTTTCTCTTTTATTCAAAGAAAATACAATGTTTCGTCCGATAAAGAAAAATTACATCACTTTGCAGTCAACAACCCCTATGTACGCCAAGCTCAATTCAATTTAAAAAAGAAGGTAGCCGTTAAACAAGAGATTCGGAACTGGCAATCAAAAGAATAAAGACACCCAATTAATATAAATAAAACGGCTTCCAAGAGCTATTAAAACGGCTTTTAGGACAGGAACACATGGCAGCTAAATGAGGAGATCAAACAAGCTCAGCAAAGGATGGACAGATTACTGGAAGCTGAAAACATCAAGTGGAAACAAAGGGTAAAACAGAAATGGTTGAGGGAAGGAGACAGGAACACAAAATTCTTTCATCAATGTGCATCACAAAGAAGGAAAACAAATGGAATAAAAAAGCTCTTTGACAATAATGACCAAGAAATTACCTCGAGGGAGGGTATTAGCATGCTTTTCCAGGAGTACTTTACAGATCTCTTCACCTCTTCCAACCCCAGCAGCCCAACAACATGTATTGCAGCACTGGAGACCCGAGTGAGTGAAGAACAGAACCAGATGTTGACCAAACCTTACTCAAATCAAGAGGTAGAAGATGCTCTATTCCACATGAATGGCTTAAGCTCCCCAGGACCAGATGGTTTTCCTGCAATTTTCTATCAAAAACATTGGGTAGTAGTGGGACCCCAAGTGTGTGAAGCAGTGTTGAATATCCTTAACTCTCATGGCAGCATGGGAAACATCAACAACACATTCATAGCTCTTATTCCGAAGAAGAAAGCTCCCACAAAAGTAACAGACTTCAGGCCAATATCCCTTTGTAATGTCCTCTATAAACTCATTTCTAAAGTCATAGCAAATCGATTAAAAAAGGTGCTACATGGTATTATATTTCCTTCACAATCTGCCTTCATTCCAAATAGATTAATTACTGATAATGTAGTTGTTGCCTTTGAGGCTTTGCACACAATGAAATGTAGAATGTCAGGGAAAGAAGGCTATATGGCTTTAAAGCTAGACATGAGCAAGGCTTACGATAGGGTAGAGTGGAGCTTCCTAAGGGCAGTTCTTTATAAGCTGGGCTTTTGCAGCCAATGGGTGGAACTAGTGATGAAGTTCCTTCAAACTGTCTCTTACTCTTTCCTTATGAATGGTGATCCTCAACCTGAATTCTCTCCCACTAGAGGCATTAGACAAGGTGATCCTTTATCACCTTATCTTTTCATCCTATGTGCTGAAGCATTGAGCAATTTAATCCATAAAGCTGAAGAAAGCAGGCTGCTGCATGGGGTTCCTGTTGCAAGGGGACAGCTTAGAATATCCCATCTCTTCTTTGCAGATGACAGCCTTTTGTTTTGCAAGGCTAATGCAATTGAATGGGGTAGGTTGATCCATCTGCTCAGAACATATGAGATGGCATCAGGGCAAAGACTAAACCTAGAGAAAACTTCTATTATGTTCAGTAACAAGACCCACTCAAGAATATATTCTGTCAATTGCTGGTATGAGGTCAGCTATGCCGTATGAAAAGTATCTAGGTTTGCCTTCGGTGGTGGGGAGAAATAGACTAAGCTCATTTACACGCATCCTGGATAACATCAGATCAAGACTCAGTAATTACAAAGTCAGAACTCTATCACAGGCAGGGAAAGAAATTTTCATCAAAGCAGTCATCCAATCCCTCCCTACCTATACCATGAGTGTTTTCAAGCTGCCAAAAACACTGCTCCAGTCCATCAATAGGGTCATTCAAAATTTCTGGTGGGGCCAACAAGACAAGGAGCATAAAATCCACTAGATTTCTTGGAAGAGAATGGGACAAGCTAAATCAGAAGGGGGTTTGGGATTTAGGGATCTTAAATGCTTTAACAATGCTATGCTCTTCAAGCAATGTTGGAGACTAGTCCAAGATCCCAATTCCCTTGCAGCTAGAGTGTTAAAGGCCAAATATTTCCCCTCCTGGACTCTTCAGACAACAAAGGTAGGTTCTAAACCCTCATATGTATGGAGAAGTTTGATGGCTGCCAGGCATGTTCTAGAGGCTGGATCTTTTTGAAAGGTAGGCACAGGGTCTGAAAACTTGTTTGGAAAGATAAATGGCTAGACCATGCTAATCCAAGAAAAGTCACCAGTCCAGTAAAGAATTTAGAGGGAAGTGCAAAAGTTGCTGAATTAATAGATCCTGTAACCAAGGAGTGGAAAAAAGAATTGATCCAAGATACTTTCGAGGAGAGGGAAGCTAAGTTGATTTTGGAAACTCCCATTAGTGCTATGCATACCAGGGACAGAATAATATGGCATGGGACTAAGGATGGCTCCTTTTCAGTAAGGAGTGCCTACCACATGGTAAAGGCTCGGGAGATGGCAACTCAAGGCCAAGCTTCAACCAGTAATAGTCTCAAGAAAGTTTGGAACAAGATCTGGCAGTTGCAGGTTACACCTGGAGATAAAACCTTCCTCTGGAGAGCATGCCAAGAGGCTCTCCCAACTCAATCCAACCTGTTTAAGAAGAAGATTGTGAGTGACCCTCTATGCCCTATTTGCTGCAGGGAAGAAGAAAATGTTCATCATGCTCTGTGGGGTTGTGTAGCAGCCATGGATGTGTGGAGTTAGTGTTCCAAAAGATTACAAAAATGTTCCATCCCTCAATCTCCTATGATACAGTTATTTGATTCATTAACCATGGTACTGAGTGCAGAGGAAATTCAAGAGTTTGTGGTGGTAGCAAGGAAGATTTGGTGGAGGAGGAACTCCTTTATATTTAAGAAGGGGTTCTCTCATCCAAACCTCATAGTAAGAGAGGCAAGATCAGTGTTAGACATGCTAGCAGAGCAGATTTCAGAACAGTGCAATAGCCTCAACCAAACTTCCTCCCAAGCTGTTTCTTGGCAAGCACTACCAGTGAATTGCTTCAAGGTGAATTGGGATGGGGCAATAGACAAGCTGAATGGCATGGTTGGTGTTGGAGTGGCAATTAGGGATAGCTCATGACAGATTATTGCAACAATGAGGCAGAGGAAAAAGCTTTTTCCTGATCCCTTACTAGCTGAATCATATGGGGCCCTACAAGCTGTAAAACTGGCATGGGAGATTGGGCTGCATCAGATCATACTCGAGGGTGATTCCTTGCAAGTCACAAAGGTTTTGGTTGAAGATAGAGCAGTGTTGAGTAGCTCCAGCATGTTCTGGAGTGAAGCCAGGTCCTATCTTATGTTGTTTGCTAAATGGGATGTTTCTCATGTTAGGAGAAATGACAATCTTATAGCCCATTTACTTGCAAAAGATGCTCTTACCATTTATGATCTTATTGTAACTATAGAGGATCCTCCTCCTTGTATCTCATCTTTTTTATAATGGAAAATATTAAGGGTTTTAACTCAAAAAAAAAAAAAAAAACACACGAGCCCAGAACCAGTAAGACATAAAGTGACAAAAATACTGATAAAAAGCGTTCAACCCCACAATGCTCAAATATAATTTTTTCTTTGAAAAAACGTAGCTAACTCTGTAACATACAGTAACTCTTGAACCATTAAAGCTATTAACGGATTAAGAATAAAACCACATTAATGACCCTTCTCAATTCAAATGCCACCGTAATAGCACTAAAAAAAAGTTACAAAACGAACTCTATTTATTAAAAAAATACCAACAGACAGTAAGCCGCGAGTTAGATTTGGAAGGCTTGGGTTCTCATCCGTGGGATTTGGAGGCTAGGCTTCGAGAGAACTGAAAAGATAAGAACAAATTTATAGTTCAGTCGGTTCAACACCCGAAGAACAAACCCAATACTAGCCGGATTGAGGAACCGACTTTATAATAATTGGGACACATGCCACTTCGGATCGATTACGCCGGCTCACTCGGGGTCGCGGAACATATCCACATAATGTCACATAATGTTCCTCCTTTTTTTTTTTTCCCCAAAGAACATAGAATGTTACAATGCCTCCTTCTTTTTCATATAGCCAACAAATTGTCGATGGAAATCTGAATTTGAAGATCCCAAACGGCCAAAAGGAGCAATGCAATTATAGAACTTTGAATTAGCATCATCTGGATATACTAAATGCACCCCGCATTCTTTCACTTCTACTTTTTCAAGACTATTGGAAAAAAAATACGGATGCCAGCCTGTTTCAAATGAAATCTTATTGACCCTCCGTATATCCATTAACCGCAAAATCGCCGGTATATATACCCAGAATCCAACTCGCTTACCGAAAGAGACGTTCAAGGGAGGAGTTATTAATCTGCAATCCAAACAATCATATTCCACACAATATTCTTCCGTCTCAAACTCCAATTTAAGCCTCACCTCTGACTTGCTTGTAATCCATCCCTTGTATAACGAAGAAATTGAAGCTGCATCTTCCCAAAAAAGGGAAAAGAATTGATCAGAATCACAGACAATAAAGAAAGCACACCCCATCTCTGGATTCGTATTAGCATCCAAATGTATCTTTACGGAAGAGCCGTTACTTTTATATTGGACCCACTCCGGGATATGGAATCCTAACGACCATCCACTTATCATCATCTGTAAAAACAACCCCAAAAAGAGATGTTAATTGCAGCAAAAATAAAGCATTTTTCTTTTTGTGAAATGAAATTCTTTTTTATTAAAGCGTTTTTCTGACATATTTTATTTGTTTCTATAGAAAAGAATGAGAGAGACACACTGACTCACCAAATCGTCATCTAGAGCCGAAACAACTCCACCTGCCATGTCTAAAATATTTTCTCCTTTGCTGTCAAAATCAATGTATGCTGCTTCTACGTAATCATAAATTCCTTCCTTATGATATTCTACAAGTGATCCGATATCATAGATGGGATCTCTTGATTTAAGTCGCATCAACTTGCGTCCTTGAAGATGAAACCTACGGATGCTCTTGGGCATTAGATTGACAGATGGTATTTGTGTTATAGCAGTTTCCTCTGCCCAAAGATCGGTCAGGCATTCCAAACTACTCAGGTCTGGTAGCTTCTCAAGGCTTGAACATTTGTCAAGTTGCAATTCATTTAATTGTTTTAGACTTCCGATGGACGGGTGGACCTCACACAAACTTCTACAACCTTCTAGGTATAGTCTCTCAAGATTTGGGACTCCAGTCAAATCTGGCATTTCAATCAAGTTCTCAGAATAACTCAGATCAAATACCTTCAAATTGTCTAAAACCTGTTATAAACAAGTAGTTAATTGGATCAAACTATAAATATATTAACTTGTTTGGAAAATTAACGGAGGATTATTAAGAAGAAGAAGTATTTATACGAGTGAGAAACTTACCATCGACCCCTTCCATAGTTGTTTGATACGGCTGCCAGGCATCCTTAGTACAGTAAGATTTTCAGGTTGGAAACTGCTTGGCCAGGATTTCGAATGATATCCAGGCCACTCTAGAAATCGCAACTCATTGGCTGGCATGTATTTTAAGGGTTTTCCACGCCATTTTAAAGTTCGAGAATGATGAAATATAAAAAATCTCAATTTTCTCATCTTTGACAATGCTTTGGCGTTGAGTCTCCGATCTTTCGTTTCAGCAAAAAAATCCACGACTATGGCTTTAGTTGCATCAGTTCCCTGGTAACCAAGAACAACAGGTTAGCAAGAATTAGGATGAAAATATACCTTTTTGTCTTAATATCTACACTAATCAACTTACAGTATCATTTTTCAGTACGTGATAGAGATCTTCTACACGAAACAGTCTACTACGTCGTCCAGGCTCTTCAGGGCATTCACTGCGAACTATTTCCCTGCCCAGTTCTTTTAGCAAATCATGCATGGACAACCATCCATATTTTGATTTGCTTATGAGGGACTTCTCGACGAGAATATCAAGGTCGATGCGATAATGACCAAATCTTTCTAATAACATCTCAGAAAATATGTGCTCATGTCCTCCGAAGAAACACGCCATATCCAAAAATAACTCTTTTTGCAATTCTTGCAGCCCATCAAAACTTATTTGAAGTACATCCATAATTTTTGGGTTAGGAATTGCTTTTAGTTTATCTCTCTCACTTTTCCAGGCATCTATTGTTCTCCCAAATAAGAAGGAACCTAAAACTTTTAGAGCTAAAGGAAGGCCTTGAGCATAATTCACAAAGTCCATAGATAGATCCTTGTAATTCTCCCTTGGATGGGTTTGCTCGAAGGCTGACAAACTAAAGAGTTGCAAAGCTTCAGTAGTTTCAAGCTGCTCAACCTTATAGATATCATTCACTCCATGTGTTTTCAACAGATGACTATCTCTGCATGTTATAATCACCCTACTCCCTGGACCAAACCAATCATGACTCCCTGATAGTGCCATTAATTGTTTTTCACTATCCACATCATCAAGGATGATAAAAACCTTTTTATTACGCAGCATGCTCCTTATCACCTTGATTCCCTGGTGATGATCCCATACATGTATTTTTTCTTGCATGATTGTAGAAAGGAGTTCTTTTTGTAAAGAAGCTAGATCACGAGCAGTAGTAGATTTTTCTCTAATACAAGAAATAAAGCTGCTTCCTTCAAATCGACAATTAGAATTAGAAACTCGATCATAAATTATTTCGGCTAGCGTTGTCTTACCAACACCACCCATCCCATGAATTCCTACAAAGCGAATATCGTTCGATTCCATATCCAATAACTTCATCATTTCGTCTACATGGGAGTCTATTGCTACAAGTTTATCGTAATCATGACGTGAGAATCTAGAATTCAACTCATTAGATATACGTCCACAGACTTTTTGTATAATTTTTGATTCGTACCTATAAATTGATAGACCAATTAATATTGACTAGACCACATGATAAAAAAAAAAAAAAACGCTTTAGCTGATAATTAGCATTGTTTATTAGAGAAAGCAAAACGGTTAAATTCATACTTCAATATTTTCCCTCCTGCAACACTCGAGGTGTCAGACCAGATCACAATGTAAACATTTTAAAAATTATAAATGTCATTATTTAAGTAAATAGATAGATGTTAATTGCTTGCTATTTGTCAATGGAAGAAGAAAAGAGGAAATGTTACTTGTCATGATCTATGTGCCATCCAGCGATACTACCGGCTTTTCTCAAAGCATTTCTCCACGTATCCATATCTTTCTTGTCTATCTTTGGATCTTTTTCATGTGCAATGAATGCTTCTGCAAAAGACCCACTCTGATTTCTCACGTCAGAAGGATCCACATGGTAGAAAATAGGAAGAATTATGAGCTTTTTCTTTTCCTTCCATTCAACAATCTCAGCAAGTTCCATGAGGCACCATTTGGAAAAAACGTAATTTGCCGAAAAAATGACCATCGCGTATTGTGAACCTTGAATTACTTTCAGAAGCGCTTGAGAAATGTATTCTCCTCGCTGGAGTGCTTCATCATCCCTAAATACGAGAATGCCTTTCCGTTTTAAATCAAGATATAGATGATCTGTAAAATTCGTGCGAGTGTCTTTGCCATAGAAATTAAGGAAAACTTCATGTTTCCAATGAGGCGAAGATGAATGATCTCTTTTTCTTTTCTTACTAACTTTAGAAGTAGATGAAGAGGGTCTTTGAGTGGCCATGAATGCAGTGCGAGAAATTTAGAAGCTTAATTGTGGAATATTGGTAATTTGCGGACCTAGACAATGAGAAGAACACTGAAGATATCATGAGGTAATCTGTATGTATATATAATAGAAGCTAGCCATGGAAGGCATACGAAGGTTCTGCGCAACTTCTCTCATCTTGTACTTAATAGGGTGATGGCAAAAATGTAAATTAACTTGATAAAGCTGTTGACTGACTTGACAAAAACGTAAATTAATTAATTAATTTAATTAAGAATACAAACAACTTTGCCTCGTAAAGCAAGAGTTCTATCATTGCTTGCTTAAAATTAGCGATAGGAATTTTTTTTTTTTGATAAAATTAGTGATAGGAATTGAAACATCATGCATCGACATAGCACGCGGTCTACCCAAAAGTCGACGCGTCGACTTTCGTACGTTGGTCAGCTTTCTCCTTTCGTAGTCATCAACATTAATAATGCATGCAAAAAGAAGGATAATGTATTGAATTTGCAGACCAAGGTTCTACGTAACTTCGCTTCTCCTTGACTCGAAAAAAGATAATGTATTTAAATTTTTTATAATTTTATAGAGTATTTAAAATTTTTATTTTTTTTATTATGTTTTAAGTATTTTTTTAATATTCTTAATCATTAAAAAAAAATTAAAGAAATATACAATTTTATTAATATTTAATTAAATAAAAAAATATTAAAAGTAGTACTGGTACTGGTCTACCTAAGATGAAAAGTTCAAAGTAGTTACAAGCGTGTATGTATGTAATTTCCAGGGTGGTTTCCACCCACTTTAAACTTTTTAACTAAAACACAAATAATCATGTACATTGTCTGGCCCATCGAGCGTGTTGGACAATCAAATGAAAAGGCTGTCTTTGGATATAAAACTGAATTGAGATGAGATAATAAAATATTATTAAAAAATTATTTTTTAATATTATTATTATTTTGAGATTTGAAAGTTAAATTATTTATTATATTTTGTGTTAGAATTTGAAAAAATTATAATGATGAGTTGAGATGGGTTTGAAATCTAAACTAGCCTAAGCTCGTTTAAAATGACATGATATGAGATGAGATGAGGTGAGATAATTTTAGATGAATTGAATAAAATATTATTTTTAATAATATTATTATTTTAAGATTTGAAAAAATTAAATTGTTTATAATATTTTATATATGAGTTTCGACAAATTATAATTATGAGATGAGATAGATTAAGAGTGTTTCTATATCCAAACTGAGCTGAAAGTTGTTAACACGAAGTCATTTGAGTGTTTTTTTTCTAAGTATTTTTTTTTAATTTTCTTAAATAATTATTATCATACACGTTTATCAATCTTATAGAATATTAATATATGATTAGTGTTACTATACCTCTTCAATTTGTCCACTTGGTGTGCCCCTAGTATAAATTGTATTTTTTTATTAGCTTTTTATTTCAAACTTTTTTTAAACATGTTTAAACATTTAAAAAAAATAAAAAATATCAATACATTAATAGTCACTTTCGAAAAAAATAAATAAATATATGAACAGTCAAAATGAAGGAACAAATTGAGAAGGCATAGTAGTGTTATTCTTAATATATATATAGAGTGTGCTCGTCTTCCAAGGAGATCAAAGAGATAATCATGCCATTTCATCTGCACATTCTAATTGATAAAATGGAGCCAACCATTATCTTGATATATTGAGGATGGAAGCTTCTCTCTTTACTTATTGAAATGATGTTGTGACAGTACTACAAGAATACCATATCATGTATATTTCAAAATACTTAATATTGTTTTCCCAAAATTTGTCCTATCTATGATCTATATATGCCATGTTATTAAAAATTAGTTCTTACAGAAAATAATTTTACTAGTATGCAGTTTATGATAAGATGATAAGATCACGTTATGCATACTTTGGGATTATGTTACAAATATTCTTTTCACCTACTTATTTCAAGAGGACGACGAAATATATATTTTGAAATTTTGGTTTTTGTTATATTTTTGTTTTATGCTATATATATTATAAGAGTTATAATTTCGTGGAAAAGCAATATCAATAGGAAGGCAAAATCTTCTAATCTGCGATTCCAATGATGCCCAAAAAATAGCCTCTAATGAAATACTGCCATGTAGACCTCTTAGAGGACTAATCTTGAACTGCAAAACATAGGATGCCCAAACCCTTTCTCTTTCAACCCCATGAACGCCCAGGCCATTTCTCTTCCCTCACCAACGCCCAGACCACTTCCCACAATTTGTGCAAACACAAGTTCAAATTTTTCCAAAATCAGCAAACATGATGTGATATTTGAGAAACTTATCAAAATCTGGACAGCCATGTCCCACAATTCGTGCAAATACATTGATTATTATACATTACTAGTACATGTTATTATACTTTAGTTATTATATATTAGTATTACATGTTATTATAAATTTATATATTTGTGTTTATACACAATACATTAGTGTTAAATGTTATTATACATTAGTTATTATATAATTAGTATTATATGTTATTATACATTAGTTGTCATTATACATTAGTGTTTATACATTAGTTGTCATTATATATTAGTGTTTATACATTAGTTGTTATTATACATTAGTGTTACATAGTAGTAATAGTTAATAGTATGATGTTTACATATACTAAATAATTATTAGTGAATTTTTTCTATTTATATTATAGTATAAGCATATTATTTTATAATAATTTTTTTTCATACTAATATATTATTAAATTTAATTAACTATATAAGTTATAGTTATATAAAATATATATTATTAACATATAATATATATATATATATTATTATAAAATATGTACAATATCGGAGTCGGAGTCGTTACAACGCATGGGAATACAAAAACTTGTAGAGCTTTAATGTAGAATCTATCATGAGTAAGGGACTGATTTCTCACTAAGACCATCAAGGATCAAATCCTCCATCCCATGTATAAAAAAAAAAAAAAAATCATGAGTAAGGGAGCTTTGGGCAGAGGGAACTATGGTCACGTATATCGGTTTAGAGTATTTGATAGGGCGTGAGATTTTGCCCTTCTATATATCTATATTACTTGTTTAAAATCAGCAAATGGAATTGAAACAGTACCATATATCCATCAACATATGTTCCTTTTCCTTTCGTAGTCATCATCGTTGTGAATAATGCCAAAAGGAAGAAATTTATTCTTTTTAAGATTATTAATTTTTTGTATATGTATAATATTAATTGAGTTACACGTGTTTTTATAACATTCATTCACCTCATTAGCGGCCTAGCTAATAGTGGGAGATTTATATGACATTAATGACAGAGCATGGGAGTGAAATAGCATCAGCTCTAACCGTTCCCCAAGATGCAAAAGTATCAAAATCACACATCTTTAATGATATCATGTATGTTAACTTCAGCTAGCCTAAACGGCGAGTGCTTTTTTTAGTCCTCATGAACTACATATCAACTCATGTGAACGTATGTCAAATGAAAAGGAATTAAGAAGTATGGTTTGCATAGACGAAATTACTAGATTCCTCTACTTTATATTTAAAAGAGTAATGCTAGATATAATTTTAAATTGTTCAAGTCCTGCGTACTCTTTGAAAAAAAACAATTTTTATGTATGACATCTCCTGGGATGTATCCATTTCTTTCAAAGAAAAATACTTTGTATTAGCCCCTGTTTCACATTAGCCAACCTACACCTTACATGGCATGATCCTGACCACTCACTCTAAATCTGAGTTATGAGAGAGAGTTGATGAGAGAAAGATTGAGGATAGAGAGAGAGACCGAGTGAGAGATAGAGAGTTGATGAGAGAGAGAGAACTGATGAGAGAGAGAGAGACCGACCGGGCAAGAGAGAGAGTTGATGAGAGAGAGAGCTGATGAGAGAGAGACCGACTGAGCGAGAGAGAGAGAGTTGATGAGAGAGAGAGACTGAGAATGAAAGGATGAGAGAAAGAGTTGAGGAGAGAGAGAGACGATGAGAGAGAGAGAGCTCGGACTGAGACTGAGAGAGAGAGACCGAGAATTAGAGGATGAGAGAGAGAGACGAGGAGAGAGAGAGAGACGATGAGGGATGAGAGAGAGAGTCGAGGAGAGAGAGAGATCGAAAATGAGAGGATGAGAGAGAGAGTTGAGGAGAGAGAGATGGTGAGGGATGAGAGAGAGAGCTAATGAGAGAGAGATGATGAGAGAGATGATGTTGGAGAGAGATGATGAGAGAGAGAGGAAGAGAGAGCAGGTCTAGTGCAAAACGAAGGAAAAAAAAAGACACGTATGGTGTGCTACGAATCAGCCGTGAACAGTGGCTGATCCGTAGCACAGCTCTCTTTCAAAAGTACATAGTACTATGTGGGACTTATACACCAGGACTATAAATATCATTAAATAGATGAAAAATAAGCAGTGTTACTCTCATCACGGTGGTCGGATCTTAATCGAAGGTGCTAAATATCATGTTTAGATAGTTTGAGAGTGTATTAATTAGTGGCAACCTAATATCACTAAAAAAGACACGGCTAGTGTTACATAGAGTTGGTCTTTTAAATTATCCAGAAATGGAAGTACAAAACTCTCCAATTACGGCTAAAGTCAAAGGACCACAAACTCCCTAAAAATCAGTAATGAAGCCAAACACTACCTTAATACGAAACCGTGGAATTGTATGTTCATATCTTTCTCATCCTCAATTCCTTATGATATGTGTTGTCCCTAGTAATATGGCCACAGTCAGGAAGTGGTGCACCACAAAGTCCAAGATTGCCTCATATGCAGAAGCATCAAAACTTTGGAGTTGAGTTCTTGTAGGTATTTGTCCATGCAGATTATTGTTTGTGTTAGAAATACTAAATCAAATTACATAGAGGAAGCGATATTATCTCGTTGGCAAATCGTAGGTCAAGTGCGATTGTTCTACGGATTCTCCGTCATAGTTGTTGTTCATCCAAAATGCCCTCTTATCAATGGTGGAGTGTGCAACGTGATAATACAAAAGCAACACTCACAAATTCCACAGCCTAGATGTCGGGACTAGAGAGAATTCTTTTGAGAGAGATTATTTTCTATTTTGTTCCACACACACACACTTCTCATCCAAAGGGGGAAGTGGCTATTATAGCCCCCCTAAGTGTAACCCCTGGCCCATTAAGGCCAGCCATTAAGGCTTATAAAGTGGCTTAAGAGTCACTTCATAATCCCCAAGAGAAGGGGAATGGGTGCCTACTATGGGTACCCCTTTCTTACGTCTCCCACTCGAGTGGAGTGTTGAGCGAATATCAAGCGAACACTAGGAGTTTGCTTTGCTCGAGTGACAGTAGAGCGAATAATCTGTTTGGACTTCGTTCGAGCTAACTGTCAAGCGCACCTCAAGCGAACTCTTTGCCTGAGTTTCGCTCGAGCCAAGGTCAAGCAATAGTCGAGTGAAAAATTTGTTTGCACCTTTTCCAACTCAAAACCAGATTCCACACAAAACCCAATAGGAGATTTACAACAATAATAGATCAGTATGAGAGTGAGATAGCTAGCATTTGATCATCTAAGTACCATTCCCCAAAATGCAAAAAGTATCAAAATCACACATCTTTAATGATATCATTCTTGGTAACAACAACAAGACTAAACAGTGAGTGCTTTTTTTAGTCCTCGTAAACTACATATCAACTGTGAACGTACATCATAAACCAAAAGGAAGAGGTATGCAGGTTTGCATCAACAAAATTACCATATTCCTGTTCTTTATATTTAAAAGAATAATACTAGATACAGTTTCAGAATATGCAAGTCTCGCATACTCTATTTGAAAAAAGGGGGTCCACCATTAAAAAATAACTTTTTCATGTAGGTCCCAAATTTATCTATTTTTTTCAAAGGCAGTGTGCGGGACTTGTACATGACCCAGGACTGAAAATATGATTAAATAGATTAAACATAAGCAGTGTTACCCTCATCAAGATGGTAAGATCTTAATCGAAGGTGCTAAATATCACTACAACACAAATAGTCTTTTGTGACAGAAGAAACTGTTACAAAAAATAACCAAAACGTCACTAAAGACATTTGGTGACGGTTTGAAACCGTCACCTAATGTGCCTCACAGAAAAAATTTGGTGACGCTTTACTGTTGAACAGTCACTAAACAAATTTTTAGTGACGGTTGGAGGTGTTCCGTTCGGAGGAACGTTCGAACGTTCCTTTTTTGTAACAGTTGAAAATTGTCACAGAAAATAACGTTTGGACGTAAATTTCTACGTCCAAACATCAACTGGAGCAATTAACATTCGAATGATAGAAGTTGACGTTCGTTGATTATTGTTCAAACGTATCATATTTACATTCTGACATTTATACGTCTGGACGTTAACTGCATTAAACGTTTGAATGGAAAGGAACAATGCTCGAACATAATGAGTATAACGTTTGGACGTTTGTTCGAATGTTAAAGATCTAAATATTTGGACACTTTGTTCGTTTGGGGTGAGTACGTTCGAACATTTACTTATATGTTCCAACGTGTAAACGTTCGAACGTGAAAAAATGTTTGAACGTTTTTGGTTTACATTCGAACGTACAGATTAGAAATACTAATTTCATACAATTAAAAAACATACCAATTGTATCATATTACGCACCATAAATATTCTACAACTAACAATGTCTTATAAATTTTTAAAATTAGATACTAAAAGTTATATACAATAATAAAATTGAGAGAATTCATTTCTTTTTTCCTCGCCCACCTCGTTGTTGTTACAATGACATAGCACGCTCCATTTGCACCATCATCTCTCGCTGCACTTGCTCTTGGACTTCACTGCGAATTCTTTCCTCCTGGTCTCTTTGTTGATCCTACAAACGCGTCTCTAAATGAGACTGTCGCTCTAAGAGGGACTCTAACTCTTGCTGTCTCGACCTTATATACTCATTCTCGTGCCGTACAGCTTCTAAATTTTTGGTAAAATTATTAAGTTGTGAAGTCGAAGAGGATGAGGAGGATGAATTAGAATGCTTGAAAGCTCATCCCAAACCTCTTATCATACTAGAGTTGGGCCTGAGCACTTGCATGAATATGTCTATGTCACTCGAAGAGGATTTCCCAGAAGCTAATTGCATCTCCATCATTTTTTCCTGCAATGTCAAAGAAAACACACAATAAGTAATGTATTAAAAGAAATACATATAAAAAATAAATTATTCACATGTTGCATAATTTATTTAACAAAAGTAACAATGCTTACATAATTAACTGCAGCGGCAGGATCCATCCACTCACTACGTGTAACAACCCGACCCTAAGTTTAGGCTATAAGATAAGTTTTATGTATTTTTCTTATAACCATAAATATTCTATTATTATTATTATTATTATTATTATTATTATTATTATTTTATCATATTTTGCAGTTATTAGTTTTAATAATAATTATTATTAGTATTATTATCAGATTTCTACATTGTTATTATTATCAATTTTATTATTAGTATTTTATCATGACCGGATTTTTGCTTTAGCCACAAGAATTTTAGTTTTGAATTTAAACTTTATTCTCTCTATATCCACCTGTAAGCCTCATTTTTATCTCCAAATCTCTTCTTAGTTTTTCCTCCAGATTGACCATCGAAACCAACTCTAAAATCCTATCAACAAGCGTTTCTTTCTCCTCTATGAAAATCCCACGAAGACTCTCTAAAATAAACACAAAAAACCTCCGAGCCGTACGTCTCTCAGTGTTTTATTTGTAAGTGTTCTAATGTAAAACCAACTCAGTTCACGGTCAGTTTTTGCAACCCCGCACGTCTTCCATGCTTGCATGTCTCTATTCCTTTAGGTTTCCTTTAGATTCTCAATCACACACACACACACACACACATATATATATATATATGCACATTCGGTTATCTCCTACATGAAGAAAACTCCAAGCCGAACTCCTTTGAAGCCCTCCACTCCATGCACCATGCACGCTGCCCCTTCTCTCCATGCACAGGCTCCAAGCCACGTCCAGGAAAAAGCAACCGAAACCAACACACTGCTCATCGAACACTCAGTCCGTCTACCTGACCACCACCTCGTTGGAATCCACCACAGTGTACGTCCAAACACTGGCCAGTTGCACCGCAACCTCGCCACCCGAAGCCAAGCTCCACGCACGGCAGCCCCTGTTTTTGGCCCTCAAAATAGAGCATCGGTTCTTCCCATGCACAGTAAACCCGCAAGCTCCCTTAGCCATCCATTAGACCACCCACACGGCAACCACCATAAACTCCTCCATGTCTCCTCCCCAACCCAAGCAACTCCACGGAAGTAAGACCCACCTCTTCCTCTCGCACGGACGCAGCCACTAGTGCAGCTTCTTCACATTGTAGCAACTCCACGCTGCCCAAAACACGCCGACTCCACCACCGGCCACCTTAGAAGACCTCGCACCACCCCAGCAAGCCACGATGGTCGCCACTCCCTGATGTTTTCGGTTTGACAGAATACTCGCTCTCTTTCTCTCTCGGTGTCGTACCACCCTGCCCAGGAAACCAATTGCGTCGCCGGCCACTTCTGTCCACCAGAGCCACCGTACCGTGCAGCTTCCTCTCTCGGCGAGTCCATCGCAGAAACTTCTCCCTCTCACAGTGAGTTGTTGCTCGACCCTCCTCTGCCCGTAAGCCTTAGTTGCTTTTAGTTTTCCTTTAATTCCCAGTGAGTGTCGACTACTCTCATATTAAGTTGCTCTTAGGTTTTAGTTTTAGTAAATGCATGTATTGATGAGATTACATATATGTCCTTTCTAAACCAGTATCTCGAACTTGAAGGAGTATTTTATGTATAATTATATTTATAAACTTACATTTAAATCTATGTTAATTATGGATATTATTATATCATTTTATTTGAAGTTGTGTTGGGCTTAATATTTTAAATGTGAGCTTTTACTTAAATATATATTTATGTATATAAATATATATATATATATATATATATATATATATATATATATATATATATTAGTTGAAGACTCATTTATTATAAAGAAGTGTTTAAAGAATTTGAAGTATATGCTCAAAGTCTAATATTAAGCCTAATATTTTAGTTAATATTTCAATAGTAAATAGCAAGTGTTTAATCGTTTATTTTAAATACTTTAAAACTATGGTATGAAATAAACCCCTAATGTTTTTATAATAGATTTTGATATATTTATGCTATTAAAGTTGTAAATTTAAAATAAATAAATATGTTAAGAGTATTAAAATTATATTAGTATTTATTAGATTTCTTAAATTAAACAATTATTTTAATCATGAGAAAGTAAATCTATTTTAAGAATTTAGGTTTTTATGACTTATTTAAAATAGCCAAAGTGTTTTACTAAATTATAATATATTATTAGTATTTTAAGTAATTTAAAATATCAGAATATTTATTTGATTATATTCTACGATGTGAATTTAATTAAATAGATTATTAGTACATGTTGATTCTAGATAGATTTAGTGATATTTAATACTACGTATAGGTGACAAGCTACGAAACGAGATTCAAGAAGAAGCGCAGCAATGTAAGTTATTTGATCACAAAATTTGGATCATTATGGTTTAGCTTATATATAAGTATCATTCAAGCCAGTTCATTGACAGCCAAATCTGTATGTATCACTTATGTCATATGCAAACATGTCATCCAACATAACACATGATCAGTTCATTCCGCATCATGTTCAGATTTAGAAATTATAATTATGTATGTATTATGTCATGCATCTCATGGTCATAAGACACGTAAGCTATCTTAAGTTCAAGTGCAAGATAAAATCAGTTCAGTTAATCAGATGGCCATTCAGATGTATGGTACCAATGCAGTTCTGTTCAGGGTGGATGTGCAAGCCACGGACTCAAGTGTGGTCCACCATAGTATGTCAGAATACTATCAGCGGCTCCCCTTGCTGCAGCGGGACGTGGGGCCGGTGCACAACCTCGCACACATGGTTAAGTGTGTTGGCCAGTCAGTTCAGTCAGTTAAATCAAAACAGTCAGTTAAATTAGATCAGTCAGTTAAGTCAGATCAGTCAGTTAATTCAGATAAATCAGGCATGCATAGCATAAACATCAGTATGAACAGTCATGAATTTTAAGTTCTCAGCATGAAAACTTTTATGAAAACTTTATGTTTAGTATGTTAACGTTGTGATGGATTTCTTACTGAGTATTCGACTCATTTGACTTTGTTTTCATGTTTTTAACCACCCAGGTAAGGATGATGATTACGAGCAAGCAGACCAGGATTAAAGGAGCAGTTGATTTAGTTTCAGACCTTCTAGAATAAAATTGATTTTTATGACATAACTTTTATTCAATTTAATCATTAATATTTTTGGAAGAAATTTTTTTTACTAGACAAAGTTTTTATGAAATAAATCCTAAATTGTTTTTATTTACTATGAGATCTCTTGTCGGGTTTATTTTATGAAAAACACGTGACATCTCTAACATACGGGAATGGGGTGTTACAATTTGGTATTAGAGCTGGTCGAGAGATTCTGTAGACTTTTTTGAAAAGAAAAAAGGGAAAGAAAAAGAAAAGTATTTGTTTTTAATTTTAGATAAGATCACCTAGGATGCTCCTAGCCTGCTCTAGAGTTATTGAGGTATTTTTATTATGGTAGGATATTTTATAGCTCTTACTAGTTAGCACTATTGTAGTTATAGTAGACATTATTGTTATTATTCATGTCAATAGCAAAATATTAGTTACTGGTTACTTTAGATTATGGCACCTGACTCTAGGAATTTCATGTAGCATGGATATTTAGAATTTTATGAGAATTATGTGTACCAGAGTTACGTGTCAATTTGGTTATGACAGTGTAATTGATTGAAGGAAGGTGAAGTTGAGAAACTATTACTTTCAGGACTGATAGTGTATCTAGTTTATGAGAATGGATGGAGATTGAATTATATTTGATGAAGTCTTATTTAAGGAAATTAAGGAATGTTGTTAGTAGATTTTGGAGTTATGGCATAGAATTACATATCGTGTTTAGTATTTCGCAATGTCTAATGGAAGATATATTATAGGTGTTATGATTCTCTCGCCTAGCATGAATAGTGGACAAAATATTTTAGTAAAAATCTCATAAGACGCAGAGTTAGGTAACGATAGAGTTATTGAAAGAAATTGTGAAGTCAATATATTTATGAGATACAAGAATGTTAAAATTTACGATAGAGTTATTAATTACCATTTTATCAGCAAGACAGTGAAATGATCTTGAATCAGCACGATGTGGACAGTTAAAGCAGATCTATTATGTGCATTTGTAGAACTTAAAGTGCTACAAAATTAATTAAGAATGTTAATTGTAATATATATGCATATAATATATATCTCAAATATAAATGTAAATAATCATAGATATAAATTCAAAATACTTGATTACGCCTAAAGAATAATGCGGTAGTTGTAACACAACTTTGGGCTGTCGATTCTATAGAGAGACAAATTAAAAGAATAGTAGAAGGAACAAAGAAATTAAGGAAACATATTAAATGATTAATGGAGAACAAAGATTAATTTTAAATATAAATTAAAGTGAGGCAAAGTGACTAACGGAAAAAGTACTCAAATTTGACAAACAGTAGAGTGTCAGGAATCTTTTGCACAAATATGATATTTTAATTATTCTTAATTCATTGAATACCTCAATTGGGAACTCAATTCCCAAAATTCCTAATCGGAAGGTATAGATTTATAAACTAAGATTAAACCAAATATAACCTTTTGAAAAATCATTCACCACTTTTAAAATACGTAAATTATTATCACTATTGAGAAAATCCAACGACGACAATATACTCAGGAAGCGATATTGCAGCAAAGAATTAAATCAATATAGATAAGTAATTGATCCAAACATAATCAAAGAGCTAAACCATTCAATAGAAAAAGCATGACTGAATCCATAAATAGAATAAATTCTATGATTATTCGGAGAAGAAAACATCAACAATGAATTGAGAATGATAAAACAAAAGAGTTTTAGTAATTGAAAATCAAATACATAAATAAAAAATAAATTAAAAATATCATCTAATGTGCAAGTTCATCCCTAACCCCACTTGAGAATTTAGTTACCCATAAATATAATGGATAACAAAAATCTCAAGGAAAAAATAGAGCAATCGGTAGCCATGAGAATTTTTGTATTTTCGATCTATGTTGTGTGCGGACTAGGCTAAGCCGAAAACTCTAACTCTCTCCCCCTTCTCGTCTAATTCCAAACTCCCTCTCTCTTACGTCCCCAACCCAAAAACAAAGAAGACCAAGTCAAAACAAAGAAGTCAAAATCAATTCAAACTTCTCATCCCTTCTTACGTCTTCCCAGCCAAACTGAAAGAAAATTCAATTTCAAATCTAGTCTCCCAAGACCAAGTCAAACAAAAGACTCCAATTCCCCTTTTTCATCCATGCATGCCAAAACCATGAAGACCAACTCAAACTTCTCCATAAAATCCAAAAAGGCCACATACAATCTTTTAATTCAAATAAGAGCCATATTGTTGATTCCTTGAAGTGATATACGGCTGCTCTAATTCTTTTCATCTATTTGTTGTCATGCATTTTACTCCATGCATTTTATACTCCATGCGGCTGCCATAAAAATAAAATCCAATATAAAAATTGAATAGGAAGGTTTCAAAAATGTTAAGTATAAAGCTCAATTGTAAATTATATCTCACCAACCAATAATGCAATATTTGAGATTTAAAATATTATAAAATCATGCTCCAATATATCTCATGTGAATAGATATTAAATTCAATAATATAAATTATATCTCATTATTTCTATTTATATTTTGGCATTTTAGTCCAATAATAGGGTATTTAGAGTGCACTTTCGCTCACTCATCAATACCCTTATAATCTGGACTTGTGAAAAGATCACAACACTTTCTCCAATCGTCTAACTTCATCTGCTGGAAAGGGGATTGCGCAATTTCTTCCAATGTCTCAAACTTCTTGAAGTGGTCATGACATCGTCCCTTGTAACGCCGAAATAGTGTAGCCATCAACCCATTCATAGTTCTCAAATCCTCGCTACGGCCAAAGTCGAGGTTGAATTCATCCTAATAAGTGAATTACGTCAAAAATATAATATAATAATCTAGTATACAAAAAATGTATTCTTAACGTAAACTCACCAGCACCCAACTCCAAATGTGCTTCTTAATCTTGAGCGGAACATCTCGCCTTGATCGCACATAAAATGGAGCATAAGCTCGGATTACTATACCAATATAGGAGGAAAGCGCTGCTGCACTATCATCTACTCTTCCAGTGGAATTATCAGGAATTGTGACCTTGAGTTTTTCGTGCCTTCGACATTTCTCAAGAGAAATGCCACGTGTATAACCATGACTGCGACGAGCGGATGTATAAACTATTAGATAATAATATAATTATAGTTATATAGTTATTGAGATAAAATTATTGATATTCTTTTAATTATCAACAATATTTTCTTACTGGTAGGTGTCGACTGGCTATCGTTCTCTTGCTTCTGCACTTGATCTTCAAGAGGGAAACACTCGGGTGGGGAGTCCTCAACAGGTTCGGGACTTGGACTTGGCGGAGGAGGCAAATTTCTTCGTTGTCGTTTTGGCGGCATCCTTGAGGCATGATTAAAATGATAAAGAAAATTAATTAGAAGAAATTATGAAAAGTAAAATATTCTACAGTTACCTATATAATTTCTATATTTAGTACTTTTATTCTTCGTCTTCGGATGTATTTTCCATGCTTGTTTTAGAATCTCCCTCAATAACATCTTCATCGTTGTCATCAACCTCTTCTTCGTCCTCCTTATCCACTTCCTCACCGGATTCTTCTTCATCTTCTTCTTCTTTTTCCTCACTTGCTTGAATTGAATGATCATTTAATACGGACGGGTTGAGAATGACGGGTGAGATGTCATCTCTACATAAGGGGAGCAACTCGAGTGCACCGAGGTCAACAAACAAGTTAATACACTCTCCATCTTCGCGGTAGGCCTCTACTATCAGAGTGTCATTTTCATCTCCACTATTCTTGTAATCCGCACTCGTTCCTGCTTCATATATATTTCGAGAGACAAATTTTTGTACTACTCGCCAAGTTATCTCTCCATTATCTTCATCAACGCTTTTCATTGGATCAATTAAGTAATAGACTTGGGTAGCTTGGCAAGCCAATACGAATGGATCATCTTCATACCATTTAGATGCAGTATTGACACTCATAAAGTGATTATCTCTATGTATCAAATGTCGACTACTGCCTACATCCTACCAATCACATTTAAAGACATATGTTACAGACCCACCAAGATATTTCAATCCGGTAATATCACGTACGACACCATAATAGTCAATATCATCTGGTCCATCACTCTCCTCGACCAACACACCACAGTTTTGAGTCTTTTTATTACGTTCACGGTCCAGAGTATGGACTTATAACCTTTAACCATGCATGCAGTGTATCGAAGTGCTCTATTAGAGGGACCACGGGCCAATGCATACAATTCAGGAGAAATTGATCCGAGATCATAAGCACGTTGTTCCAAAATCTATCAATTGAAATAATATATACGTATTAAAAGTTACCCAGAATTAAAAGTATAAAAATCTAACATATATGTAATTTTAGTTCATACACTTTGTTCAAACCATCTAGGAAATTCTTCCTCATGTCTTGCCCCTATATTCTCTACGCCTTTCATCCTAAGTTTGTTCATGTGCTCACTGTATATAAGTGCAAAAGAATATTATTTTGAGCACAAAAGTTAAAATTAAACTTTTTTAAATAGAATTTTTCGAAGCATGCAACAACATACCTGAGATAGTCATCAATCTCCTGAAAATTATTTAACACGTACCAACGAACTTTACCCAACTCTCCATCAATTAAATCGTAACCCGTTTATGCACTCAAGGGTCGTACATTCTGGGAAAATACTGATAGCTCATGAGGAGGCGGAGCAGTAGGATCAACATTTTTCTCTTGACGAGTAAATCATGTCTCAACACCACGAAGATATAGAGAGAGCAAAACTTTAACCATTCATCGTGTATATAGGCTTTTGCTATTGAACCCTCAACTCTGACTTTATTCCCAATAGTGCGCTTTAGTCGACCCAAATATCTTCCAATTGAATACATCCAACGGAACTGCACCGGTCCACCCAACAATACCTCTCGGGGTAAGTATATTGCTAAATGAACCATGACATCAAAAAATGATGGTGGAAAGATCTGCTCAAATTTACAAAATATAGTAGCAATGTCTTATTCCATCTTCTGCAACATATCTCGATTTACTACTCGAGCGCAAAAATCCTTAAAAACATACATAATTTAGTTATAGTGACATGTACATTAGATGCCAGCTTCCCATGAATACCCACCGGTAATAACTTCTGTAAAAATACGTGACAGTCATGACTTTTCAATCTACTAATTTTCCAGTCAACAGGGCTAACGTATCTATCAATATTTGAAGCATAACCGTTTGGCAACTTTACACCTTGCAACTATTTGTAGAAATCCATCCTCTCCTCCTTTGTCATCGTAAAACATGCATGTGGCATGACCACGCCGTTGCCTTCCACTCGCAAATGTAGATTATGTTTAATTCACATTCTCTCAAGATCTTTTCTCGTCTTGATTGTATCATTTGTCTTTTTATTAATGCTCATCAATGTACCTAGTATATTATCACAGATATTCTTCTCTATGTGCATTACATCCAAACTATGTCGCAACATGCAGGATGACCAATATGGCAAGTCAAAAAAAATACTACACTTTGTCCAATTCAATTATGCGATGCCTCGTTTTCTCTTATTCTTACTCTGACCTTTGCCAAAATTATTCGCTCTAACAAGTACCAGTTGTTCCACTATCTCTTATCTAGACAACTCATTTGGTGCAATTCTGTCCTCTACTCTCCCATCAAACTTAGCACATTCTCTTCTCCATGCATGATTTGCTGGTAGAAAATGTCGATGACCCCTGAAGCACAACTTTTGCGAATATGTTAACCACTCACTAACAATTTCTTTATTACACGTCGGACACGCTAACTTTCCATTAGTACTCCAACCGGAGAGATTTCCATATGCCGGAAAGTCATTTATAGTCCACATTACTACAACATGCATCTGAAAATATCTCAACGTAGATGAATGGTATATAATCATAGACATTTGGCTATAATTAATAAAACTAACAACAACCTATATATTAAATATATAAGTATATACACTATATACTTATACTATGATAGAATAATACTTTAAATGGAAACATAATATATAGTTATAGACATTTGGCTATAATTAACAAAACTAACAACAACCTATATAAATATAGTATATATATTATATATATATAAGTACATATATATATATATATATATATATATACTATGATAGCATAATACTTTAAATGGAAATATAATATATAGTCATAGACATTTAGCTATAATTAATAAAACTAACAACAACCTATATATATATATATATATATATATATATATATTATATTAAAGTACATACACTATATATATATATACTATGATAGCATATAACTTAAAATGGAAACATAATATATAGTGATAGACATTTGGCGATAATTAATAAAACTAACAACAACCTATATATATTATATAAGTATATACACTATATATATATATATTATGATAGCATAATACTTAAAATGGAAACATAATATATAGTGATAGACATTTGGCTAAAATTAATACAACTAACAACAACCTATATATATATATATATATAAGTACATACACTATATATATATACTATGATAGCATATTACTTAAAATGGAAACAAAATATATAGTGATAGACATTTAGCTATAATTAATAAAACTAATAACAACCTATATATATAGTATATATATTATATATATCTGTCGAGTGCCGGAAAGTCACTATAGAAAAGTTTCTTGAAGTGTATACTTCATTTCTATGGTGGCATTTTGGCATTTAGTTGGTATGTATGATGATTTTGGAGCTTTCGAGAATGGCTGAATTGACTCAGCCATTCTGTGTCGTTAAGTTCGAACGTTACACCAATACATTCAAACTTACGACTTTTAAAGTTCATAAACGTTTGTCTTCCACGTTCAGACGTATATTTTCTACGTTCGGACATTATAGCATTTACATTTGAATGTATTATTTAGCATTCAAACGTAATTCTTTTAAATTTATTTATCCCTTCAACAATTTGGCGTTTATCCTTTAAGTTTGCACGTAAACACATACGTTCGAACTTATATCCAAATGTCTGAACGTGTATTTATTACATTCGAACGTAGAACTATTTATTATATGGTATACATTTGGATGGATGTTTCATTTTACGTTCGAAAGAAATATTTTTACGTGCGAATGTAAAATATATACGTCTGAACGTTTTATCTGAATGTTTGAATGTATGTTTCCCTATGTTTGAACATTTATGCAGAGCAGTTTAAAATTATAACAAAAGATGTATCAATAGTACTCATATATATATTTTTTTCTATTTTCAGGATATGGCCTATCCTTTGCATACCAGAAAATGAGGGAGGGAAGGAGCCACTCAGGACACTGCTCGGATTGGGGCTCGTACTGTTATGGTAGAGCGAGAGGCCCTGATCAACGAGTTCGACGAGCTTAGATGGGAGTAGACGAACTTGAGAGATGTATTCCTCAGTAGAGGCTGGGGAAATATCTGCACATTGAGGGGGAAAGTATACCCTTTTATGGTTTAGGAGTTCTATATGGGGATGTGTGACATGCCTTAGGATGCATCCTCTCACACCGTGACCGTACACAGTGTGACATTTGAGATTTCACCCGATGTCATCGCCGAGCATCTTAGGATTCGTCGAGGAGTTCAGATATCAACTGAGGCTGACTCTACATCTGCTCACTGCAGACTCGATGCAGATGTAGGCACTTCTGCATCATCTATTGGTCCATTTGATCCATCATCAGCTAGAGTTGCAGACCGATTAGAGGCCGAGGGTACTGGCCCTTCGGCTAGAGATGATGACCGAGACGAGGATTTCTACATCCTCACTGGGAGAGACCCTTGCAGATCGAGAGGCCGAACTCCTTCCACCAAACCATCTGCTATCGTTCTTTCGCATGTTGCATCTTATTGTTGCAACAAACGTAGATCCTGTGGCACATAAGACCACATTTAGTCAGCTTCGGGCACAGTTTTTTATACGAGTGGCACGTGTAGATCCCAAAGATTTTCCATAACACATATTTGAGAGGATTCGTTACGAGGTGAGCATCGTCTCCATGGACAACCTCCCATACGGTGTCTTGATTATCCGGCTATTACTTGCTCGGGGAGTGCCAACCCAGCCAGAGGAGCGGGTCAAAGATTAGATAAGCGCCCTCGACATGCCTACGCATCGATATAGCATTGGATAGGCGAGGGGACGTCAGCCACCCCTGTACAGGATCTAGTTCCTCCGAAGTAGTCCAAGCCCGATGTGGGGAGTAGTGGTCAGTAGCCGGCGAGTACATCTACTGGAGATGTGCGGCGTGCTTGGGTTGATGCGGTGATCTCACAGCTGACTGTGCATATTGATCGTAAGATCGATCAATCGCTCGGGTTTGTAGAGGCGTCTGTTGCCGAGATAGCCTACCGTGTAGGTATCCCCAACGACAAGGTTGATACCTTGACTGAGGAGATACGGGCTATGAATTTCTCGGACAACACTATCATCTGAGTGTTGTTTACGTACTTTTAACATATTTTGTATTTTACTTTTAATATTTGTAGGGAACAATATTATTTAATATATCTATGGTTTTTTAATTTCAATTCTCAATCTTTTTTAATGTTATATTTTCTAACTTTAATATTAAATTACTGCACTTCAAATATACATAAATATACATTTATATATAAACATCAATATATATATATAATTATATAATTATATTTTACAAATTGTGTATATATAAATATATACAAGTCAATTTTTTAGACTTGTATACAAATTATGCATTATAAAAACCACATAAATTTTAAATTAGAGTCATATTTAATTTAAATTTACAATTAACGTTCGAATGTTAATTACTAATGTTCGAACGCTTGCACCAAGACATTTCACGTTCAAACGTAAGTAGCCACATGTTCGAATGTATATGTGATGTTTGGACGCATTTTTCCCATACGTTGGAACGTAAAAAAAATCTCATCCACCTTTAGTGACGGTTTTCAGAAACTGTCACAGAAAAAGCTTTTTAGTGACTGTTTGGGGACTGTCACAAATTCACAACCGTCACTAAAAAGCAATTGTGTTGTAGTGTATATCATGTTTTGATAGTTTGGACTGTAATGCGTTGGTTTTTATATTTGGATTACATGAATTGTGTAAAACCTCTTGCAGTTAATTTTTTTTTGTTAAGAACTAATTTTTTTATTAATAAGGATGTAATGTTTTTGGTTAATTAAAAAACGATGTAATGTTTTTGTACTTTATAAATGTTTATATAATTTATAAATAATTATACGTCGTGATATATTATAAAAGAATAGCATTAATAGAAGCTATAACATGGTTCTATAAATAAACATCGCCCATAGTTTTATGAAAGTTGTTTGAGATAATTTTGATTCTAGAATGACGATCTAACATTTTTCTCATCTTGCATTGCCTCAACTTATTTGTTAGATATTTATTTGTTAGTTGTAACTTATTAGTTTAGGTTTCCTTATAGTGGTTGAACTAATTTCTCAACTCTTAACTTGAATTTTGTCACAATTGTAGGCTTACCTATTTCAAATCCATCAATGCAAAGAACCCATGATTTTTTTACTGCATCCTTAAAAAATACTCTCGAAGCTCTCCATCTCCACATTTCCCAAGTCACAGATATCTAGCATTGTCAATGTAATTACGACAATCCTTTTATAAAACCGGGAGGTTCTCGAATCCACTTGCGCCAACAACAAGATTGTCAAAACTCTTATTCATTTAGATGTCAGCCAAGTCATTTGTATCTTTGACTTTTTTTACAGTCTCGCTAACTTCTCTATTACAACGAAAGAAGCGGGATTTCTATGGACTAAGGCCGTGATTATAGATATTATGATCTGTTTTCAACCACACATTTCCCTCAACTTTTAAGGCATTAATATTTGTCTTACATTCTGTTTTTCCTATTGGATGTAGTTTGGCAACATTCAGCGCTTTATTCCAGGCTTTCCCACCGCGGGCATAAGCAAGGGTGACAAATCTAACAATCTCATCGTCCACCTTCTTACTCCTTTTTGTCATCACCTCAAATCTGCATTTCTTACCATATTGCTTATAATAGCTCAATAATTCTTCAAAAGAATTAAATTCCATCCCCGACTTTGACTCCTTAATCATATCACCACCATCTATTTGGACACACTTAGGTGTCCTGGCACTGCCATCCTCGATTTTCCGTGAATATGGTGTATTCTTTTTACTTTCCTCATCAAGTCTAGAGGATGTACATGATGCTTCAATTTCCCTACAATTGAGTGGATCCTCTGTACATACTCTTGAGCTGGTTGCAGAGTTTCTAGTGATGAGAGGAATGGGAGGTCCCATCCCATATTGAAATTGGTAACCAATGTTCTGCTTCAAGCACAAAAATGAAAGTAATTAAACTTACAGGAAAAGCAAAGTTATAAAAAAAAGACGCAAATAGTTTTTAACATAAAAAATACTAATAATAATTAGCAAGCACATGGTTGATATGATCAGTCAATAAACATTAACTCAACACATTCCAACAAAGTTTTAAAATGATATAACATACCGCGCTTGGAGGATTTGAGTTAGATGGTGTTAGCAGAGATGATTGTTCTTCTCATTTTTCCATGCTGACAATCCCACACCCATGAAATAAGACAAGACTGGCATAAATTCTAACCACACACATCAAATACATCCAGCCAAGCATATCTAGTGCAATCAATGCCTCCGAACAGCATGTCCAACACCTAAACCAAATAATGCAATAGGGAGGTTCAGTTCAGTATAATAAAAATGCTAGCTTTTAGCCTAATTATCACAAAAATCATGCAGAGGAATCTTTTATATTGCAAATTAAAATTAATACATTTCAACATTTTTCAAAATATCTTTACATTTAAAAAATACATTAATCTGCTGAATATATATTGCAAAGTTAGTTCGATGTTAGGCTCCTAACAAAAGTTTTGCATGTTGAATTTGCCTTCCTCCTATTCCCTTTCACTAGTATACAATGGTAAATTGTTTTCCTCCTAAATTACATATGTAGTCAATGTATGATACTAGACAGAAAAAAAATGCACAGTCAAAAGGACAAGAAAGTGGAAAATATCTGTCTACCCTTTAGGACTGCAATGTACACAAAACATATACCCATCTTAATGAAATCTTCACACAACAATCAAAATCTAAATTACCATCATGCTTCAAAGTAGACAGTACTTTTCAAAGTCCTAAAACCAAACATACCCAACAAAAGCCAAAGGAATATTCCATGATTTTTCTAAATTTTTGTTATGTTTTAATGGGACGCATTGTGCAAAAAAAAACTAACAAAAACAAAATGAGAAGATAAGGTTTGAGTTTGCAGAAACCAGTGTAACTACTTCGCAGAAAAACAATAGATTACAAAAACCAGACCCAATCTCCAGTTCCCAGACTCAGGCGACGAGTTTTTCTTCCCAAATATGCTTTTTTGACGCGATCTCCATACCCAAGCGATGAACTCTCTTTCTTCTAGACCAGAGATTGAGTAGAGCAGAGCTTTTCTTCTCCTTCTTCCAGACGATGCGATCTCCAGCTTCCCAAATCTGAAATTTCCCTTCGTTTTCATTGTGTTATGTTTTGGCTTTTTTTTTTTTTAAATATATCGACTGACGTCACGTCAGCTAGTTTTCGATATATAGAAGAATTGTTCTTAATATATATATAGAGTGTGTCCATCTTCCAAGGAAAATATAGGGATAATCATGCCATTTCTTCTACACATTCTAATTGATAAAATGGAGTCAGCCATTACCAAATTTGCAGCTAATTTTGTTTGTTAATCCTGCCAGATTTTCCATACTTAGTACGTGACCCTCCATATATATAATATATATATGTATGTTTATTTAAGCCCAATTTATGGTAACCCATGACAGACCCTTATAATTTAAATTGAATTTGGACGATACTAAAAGTAGTAATAGTCTAATCACAAGTCACACATTGATCGTTCTCCAAGTCTAATCACGTGCCATTCATCGTCCCTACGGCCAATGTGCGACTTAGTCATGATCCAGAGGAAGATCACTAAAATGAAATGCATAAAAGAAGTAATTTCTTTGCATGGCACGAGAAGGTTCTGTCAACTCTCCATATAATTCATTCAAGTTGCATTGGATGTTAAGCTGAGTTGAATTTTTAATAAATAGTAGTGAGTTGAGATGGTTGAGTGTATTTTGTGGAGTTCACTTAAGATAAGTTTAGGTGTGTTTGGATGTTAAGATGAATTTATATATATTTATGAAAAGTTGTAAAATAATTGGGTCTTACCACGAATCTCTATTGTTCACCTGACATTGTTGTCTCCCTTCGAGCGTGCCAAACCTGCAAAAGAAAAAAAAGTTTCTACAAGCTTGCATGTCATTCTGGCACAAGGAACAAATGTCTATTGTGGGGCCCAGCCAACATGTGTAAACTTGAACTGCACTCACTTGTGGGGCCCATCCAATGTCAGTTGTCAGTTCTAGTGCAAGGAACCGATACAGTCCGTTTCAGTTTGAGTTGCCGACGCTATTCACAATTTGTGGGTTTAGGTGAAAGTGGGTTTGTCAGTTGTGGGGCCCAACCAATGGATTCAAACTTGAACTGCACTCACTTGATGACACACATGTGTTTGGATGTTCAAAGTAGCCTAAAAGTGAAGTGCACTCAGCTGCTCTATACATCCAAACGAGCCCTAAAACGTGTATTTTGGAGCTATGAATGCATATGAAGGTTCTGTGTAATTTCTCTTCATGTCTTGTGTTCAATAGGATGATGCCAAATAGGGTTAAGTACCAATAATTTCGAAGTGGGAGTGCCCTACGTTTGACTCTGACTCCAATTTTATTAGAGGTTGGATTCGACCTCCGACTTTTATTCGCATAGCATCCGATCCGACTTCAACTCCAATTTGTTGAAGCGGATTCGAGTTTGGGCTTTTTTATTGGACTTTATTTTTTAGCCCATTTGAAATTTCAATTTGACAATCTTGGGCTCTCACTAATCGGATTTGGGCTTTCAGATTTCAGTTTTTCTTAAAAAATATTTTTTCAATTTTAATTTTATTAAAACATAACCAAAATTGAAAAAATAAATCATTGTACAAATTAATGTTATTATATATTAGTATTATATGTTATTATATGTTAATGTTTATGCATTAGTATTACATGTTATTATACATTGATTGTTATACATTAGTACATGTTATTCTACTTTAGTTATTATATATTAGTATTACATGTTATTATTAAAATTATCTTATTACCCCTGTATGTTAATGCAGCAGAAATATTTACCAATTCACTCAACAAATTGGTTAGTTGTTAATCATGCGATTATTTCGATAATTAAGCAAAATCGTAAAGTAAATAAATTGCATAACATCAAGATTGATATCAAAGGAAAAGTCTTTAAAGAACTCTTTAAATGTAAAACCCTACGAGACAGCCAAACCCAAGAAAGTCAATTTTATTATTTGAAAATCAATTATAAAATCTTTGTCAATTGACACTCTTACTGGACCAGAAAAATTACTCATTTATCTTCTACCGCACTAGCAGCCAAAACCTCTAACGATTTTCAAATATTTGCTTTTCTCCTATAACTCCAATGACTGAATCATGATCACTCAATTTTAATCTTAGATCAAAGATCACACTCTTTGAGTGAAACAATATGAAAATTCTCCAAGAAATTTTTTTACAAAAATATGCACTGGAACGTGACCTAAAAAATATCTAAAACTGAATCTCTACAAATCCTAACTAATAGGATCCTTTAAATAAATAACCTAAAAATCAATTCCAATTGCAGTAGGATTTTGCTTACAGAACAAATCTAATAAGAGTTTGATCTACAGTATGACTTTGCTGACAAAATTAGTCTAGTAGGAATTTGATCTGCAATAGGACTTTACTGGCAGAAAGACTCTGTTGGGAATGAGTCTGCTAACGCATCTGTTGACACCTGGCACTAAGTCTTCTCACCAAATATAGTTTCCATTCAACTGGATAATTCCAAACTCCTTGAACTTTAAATACACACACACTCTTGACTTATCTAAAACATTATCTAATAATTTATAGACGCACTTTAAATGTTTATAGATATAGATAAAAATATTTACATTCATCTAACTCAACAATGTAACAACTTAAACAAATCTCTATCGTTCTAGTCATTTAATCCTAGCCAACCACTTTTACACTTACAATCTCCCTCTTTGGCGGATTGGTGACAAAATACTCAGTTGATGAATGTAGTATGTACCTAAAACAAAACAATCATCAGACCAAGATCTTGTGAAAAAAATCTTAATACAGTAATGAGACGAAATGACCTAGAACAAGCAGAGGTTAGACGTAAACAAATCCTACTAAAATTCGGTTCTAGTCATCATTAATAACCATATTCAGTAAGGAAGAAATCAAGACATTGTTTAGCTAGATTGCATCCCACAATAAGCAAAACAATTTCTGAACTAAAATATCAAACGTAAACTTCAACTCCTGCATGCTGCTGCTGCTACTCCCCCTCACTTTTTACTCCCCCTTCACAAAAAACATTTAACTCCCCCTTATCAACATACTTACTCCAACTCTCCCTAAATTTCACAATATCTGCTCATCTAATATCTACTTTAAAAATTTATTCAACTCTTCCTAAGCAACACACTTAAATCTCTCCCTTTTTTTCACAAAACTATCAAGGCTTAAAGCTCTTCCTCATCAAAATTAGAAGAATAAATATCAAGCCTATGTGTGTCGAGATGAGGATACTAAGAAAGATTTTGATTTGACACTGTAAAAACTCCCTCTAATCTTAACTCAACCATGCATTTTGATAAACGTAATGTATGAGTACGAATGCATGTTAAACAATGAGCAAATGATTAAAACAACTGGGTTGAGACAAAAAAACACACTTGGTGGGCACTCTTAAAATCAAGATGAACAATGTTGTAACCCACACAAAAACCATCCTTGATACATGAAAATCAAGATATACCCACTACCAGAGCAAATATAGACAACCCAACTATAAACAAAATCCAATCCGAAACTCGATATACCACGCCGGCACTTCACAATCACACCACAGGAAAATTCCAAAAGTAATGCATTACTAAGCCCTAGGTAAGATAAAGGAAAAGTATGTGGTACTTACCGTGTGGGTGAGGAAATCTGTATGATTACTAAGCCCCGAAGAACTTGAATACGAAAGGATTGAAAAGAAGGGGTTCTGCTAGGGCAATAGAAAGGAAAGTGTCATGGGGGTGTGGGTAATAGAAAATATCCGCCCCCAGAGGGGGGGGGGGTGGTGGTGGTCAGGGGGTCTGAGCCGTATGCGAGATTATAGGTCTATCTAAGTGATTTAAGTCACTTGTTTCCCATCTGTGCCACGCACGAGTCGAAATCGCGTAGTCCCACTATGACTTATACAATTAGGCCATAACTTACACCAAAATAAAGTAGACCACCCCTTCCAGAGTTATCCCAAAAAACATATGCCAAGCAACCTAATCAACAACAACAACAACAAAATCCAAAAATATAGGATTAAAACTTATTGCCCAAAACAAATTTTGAAAATTTGAAAATCAATTGAATCAAGGCTCATGCCAAGTGCACCACATTTCCAAGCATATTGTCACCCACACAACCAAAAATAATAAAATGCACTCACTCACTTACAACAAACCACAATTGTTATACACACCTCATAAGTTCATCATTATCAAAGTCCATGTGAGTGTGTGAGTGAGGCTACTTACTTCATAAGAAAAAATCGACATTTATGTATGTATATTTGTCCTTTTCTTCTTCCTTTTTTTTTTTTCATAGATACTTCCAAAAGGTTTATCGTTCACCTTAAAAGTCAAACTTTATGCTAGGGCCTAGATATTTGAAAGAGTATCTCCTCCGAACACAAGTTGCAAAACCCTTGATATATCCATTTTTATTGCTCATCTTTTTCTGCAATGACTAGAACAATAATTTTTCCTATAAGGACTTAAGGGACATATCCGTGTAGGATGTTTGCCTTTTTCCGCAATGAAGAAACACCGACTTTTTCTATATGGATCAATTTTTTATGTCCTGCAAGGGTAAACCTCTTGCTTTTTAGTACTAGGTTTAACTAGTATTAGTCAATTTAAGGTATAGACTTCCCATTTGGACAGCATCTATAAAATTTTATGGAGTATACGTTATAATAAAAAAAACATATGAAAATAAGTTCCTCACTGTGCACTAGGATTTGACTTTGAAAAAATGAGCCATAAGGTCTACACCCACATGTGGACTGTACAAAAATAGAGAGATGCTTCAGCTCAAGGAATTGATTGTGTGAGGACCCGAATGCTCAAAACTTGGCACGCACATGAAGCTTTCACCTTGCTCAACTACAAATAAGAAAAATAGAAGGCAACTCAACCAAACCAAATGAAAACAGAAAAAATAGAAGACTACTCGACTAAACCCAAAAAAAAATGCAAACAAATAAAACAGTGTAAAATGCATGTCCTAAACTAATGATATGCAAGGAATACAATAACATGCAAGTGGTCTTATCAATTTATGTCACATGACATCTTCATCTAACGACTTTAGGAAAACCCTCATACGAACTTTCCAATAAGCATAGTTTTCCTCATCAAAGTGTGGCGGGACATATAATGACGACATGATCTACAGGGAGACACGGATCACACTCGAATGAGTGAACCACTCTCTGATGTCAATTGAAATTATCCAAGTACTCCTATATCGTAACGCAGCAGAAATATCTACCAATTCACTTAACAAATTGGTTAGTCAATGTCAATAATTAACAATAATGTAAAGTAAATAAATTGCATAACATCAAGATTGGGATAAAAAGGTAAACCCTTTAAAGAACCCTTTAAATATAAAACCTTGCGCAGCCAAATCCAAAAAAGTCAATTTTATTATTTGAAAATCAATTACAAGTAAAACTCAATTACAAAATCTTTGTCAATTGACACTCTTACTTGACTAGAATAATGACCTATTTATCTTCTACCGCAGTAGCAGCCAAAACCTCTGACGATCTTCAAACATTGTCTTTTCTCCTAGAACTCCAGTAGCTAGATCACTATCACTCAATCACAATCTTAGATCATTAATGTTACCTGGTATTAGTAGTTAATAGTATGGTGTTTACATATACTAAACAATTATTAGTGAATTTAGTCTATTTATATTATAGTATAAGCATATTATTTTATAATAATTTGTTCATAATAGTATATTATTGCACTTAATTAACTATATAAGTTCTAGTTATATAAAATATATATACTTATCAAAAACAAAAAAGTTATATAAAATATATATGATTAATATATAAAAAATAAATATATTTTTATAAAATATGTACAATACCAGAGTCGGACTCGGAGTCAATGCAGAGCCAGAGGCGGAATCAAATTTTCAAATTTTTGCTCAGTCCTAATGCCAAACATTAAATTAATTTGGTAAAGTTGTTGATTGACTTGGCTATATTTTCTAAAGTTTGGGGTATTTAATAAGTGTTATTTTTATGTGATTTTTATCACTCTGTTATTTATGAAAAATGTCATATTCCCTTCAATACTATTTAATTTAATTTATTTCTACATATATTTTTTTTTATTTTCTTGGATTTGAAGGAATGAGTAGGTTTAGTGCAAAATGAGAGCATTTTGATACAAAAAAAAGAGACTACGGATGCAGACCAATGAGAGGTAGCGAGATCTGAAGAGAGCCGATGAGATTTGGATGAGGAGTCTTGTCCCGTGGATAGTAAATAGATTTCTCCCATCCAAAGGCGAGAAGACTTACCTCTCGGTAGATGAGAAAAACTCGCTACCAGAAGGCGCAAAGATTTTGCAACAAGGCCTTAGGCGGTTAGGTTGGGTGACTAGTCTAAACGACCAACCTAAACGACATCGTAGGTGTGATACTCCGATTTTTACGTGTTTTTTTTAAGGGCTTTTTAATTAAATATTTGATTTTAAGCCTTTTAATTTAATTTAACGTGTTTTCGCGAGATTATTTTATGATTTTTAAATCGGAAATTATTTTAATGTGCTTTCATAATTTTAGTTAGTGTTCTGCAATTTAATTACTTTTTATTTTAAAGAATGTTATTGTTGGAGTTTAATATTTTACTTTAACTAGTTTTGAGTTTAAATTGATTTATTTAATTTACTGTTTTAAAAATAGTAATTTTTAGGATCAGTTGTGACCCAAAAGTTGTGAGGATTGGACCTCATTTTTTTCCCCTTTCCTTTTTTTTTTTTCTTTTCTTTCTCTTCGGCCCATTCCCGCTCGATATCACGGGCCACATTGGCCATGCAAGACCATATCATTTATTTATCTTTATTTATTTTATTTTATTATATTTCAAGGGACCTATTGAGGGTTTCCACTTTGTAATCTCTATAAATAGGATTCTTAGGCATTTCATTTTACATCTTTTGGCAAATTCCCTAAGTGGGTAGACTATTGTTCTTGAGATCACCTTTCGGTGCTTAGCACTTGGGCTACTTGGGTGAAATTCGTGAATCCCTAGTAGAGGATCATCACCTTGAAATTCGTGAATAGGTGTGATTCAATCTATCTTATTTCATCATCGTGAAATTCGTGAATCGATAGTGAATTATCTATCAATCTTATGAGTATTGCTTTTGTTTCATTCAATTTGTCAATCTCTTGTCTATGTTTTCCATTCTATATTCAAAAACCCAAAAATATATTGTTCTTATCTTTGCTAGTTGTTCTTATGTTTTCCATCTTGTTCATCTTTACTTTGTTGCAAATCAAAGATATCCTAAGCCTCAATTTTAGTATTCTTTGGTTTCACAAAATATCCATAAAAACCATAAAGAGAGTCTTCATATTCTTTTGTCGAGTCTACTCATCTTTTGTTCATAACTTTTCCATTGTCCATACATTGTCTTGCATCCTTCCATATCATAAACACAATCCACTCACCCATTTAATCTTTCCCACTCACATATCTCGACCAACATATTGTTTGCCCTACTTTCCATATTCATCAAACTCACATAAGACCTAGCCTCCATCATGCCCATAACCCTAGCCGAAACACCATAAGCTCCACTTCCCAAAATAGCCTTCTCTCACCCACACTTGACCTAGCCGAAACTTCCCTTGTTTCCCTATCTTCCCATATTAGTCACTTACCAAAACTAGCCTCCCTTCATCCAACTTAACCCTAGACTCCCACAAGATAATTCCTACCACTTAGGAATCCTTATCCCATCTTCCAATTAATCCAAATTCGAAATCCATCCCTTACCTTAGTCAAATACCAACTTTCCAACACTTCCATGCTTCTTACCATTTAGAATCAACCCTAGCCACCTTACCCATCATCCCAAACCTATCTTCCAAATCCATATCCCTTGATTTAAGGAATTGCCAACCCATTGTCAATCCCTTAAATCTCTCCATCCCTACAATATCTCTAGCCAACCAAGACTTCCCTCAATAGCCAAAACCGAATCTCAATCCCCCCAATCACTCAACTTCCCTAGAATCACTCCATTCCTAGAATCCCTCAAGTCAACCAAAGACTTCCCTCCTCTTGCCATATTCAAATCATACCTTCCATATCTTACCATAATCAAATCTTATCTTCCAAATCCAACCCCTCAACCACTCATTCCCTAGAACCATTCAAACCAACTAAAAGACTATCATCCTATCTTGCCATATTCAAATCCCATCTTACATCTCCAAATCCCTAAACTCAAGGAACAACCCTAGACCCATTCAAACACAACTCATCTTCATTCTTAACCTAATTTCCATCTTTCCCAAAGTGACTCATCAATCAAGGAGTCCTAGCCTCAACCAACCACATCCTTCCAACCCTAGCATCTCATCCTACACTCCAACCCTAAGCCAACTCTTCCAAATCTCGAAATTCCCCTTAGCCACCATCCAAACTCTAGCCCATCTTCATCCTATCAACCCTAAATATCATCCAAAAGGGCCTAACATCAAGGGCAACCCATAAGTCATTCCACATTGCATCAAACACGCATATTCGTCACTTAGATCACCCGAACTCATCATCATCATAGCCCGCACGTGCTGCCTAAGCCGCACAGTGTTTTGTGCTCTATCGCCGCCATCCGGCCACTTCCGGCCACCACGTCTTCACCACTTCATCCTCGGCACCCCAGCAACCCAAAGCACCCAACCTCGGCCCCGATCCGCCACCGGTGAAGCCGTACTAAACTCATCTCTGATTTGACATTTTTGGTCTTCCACCGCCGTTTTGGCCGCCACCCAAGGCCAACCGTTGCTTCTTCTAGTTTCACCACCTCCCATAGGCCCTACCCTACCATTCCCTAGTTTTCGTTTGACCCCGTTTGAATTTGGATTTTCTTTGGACTTGTTGTTTTGGAGCTTCCAGCTCCTCCATGATCCTCCTAAAATTACTTTATAACGCTGTAAGTATTTCTCCAAAAGAATTTTTAAGACTTAAGTATATTTTTGCACCTAACCTATTTTATAAATTGTGATTTGGTTATCTAGTTTGACTGTGTTGGTTGTTGAAAAATTACTAATAATTGTTGGTTGTTGGTAATTGGTTGATTTCATGGCATTGTGCACAAATGCGTGGGTGTGTGTTTTTGAAAATTGTGTTTAATGTGAAAAAGGCTTTTCGGGTGCGTGTGTATCACCCCCAAGACGAGATGGAGTATTATCTCGGGGGAGCTCCTCTGGGCACTCGGGAGCGGAATATACTGAGTATCATCCCCTGGGACTGTTGTCCGGGACTTGGACGGGATGGTAGCGCTCTCGATCCGACTCCGTGGCCCCTTATGCTGGCAGGGGTCAGAGGATGCTTAGCTATGTATACGGGGGGCGCGGAACTGAGCATCACTCGTTGTGCATCACTCGCACTGTCGTTACCCGTGCAGTGACGAAGGGAGCCAGAGTATGTGGATGGTCTTTAGGGGAGGCCATGGTGCATACGGTTAAAATTGGAATTAATGGATTTATTCTTGGATTTTAGTTTTGTGCCAAATGGTGATTTTTGGCGTGCGTGGAAAAATTGTGATTTTCGAGAAATGGTATTTTTCTCAGATTTTGCGCTTTGGTCATCTTGTGCATGCATAGTGTTAGTTGTTTTAATATATTTATGTCTTGGAGCATTTTGGAATTTACTTACTTGCGGTACCATTTTGTGGGACCGCAGATTTTGATGCAGGTTTTGAGGAGGCTAAACCCGAGGATTCGGCTCCACCTGAGAAATAGGGACATTGGCTATTTTTTATTTGAAGTTAATTGTTCGCTTATGCTTATTGTATTTTATTTGATGTTGTTTTGTAAACAAAAATTTTATTATGTTGACATGTGGACTTTCTGTACTATTGTATTGTATTAACTTCTAGTACTTAGTTATTTGACTTAACCAGTCCGCTGCGTGTTGTTTATTGTACATGTGTTGCATTGCACACACTCGGCATGTGTCGATGGGGTACGTGACCGTGTCTTCATCATCCCGACGCCTCGATTTTCGTGGGTGTCCGTACATGGAAGTTGGGGGCGTCACAGTAGGCAACAACTAGAAAAGGCGATATGAGTCTTTCATCCTGGTGAGGAGTTTTTCCATTTGGTAGGCAAGGAGAGGGTGGTCCTTTTGACCTCCACGCCCGTTCACTTGTGACCTCCACACCAGTTATATTCAGCACACACGATATCTACTCGGTGGGATAATTCCTCCTGACCGAAATTAATCTACTGCTGATCACCAAATTTGAGTTTCGAAATCAACCTATTGGCGACCAAATCCTCCCAAACTTCGCAATTCAAGCCGCATATCACAGGATCGTCCATTTTAGATAATTCCAATATTCTTGGGATAATTTCCTTTTATGTTAACATATATTTTTAGAAATATTTTCTAGATTTTTAGGCTAGATTGTAGTCATAGTTATCTTGTTTCCATATCTGAATTTCGATATCTCTTTAATCTCTAGTTGTGGGATGAATAGGGGGTTGGAGTTCTGAATCAGAGTTGAGAGTTTTTATGTTTTAGAGTCTGAGTCTGAGTTTAGAGTTCCAGCTTTTATTCTTGAAGTGTTCTTTGCTCTAGGCCAGAACTGGAGGGCAGAGGCGAGAGCTGAATGCTTCATCAACCAACTTCAACAACGAACACCAGTTTTATTCTTTTTATTTTTAATTTCATTATGAATTAATTCTATTTTTTAGAACTTTGATGTAGCCTAGCACTGAGCACACAGTTTATATTCCAAGTTATTTTATTCTCAATATTTTCATGATTGAGTGTTTATTCCTTGTTCTTAATGCTTGCACTTTTCTAACTAACTATTCTTCAATATATTGAATCACAATGAGACCGAGAGATGATTTATGATTAAAGCTCTGGGATTAAACACCATTAGTTGGGCAAAAGCAAGATGCTTTACTGCGACTAGTGTGATTTTCAAGAGAAATCCAAAGAACTTAATGAGTCTCCAATTAGTTAAATTCACATAGAGATATGGAGTTATTAGTTGGAGATATTTTTGGTATTGTTTGAGAGAAAATATTGAATAGTTAAGGGACTTTTATCATCAACTTGGGATAATTGAGATTCTATAACAAGGAAGAATAAATTGTATGGAATTTACTAGGTGAAGTCAAACGCTCTAGATCTATTTTTATTATTTTTAAAATCTTAATTTTAATATTCTTTTCTTTAGTTTAATTTAGATACACCATTCTTCAAATTTCAGTTTTCCAAATAGTATTTAATTTAGTTAATGTCAATACTCAATAGCATAATTATTCTCTGTGAGTTTGATAACCATTTTTTTTTTAAATACTTTACTATTTGTTACGATTCTGTGTACTTGCAGATATATTTTTATGCAAACAAGTACCATTCATCAAGATAGAATACCAAGGTGTAGAAATACACTCTCCAACCAAACCACAAAGTTGGTTAGAAAAACCAAAAGAGCGAAGCACCTCCAGAAGGAAATCCCAATCAACACGGTCATATGCCTTTGCCATTTCCAGTTTTAACACCACATTCCCACCATGTACCTTCTTATGAATAGAGTGAACCATTTCCTGTGTAAGAATGATATTCTCAAATATGCTTCTGCCAGGAATAAACGCATCTTGTTTAAGAGATATTATTTTTGGAAGAAGAGTTGTCAAATCATTCACAATCACCTTCGAGCAAATTTTATAAAACATCGAACAAAGACTCATGGTTTAAATTTGTCGAACCCATTTGGCATATCCATCTTCGAAATTAACACCACATAAGAAGAGGTATAGAATCTAGGCCATTTAACTCCTTTGAAAAATTCTGAAGTTGTTGCTATAACATCCAATTTAATAGTCTCGCAACAACTTTTAAAGAATCCCGACCCAAATCCATCTGGACCCAGTGCATTATTACAAGGAATAGAATCCAAGGCATGTTTCACTTCTTCAATCAATGGAATAGCACAAATTGCTTTGCTCTCAGCCATTGATATAACGGGTGAAATACAATGAGCTAAATCTGGCAAACTCCTATGTGACTCCTTTTGCAAAAAGCTTGAAAAATAATTAACAACTGCTAAAAGGATTTCCTCTAGAGAACTCAAATAGGTACCATCTTGAAGTCTCATATCCATGACTCTTTTTTTCCCCCTTTTATAAGATAAATAAGCATGGAATAATTTTGAATTTTGGTCTCCATCAACTCGCCATTTTACTTTCTCCATTTGAGCCAATCTAGTCTCCTCTCGGTGCCTCCAATCAGCTAAATCCACATGTTTCTGCATAAGCTTTTGTTCAATCCTCGAATCCTATTCATTATGTAAAGTTGATTCTGAAGTTTCTACCTAAGCTTCTAACTCCCGTATATGAGACTCAGTCCTCCCAAAGATTTGCTTATTCCAATCTCTCAAAGCCACCCTTAGTTTTTTCAATTTAAAAGCCAGCTTCAAAAGACCCGTTCCCCACACATCCTCCTGCCAGATATTTGCCACAAAAGATTGAAAATCTGAATGTTCCGTCCACATTTGCTGAAACCGAAAAGGAGAAGGACCATAAGAGAAAGGATTTAATTGAAACTCATGAACATGGGTGAATGATCCGATGTTGATCTCAGCAAATAACAGTTTGTCGTATTAGGAAATCTCGTCAAACAACTAGCATTCAAAAAGCATCTGTCCAGCTTCACCCAGCTCCTCGATAAGCCACTATGACCATTACACCATGAAAACCTCCTCCCCAAAGACTTCATTTCAATCAATCCACACTGGTAAATCCAGGAATTAAACTCATCATTCGCCGCTCTCAGACGAGGTCTTCCACCCCGACGTTCCAAATCCTCCCTTGTTATATTAAAATCACTTGCAATAAGACAAGGTTCATTTCCTAGAACCTGACAGTTTAACTATTCCCATAAGGCTCTTTTCTCAATCATAGTGCATTTGGCATAAACAAAACAACAAAGAAAATTGTTAATACCATTGCCTACTCAAAGTAAAATAAATTGCTCACTGCTTAAGACCAGTTGAACGGAAATGTCATCCTACCAAAGTACCCAAATTTTTCCAGCAACCCCTTCATTAGTAATAAACTGATCCATATGTAACAAATGCAACAAACCATGCACCTTATTGGACAAAGCAAAAGGTTCCATCAAATCAACTATTTTTGGTTTCATTTTAATAACCAATTTCTTTAATCTACCTTTAGCGGTTCCAAGACCTTGTATATTCCATGATAAAATCGGACCAATCATAAGGAATATTTATTGGGTTGGGCTAGCACCCGGGTCGAGCTACTAACTTTTTCAAATGTTTTCCGAACTCCTTTTTTCTTAACTTTAACCCCTCATTTTTAGTAGGATAATCTTTATGCTTTGAAAAATTTTCAACATTTAATTTTGGTTCAGGTTTAGAAACAGAGTCCTCCATAGTGATAGTCTCAACAATAGGCGCATTAGGCATAACACCCGTTTGCAGGGCACTAGCACTAGTGTCCACAGGTCCCTCTACTACAACATCCTCAACACCCTCAACATGATACTCATGCACCTTTAAAAAGTTTTCTTCACTCGGATTATCATCAACTTCGATTACCTGCACTGAGTCATTACAGATTACTGACCATCCACCATTTGTCATATCCTCATCCTGAACTTGGGCTTGATCCTCAGATTCCACAACCTGGGAATTCGAGATGCTACTTGTATTTCCCTACTCTGGGGCTGAAACAACCATCAAGCCTTTGTCTTTGTCTACATCATCTTGTGGGACAAAATCTTTAACTTCTTTCACGATTTGACATCATTTAAATTCTTATGCACCCAAACTTTTTCTCCATTATTTTGCACCTACATTCTGCATGTGCATACATTATGCCCTTGCACCTTACATCGTGAACAAAATGCCGGGAGAGTCTTGTAAATCACTTCCTGTTTGCGTCCTGTCCCTAGCGTCCCGATCCAAAAGAAAGGAATTGGATTTTTCGCTTCATCCATCTCCAGACACATGTCATAGGATTATCTCTTCGAATATAACAACCAATCGGCGCAATAAGTATCTTTAGATATGATTCATGGTAAAAGTTGGGCAGAAGCCCTAGCAGCACGATCCAAACAGGTACTAGGGGTGTAAATTTAACCTGGAAAACCGGTCTGGACCGATTGAACCGGTTTTGAACTGGTCTGATCCGGGACCAGTTCCTGAAATGCATAAACCGGCCGAAACCGGTTTCGAGTCCAGTTCTGGTTTTGGGATTTTCTGGATCGGACCGGTTGATTAAAAAAATATATAAAAAATAATATTTAATATATCAGTTTTATACAAAATTAAAATTATACAAAATATTTTTTATATATTAATATATATAAGTTTTATATATAATGTATAATTAATAAATTATATGTGAAATTTTTATATATAATATATATAATTATATATCATATGTGAAATAATTTCCAAAACTGCTATGTACAGTCGTCGTTTGTAAGCGGCGTGCAAACGACTTTCAAAATAAATATAAAAGAATGCAATCATCTAATGTGGCTGGATCCCACTCTCTCTCAATGTTCTTTGCTTCTGCACTCTCTCTCTCTCTCTCCCTCCCAAATTTCTTTTCTCTCGCAGCATTCTCTCTCAACCAAACTCTCTCTCTATCTTTTCTATGAATATTACTGCCCTCAGCCACTCCATCGAGCAATAGCAACCCCAGGTCACGATACTCCAGCCCCTCTCACATCTTTCATGAACAGGGAAAGAAGACAACACTACGGATAAAATCCATCTCTCTCTCTCTCTCTCGTCTTCATTTTACGCCAAAATCAGTTGTGAATTTATTATAATGTTTATCCCAATTCGTTCTTTGCATTTTGTTTTCTATCCTGGGGATGACACTACTACAATTGAATCATAAACCCATAGTTTCCTTTGAAGATTGGAAAAAAAAACACGACATTCACGGAACAAATCGAACACAAACACCGTATAGATCCGGCTTCACAAAACATTGAAATTAAAGTTGCCTTGAAAGTTGGAAATGAAGAAATTAAAAACCAACTACTTGGCAGTCATGGAAACAAAATTGTTGCACACATAAAGCGAATAGAGAGAGCAGTTGTAGCAACAAATTGTAAACAGACACCCAAATGTCTAAATTTTGAAAGAAAAAAAAAGTACCTTCATTTTGTGCCAAGGGTTGAGCGTTCGTTCCAAATTGAGTAGTGAAGGAATTCAAGACCAAGATGCCAAGAACAAGAACATAGACAACCTTATTTGAGATCAAAAACCCCATTTTCGTCTCCCAATAAACTCAAAGTACTGCTACTGCTAAGGTCCAATACATAACAGACAACATGTACGACAAGAATAGCAAGCACAATAAATTAATAACAAAGGCCAGAGAGAGAGAGAGTAGTTGACGAGGGGCTTGAAGATAAAGTGGAACCAGGGATCGTCCAACAAGGGAGGAAATGAGAGAAAAAATAAAACAAAGACACGAAAAGTCATAAGTACGGATTTAAAAAATGATTTTATTGACTAACAAGAACGTCAAGCCACTGGCTACATGGTGGGCCACGTAAATATGTTGCACGACGACTGCACATGGGTGATTGCATATAAAATTTTTCAATAATTTCATATTATAATTTATAAATTATAACATAAAATGTTAATCTTAAATATGAATATTTGTAATTTGTTTGATCATATGCTATTATTATTAATATAATTATATATAAGTTAATGTTATTAAAAAATAAAAGTTTAATCTTAAAAATGAAAATTTAATTAATTATAACATAAAATGTTAATATTAAATATGAACATTTGTAATTTGTTTGATCATATGCTATTAATATAATTATATATAAGATAATGTTATTATAAAATAAAAGTTTAATCTTAAAAATGAAAATTTAATTGATCATATATTATATAGCTATACTAATATATAGTTTATAACTAATACTAATATATAGGTATACTAATAGTCTAATATTAATACTTTTATATTGTCTAATAATTTATATAGCTATACTAATATATAAGTTTATAACTAATACTAATAGTCTAATATAGACTATAGTTATACTTATACTAATATAGTTTTACTAAATCACTATAAGTTTATAGTTAATACTAATATATAACTATACTAATAATCTAATATTAATACTATTATATAGTCTAATAATTTATATAGCTATACTAATATATAAGTTTATAACTAATACTAATATATAGTTTATATAGAATACTAATATATACTATACTAATAGTCTAATATTAATATTATTATATAGTCTAATAATTTATATAGTTATACTAATATATAAGTTTATAACTAATACTAATATATAGTTTATATAGAATACTAATATATACTATACTAATAGTCTAATATTAATATTATCATATAGTCTAATTAAGACCTAATGATGGTCAACCGGAAGAGTAACTTGTTGTCTCAAGCTGGGAAGTAGACTTTACTAAAATCTATTCTTCAGTCAATCCTTACCTATAGCATGGGTATCTTTAAACTCCCCAAAACCATTCTTAGAAGCCTCAACCACCCTTTGCAATCTTTCTGGTGGGGTCAAAGCAATAACAGATCTAAAATTCATTGGTTGAGATGGCAAATATTAGGGAAACCCAAACAAAAGGGGGGCTTGGGATTTAGGGACTTTGAATACTTCAATTTAGCCTTACTAGCTAAACAAGGTTGGAAAATCATTCAAAATCCTTTATCACTTGCAGCCTAGGTTCTTAAAGCAAAGTATTTCCCTACATCCAATTACTTATCAGCCAAATTAAGACCAAATGATTCATATGTATGGAAGAGCTTCCTATTAGCCAGACTAGTACTTAATGCTAGACTTTTATGGAGAGTTGGAGATGGAAGAAAAATCAAAATTTGGCAAGATCAATGGCTTCCTTGTCCATCTACATTCCGAGTGCAATCTCCTGTCAACTTTCTAGATGCTGAAGCTCCAGTCTCTGATCTCGTAAATCCAGTCACCATGCAGTGGGATCTCCCTCTCATCTATGCCATCTTCTTAGCCTTTTAGGCAAAATTAATTACCAGATCCCTATTAATCCATGTAGGAGCCAAGATATGGTGAACTGGAGATGTTCAAGCAATGGAAATTTTTCTGTAAGAAGTGTTTATCACCTTCAAGGCTTACTAAAAGAGGATAGAGTGGGACAGTCTTCAACCCAGAATTCCAATTCGAGTTTTTGGATCAAAGTTTGGGGTATCCAAGCACCTCAAGTCACAAAATCCTTTCTTTGGAGAGTTGCAAGTGAGTCCTTAGCCACTAATCTGAACCTGCATAAAAGGAAAGTGAGAGAATCACCCCCTCTATCCAATTTTCTCCCTTGAACCTGAATTAGTATCTCATGCTATCTGGTCCTATAGTGCAGCCCAGGATGTGTGGTCTATGAACTCAAAAAGAATTCAAAAACTAAGTATCCTAGAAGGCTCCTTTAAAGATACTTTGGTTCCTATAATGGCTCATTTATCTCCTTTAGAGATCATTGAATTTGTTGTTACTAAAAAAGCCATCTGGCATAGGAGGAATACTTGGCTCTTTGAACAGCAGTTTCACCCTCCCTCTCAAGTGTCAAAGCAGATCCAAGCAGAGATGGCTTCTATTGAGTCATGGCTAGAGGATGGGATAAAACAGATGAAAGTCCAAGAACCTCAAAACAACAGTTGGATTGCTCCCCCACTAGATGTATTCAAAGCTAATTAGGATGTTGCCATTGATAAAGGCAATTTGAGGTTGGGGATTGGTGTGATTGTTAGGGACTCAGATGGATCTATCACAGCCTCCTTATACTCATCGATGGACCTGATTCCTGATCCATTCCTTGGTGAAGCTATAGTAGCTCGAAGGGCTACTTCCTTTTGTGTAGAGTTGGGGCTACAACATATTATTCTTAAAGGTGACTCTCTATTGGTGGTAAAGGCTATTCAACATAAAAAGGATAGCTGGAGTGACACTGGTATTGTTATTAGAGATATTAAGATCATGCTATCCAAGACCCGTTCTTGGTCTATTTTACATATCCGTAGGAAAGTTAATGTAATTGCTCATCTCTTGGCAAAGTTTGCTCTTAACTGCCCGGAAGATTGTATACTCATTGAGGACTATCCTCCATGTATCCAGCATTTGCTTTAATGAATGAAATAGCTATTTCAAAAAAAAAAATTATATAGCTATACTAATATATAAGTCTATAACTATTTAACTAATACTAATAGTTTAATATAGACTATAGTTATACTTATACTAATATAGTTATACTAAATCACTATAACTAATACTAATATATAACTATACTAATAGTCTGATATTAATACTATTATATAGTCTAATATATTATATAGCTATACTAATAGTCTGATATTAATACTATTATATAGTTTAATATATTATATAACTAATACTAATATATATACTAATACTAATAGTCTAATATAGACTATAGTTATACTTATACCAATAAAGTTATACTAAATCACTATAACTAATACTAATATCATAATAATATATTAGAGTTATAGCATAATATATGTATAATAGACTAATAGTATAGTTAACTTAATATGTTAGTATTAAGTTCACTATAAGTCCATAACTATATATAATATGGATATCACTATTAATATTGGTATAGTCTATTGTTATTTAGTATAAAGCAAATATTAATCTAATTAACTAAATGTAATCGTATACAAAATGTAAAACTAAAAAGTTTAATATATTGACAATTAACATAGATTCATAATATTAATACATTGACATACCCTAAGTTAGTAACAAATTAGCAATTAACATCATATAAATATAATTATAATTAATTATTTTTTAATCATTTAATTAAGTAATCCACATTGAATAGTTTACCTAATTTTAATTTTAGTAATTTAAATAATTTTTTAAATTAAACTATGTGCCAAAAAGATAAAAGAATAATAATATACCTCATCTACCAAACACAAAACGACGCTGTTTAGTATAAAACAGGACCTAAACGGCACTGTTTAAGTAAAGGAGGGAGAATTTTGAAACTAAGTTACGTGAAATGGCATCATTTCACACAACTCAGTTTTTTTTTTATTAAATAAACCATTTGTTGAAACGGCGCTGTTTGGATCCAATTTCAATCCAAATGGCACCGTTTCAACGTTAGTTTTCAGCCCCCCACTCAAAATCCCTTGGTTCTGAGTTTCTATTTTTCACTTTCACTTTCACTTCCCCCCCTTCCCTCGAAAGGCGAAAACCCTAGCCCTCCCTCTGTCGCATCCCCCCCCTCTAGCCCCTCCGACGCCTCCATGACTCCGTCGAAGTTCTCTTCATCCCCTACATCACGTCTTTTCATTGATTTTCGATTGGTACGCTCTCTCTCTCTTTGTTTTTTAATCTTTTGAGGGTGTTTATTCTAGTTTTGTACTATTGTTTGTTGGTCCTTTTGTGGTTTCTGGTGTATTTTGGAATTGGGATGTAGGTATGCTCCTGCCTCCTATAGATTTAATTGATTTTATTGATCAGAAATTTCGTGTGTATCCTGCACAAAGTATGTACTATCATTGATTTTATTAATCTGTAATGTTCCTGCAAATGAATGTGTGTACTGTCATCTTTTGTTGATCTCATAAGGAACCTGTTATGTGTCCAAATTCATCATTAGGCAGCACAAAGTATTGGGGTAAAATACCCATAGAAATCTATTGGCACATAGTACAATTATAAAATTGCGTAAAGGGGAAATTAATAGCCTGACAAGTGAAGAGTACTAGTAAGTTAGCCTTGAAAACCCAAATGTATTTTTCATTGCAACCAAACAAAAGTATTCCATGTCTTGCATGCATGGTGTCACTTGTTTTCTGTGCATGCAAAAAACATAGATGTTAGCCTTGAAAACATCTTAGACGATTATGGAACAAAAAATCCATAAAAGACCTAATTTATCATCTGTTAGACTGTTATTGTGAAGCTCTTACTCTTTAATACATATAATCTCTGTTATTGCAAAGCTGTTAGATTTTTAGGACATATAAGAAGATCAATAGTCTATTGCAGACTTGGTGCATTATTTTCCACTTATAGAATTTGTTGGTCATCTAAGCCATTAAATGACATCATACTTAACTTATAGAATCTGTTGGGACATGCATTGATATCTTCCAATTTTAATAAAGCATATTTTTTATAGCAGTTTTTTTTATAAAGCAGATTTTTGTAAATAGTAACGAACTTTTAATAAAACAATAAAGCAATTTTTCTTTTAATAAATAGATTTTTATGATAAATTTGCATTCTATTAAAACTGAAAAACTGGACTGGACTGGACTGGAAACCAGTAAAATCGGAAGTACCAGTTTAGGAGGGTAACCAGTGCATAATCGTTTTTGAAAATGTAAAACCGGTCATATCGGTTCGGTCCTAAACTTTGTCTAAAACAGAACCGAACCGGTGGTTACACTCCTAATAGGTACCAAAGGCAGTTCTTCATCTTCATTAAAATCTGGCTTCTAGTGAAAAGCATGATATTGAACACCATTCACCTAACACTTTCACGAGAGAGCGCTTTCAAGAAATCTGGTTCATTTGACATGCGAACAAACAAGTTTCAGGGGCGCCACATTATTGAAACCACCGAAATGCATCCAGTGAAGTAGGGGTGATACCCGTATGGTGCGGGGCGGGGGTACCCTCCCCGCCTCCTATATAAAGGATAACTATTGTATTGCCTTGGCCTCCTATATAAAGGTTGGCCTAGGAGGCCAAGGCAATTCAATGACTTGAATACAATTTTAAGTTTTTAATAAATTGTATATATCTATATACAATATATTTATTTAGATATATAAATATATAAAAAAAAATTTATATATGCAGTGCGGAATGGGGGGCGGGGCGGGGCCCGGCCCCGCTGGGGTCATCCCGCCCCCATTAATCCTTCTCCATGCGGGGCGGGGGACCCCGCCTCTGCATGTGAGGAGCGGGGTAGCCCGCCCACCCGTGCGGGGGCGGGGCGGAAGCGGGGCAGGGCAGCGAGGGCGGGGCCCCGCTGCCCACCCCTACAGTGAAGGCCTCTTCCTTAGAAACTTTAGAACAATGGAAAAACGGAAAGGTTCTATAGACCTAGCAATCTCCTCCTTAGAAAACTGAAAACAAAGTTCTCCATCAACGTACTTAGGCCCATGATGAGGCACAAACATCTCAGGGATTGGTTATGGCACCGCCGAGACGAGATCAACGTAAGGACGTCAACCTGCCTCTACGTCAGCAGCCACCATGCAGCCCCACGACATAAAAAAGAAACCCTAGCATGATGCTTCGTTAGTACCCTAGCGTCAGAGAAAATCGCGTTAACATCCCGACCTTCAACCATAAACAATTTGTAAATGAATTACCCAAAATAGAAACTTTGTTTACACAAAGTCAATAAAATTCATGAGTCAAAAAGATTATTTCTTTAGATTTTTTAGCACAAAAGCAATTCAAACTTTCAACCTGAACTTGACTACAAAAACAGCAACTATATTCGTTTCAATAACTTTTTAACAACAACAAGAAGAGACCTACAAAGAGATATTTTCATCGTTTTTATTACGTTTCTAAACTTTATATCACGTTTAAAGATTGCCTTTTTTTTTTTTGAAGAAATCAGACTCATTTCATTAATGAACCGAAGTTACAACTATGACTTAATAATACATGAAAAAACCAGACTATAAGTCAACTACGCATCAGCTCAGGGGCATCCCCGCCACAAACCAGTGACGGACATTGTCTTAACTTCTAAAAAACTCTCCCATAAACAGAGAAAGCGTTCTGTGAACACAGAACTAAACGACCCCCCAACCTCCCTAGAGGAATGAGACGGGGCACTGCTATGGACATCAAATCCAAAGCCCATTTCTAAATTATTACTAACTAAAACCAAAACCTACACCTAACTACAAACCAAACAACACCAAAAAACGACCCCAAGCAATAGTGCGAACCCGGATGTTACGCCTACCGCAAGCATCGGCATCTCGAATTGGCCTGGACGGGCACCCAACTCATGCACGGACCACAAAGCCCGGCCGTACGACCATCAGCGTAGCATCATCCAACACTCTCGAACAGCTCTTGCCACAGAGTACGTCCAATCCAAAGGTCCAACACAACACTCGGGTCAACAAAATAACAATAGAACAGAAAAAATTAACTACAAAGTGCTGAAAACAACCAAACAGAAAAATAAACAACAAAAAACACGGATGAACGGTGCACGGAAGTTCGGCATTGGTTCGTGCAGGGCACTGTTTCTCGGGGAGGAAAGCCGACGGTCGATCTTGGAAACCCCGGAGTCAGAGAACCCAGAGAAGCTGAGCGTGGTGGCGGCAGAGGGCTCCCTGGTGGCGCGTGGTGGCCACGCGCCGACGAGATCAGGAAGTTTCGTCCCGCGCGTGCGGGCTACGCGCCTCTCCGTTGGACGCCGGATTTTGAGGTGTTGAAGATCGGCGCCTGGACGTCCTTCCGGTGTGGCGCGTGTGATGAGATGGCGGCTAGAATGACCGGAAACGGCGATCCTCCCTTATGTAACCTGAGAAAACAGAAAAATGAAGAAAAAACACTACGACGAAACAGAATATAAACGCCGGAGACGAAGGGCCGGCGAGGGGAGGAAGGAAACGGCGAGGAAGGGCTCCTCCTTCCCCCCAACTGGATTCGGACGAGAGGCTGTTTAGAGAGAGAGGGTCTGGTTTAGAGAGAGAGGGTCTGGAAGAAAAATCACTTCCTTAGAAACAAGGAAGTGATTTTTCTTTGGAAAACATACAGTAGCTCTGGCCTCTAGTTGTTTTTTTGGATTAAAAAAGATCTCAAAATCCAAACTTCCACTCACTTGAAGTCACATCATAAAAATAAATCAGACCATATGCTGTACGTGAAAGAAATTAACATGATTCAATCACATAATTCATAATTGTTTGCAAATCCCAATCATCAAGCAATGGCATTAATAAAACATTCAACTAAATAATTTTCTCAACCATAGGATCAAGTCTTAAACACCCATGGCCATTTGTAAATTACTCAAACTTGATACATGCTAAATGTAATGATTCTTCTTTCTAAAATCATCCAAAATCAATTCACCGACATGTTTGGAGAAAATTTAAATCCTTAAAATTGTCAAGAGCTTACAATCCACTTACAATCGAAATTTACATCTATTACAACAGAGGACTGAAGGAAAATATAGAACAAAATGAGGTTTACAAACTGCACTCACACAATTTCTTTAGGACTGAAAGTACCAAGAATTTTCTTTTAATAACTTTCTAGCACTCTTAACTCTCTAAGGCATGTTTAAGACCAGAAAATGGCAGAGAAGATTGGGCTTTCAATTGAGAATAAAGAGATAGAGAACTTCAATCTATGCAATTTTCGGACATAGAACCTCCAGACGCTATGTGCTTGGAATTTCATTGGCTGCTTCTGCCATGGCCTTCGTTGCTTTTCCTAGAGTTCAGAAGTATAAGAATGATCAGCGGAATAGATCATATGATGACTAATGCTACATTCCAAATAAGCTCGTATCTCTTTTGACAATTGTGAAGGATCTGGGGATTTAAAGAAAGTGCATGCTAGTCAATCACACTATATCACTGTATAGAGCGGTGCGTTTAGATGTTAAATTGAGTTGAGTTGAATTGAGTTTAGATGATAAAATATTGTTATAATATTATTTTTTAATATTATTATTATTTTAAAATTTGAAAAAGTTGAATTATTTATTATATTTTGTGTTGAAATTTGAAAAAGTTGTAATTATGAGTGAAATGAATTGAGTTTGGTTTGAAAACCAAACGAAGTTTGAGTCTGTTTGAGAATACAACTATTCTCAGGTATTCTTAAATATGTTCAAATTCTACTTTTTCTGATCTCTTATTTTCCAAAATCCGATAAAACATCTTAAATCAAATTATTTTATTACTATTTACAAATTATTTCATTACTATTTATAGATATTCTGAGATTGGTGCCGTTTGAATAATGAGTTGACATGAAAATTGAAAATTGAATAAAATATTATTAGAATACTATTTTTTAATATTATTATTATTTTGAAACTTGAAAAAGTTGAATTATTTATTATATTTTGTATGAAAATTTAAAAAAATTGTAATAATTAGATGAGATGAGATGAAATACTCATACTATCCAAACTTGGTATCACTTTAAAAGTCTCTCTCGTAATTTATCACATCTCGTACAAACTTGACACCTACATGATATTTCACAAAGTGTTTACGTTGGATAACAGAGTTTGGACTTATAAACTATCCGTATGAGTATAAAACTTATGCAATAATTCATCTGCAACCGTAACACATGTAAATCATCTCTTTTTAATAGTCAGAATATTATACCAAAATAAGACCCTAAACTTAATTATTCTCTAACTAGTAATAATACTTGCAACATGACCCGTAACTTGCGCCCATAGTCTACACGACACACGTTTCCCGTAAACACCCATTCCACTTGGTTGCTCCATACACGTTACTCCGTGAACACCCACATATATATATATATATATATATATATATATATATATATATATATATATATATACACACACGTGTGCATGTGTGTGGCAACCCCAACCCTAGGTTGGGGTTGATTTTACACTAAACGGGCTGGGTATCAGATGGTTTTGGGTTGAATCGTGGGTCATGGATGGGTTTTGATGGGCCCTTTTTTTTGAGCTTTTAAATGTGGTTTAACAAATGGGTTGGCCACTTAAAGGTGTAATTAAACTATTGGGCTTGCCTATACTTTTATGGGCAGTCATTTAATAAATTTTAATGATCCAAGTATTGAGTCCGAATAAGTCCAAATCGTCCAATAAATATCTTTGAGACTTTAAATAATTTATCCAGCCCATTACCCAATATACAAATAGGCTCATTGCTCACTAAATTTAACTGGGCCTTAACCAACTTATTGTGCCCAATAAATCTTTAGCCATTCAAAATAAGTTTTTTAGCATACAAGACCGCATTGCAACTTACCATAACACTAAAATCCTAATCAAATGCCTAATGTTTCCAAACATTACAAGCATTATATTAATATATATACATACACGTGTAATAATTAAGTACTGGCAACTTAGGCCTAGAATAAGCAATTGAAAGCAACATTTCCTCTATGCCTAGAAGAGACTAAAATCTCATTGACGTGCCCAAAACTTGGTGGCGGCTTGCAGACTTTCTTCTCGGCCTTCTCCTTCGCAGCTCTGTCCGACATCATATCTAATCTCTTTGATCCAGCTTCCCCAGCTGCCTTTCTTTCTATTCTCCTCCTCATAACATACTCTTATGGAATAAACACATCCATATAATATGATTCTAAGTTTGAGGTGTTATACTCTTCTGGAAATCTCCACAAACTTTGAGGTGTTATACTAAGTTTTGAATTCAAATCTGAATATGAATCCATCTTATACTAGAGTAGTCGCCAAAGGACTAAAATTCCTTAAGGAATGGGCCCTAAGTTATGGCTCAAACCCGATTTAGTAGGGTACTAGTACAACTGTGGTCGCATCCAAGTAGGAATTTCGTTAAGTTTTGGGGTTGGTCTACATATCTTAACCTTTATGCTTCCACCATAACTCATCACTCAAGCTCTCATTCTGGTCTCTAACACAAAACCTAACCGATCACTCAATCTTTAACCCAAAGTTGTATCAAAATCATTCCAAAAGCGTTTCTCTATTGGATTTGCTTGCTTAGTTTAGAAGTTAAAGCAAACTTGGAAAATTCACTACAACAAATACCATGTTTTCCCAAGAATGAGTTTGGTGGCAAAAAGAATCATTTTTGTGGAAAAAACTCTAGTCCCACAAATTTTCTTGGTGGAAGGCTCATCGGATATAAGTCGCCATAAAAAGTATTATATTTCACGAAATGTCTAGATCGTGGGAAATACCAAGGTGTTCCCATGACACATCCCACGATAAGAGCCTACTAAGCTTGCTGCAAAAGTATGTTTACTTTCATTAATGATCATGGTAATAGGATCAATTATCGCAAGAAGTATTGGTGGGTATTAGTATTACCCACTAAAACATTTGGTGGAAAAAACGTTTTTCCTAGCTAGCGTGCATCCTCAGTAAAGCAATTGGCTGAACCTTTCCCTGCCGAGGCTTCCATTGGAAATAGTTAATTTCCATGAAGGTATCTTGTAGAAAATAGTTTTTTTATGAAACTGATTTACCTTTTTCTCACAAACACTTGATTTGTAGGAAATAGTTAATTTCCATGAAGGTCTCCTATAGGAAATAGTTTTTCATGAGACTAATTTCCCTTTTTCCCACAAACACTAGCTCTTGGAGAAAAACTATTTTTTCCCACTAAAGTGGCACCGTAAAATATCACAAACATCAAAGGACTTGTCGTGAGGACCAAGGTTGGTCAACATTGAAAAAAAAAGTGAGATTCACTATAAAAATGTTATTTATTTTTTGTTATGTGGATCTCACTCTATTTAAAGGAGGGCAAAGATTGATGGATCTAACTCCATAGGATCCAGAACAAGAATTATGAAGTAGAAGATGAGAAGAGTTCATGACTATTCATAGAATTACTCATATATGCCAACCTAGCAAATTTTAGGCATTCAAGATATTCTACAAACTCTTCTACTTATTTACGAACCATGCATCGTTTGGTTTATTGAGACCTAATTTACAAGCCAGTAAAGCCTAAACATAGTCGAAAAAACATTAGCCTGTTTAGGAACACAAATGTTTTCAGATATTCTCAGATTACTTTACTACTATTCACAAAATATTCACAAACTATTCAGTACTATTCACAAACTATTTTATTACTATTCACATATGAAATGAGATACTCTTAGCATCCAAACGGAATGTTAGAATCTCAATATATGAATCGTTTGGAAGATGAAATCACGAGAAGCTAATTATTTGTGAGTAATAATATTTTAAGGATTATGATCAGAATGTTAAGTTTTAAGGAAAAAAAGATTATGTGAGTATTTTGGGTTTAATAGAAAGTATGTGTTTAATGAGAAATTTACGTGGTAATGCGCTTATTTTATAGGTAATCGGTTATGCACCAGAATTATAGGATTGGCATTATGCAGTAAATAACATGATCACACATTTACTTATAGTGTATGGTAAACAACAATGTTCTCTCAAAATTATTATATATGTATGACCCTTTGTTTGAGGCCAACTTTTACATATCCAAGCCATGATCAAAGTGATTTTGAGTGCCATGATAATTGTAAATGTCATGATTTTATGCATATGTTTCATTTTGTTTTGCATTGTACATGCATCACAATATTTTATGGCATCTCATAATTTTTATGTGAATTCCATGCATTATGATAATATATGATAAGAAAAAATATGACAATAAAGCCTATATGTATGACCATGAATGAATGAATGATAGTTAAGATATGTAATGACCTATTTTGTAATAAGTATGATGGTATCATTAGGTAAGGGCAATATGCACTGTGCATGCACTCTGGACATTATCCCCATTGGCCACTTTCATTTCCAATCAGGCAATGATGTCTACCTTCACTCCAACTAATCGAGCCATAAGACCCAGAAAGTTATGAGTACTTCCAGAGTCCACCAAAATAACGACTAATTGATTATTAATAATCCCAACCAATATCATTGTACATGAATTTGGAATGCTAGATATGGCATGGATGGAGATTTCAATATTCTTATCCTTTACATCAATTACACTTTCTTCAATTTCTTTGGTACTAAATAAGGCGTCCTCTTTCGTATCACCTTGCACCCCTTGTAAGCCTTTGGAGATTTATAAACATGAGAGGGATTCTATTTCTCATTACAATGGAACACAATCCTTCTTTCTCCTCTTCTCCTCTGTCTGAGTTGAAAATCTCTTCTTGGATACATGACTCCCTTTTGACTCTAGCCAAAACATCCTACTGGATTCTGCCTACTCCAAAAGAAAAATTTCCCTTTCCTTCAAGAATTTCACCAACCCAAAGACTAATAGGATTAAGCATCCCTATAGGCAATCAATTATAACATTTTAACCCATTGAGGAAGTAGTTCAATCAATCTTGTTCAGATAATCCTTGAAGATGGTTTGAAAGAGCCTCAAACTATGCCTTATAAACTACTATAGTAGATGTCCATTTTATTCTTTTCAAAGCCTCCATCAGGTCATCATAAGTTGTAGGTCCAAATATGATTTGCAATGCCTCCACAAACAGAATCCCACCCAGTGAACAATCTACTATCAACATCTTGATACCATGTTAATGCTTCCCCATTTATGTAATAAGAGGCTATCAAGATCCTATACTCTGGTTGAGTTTGGTAAAATCAAAGTATTGACTGGCTTTAAATATCTAACCCACTGATTTGTTTACATTGAAATGGGAAAATTGAACCTAATTCCAAGACAGATGGTCACATTAGATTATATCGAACTTCTGCATTGTATTGAGAAATTACAATCTTGTAATCAATAATGAGTCTTTTGGGTTTCCAAGAGACAAAGTTCTCAATCTGAAGCATTTTTTAGGAAGCAATTAAAAGACTTTTGTCCTATCTTCCTAAACCATTTTTATGTTAAGTTGAATATTGAATATGCCAATGTTAGAGATATCTGTTGGAGGAAAACAAATGTAGCACAATGGAAGCTTCTTGAATGATGGAATCACTCTTGCAGAAATGAGTTTGATTGAAGATGAGTATCTCTTAAATACAGCTTGATGCTCGTAAGAACTCAAGCACAATTGAAAAAAAGAAAAATGATGTAGTTGATTCGTATTGAATGATATAGTATTAGGCTTGGTTTGGATGGCCATATGGGATGGTAGTCTATACGGATGAGATGATTTTATCTACCAAATGGTGAGTTTCACATCTTTATTTCATCTATAAGTTTTCAAACGGATCTCATTACTCTTTGACATTAAATAGTAAAAAGTAACCCATAAAGTAAAAAATATTGTCTTTTTTTCCTGACTCGTCTTCCTCCTTTTTTTTTTCCATCTCATTTCGAAATCTCAACTTCACGCCCTTTCCCCTCTACTATCTTCTTTAAGTTCATCGAAGGTGAGACTAATGTGAAATCCTCACAGCAAAATACCCACCTCCGTGCTTCAGCCCAGGGGTGATACACCAAGGCGGCGTTGGTGGTCGTTGGGGAATTAGAATAATAAATTTTCATAAAGAAATTGATATTTTTGTGAGTATTGAATAAAAGTGCATTTGGGAGTTTTATTAGGAAATTTGAAACTAATAAATTATTTAAAATAAATCTACAACACTTTTAATACATACTAGTTATGGTGCAATGTCCAAAGCACCTTTTTCTAGTTTAGAAAAAAATATTGTGAGAATATTTTGTTTAAGCAATAAGTAATTATTATATGAAGATGCATAATAATTACATTCTATTTATGGAGTACTAAGCAAAAGACTAATAGTTCAAAATAGATTATAACAGAATATAAATTTTGCAAAATAAGCAAGATATAAGAATTGAAATTATAGTTTTTATCTTAAAAGTTGTGCATAGAATGTAAATGTTTTATAGAACTATCAAAGTGGTTCTTGTGTAGTTTGGAAGATGCATTCCTTTAAGAACTATGTTGATGTTTCTTCTACGGCATGAATGGAAACAGTGTTGAATTTTTTGTGACGTTGTTATTTCCATTGATCCATGTCTGCAATGAGTTAAATGATCCATTCTTTTTTATAAGTTTTATCTACTATGTATTGCAAATAAGGCAGATGCTCCTGTATTGAATGAATTTAGAGCATTTCCATCATCAATATAGAAATAAAATAAGATAAGTATAAAAAATAGGAAAAATGATTCATTCAAAACAAATTTGACAATTTGAAATACTTATTCCATTCCCCACAAATAAAATAACACATTTTGTCATAATAAAAAAAAAAACAAATAGCAAGGATGTTCCTCTTGTTCCCAAAAAGAATGGGATAAGTAAATAAAATTTGAATAAAATAATAGAAGATCATTATAAAAATGATTTCAAATTATTTACATTTATTGGGGTCAATTATAAGAATAATATATTAGTTCAAATAAGTTGTTTCATAATTTGTATTAAGAAAATTTTAAAATAAAATTTTAAAAGATTTGAAGGGAATGAGTGAGTGTAAAAAAGATAAACTCGGCCAAAAAGTAATAAAATAAAAGGATTAAAAACGTAATTTTTTAAATAGAATAAATACAATGACAAGAATAAAAAGGGAAAAGTAAGAATAAAGAGGGACAAAATGAGAAAAAAATTTGGAGAAAATGCAAGATCAAAGAAGGACAAAATGGAAAAATAAATCTCGGTCAGAAAATAATAAAATAAAAGGATAAAAACGTAACTTTTAAATAGAAGAAATACAATAACAAGGATAAAAAAAAAAAAAAAAGTAGGAATAAAGAGGAACAAAATGGAAAAACATTTTTGGAGAAAAAACAAGATCAAAGAAGGAGAAAATGGAAAAACAAAACTTGGAGAAAAATCATTGTTCATACGTGGATAGACTCTTTTTATTATATAAGATACTTATCTATTACAAGAATCGAAATTATTATAATTAATTAGAATAAAAAGTGATGAATTTCTTATATATAGAAAAATAAATAGATAATAATTAGAATAATATCTTTTAAGAAAGAGAAATTATTTTTTGGGATTATGGAGTAATTTTGGCCAACAACTTCAAAATATATTTTGGAATTTAAATTCATTTATGATAGATTTTTTAATTACTCATAAATATTACTTTTGATTAATATATTTATAACTATTATTCAATAATTATCAAATTATTTTCAATCATTGGTGGGACCCACCCTTTTATTAAATACCAAAAGGTTAAAACTATCTTATCTCATTTCACTATCCAAACATACACTTTTTTTACAAAGTATTTTATCTCATCTTAACTCAAAAATCTCATTACTATTCAAAATATCCCATCTCATCTTATCTGAACTGCGTAACCAAACGATTAATTGAGAAAAATGTCTCTACAACAAAGAGTAGTGTTGATTCAAAAAGTGCGCCCTTTAAAAGCTAAAATAAAGAGCTTGAGTGAGAAGATCAAGATTTTAGCCATAGTCACGTTGCTGCTGAAGGTGATGTTCAGTTTACATTAGTTTGGCACACCTATAGTTGCTGTAATAACCCTTAAGGGTTCAAGACAACTATGAGCAAAATATGGAACCCTGAAGACTTTTTATGCTTTAATGAAATGGGACATAACAGGTTTATTGTTGCATTTCAGAAGATAATGGATATATAAAGGGTTTTAAACGGCAAACCTTGGTCTTTTGAAAGGAACTTAATCTATATTCAAGCCTTTGATAGCAACACTTCTCCTACTAAGATGGACTTTTCTCAAGAACCTTTTTGGATCCAATTATTTGGACTGCCTCTAGCAGCGATGACAGTTGTGGGAGGAGAAAGAATTGGATCCTCTATTGGAGAAGTTTTGGAGGTAGATGGGAATGGAGATGGAATAGGATGGGAAAGTACTTGAGAATAAGGGTCATCATGGATACTACAAAGCCTTTGCCTTGGGTAAACTAATTAGAGTAGAGGGTGTTCAAAGAAGAATTGATTTTAAATGTGAGAGACTACCACTTTTTTGCTTTCACTGTGGGGCTATTCAACACTTAGGCAAAGTCTATACAAAGGAGAAAACAAGATTTAATACCAAAGGGATAGAGCAATCACAAAATGAAAAGTGGTTAAGGGCCACGACTCAGAACTCATTCATCAGTGGAGACAAAAGAGTAGGAGGAAGTAAACAAAAACCACAAGTATACTCTCAAGATGAACCTGAAGGAAATAGGAGTTGAGGACTATTCTCACAATCTGTCTTGCAGGAAAACCTCAGGAAGAACAAATTCTTCAACCTGTCCAGGAGCAACAGATGTTGAGTTACAAATAATATGAAACACCTATAGACAAAGGAAAACAAAAGGTAGATATCAGCAACAAAGAAGAGTTGTTCAAAGATCAAATGACAATAATATCAGAGGAGGTGCAGTTGTCCATTAACACCCATGATCAAGTGAACAACAATACTAGAAGTTCAACAAGAACACTAGAAGCCACTTAAAAGCTCACTAATCCTCCAAACTGCAGCTTTGATCTTCCTATGACTAACTCATTGAACACAATTGATTTAATAACAACGACAATGGGATGGAAGAGAAGAGCAAGAGCTGGAAACCCACCTAAACCTATTGAAAGGGTACCTTCCTCTAACTTAGACATAAGTGGAAAAAAAATGGACAAAGATCAATCAGAAAGAGGAATCCAGCAAGGGGCAAACAAAAAATAAAGAGAAGAGCTCACTCTTGAAAGGAGCATAACTCAGGAACAGATGGTGGTGGCTGCTGGGCAGCCCCACTAGTAGCAATGATATGTATGTCTTGGAACTGTCAAAGGCTTGGGAACCCTTGAATAGTTCAGGTGCTTCACTCCTTAGTGAAGCATAAGTGCCCCAATCTCCTCTCCTTCATGCATTTTCATTGAGACTAAATGCATGAGGGAGAGAATGGAAAGAGTAAGGGATTAATTAGGCTTTGATAGAAGTTTCATTGTAAACAGCAAAGGAAGCAGTGGGGGGTTGGCAATGATGTGGAGATTAGATTCTGAAATTGAGGTGGAAACTTACACCAACTTCCACATTTCAGTTAGAGTGAAAGACTCACAAAATGAAAAAATTTGGTCATTAACAGGATTCTATGGTAACCCAAGAACAGCAAAAAGAGAAGGTAGCTAGCAATTATTAAGGATCCTGAAACCAAATAACCAAGACCATGGTATGAGAGACTTTAACGAAATTCTATGTCATCATGAGAAATTTGGGGGATCAAACATAACTTTTGCTCAAATGGAAGGTTTCAAACAGGCTATGCAAGAGAATGAGTTAAATGACATGGGGTATAATGGAGCTAAATTCACTTGGTCTAATAATAGACAGGGACCAGAATTCACCAAGGAGAGACTTGATAGAGTGTTAGCAAACTTAGAATGCATGAGTATGTACCTAGACATTTCTGTTTCTGTCTTACCAGCATGTGCATTAGACCACTGCCGTATGGTTGCAACTCTTAGTACTCAGTTAAACTATTCAAGAAGAAGAGAAAGGATTTTTAGCTATGAACTTAGTGTCACAAAGAGTGAGGCAGTTGAAGCTTGACATTTCTCATTCAGTTTCGAGAGGTGAAATCCAAAGCCCTTCAAATGACATCACAAGAACCACATGGGAATGTCCACCTCAAGGTTTTTGCAAAATCAACTGGGATGTGGCAGTTAACAAGAAGCTCTGTGTAATAGCTATAGGTGTAGCAGTAAGAGATGAAGAAGGAGATTTTTTGGCCACCTTGAGGAAAAAACTTAATCTACTTCCTGATCCACTACTAGCAGAAGCCATAGCAGCACTCAAGGCTGCCATTTTTGGTATGGAATTGAGAATGAGCAAGGCAATTCTAGAGGGCTACTCTCAAATAGTGGTTAAATAGGTCCAACTTATGAAGCAAAATGGAAGTTATCTTGGTATAATCATCTCAGAAATCAAACAAACAATAGCTACTTACAGAGAATGTAAAATCTGTTACAAACCTCATGATGGCAATTATATTGCTCACAACTTAGGAAAAGAAGCCTTACTTGTAACAGATAGTCTGGTTGAAATGGAGGAAACTCCAAACTGTTGTAGTTTTTGTACCAATCATAAATGAAGAAGATGTTTTTTTCAAAAAAAAAAAAGTATAGCTGATGTAATACCCCAAAACAAAATTAGATTAGAAGTATTTTTTTAAAACATTTTGGAATATATTAGTCTAATATAAAAAATACAGGAAACTCAATGGATTAAGTGTTATGACCCTAATTGAGAAATAACGATAAAGAGAAATAAAGTAGAGAATTAAGAACACTGTATAGATAGAAATGGAGATAAATTGCAAAAGATGGATAATATTCAATCACAACTTCGAATGTTCGAGGCTCCCAATTCCTCCAAATTAAAAATACAAAAGTTAACAGATTTCAAAATAATCTTCCAAGAGCCCTTGGCTCAGTACATATACCATGAAGTATTACCAAAGTTGTCCTTATATGTGCCCGTACTAATAACAAGATAATGAGATACGCAAATAAAGACTACTCTTAGTCTCAAGCCCATTACTAACTAAAACTAGCAGTCCAACTAACGGTAAAAACAAACTGTAAAAATGGAATTCACCACACAAGCTATAAAGTGATGCGTGGGCCCTATTGGCAATATAAGCTAGGCTGTCTTGCAAACCTGACTATGACATTAAGCTAATTAGAATTGTTTTCAAGAGCAAAGTCAAGTTATGATATTTAAAGTGAATCCCAAACTTCTTGGATTTTATTAAGATCTTTAAGATCATAATTAGACAAAAAGAATTACGCCATCGATTTAGTTGGAATTTTTAGAAATTGATAGTGTAATAAAAAAACCTGTGATTCACGGATGCCAAGTGAGCAACTGGGAGAGTGCCACGTGTCACACATTTGAGCCACATCACCAACCGTTAGAACCAAGTATTTGAGCGCCCAAGACAGCTGGAAAACATTGAGCAACACTTGCAATACACATGGTGCAATCCTCACCATCCAATTAATCTAGATTTGCTTACATGTCAATAAAGTTGGTAGATAAGTCTTAACCGATAAGCATGTTTCTTCTTCTTTTCATTTTAAAAGTTCTGCTTTTTCTCTTCCTCGTGCACACGTGTTTCAGTTACTAACTCACACAACAAAAATAAAGCTCAAGTCACAACACAAATTTTAGTGAGAAACCGAGTGAGAGTAAGTGACTAAGTGAAGTGAAAAATCAGCCTTTCGCAACAAGGATTTAGCTTTGCTAAGTTTAATTTTCCAATCTATTCCTACTTTCGGTGTTTGAAAGAAAATCATGTAAGTTATAATCAGTATTTTCTGAGGTTAAAGGGCTGATTTGTGAAGAAGTTTGTGTTGAGTTAATATCTTGGTTAGCATGTTTTTGTTAAGTAATCAATAGTTGAGTTTGGTTTTGTAAAAGTTAGATTTTTATGCGAGGACAATTTCTGTTTGAGCTTATAAATGGAGTATATTGTTTAGTTATGATTTTATACTTTGGGAATAAAAAAATAGGGGTTAGTGAACAATAGTGTGCTAAGCACATGTGTCTCAGCTAGACTAGTTTTGAGCTTATAAGTTGAATGTTTGGTTTTAGCATTTGCTAGAATAATTTTTGGACATGAGTAAAAATCTGTTTTAGAGTTTTGATCACGGGATTTTCGGTTTGAAGTATTCAAACATGAGATTAGACTTAATTTCCACTTGGTGAAGTGCTCAAGTTTATAACTTTCAGATTTGGAGATTTCTTGAATTGGTTATGTGATAAATCATATTTTAAGGCTAGAAATAGATTTAGAATTGAATTATATGTAGGTTTGTGAATCTTGGTAATTTGGGGCCGAAATACAATTATTGAAAGTTTTAGGTGTCAAATTGTAATTTTTCAAGAGTTAAGGGGCTGACTTGCAATTTTTCTATTTTTGGAAGTACACAAGTTTATATAATATTTTCAAGGTTAATTAGGATGTCTCTAATCTTACTGCACATTTATTTAAGCCTTTTGAAGATTTTATGTGTTAAGCTAATGGCAAGTTTGTAAGTTAGCTTCTAATTTACTCATGATTTGTGATAGTATGATTATTGATAAATATTGCCTCAAGATTTATATTTATGTTCTAAAGTTCTATTGATATCTGAGTTGTTCATGTCATGATATTTTGTTCTCTCTCATGAAGCATGTGTACATGTCATAAAGCATAAGCTATGTATTAAGAATTTTATCATGACTCAAGTTAGGATGAAAGATTATTTTAGTGGAACGAACTCCTCTGTCTATCTGGAGTGAATAAATATGGAGTGGAATCCCCTACCTTAATAAAGAGCAGTTAGTGACCTCGAATGGGATAGTAACAATCCCAGGGCAAGTGTATGAATGTGCCCTCTTGCTCGTGGAGGCTAGAGAGTACGTTAGGTGAATGATGTTTATGTGAAACTTGAGTACTCTTAAGATGAAGCCATAGGCGGACGTTACCTGTCGTGTGGTGAAGATAACTAGTAGGTGCATGCAGTTTAATGGGGAACCGTGAGGTACCACCCTCTGCAAGAATAAGAAAGAATGATGATATTTAGTGAAAGTAAACATGTCATGAAAGTATTATGTTCTAATGATGTTACAAATTACTCTATTTTTGTAAATGAATTTGGATGGGATAAAAATGCAATTTTTTGTAATGCAAGTTCATGTCATTCATGTATACATGTTATGTTTATTGTTAACCATACTTTTATAAACTGTTAGTATGTTATTAATTTAACTTATTGATATTTGTTAAAATCTAGGCACAATAGTCTCAACTACTATTCCCACCCGCGATCGTAGAAGTTTTATCAAATTAGGATGAAGAAGAAAATAGCTTGGACTAGATTGATTGATGACGAACTTGACCTAAATGGGAGAATGGAGTTGTTAATATTGTTTCTAGATATAGTTTTGTTGTTGATGTCAGAATTACGAGAGCTACTTGGAAGTCCGTTATATGGAAATATGTGAAGTTTTTGAGTTTTGTAATTAAGGAGTAAGCTACTCCAAGGCATTCTATTATACTTTTGGTTTGTAAATATTATATTGACTAGTTATCCATATCAAAGTTTTGAATTTTGTACTGTACCGGCTAGTATAGCCAAAATATACCGTTTATGTGGCATAATCGATATAGAGAAGAGTATAGTTTCGTACTAGTAAGAATTTCGGCCGTTTCGGCCTGTATTGAACTCGTTTGTTTCATTAATAGTTTTATAATGCCAATAGATAAGAAACATTCTTTTCCTTAACGTCATCCTTAATGGACGTTATACACTATTAATCTCGTGTGTTTAGTAGGGTTAGCGATTTTTAAAGTCAATGATTTTTTCCATGGCTAGCAGATAAGAACTTAGCCTCCTCAGGAATGGCTCATCACTAGGTGCATCACCAGTGATGCATTTCGACACTACAATTCGTCCCAAACTCACGTTACTGCTTTTACTGCATACGGCCGATTCATTATACTCATCAAACACATGTAATCATATCTTTTTCTTTTTCTTTTCTTTTCTTGAATCTTACCTTACATCGCCCTTCATTTTCAAAAAATATATGGTCATACTATATAATATTCGGCCACATCTTTGTTCATGCCGTTCTAAAATCATATGAAACTTCATTCATCAGAAATAAGGTTCATGGAAAGGGGTTATCAATGAAGGCTTGTACATATATATAATCATATGTAAACATTTACTACGTACATACAATTGCAAAAGAGACTATATGATACATAAAACGATGTGTAGAAAGACATGATCTTAGTCACTTGTCTCAGTCTTCATGTAAATGAAGCTAACATTGCATATCTCCAAGCATTAAACCAAGCTTATAATATTTAGGCGACAAAATAAGCGAAGTAAACATTATGTGGAATATGCATCATGCACTAGACCTATGGGTAATTTATGACATTTAAGTTCCTAAAACTACAATTCTTTCCTCGCGTACTTTGCTCACCTGACACTATGTTCGCCTAACACGTTGCTCACTTAACACTTTCTCGCCTGACATCTTATTCGCTTAACACTTGCTCGCATTTCCTTGCTCAACTCTCTCCTTGCCTTTTCTTGCCCAACTATATCCTCGTCTTTCCTCGCCCAACTCTTACACGATTTTAACTAGAACTTACTCATCACCTAATGAAAATGTAAACCTCGGTCTCCTACTTGTGTAACTCCACTCATACTCACAACTCTCACTATTTTTTCTCGCTTCACTCCCCTTCCCAAACCTCTAATCTTAGATCTTCAAGTCTGTCTATGAGTCGGTATACTAAGGGACAGAATGCATGAATTCGAGTAGACGGGTGGAACTTACTGCGATGGTGCACGTAGACGTGGGGTGAAGATGCAGTGGCTTTTCTTCCTATGTTCTTTCATGTTCTGGTAATTAAGTGATGATCGGCAACACCTAAAGGTATGGTTATGAGGTGGTTCAGTACGTAAGGGTGTGCTACGTTAGCCTTGGTCCTCCTCTGTTTTCGGTTAACAAAAACAGAGCATACACGACGTGATCTGTGTGTTACGTATGGGTGATGCATGATACCGTGATGTGAAAGGCTTACTGGTGGTCCATGTATGGCATACAGTTGGGATCTAGCAAACGCTTGAACATGACGACTTCGTAGTGAAAGACAATGTAACCTCCTGGAAATTCTCACAACGTTGTGAGTTTCCTCGTGTAGTTAATCTGATATTTAACTCACAGTCGACACATGGTTTCTAATGATGTACAATAGCGAGACGAAGGAGGAGAAGAAGACGAAAGTGAAACAACCGGAAAACTATTAGAATTGATCATGAAACAGTGGGAGATGTATTTATAGGATGATTGATTGGCTGGATGTTTGGCGTTATACATCCCATGCATTACGTTCGGTGTAATTACTCTTGCAACTAGGCCGGGTCGTCCAAGACGGTTATGCTTGAATAACTATGATAATAGCCTAGTTTATATATGTGGGACTTCTTGAATTCCATTAAAACTCTCAAGATCAGATTCAACATGATTCCTCGGAAATCCTATCACTTTATTAAGTTATAGAACATTTTTTTACTGTTAAGCATATTCTATGAATGCGGATTTGTACATATATTATAAAAGAGAAAATCAACTAGCTAGGATGGAAGAATTAGGACTCTCGCCACCTTTTAATTTTATGTACGTAGCTTTACAGCCTAGAGTGCACCATGCATGCGCATGAGCTATTTAACCATTCTGAGATTTTTCCAATACGTACCAACTTTAATTGTTTATAGCTCGATCGTTCCAGCTTTCACGTTGTTATATATTTTATTTAATTTTAGCTTTTTCCCTACTTTAGTAAATAGAGAATACAAAGCTAGCAACTTCGCTTTCTTTAATATGGAAAATGTGCTTCAATTATCGCCTCCGTGGAAGTTTCGTGCGGCCTTCTAATTCCCATGCACACCCTTTATGCATGTCCTTTCAGAGTAGACGTTGGACATTAGCGTCTCAAGTATTTTATCTTATCTTAATTTATATCATCATTACAATTTTTTAAAATTCTCAAACAAAATATAAGAAATAATTCAATATTTTTAAATTTCAATTCAATTTTTTCAAATTTCAAAACAATAATAATATTAAAAAATAATATTTTAACAATATTTTTTTTAACTTTTATCTAAAACTATTTCATCTCATTTCTGAACCCAAAACAGCCCTAATATTTCTTGGAAGGTTGAAAAAGATGGGTTTTCAGTAACTATATAATTAATCTTTATGATGGAGAAAATTTGAAGGGATGAAAGCAATTTAACCATTTAATTGTGATAATTATAACATTATTCCTTATGGTCAAATGTTAGCTTTCTAATTCATGAATGAAATAGAGTATAATATTAATATAGGAATCAGGCTTGCGATTTTTAAATTAAGGACAATGAAAGTACTATTATATTGCCCTTAATTTTAAACAAACATAGACATATATATGTTTGTATTTTTATAATTTATATTTCAAACTAAATTTCCTAATGTCAAATTAATTTTCAGATCAACAAACATTACAAGAAAAATTGAATTTTGTGACGACAATTTATGATTAAAACAGACTCATTTTAATTGTAAATAGTCATTTCGTAAGAATTAACTGGCCAAAAATAAATAGTTTTCTTTTAATGAAATATATATATATATGCTGAGTTAAACATCTTAACCCACGAGAGAAAGTTCAAAACATTGAAAAGTACACATACTTAATTTGTGTATGTATATAAATTTATTTATATTGATATGAGAAATGATATTATGGAGAGTAAAGCTTTATGATCATTTGTCATTACAAAAAGAAATAAACGGTTATTTCATGTGGATGTTTGGATATTATATATATATATAGAGAGAGAGAGAGAGAGAGAGAGAGAGAGTACATTAATCCTTCAAAATATGATTATTGCATGTGTAAGAAATAATCATAATTAATCTGTTTCTTTGTTTTATATATTATTTTTGCAAGGGTAAATTTGTGTCACTAAGGTAAAGTGCCTACCCAAGAATGCAAGATCGATCTAATTCTGGGATAAATGCGTACATCTGCTACTATAAGAAAAGCGAGTCCATTCTCGTAGTAATTGGTTGTTTTCGTTGTAAATATCTAATCACGAACAAACGTCTTCTTATATAGTATACAATTAATGTGGGGATTGAGTCGGCTGAATTAGGTGCGCATGCACATACGTCGATTAATTAGAGAAGGACTTCAAAAGATTTTTCTTTCCTTCTAGGATAATCTATCAGGTGGTATCAACTTTTTCCCATTATGAAATTCAAATATTTATAATAGAGAGAAGCTTTAGTTAAAAAAAGAGAAATGTTTTAACCACAAACAGATTCTACAAAAGTATATTTACAAATTAACGTGGTTTAATGTAGTACGTTAGATTATAAAACTATTTTTATTGTAAAGTAGATTTAACGTATCATATAAAGTTATGTTAGTTTTTAATCTTTGTTTAGTCCATATTCTATTCGTGCATAAAAGAGAAATTTTTGGCCGCTGTGTACGACGGCTATTTTTGCAAAAGATTGGATGGAAGACGGGGATTGTATGGATAGTGAAATGAGATGAGATGAAATGATTTTAAATGAGTCAAATAAAATATTATTAGAATATTATTTTATAATATTATTATTTTGAAATTTGAAAAAGTTGAATTGGTTATTATATTTTGTGTGAAAATTTGAAAAAATTATAATAATGAAATGCGATGAGCTGAGATGATTTCTGCATCCAAATGAACTTTTGGATAGTGAAATGAGATGAGATAAGATAAGATAAGTTTAAATGAATTAAATAAAATATTGTTAGAATATTATTTTTTAATATTATTATTGTTTTAGAATTTAAAAATTTTAAATTGTTTATTATATTTTGTGTAAAAATTTAAAAAAATTATAATGATGAGATGAAATAAGATGAGATCGTTTCTTTATCCAAATAAGCCCTGAAAAATGGGATCAACTTTGACTAACGGAAGAAGAGCACAAGTTGATCAACCTGGAAGGGGAAATTTCAGAGGAAGTGGTGAGAGAAGTTTGGTGGGATTGCACTTTTCGGATAGAGTTATAAATAAAGATGTGATCCATCAGAAGGAGAGTGTGGAAGGTAAGTTAGCCGGCTGTATTCACGGATGTTGGGCAGAATTATCTCATCATCACATTTGAAATTGAAGCGGATAAGCAGAGACATTGATTCTTGTTTATCATTAGGATATTCCTCGACAGAAGACATTATTCTTGTTTATCATTTGTGGAAACCAAAGTGATATGAACACATTTTTAACACGACTTCACAAAAAAGGAGATAGAAGTTGCACTAAAACAAATGTCCCATTTAAAATCCCTAGGCCCGAATGGTTTTGGAGCATCTTTCTTCCAAAGTCATTGGCACATAGTGGATAATGATGTGTGCAAAGCAGTGCTCAAAATTTTGAGTGGAGAGAGAATGAATTTTGATCTAAACTATACTTATATTACTCTTATTTTGAAAATAAAAAATCCTACACATGTGAGTGATTACAAGCCCATAAGTCATTGCAATGTGTTGTACAAAATTGTCTCCAAAGTGCTACTAGCCAACAGATTGAAGGGTATTTTACCTCATGTAATGTCTAGTAATCAAAGTGCATTTATGCTAGGTACATTGATTATTGATAATATCATAATAGTTTATGAGGTGCCCCATTTTATGAGAACTAGAGTGTGAGAAAGTTGGAAGTATAGTAATGAAATTAAACATGTCCAAAGCTTATGATTGAGTTGCGTGGACTTATCTAGAATCAATGACGAGGAAACTTGGCTTTAATGAAAAATGGGTTTGATGATGACTTGCGTTACCTCAACTACTTATTGTGACGCCCCCAAGTCACTGGTTGGGATGTAACGGAGATTTGGAGTGTCGGGATATGTAATACAAGATTACATACCTCCGTTTATGATAGTTAATATGCTATGCATCCTAGTATTCAACTAGCAATATGCAATAATTGCAGTGGACTAACGGTGACTTAAAAGAATTTTATGCCAGAATGAACTAAACATCCCAAATGATTAATTAACCATAAATAGATACTGTCTCACTTAAGAGATCTACATAAGTTCAAACATAAAGTAAGATATAGAATTTCCTTAATACAGATACTACATAATTAGATCAAATCTCTTATGATCCGCTTTATGGTGTATAGAGCCATCACTATAAACATTAAGATCAAATCTGGCGTCTTCTCAGGATCTGGCTCATTCTCAACCATATGTATATATATGTATTAGTTAATAATCTAAGTATAGTACTTTTATAATTAAATATATAATATGTAACCTAATTAGTTATGCATATATATTGAATATGCTTCATAGTTATATTTTATAATTTGTACAATAATTAACCGATAAGATTTAACATACTAGTATGCAGGAAACATATATGAAATAAATATATGCTATCACATTATGTATATGTATTAATAATTTATGTAGGCATATAATATATTGTTATTATGGATATATATCAACTAGCTACATATTAATTATTTATAAATTTTTAAAATGTATTATTCAATAGAGGTTTTACTTGTTAGTTGTACAAATTTAATATTAGATTTTTAATTTATCTAATTTTTAATAATTAAATTTTATTCAAAAAATAAAAAAAATAAACAACTCAAGTCGAGCTTGAGCTCAAGTTAAGAGTTTAATTAACTTATTGAGTCAAGCTTGAACAAAGGTTAAATAAAAATCTCAAACTCAAACTTGAGTTTTTTGAATCGAGTCAAGCTTGACAAACCAAAGACCGGCTTAGCTCGATTACAACCTAGTCATTTCTCTAGCCCAAGTGCAATGTTCTAGTTAGCGCAAGCAAAATTAGAAGAATATCAACAAGCCAACAGCACTCAACAACATGATACAAGATTGGAAGGCAGAATTTTATCTCCGAGGAGAAAACCAGAAGGGAATACAGTACAAGCCAATTGGGATGCAGCAATAGATTCTAATAATATGAATATGGGGATTGGATCTGTTATTAGAGATAGTGATGGTAATATTCTTGCTTCTCTATATGCTTAATTTGTTTTTAATTCTCAACCTGTATTAGCAAAATGCTTTGCTCTGTAGAGAACATTACAATTATGTGCAAATCTGGACTTTCAATGTTTTTATTTAGAAGGAGATGCAAAAACTGTTATACAGGCGTGTAAGAAAGACGAGGAATGTTGGTATTGGTATGGACAGGTCAATGTGGAAAATATCACTCACTTATAGAGAATGCAATCAGGTTGCTGATCATCATCCAGCAAAGATTGGACTACATCACGAAGAAGAACAGATTTTGATAGAGGAAGTTCCTGTTTCAGTTATTGAATATGTAATGAAAGACAAAGATTTTATTTCATAATATTCAATAAAATTATTCTCTTTCTATAAAAAAAAAAAATGAAAAATAAGTACTCCACGAAATTGATAAATAATCAAATAATACATCTAATTAAATTAATAAAATTTATTTAGTACTAAAATTATTAAATGAGGAAAAGTAAAGAATTATCATGACAATTTTCATTACCTGTCGATATTACAGAAAAATGAGATTCACAGAGATGGATTGATCCTGAGCCGTTTTCTTGATTTCTTATAAAATAAATGTAAATTAATATTTGAACACATTAAAATTGTTTGAATAAAAGTTATTTTAAAACGTTATTTATATTCTTTTTAATTGAATATCTTTTATTAGTTCCAGGTATTGCGCGAATTTATGATTAGATTTGTTATAGGCCTTGCATTTCAATAGAGTTGCAGAATCATGGTAATATTCACACAGACCATGGAATGGTGTACCAGGGAAGAGAGAGAGAGGGAGAGAGAGAGAGAGATCAGAGAGAATGTTTATGCACTACTACATCCCTTATACTTTGTTGGCTTTTGTTTAACACTTACTGTGTTTTTTAGGACTCTAGAATAATTTTGAAAGTGAAAATAACAAAAAATATGAAATCTATAATTCGTTTTACACTACAAACAATATCCACGTGATATAATTCGATTTGCAGAATTTAAATTTTATATTTTATATTTTAAATCAAATTATATCACGTAGATATTATAAAAGCTTTTAAATAAAATTATTTTTTATTTTAATAAATCTCCTTTCTAATTATATTTTCTTTTGTAAATTCCATAAAGATGAGTTTTAACTTTTTTAAGTTGAGATGAGTTTAATTTTTTTAGATTGAGATGAATTTAATTATTTATATTAAAATGTATGAAATAAGTTGAGATGAGTATAATTTTTTATAAAAAATTAAAAAAATAATTAATTTTATTAATAATTAATTTGAAATGAGTTAAGCATGAGTTAACAACAAAAAAAAATAGCTTAACGGTTGTTTTATTGACTATGACCCGGCCTATTCAATTTATTGGAGAATGGTTATGTTTATGTGCTCTGATTGTTGCAGTGCAACTGTTGTAACAAAATTTTTATTAGGATCCCTCACTTTTATTTTTGTACCTTTATATTTATTTTAAATGAAAATATACATTAGAAAGAAAGAAAAAAGAAAATACTAACTTGCTCATAAATTTGCCGTCTAGGTTTGACCGGTATTTTATTTTATTTTTTATTCTTTTTTTTTTAAATACCACTAGTAATTTGGGTTTTTTTTTTAAAAATAATTTAATAAAATACTTGTAGGAAACTTATAACTTGTACGCAGTAGTACTTTTTTTTAAAATATTTAAAAACTGTTAAAAAGATATTTTAAAAAAAAAAAGAATGATGGACACGCCCAGTAGCTTTCACCCAAAGAAAAAATGAAAGCGACCAAAACTTGTAATTCAAAGAACCAAGAAGAGCTTGCTTTTAGCCGTTCTAGATGCGTGGTCTAATTGGGACATCGGGCGTTGAACACGAGTATACAATTCTATTAAGCAAGATGAAATTCCCATTCTGTACACTGATATAATACTATATTACAAACTACTGTTCCAACAACTACGGTTTCTACGGAGACGGATGCAACGAAGCAAACTCTAAAGCATTTTGGTTGCTTCTTTTTGTCCGAATATAAGCATCTCGTCGTACGAAAAAGAAAATATCTCTAACATTTTTAAAATTATCCAAATTTCAAACTAAAGTGAAAAATACGATATTTTAAACAATAATTCATGTTCATTAATATTAAACTTAAAAGCAATGCTCATTCTTTATTTTACTCTTATCCTTACACCATTTTATAATTAGACATTAAATAATTAAAAATTATCTATTTTATTTTAATTAATACTAAATATAAGTTTCAAATAGATAAGTTCATGCAGGCTATTTATGAAAATGTGATTCACTAACAAAGAATAATTTTTTCTTTACATTTTTTCAAGATACGGTCCATTTTTTTACAAATATTTACGTAAAAATTATCTATTTAAAATTTATATAAATTATTATCTATCTCATTGTTAAAAGTTCTAATTAATAGAAATTCAAAGAGATATTTTTGTTTTTTATTATTTTACTTTTGTTTAGGAAGCTAGTATTCCATAGTTAATTGGCCTCTAACGATCAGTAACACCCAGAGCTATCGTCATGACTAAGGAAAGCCTGGAGGGCCCTCCTTTTCTGGGACTTGTGACCCACGACGGAAATGCGCCTAAAAAGAAGACCCAATAATGCGGAGCGAATCTCACCATTCTCTTTATACCGCACCACCCGCCATTGTTGTAGCTTCCAAAACTCTCACCCGAGTTAAACCAATGGAGTAGGTCCACCTGCCCCCCACTTTTCCTTACTATAATGTAAAGACGAGCGCGCGGTGTTTACTTTCCCAGGAAAATGACAGATAATACAGTAAAGACTCATCCCTCCCTAGCTCTATATAAGCATCTGCACCCACTTTGCACTCCTTCATGCCAAATTCACATCCTTTACTTATTTCTTTGTCAGTTTGTCTCCGAATTATATTCAACTTTTCAATAATTAACCAAAGATGAAGAACAAAGCATCCAGGATATTGAAGCAGATAATAGCTACGTTGAGCTCAATGGCCAAGGCTAAAGCCCTGCATCTCAAGAACAAAACAAGGGTCATCAATTCTCGCCTGATTATATTCTCGTTGCTTCACAAGAAGAAGTTCCTCATGGTCAGTTCTCTCTCCCACAGTATTCAGCAAAGAAAGAGCTCCATCTCTCTGAAGCTCCGTGCTTTGCTTGGTCATCACGACAAACATTCCCACGTTGAAGACGATGTCTATGTTTCAGACCAAACCCACGCCATTGTTCCCTACAAAGATATCATTAACGCCATGGCCATCGAGTTCCTCCCCGACCCAACTCATACAGAGTTGTTTGAGGAGAAATATTACGGCTACTTGGACGAAGCAGATGACAAGGATGAAGAAAAGTATCTGGATTTTGATGATCAAGATTCGGTAGATTCCGTGATAGACTTGGTGAAGAATTCAAAGGAAGAGGCAGGGGAAGAACTCAGCCTGGAGCTGGAACACGATATAGATCACGTTGCAGACATCTTCATAAAGAGGTTTCATAGACAGCTGCGGATGCAGAAGCAGCTTTCCTTTTCGGACGTACCAGGAGGCATCGAGGCTGCAGAGGAGTGCGGAGTGTCTTGTTTGTTAGTTTAATTTTTTAGGAACATCTTCGAAAACGACATGTCGTTCCCCTTGAAAGCTTTGAAGGAGAAAGGGAACTCTCGAGACCTGACTTCCTTGCATGCAGCAGATCGAGGCTGGCTATTCTTAAATTGTTGTATGTATAATTTTTCTTTTACATGAATATATTAGAAACGAGGATGGAAAATCAGAGAAATCTGCCTCTGTATTAGTGTATGCTTCATTATTGTATCATACATAAGTAAAATTGTATGTTACCCAAAAAAAAAAAAAAAATACTAATATTAATAAAATAGGTATTTGTGGAGATACCAAATTGGTGTATAACACACGCGCACGAGGGATTAATAGTAAATAAAATGAAATATCTCACTTCGAGAGTGAGAAAACTTCCAAGAAATTCAGGGACCCTACATTGAGAAATATCCACAAGGAATTTAAGCCAGTAATTATTCTCAATGGCAACCTGGAACTGTTTAACCTTCGCTTCATCAAGATCAAGAGAACAAATGAAAATCAATTCATTTCCACCAAGGACCTTGCCTTTAATATTTCCAGATCCGCCCATCTTTTCACCTGCATGTCCTTCCATTGCGATTTTTGTTTTTGCAGATTCTAGAGCCATCTCAACAGCAGGTTCATCCAATTCGATGGGCACTCCCTTGCTTTATCAAAGATTCACCAGCATAACAACAAACACTCAAGGTTCTCCTATACCCCAACACCCAAACCATAAGACACAAAGCCAAAGGAATAAACCATAGGATAGCAAGAATGAAAGCAGATGCACCTATAAATCCAACCGAAGCCCAGCAATGGCGATTTGCAGTGTCTGAGCCACCTCGGTAGTGCTGAAATGCACAAAGAAAGGCGTCGAAAACCCCACCAAAGTCCTCTCTCTCTCTCCCTCTTAATCCAACCCGCGAATTGGATACCCTCGGTAACCCGCTTGGCATGAATGGCACCGAGGTTGGTGTCCTTGGTCATGTCTATCACTTGCTGCAGAGTGGAGAACAATGGAGATTCCACACCCATGATTCTAAGATCCATTTCCTTCTTCTGGGTACGTTGGTTTCCTAACTGACGCAAAATGCTAAAGCTTTCTTGGAAACTTCGGAAATGAGATTGATCGATTTACTCTCCAGAGAGACGCAGAAAAATGGGATAGAGAGAGATCTACGAGTTGGAATATAGTATGGTTGGTTTTTTTTATGGGATGGTGAGGAGTCGAGAAACTGAAAATCGATCCCACCGGGGTCAAACTTCCATCTGATGGCTAGGCCTTCTCCTTTTACGGTCAGTGTATAGTTTGTGCTAGGGACAACCGACGAAAAGGAAGGAG